>CM056049.1:493065911-493665911 GCA_029574335.1 Rana kukunoris | reverse complement strand
AATGAAAACGAACATGCTGTCCATTTTCGTCTGATCTCTCCATAGGAGACAACGGCGCTAGACAAGCCCCTCCCCGCTCAGTGAGCAGAGAGGGACCTGTCATCCGCCAGCTCAGCGGAGATCCACAGAGAGATCTCCTGCTGAGCTAGCGGACTGCTGCAAGCAGATCCGCCCTGTGTGGAAGGCCTAATACTGATTTGCTCTGAATCATTTAAATATATAATAAAAAAACTCACTGTTACTGCAATTTTTACAATCAATCCAGAGATTTCTCCTGCAGTAGTTTTTTCTTCTTCATTCAATCCTCTTCTTATGAGCCAACATCCTTCTAGACCTGCCCAAGCCTAAGACTGGCCAGTGAAAGTAGAAGCAGCAGAGTGATGAGCTCATGTCTCTGTCACCCTGCTTTCTCTTCCCTTTTAGCATGCTTCTTTCAGAACATGAACTGACTGTTTTCTTTTTTTGCTTTTTCCTCTTACACTATAGCCCTGATTAGGGATGAGCTTCGCGTTCGAAACGAACGTATGTTCGACTCGAACATCGTCCGTTCGATCGTTCGTCGAATTTCGAAAAAAAACGATCGTTCGCGGCAAATTCAAGTAAAAACAAAACAACCGTTTTTAAAACTTTTTTTCCCATTGATACTACTATCAATGTAAACATTTTTTTTTTAAACGGTCGTTTTTTCAGGAGTCCTGCTCCTTAAAAAACGACCGTTTTTAAGACTTTTTTCCATTGATACATGTTCCCTGGGACAAGACCTGTGTTCTGAAAGACGTTTTCCAACAATAACTTGAAAATTGGTCTTTAAAATGATCGTTTTTGAATTCGAACGTTCGAGTCCCATAGACTTCAATGGGGGTTCTAAATGTTCGTGCGAACGATCGGACTGTTCGACGATTCTGGTGCGAACCGAACGCGGGGGTGTTCGGCTCATCCCTAGCCCTGATGTTCAGGGACTGCAATAGGCTAATACTGTGTGAAATTCAGGTCTATACACTGCTTGCATGTAAAAATAAATTTGTTTTTTTCACCTCCACTCTCTCACTGGACGTTCAACATGGCACCTCATGGCAAAGAACTCTCTGAGTATCTGAAAAAAATAATTGTTGCTCTAGATAAAGTTGGCCTAGGCTATAAGAAGATTGCCAAGATCATTAAACTGAGCTGTAGCACGGTGGCCAAAACCATACAGTGGTTTAACAGGACAGGTTGCACTCAAAACAGACATTACCATGGTCGACCAAAGAAGTTGAGTGCACGTGCTCAGAGTCATTTCCAGAGGTTGTCTTTGAGAAAAGGACATATGAGTGCTGCCAGAATTTGTGTAGAGGTTGAAGGGGTGGGGTGTAAGCCTGTCAGTGCTCAGACCATATGCCGCACCCTGCATCAAATTGGTCTGCATAGCTGTCTTCCCAGAAGGAATTCTCTTTCAAAGATGATGCACAACAAAGCCTGCAAACAGGGGACCATATCTGGTATGGTTGTCACCTGGTAAGAAAGTTCTAGGAAAAAGTTCATGAAATATATTGTAAAGTGTCGGGAATAGAGAGGAATCTAAAAAAAGATATTTCATTATTATCTTTGATTCGAGATTCTATAAAGAGTATCAAGAAGGATATTCATTACATGACAGCAGCTAGAACAATAATAGCTCACAAATGGAGAGAAAGTAAAAGCCCAAATATAGCAGACTGGATATGTGAAATGAACGAAATACAATATATGGAAAACAGATAAGAGAAGAAGGATACATAAATAGTCAAATGCCAGTAATATGGCAAAAATGGGACGAATTTCGGCTCTCGGAAGGGATGAAAGAATATATATAAATGAAAATCAGAAGAAATACGAAGAGGAAATGTAAATGAAGCAAAATATGGGAGAGAAATAAGGGGGAGACGGGGGTAAATTCCTTTTTCTTTTTTCAGATGAATGGATGTGAGGATGCATGGATATGGAAGATAGTAGGAACGTGTAGATAAATGAAGAAATTTACTTTTTTTAATGATAAAGTAACTAATAGATATTCATCAACATTCTGTATATTGAATAATTAATGGGAACAATGTACCGTATATACTCGAATATAAGCATTTCTTTTGTGCTGAAAATGCCCCCCTCGGCTTATACTCGAGTCACCTTTTTGCGCCTGATCTCTCAGACTTTGAGGACCTTGGCACACATGTAGCCCCACTCTTCCTCTACAAGTGTGCAAAGTTTGTTGTCCGGGGGACCTGCGGTCGGGGAGCACCGATTTTTTAAAGTCGGGCACCCCTTCCATAGAATCCCATGTTAAATGGTAATTTCTCCGGTGAACTTAGGGATCCGGATCTTGGCACACATATAGCCCCATTTCTCTTCTACAAGTGTGCAAAGTTTGTTGTCTGGAGGACCTACGGCTGGGGAGCACCAACTTTTCAAAGCCGGGCACCCCTTCCATAGACTCCCATGTTAAACATCAGTCTAGTCATGGACACAGTAAGGCATGGGCACAGTGAGGCATGGGCACAGTGAGGCATGGGCACAGTGAGGCATGGACACAGTGAGGCATGCACATGGACACCCTAGGCTTATACTCAAGTCAATACGTTTTCCCATTTTTTTTGTGGTAAAATTAGGGTCGGCTTATACTCGAGTATATACGGTATATTGCAAATGAATCTTGTATAAATGTAAAAAAAAAAAAAATGTTGTATTTGGGAAAAAGATCAATAAAAAGAAATTGAAAACAAAGCCCGCAAACAGTTTTCTAAAGACAAGCAGACTAAGGACATGGATTACTGGAACCATGTCCTGTGGTCTGATGAGACCAAGATAAACTTATAGCAACCAATTGAGGAGTACAAAAACATGAGTGGCTTGCCTACAGTTAAGCATGGTGGTGGGAGTGTCATGGTCTGGGGCAGTACTGGAAAATAATGGTGACCACACAAAACATTGACACTTTGGACCCAATTTGGACAGTTTCACTTAGGGGTGTGATCACTTTTGTTGCCAGCGGTTTAGACATTAATGGCTGTGTGTTGAGTTATTTTTAGAGGACAGCAAATTAACACTGGTATACAAGATGTACACTCACTACTTTACATTGTAGCAAAGAGTAATTTCTTCAGCGTTGTCATGTGAAAAGATATAATAAAATAAAATACTGTATATGAGTTTCACTTTTTCGATCTGAATTACTGAAATGAATTAGCTGTATTTATCTGCGTATAAAGCCCTGTACACACGATCAGTCCAAACCGATGAAAACGGACTGAAGTTCAGTTTCATCGGTCCAAACCATGTGTATGCCCCATCAGTCTGTTGTCCTTCCGTCCAAAAACAGAGAACTTGCTTTAAAATTGGACCGATGGACGCCTGACCG
The DNA here is from genome assembly GCA_029574335.1 of Rana kukunoris. NCBI lineage: Eukaryota > Metazoa > Chordata > Amphibia > Anura > Ranidae > Rana > Rana kukunoris. Next base: position 493,662,541 of record CM056049.1, on the reverse strand, counting down.
ATAGGTTAAAACCGATGGTTAATACGCAAAAGCATTGGTTCCAAACCCGGGCATGCTTAGAATCAAGTCAACACATGCTTGGAAGCATTGAACTTCATTTTTTTCAGTACGTCGTGTGTTTTACGTCACTGCGTTCTGACACGATCGGTTTTTGAACCGATGGTGTGTAGGCACATCAGACCATCAGTCTGCTTCATCGGTGAACCGATGAAACTGAACTTCAGTCCGTTTTCATCAGTTTGGACTGATCGTGTGTACAGGGCCTAACACGCACAAGCGTTTAGGAGGATGGCCCAACAGTATGTAAACATGCTTTATATACCCAAAACTGCTCAGATTCTGAGTGAATAGATTCTAATAGATCCAGGTGCATGTGCAGCACTTAAGGCAGCAAGAAAACAGCTCTCATTAACCACTTCCATACAGGGCACTTATACACCCTCCCGCCCAGACCAATTTTCAGCTTTCAGCGCTGTTGCACTTTGAATGACAATTGCGTGGTCCTGCTACACTGTACCCAAACTAAATTTTTATCATTTTGTTCCCACAAATAGAGCTTTCTTTTGGTGGTATTTGATCACCTCTGGGATTTTTATTTTCTGCAACAAATTTTTTTTTACCAAAATTTAGAAAGAAAAAAGTTTTTTTTGTTTCTGTTATAAAACATTGTAAATAAGTAAGTTTTCTCCTTAACTGATGGGCACTGATGGTACTGCACTGATTGGCACTGATAAGGTGGCACTGATGGGCACCGATGAGGTGGCACTGATGTGGTGGCATTGATGGGCACTGATGATGGGCACTAATATGCTGCACTGATAGGCGGCACCGATGGGCACGGATAGGCAGCACGAATGGGCACGGATAGGCGGCATGGATGGGCACGGATAGGCGGCATGGATGGGCACGGATAGGCGGTATGGATGGGCACGGATAGGCGGCATGGATGGGCACGGATAGGCGGCATGGATGGGCACTGATAGGCGGTATGGATGGGCACTGATAGGCGGCATGGATGGGCATAGATGGGGACTTTAACCCCCCTGGCGGTATCCCCGAGCGTGACTCGGGGTGTTTTTTTTCTGCAGAGATCGGTATCCCCGAGTCACGCTCGGGGTAGCCATGCAGAGCCTGCAGCGCGCGCTGTCTTACCCTCTCCGTGGATCCAGCGATGCATCCACGCTGTGTGAGCGAGCGGGTGCTCGCTCGATTCACACAGCGTCCCCGTGTGCTGCCGATCTCCGTTCCCTGTGACGTTACGACGCACGGGGACGGAGAACAGCGCCAAATTCAAAAAAGTAAACAAACACTTTACATTCAGTACAATGTAATCTTATAGATTACAGTACTGTATGTAAAAAATACACACACCCCTTGTCCCTAGTGGTCTGCCCAGTGCCCTGCATGTCCTTTTATATAATAAAAAGTGTTCTTTCTGCCTGGAAACTGTAGATTGCCCATAGCAACCAAAAGTGTCCCTTTATGTCAAAAATGGTTTTAGATCAGCTAGAAAACAGCGATAATAAATTATAATCACTTGCAGAATTTAGCGATATCGATTTGTGGGGAAATTCGTCATAAAAAAAAAAAAAAATGACACGACAATTCTGCAACTGAGCAAATTTCAGTGTTTTTGAGTTGATTACATTATTGAATATTTTTTATTATAATTACATTATAATTTGTTATAATTATTTATAGTTTTTTATTATCTAAAAAATTATGATTTTGTTTTTCAAACTTTATCATACCCGGGATGTCTTGTTTGGACAGATTTAAGCAAGTTATTCCTAAGAATTGCAGGCCTACAGTATAAAATGCCAAATTTCCATGCAAATAATTGTACCGCTTTTGGTACGTAATTCCAAACAGAATCATACCGCCAGGGAGGTTAATGTGTTGCACTAATGTATGTGTTGTACTAATGGATGCCATTCCCATTGTGGGCACTGATTGGCATCCATTGTGGGCACTGATTGGCATCCTTTTTTTGTGTTCGTCATCCCTGGTAGTCTAGGTGGGCATCCCTGGTGGCATCTGTGGTAGGCATCCCTGGTGGTCTAGTGGCATCCCTGGTGGTCCTGTGGGGGGGCTGCGATGATAATCGATCAGCGCAAACCCCCCTATGTCAGAGGAGCAGCCGATAGTCTCTCCTCTACTCGCGTCTAAAACATGCGAGTGAGGAAAATACCGGCTTTTCCTGTTTACATCGTGATCAGCCGTAATTGGACACCTAGATCGGTGTTGCGGCGTGTCAGACTGACACCCTGCAACAACAATCGTCGCGATGCGCGCCCTCGGCTCAATATCCTGAGGACGTCCAGTCAGGATATTAAAACCACTTCGCTGACATCAATCCATCATTGGCAGGCGGGAAGTGGTTAAGCTTTATGATGCAGGTAAAAATAAATATTTTACAATTACAGGTATTAATAAGTATCAAAACATAAAACCACATAAGTATAAAAGGCAGACATATCCAGAAAAAACACCAGCGATTGTAGAACAACTTTCATGATGCAAATTACAAAACAATAAATAAAAACTTAAGTATTCAAACAGTATATGCAGCACCAGAAACTGTAGGGGATCAGCTCACATTGTGCAAATTGAAAATCAAAACAATAAATCAGAATAATGAAAAATAAAAATAAAGACAATCCCAGAGAGTAGTATACACTGTAGACATAAAGGATCACTCAAACCACACATCTTTACAAAGAAAAAAAATCTATAATTTATATTCCGTCTCTATAACCCCTCTTCCGGAAAAAAATATCATATACATGCTACACAGATAATTGAAACAGAACTAATCTACAAGTAAATAAGGCAACTCTTGCTAGTAAAAGCTAATTGCTAATAAACAAATGTGAATCTGTGTAAAACATTTGTAATGCCTCAGAGAGTAGTTTAAAATGTATAAAGAAACTCTCAAACCACACAAGAAAATCAAACATTGGATCTATAAAAATATGGGGGTGGATACATGTGTTGATATGTAGATATCTTCAACTCTCTACTTCATGCCTCACTGCCTCCACCCACTAAGCCACCCACTGCCCAGGAGATCACAAAACACTTCAAAAATAAGATTAATACTATTTCTGAATAGATCTCCACTACTATACAGGACATCAATAAACTTTTTTCCTCTATCCCCTTGCAAATATTACAGCCACCCTCTTGCTCCACTCTATACTCTCTAACTCACATCATCAATCTTTCCCTCTTTATTGGCTTCCCCAACCCTCTAAAACATGCTCTTGTCACAACCATACCTAAACCCCACCAATCCTAACAACCTAAGACCCATTTCCTTGCTCCATTTAGCCTCCAGACTCCTTGAATGCCTTGTGTGCATTCGCCTGAGCTGCCACCTAACTGAGAATAACCTTCTTGATCCCATTTAGTCTTGATTTCACCTGCAACACTCCACAGAAACTGCTCTTGTAAAACAAATAAACAACTTATTCATGCATAAAACCAATTGTCACTATTCTGTACTGTAACGGTCACCACCGCTTACAACCTTCCATCCAACCACGACAAGCTTATCTGACACACTCCGACAATATTGCATACACGATCCATATCCTTTCCCAGAATAAGACGAGACAGAGCTCCGTTCTTGCTTCCAAAGATATGACAATTTATTAGTATTTTCTCAGCTTCTTATACAGTCTCAAGCATAATGCAGTTAATCACAGGACAATGCAATCTCCACCCCCCTTCACACCATGGGGGACTTCAATCACACTCTAAGGCGGCGTACACACGATCGGACATATCCGATGAAAACGGTCCGCGGACTCCTTTTTGACTCCTTTATGACAATGGACGCACAAATAGGGTCAGTGGTCAGCGGATCTCACCATCTACTGCGCCTACTACGCAGACTCACTCCGTTCATCCCTAAAGAAGATTTAGCGGTCGTGGTGGGAGCAGTTGTAAACTCCAGGTTGGATTGTGCAAATGCCCTTTACCTCGGTCTCCCCAAATACCAAATCGCTCGTCTGCAAGTCGTTCAGAATACGGCCGCCAGACTTGTGACTGGGAAAAAAACCCTGGGAATCCATCTCACCATCACTGAGAGCCCTTCATTGGCTGCCAGTTAAAGACAGAATCGCTTTTAAAGCCCTCTGTCTTACGCATAGATGTGTCCATGAGAATGCCCCCCTTTACTTATGCGAATTAATAAAAGCGCATAATCCAAATCGCGTTTTGCGATCCACGAATCAGAACCTGCTCCAGGTTCCGAAAGCCAACTTCAAGTCCAAAGGAGAAAGAAGATTTGCGAACCAAGGCCCCAGACTATGGAACGCTTTACCAACCAGCATTCGGTTGGAGGAGAACCACCTAGCATTTAGGAAAAAGGTCAAGACTTTTCTCTTTTGATATCAAAGGAGACAGGAACAACAAGCGCCCAGAGGCGATTCAGTTCGCATGTGCCGCGCTATATAAGTTCTCATTCATTCATTCATTCATATGTCCGATCGGGAGTTTGATCCGATGGCGTGTACACACCATCGGATCAAATTCCCCGCCGCCGGACGGCGCGGTGACGTGGCGGTGACGTTGACGCCGCCGCGTCACCGCCACGTCACCGCACCAGGAAGTAAAACACTTCCGCGCATGCGCCGAATTCATTCGGCAGCGGCGCGGCGGCGGTGGGGGCCGACATGTCTGCTGGTAAGTGTACTAACCAGCAGACATGTCGGGCGGACAGATTCCCACCGGATAGATTTCAAAGCTTGCTTTGAAATCTGTCGGGTGGAGAAATCTGTCCGCTAGCCCATACACACGAGCGGAGATGTCTGCTGAAACGGTCCATCCGACCGGTTTCAGCGGACATATCCCCTCGTGTGTACGCCGCCTAAAAGGCATTCAGGTAAGCTAACCATGTAGACCGGTCGGCACCGCATCTTCAATAGTGTTCAATTAACCTTGAATAATAACACAGACATCTAGTTGAATAAGTTCTCTAGACAGCTTTATCACACAATGGCAGAGTCTTGTGAGAGTGGGTGCAATCAACACCTTCAACGGAATGTCTTTACAGTGAATAGCCAACACCTTAAGATATTTCAATAGCATATTATACAACGGTATGACTCACTCTGGTCTTGTAGACCTGAATTAACACCTTTCAAAAGCATGTGTGCCCAGATTGAATAGCTACAGCTTTTGATATTTGAAGACATCCTGCACACATGAATTATTATTAATGTCCCTTATTAATGTCTTCTGTAATATATGAATTATGATTCTTTGTCACCCTATGGCCCTAGTGGACATAAGGTGACCCTAGACATAGGAATATCTCAGTCTGTTACGGGCCATTCCGTTACATGTACTTTTTGGCCCCACATCCTGTCGCTATTTAAATCATGCCGCTTCTATCTCTGCAACAATTCCAAAAATGCACCCCTTAGCCACCAAGAGCACAGATCTTCTAGTTCACTCCCTGGTTAGCTCTTGTTTTGAATACTGCAACTCCCTCCTCATTGGCTTAGCTTTCAATAGGCTATCCCTCCTTCAGATCATCATGAATGCTGCTGAAAGACCCATCCACCTTACCAACTGTTCAGTGTCTGCTACCCCTCCTTGCCAATCCTTCCACTGACTTTCACTCACTCAACAAAAACATTTCAAAATACTAACAACAACTTACAAATCCACCTACAGCTTTACCCCAAGCTACATCATAACGTTGTCTCAAAATACAATCTAAACCATTCCCTCCGGTCCTTAAATGACCTCCTTCTCTCTATCTTCCTTGTCACCTCCAATGCTTGCCACCAGGACTTCCCCAGAGCCTCTTCCATCCTCTTGAACTCCTTACTCCAATCTGTCCAACTATTTCCTACTCTATCCACCTTTAGGCGATCCCCGAAAACCCATCTCTTAAGAGATGGGTCTATCCTGCTTCTAAATAATATGTTGCTGTCATCTAAATAATAAACTGTCTATTTTACTTTCTCCACCAACTCATCTACCACAGTTATTATCTTTTGTATCACTTGACCCTCTCTTAGATTGAAAGCTCTAATGAGCAGGGCTATCTGATTTCTCTTGTATGTGTTTGTAACTGTACTATATGCCTTATTATCCTGTATTATAAAAAATAATAACACAAACAGTGCACTTTAGCCCATAAAGACAACTAAACTAGAACTATTTTAACATTTTGGATAGAGCAAGGGAGGTTTATAACCCCTGTTAGTTTTGTTTTTGCCATTTATGATGGATTGCGGAAATGTCCTTCTCACTTCCTGTCCCATAGCCAAACAGGAAGTGAGAGGAAAGCCCTGCAAATGAAGGCCACCAGAACTAGTGTCCCCATTGGAAGATTTTCACTCTATTACTTTTCTGGAGACAACCCAAAATTTGGGATTTTCTTTTGCTTTCACTTTCAATAATGGTAAACAGAACAAATAGAGAGGATGAATCTCCTTAACGAGGGCACAGACAGCAATTAAAACTGACAAGCATTCTAATCCAACTCCACTCTGTTCAGAATTAGAAAAAAATGTATTGCCTTTAGATATACTTTAAAAACAAAGCCTTAGGACCCTTTCACACTGCCGGATCCCGTGAGGAGCCGTTCCTTTAATATCCGCTTGCTCAGCGGGAAACACTCCTTTGATCCCTGCTGAGCCAGCAGATGACAGGGCGGTCCCTGCACACTGTCATCTGCGCAGGGACCGCCCTGTCAGATCTTCGCTCTCCTCTATGGGGGGATCGGATGAACACGGACCGTCTGTCTGTGTTCACCCAATCTGATCCGCAAACGGATGGAAAAATAGGATTTTCCTCCATCTGCAGAATCGGACTATAGCGGGGACCGATGAGATCGGGTGTCCGCGGATGTTCATCTGCTGACACCCGCTATCCCATAGGGATACATGAATGTCCGTATTTAATCCAAAAATGGATGGATAAAATACGGACATACAGTCCGCAAGTGTGAAAGGTAAGTGTGTAAACTGATGTATGTGTAAAACATACATAAGTTAAAAAGGTTAGTAGGAAAGCCAGGTCTTAGTGAACGCAATATCAACACCGACAATCAAACCAACATTCTCTTTCACTAAAATATAAGTTCCGAATCTGTCCATTAGTGAGCTTACAGTTCTTTGTTTGGGCCCTGAACAACAGCGATATCAAATTTCTTTCCAAAATAATAAAATAGCAACTGATGTGTTTTTAGACTACTCCACACACTGAAAGAAACAACAGTTGTGTAGTCCCTTAAAGATGCTTCACCTTGAAGCAATATCTTTTCTCAATCAGTATACTTTATACAGCCAACACTACTAAAAAGTATAGTTTTTTTTTTCATCCTCTCTATTCAGCTGACAGCTTTACCTTGACTACAAAAATGCAGTCTGTAACATGATATGATGAACAGATAAATGAAGATATAGGAGTACTATGTTGTAGCAGAGTTATGCATTTCTAGAAATCTTAGACAGTCACTGGAACAAAGGAAACTTATTTGAAGAGACCATGTGGCACTGACAAAGAAACAGTCACCTCTCCTTTGTCCTCTTAGATCTCATGCATACAGGCATACAGCCATATTTCAGCATCTGGGAGCCTTAGGTGTTGCTTACTGTTGCCCTTACAAATAAATTACAGGATACGAATGTATGCAACTTTATATACACAGCTTTGAGTGTAAACATACATAAGTACACATACAGACATATGCCCCTGGACTCAGACTGTCTGCACCTAGAGGCCTGTCTTTACAAGTAATCATGTTTTTTTGTAGTTGCATATATGTGTGTAGCTACCTTGCCTTAAGTAGGAGTGCCTGTCTAAATCTAGTGGTAAATAGTCCAACTGAATAATAGTCTCCCTTTGCTTTGTGTCAAGAAGTTCAAGTGCATGGCCATCCTCGAAGATCTGTGAGTGCACACAGAGCAGATCATGGACCAGTAGGGCTGTGCCTGTATCAGTAAAACACTGGGTTTTGGTGCCAAATGGCGTATTGAAGGCATAGCAGATCTAAAGGGAAATTCTCAGTGGTCATCAGCTTTAGTGATCAGACCAGCATCCGGATTATTCTGTTCTTTGATCTGGCTTGCCTTCTCACTTCACTTGATTCTGGTCTCCTATTGTTGACCTTGGCTTGTGGTCCTACTATTTCCTCTTCCTGTTGTTTTGTACTTTTTCTGCCCATATGATATTGACCCTCACCTGGCTTCTCACCCTGCTTATGCCTTCCAAATTGTTAGGTCTTCTGCCCAGTTGTTACAGACTCTGTCTCGGTTTGACTATGGCTTTTACTTCTGTACCTGCCAGTTCCTATGCTGCATCTGTGTGACAGCATTCTGTACAATTTCCAGTCCTGCATGCACAGCATTTAAGCAGTATCCAAACTATCATCTGGCCACCCATGGTGTCAGGAACTAGCACATGCATCTGTGCCACTTCTTCTCTTGCTATACCCTATGAGCAACTCCTTTGGCTACTGGACAGGAGGTGAAAGCCCTCTTGTCAGCTCAGCCTCTACCAATTAACACTTTGCCAGTGACAACTGCATACATTTTTTTCTTTACACTAAGCCCAGTGATGCTGCCGCATCTGTCACAAAACAAGAGGTCCCAGTAACATTGGGTTATAAATATTTATATCTTTTTCTGGCCAACCGCTAGGAGTTTTATTACCAGTGGTGCATTACGGGGGATGGTATACATATTTGTGACTGTCCTTGAACAAACTCTCTTGCCCCCGGGCTTGGGCTTGGGGAGGGTGTGTGCATAATGTTCCTGACCCAGTTAGACATGTGGCTTAGAAAGCATTTGCATGTGCTTGATCCTAATCTCTAAGTTAAATGCTAACTCACCCTGTACTCTGTACTACACCTACATACAGTCATATCCTGTAGTTCATTTTTACAGATGGTTAGAGAGCAGTTTGTGAAAAATAATATACAATTCTGACATTTAAGAGGTAAATATGTCTGCTTTGGAGTACATGTACATAATAGGTGACTAGCAATTGCCTCGGAGGTAGCTACAAATAAACAAACTTTTGATAATTGCTGTGCAGCAACGTATGTGGCTGTATAATTGTTTTTGCATTTCAAACTGTGATCTCTATATGCAAAAGTAATCTAAATTACAGTTAGTGACTCATACTTCCATACCTTGAATCACACACACAGTTAGATTTACTTTGTTGTAGAAAAGATTGGTTGCACATACTGATTTCAAAAAAAGAGTAAAAGTTTCCTGAAGGCCCGTGGGAGTTATTTATAATTCAGGAGTCTGATTGACTATAAGGGGTCTGATATTTGTGTTTTGAGGTCTGTCAGTAAGGTGGAACATTGGGATAAATGGTTTTCCAAATTTTTTATGAATAAATATGTAAAAAGTTTACATCCACTTTAACCTTTAGGGAGTATGTCACTAAAATTTCAGTTACATAAGATACCTAAAATTTGACTTGCATCTTAGGCCTTGTACACACGACCAGTCCATTCGATGAGAACGGTCCAAAGGACCGTTCTCATCGCTTAACCGATGAAGCTGACTGATGGTCTGATGTGCCTACACACCATCGGTTAAAAAACTGATCGTGTTAGAATGCAGTGACGTAAAACACAACAACGTGCTGAAAAAAATGAAGTTCAATGCTTCCAAGCATGTATCGACTTGATTCTGAGCATGCGTGGATTTTTAACCGATGGTCGTGCCTACTAACGATCGGTTTTGACCTATCATTAGGCGTCCATCGGTTACATTTTAAAGCAAGATGGCTTTCTTTTAACCGAAGGTTAAATAACCTATGGGCCTACACGCGATCGGTTTTGACCGATGAAAACGGTCCATCAAACCACTGTCCTCTGGTTAACCTATCGTGTGTACGCGGCCTAAGTGTAGACTTCCAGGAAAATCAGTGTGCCAATCACACAAACAGGAAATTACATTTCTGGGGGCTGCCTGTACAAGAGCTGTGTACAAAACACCCCCTGGTTGCCATGTTGCATTACATTTTAAAGAGAATTACAGCAACTGTAGACCGGAATGGAAAGGTAATTTTTAGTAACACTAAATTACAATATGGCTTTTGTAGCAATTGTATATGTTATATTGTTTTTTGTTTTTATATGTTATTTTTTGTTCATGAAATTGGAGTTGCCTTTTAACACTGTTCCAATCATAAATAAATAATAAAATAATAGGGCCAGATTCAGGTAGAGTTAGGCTGGCGGATCAATGGATCCGCCAGCCCAACTGTCACTTTAAGCCGGCGTTTTTGTTTTCTGTAACCAGAAAACAAGAAACGCCGGGTTGGAGTTCCGATACGATCGGCGCAATTGAATTTTGCCATCGCATCGTTACTTTAACTTAAAAATGGCGCCGGGGGCGTTCCCGCCGATTTACGCTCAAAAAATATGTTAATGAGCGGGAATCGGCAATTCACAATCTTTTTCCGGGCGCGACGCAGTGACTTTACGACGTTTCCGGAAGCGATACGCGGCGTATAGATAAAGCAGCCCCCTGTTGGAATATCCTATGTTAAGTATAGGCGGCGTCATCGCATCGGAAAAAAAAGAAATCGCGTCGCTTGCGTAAAACATTCATGAATGGGGATGTGACGTCATTGACGTTCACTGACAGAATTTGGAGCATGCGCACTGGGATGCATTGACAGTCGAAGCATGCGCAGTACGTTCGCCGCGGGATCGCGCTTAGTTTGAATACTACACGCCCCGTACCCGCCCAATTTGAATTCCGCCGGCTCATTTGCGATGCGCTGCCGCAACTTTAGGAGCAAGTGCTTCATGAATAACAGCACTTGCTCCTAAAATTTCGGCAGAGTAACGTAAATGAGAAGCGTTACTCCAGAGCAAAGATGCTCTGATCTACCTGAATCTGGCCCATAATGTCTATCCTTATCTTTTAACTGTTGAAAATTTTGAAATGGTGATATTGTATAAATGTATGGATAAATCTTTTCTAATCAGACGTGTTAGTACTGTATATTTCCTAGGCGCTGTCTCCTTAGTATAGGAGAAAACAGTGCAGCGCAAAGATAAATGTAAAATATATATGTAATAAATAAAGTCCAGGATTTGTGAAACAAATTCCGAAAAAGGGCCAAAAAACAAATTCCATAAAACGTTACCAGGTGATGTTTAAACGCCAAACTAAAAGTGATCCCTCCACCAGTAAGAATGGCTACTCTCACCTCCAAACATTGACTCCTGTCTTACCAGGTAGTCAAAACAAGCAGAGTTCACAACGTGGAATGCCAGTAGATATGATGTATAGATCAGATTCCTCATAAACCGGTAACATATGGACCATGAATGAGAAAGAAAACCAGATCTAAGTGATCTTTGATAAGCTAAACACTTTTATTTTAAAACTTATAATATCAAGCTACTCACATTACCCAGGAAAGCAAACGGCAGTGTAAATATGCAAACAAACATAAGTTTGTCTTCCAAGGATGGCAGCGAGCGACATACCAACAGGCTCCTTCCCCTGTACACATTACGTTATTGCAACTTCCTCAGCCCCAGGGGTCATTGATCCGCCTGTTTTCAAAGAAAGCTGAATTTTTTCTTTCCTTAACCACTTCAATACCGGGCTTTTATACCACCTCCATTCTGGGCCTATTCTGACACTTCTCTCCTACATGTAATAATCATCATTCTTTTGCTAGAAAATTACACAGTACCCCCAAACATTATATATGTTTTTTTAGCAGACACCCTAGGGAATAAAATGGCGGTCATTGCAACATTTTATCTCGCACGGTATTTACGCAATCATTTTTCAAACGCCTTTTTTTGTAAAAAAAATTGTTTCATGAATTAAAAAAATAACAAAACAGTAAAGTTAGCCCATTTTTTTTGTATTATGTGAAAGATTATGTTACACCGAGTAAATAGATACCCAACATGTCACGCTTTAATTATGCGCACACTCATGGAATGGCGCCAAAGTTCGGTACTTAAAAATCTCCATAGGCAACGCTTTATTTATTTTTTACAGGTCACCAGTTTAGATTTACAGAGGAGATCTAGTGCTAGATTTGTTGCTGGCACTCTAACGCACGCTGCGATACCTCAGTTATGTGCTTTAAACGGCGTTTACATATGTCGGCAGGACTTACGTGTGCGTTCACTTCTGCATGCGAGCTATCGGGGACAGGGGCGCTTTAATTTTTTTTTTTTATCTTTTATTTTTATTTTTTTACTTATTTTTTATTTATTTTTACACTTTTTTACAATTTTATTTCCACTTTTATTCCTATTACAAGCAATGTAAACATCCCTTGTAATAGGAAATGTGTGTGACAGGTCCTCTTTAAGGAGAGATGCGGGGTCAATAAGACCTCACATCTCTCCTCCAGGCTGGAAACCATGAGATCGGTAAAAAAAAATTCATACGAATGGTGGCTTACAGCCGCAACCGTGGCTTTGTTTACTTACGGGGACCCAGGCGTGACGTCATCACATCGCGCCCGGGTCCTCCGACGGTCATAGAGATGACTGGTGACCATCTGGTCACCAGTCATCTCTATGCTTTATTCCGACGCCGACGATTCATTCTCTGGGCCCCCGAAGGCACGGGAGAGCCCGGAGAAGCACCGGATGGCGGCGGGAGGGGCGGGATGTCCCCTCCCGCGGCCTGTAAGAACGATCAAGCGGTGGAACCGCTGCTATGATCATTCTTACGTCGTGCAGAATCTCCGGCTGAAGAAGAGGATATCTGGATGATGCCTCTGGCTGCAGGCATCATTCAGATATCCACCCGCAAAGCCCAGGCCGTCAATTGACGGCCACTTAGGATGGTAGATCCCATCTCAGGCCATCAATTGTCTATGGCTGGGTATTGAAGTGGTTAAGGGTTTTTACAAGCCTGCAAACAATTCAGCTTTAATATTAAAAAACTTAAGGAGTTAACTTCCTTCTCTACGAAAAAATTCTATGCCATTAAGAATCTGATTACTTGTAGTACGGTGGGTGTGGTTTGAATGAATGAATGAATGAAAACTTATATAGCGCGGCACATGCGAACTGAATCGCCTCTGGGCGCTTGTTGTTCCTGTCTCCTTTGATATCAAAAGAGAAAAGTGGAGTGTGATTGTGGACTCCAGTATATAGGCCGCACCTCACGAGCTCTAGGGGTTAGAGTTGGCGAGCATGTTAACACTATTAAGCGGGGTCTACGCACCCATAGTGTCTCCAGACACTTTAGACAGTGTCACAATAGAGACCCGAGATGTCTAAAATTCTGGGGTCTAGAGAGAGTAGATCGACACTGGAGGGGGGGTGACTATATTCGAAATATTAGCCAAAGGGAATCTTATTGGATCATAGAGGCCACAGTTCTCATTTCCGAAGGACTTAATGTTGATTTTGATCTCAATTGCTTTATTTCTGATAAATAGATGATTTATATATATATATATATATATATATATATATATATATATATATATATATATATATATATATATATGGAATATTTTTGTACTGTATGTTTTTATATATTTATATATTTTTTAGAAAGTAATTTTTTTTGGATTAATCTTCTTAATATTAATTAATAATTGATTTTGATAGATTATATATAATGGTCTTATTGTTAATAAATTAGTTGCTCTATTTGGTATTAATTTAATTTTGATTTTAATAATTTGTATATTTTTTATTGTTTTTTAAGGTTGGCATCGAGCGAAATTGTACTACAATTGATTTGGCAGTAGTTTTTTAATTTGACCACATGATGGCGATACTTATTATACGTTTGTAATAGAATGTCTTTATTATACTGTATGATTAAATCATTTTATTGGTTTCCCAGAATACTGTTAAATACGCCAGTAAATTCTCGGTGTAATCATTTGTGATTAATAAATAGTATGTCTCTTTATTTTTATATTCGCTGCCGATCTTGTGTAACCACCCAGGTGAGAACAATAAAGTTGTCCGCATTTGACGGACGCTGGACGTCCTATTAGCGTGATCGCATCAGATAGGTGTTGGTATCCTTGACGAAGGCAGCATATTTATAGGCATGTCAGCGACGTATAAGGCCCCTTCCCACTGAGGAAGTTGCAATAACGTAACGCGTACGGGGGAAGGAGCCTGTTGGTACGTCGCTTGCTGCCATCCTTGGAAGGAAAAATTATGTTTGTTTGCATATTTACACTGCCGTTTGCTTTCCTGGCTAATGTGAGTAGCCTGATATTATAATTTTAAAATAAAAGTGTCTCCTTAGTAACAAACATTTACTAAATAAATGATGGCCTTATAAAAATGTAAAATACTGTGACAAGGACTTTGTATACCGATTTAATGGAATAAAGGGTAAAATGTTATTATTATATATTTATATTCCGTTTTTCATTCAGTTGTTTACACATTGGGGGCCAGATTCAGATACAATTGTGTATCTATCCAGCGGAGTAGCGTATGCTCTTTACGCTACGCCTCCGCAAGTTTTATGGGCAAGTGCCTTATTCAGAAAGCACTTGCTCTGTAATTTGCGCCCGGCTGCAAGTACGTTCGTGAATCGGCGTATCTCCCTAATTTACATATTTGATGCGTAAATCGACGGAAGCACCACCTAGCGGCCAGCGTAAATATGCAACTAATATACGACGGTGTAACAGACTTACGCCGCTCGTATCTTAGCTGAATTCCGGTGTATCTTGTTTTCTGAATACAGAAAAAAGATCCGCCGGCTATTCTTAGTATTTACGCGGCGTATGTCTAGATACGCCGACGTAAATACGTTCTGAATCTGGCCCCGGGTATCTTTTTTTATGCTACATTTTGTTTTACTTGTTTTTCAAAACACTTGGTTTCCCCTGGTTGTCATTGCACAGTGACAAATACCTTGCGTTGCAAACAGCCACCATAATGTAGACAGACATTTAAAGTCAATTGTAGAAGATGTTCTATTGCCTACTGTTTTGTGCTGAATGTAGATGTTTCCTGTGTTTCTCTGAAGTCTAGTGTTTGCTTGTTAAGAACATAAATTTGTTCAGATGGAACACAGGAGTACAGAAAGCACCTGAGCACACTAAACATGCTCATACAAGCATACAATTTTAAGTGATAACATTAATAATTCATTATTTTAACTTTGATACCAGTAAGAGCCATGAAAGAAAACCTATGCTGAGAGAACTATATAGGCTGTCATTGTTTAATTTTTTTTCTGAAAATAAGTGCCTTTCTGGATGTTTTTGGTTTAAGTACTATCAGAGTCATTGACCTGGACCTGTGCAGAGAAAGAAGTGGGAGAACTTCTAATCTGCATAGTTATTCCAAGTCAGTAATTTAGCAGATTTACTGAAACGTAGTGACAGTTAGCACTGGAAGCCTACATACATAGAACAGATTTTCTTTAGTGTTGAAGGGATGTAAAAATCCTTGGGCCAGATTCACAGAGCCATTACTCCAGTCTATCTCCTGTTAGACCGGAGTACTTTCAAATTACGTGCGTCGTATCATTAGTTTGAATCCTCAAACCATGATTCAACGGCTTCGGGCTTCGATCCGACAGGCTTACGTCTTCGTTCGCCTTCGGATCTACTCTGCAATCTTTTTGCGGCCGCTGGGTGGATTTCCCGTCGTTTTCCGCGTCGGGGTATGCAAATGAGCTTTTTCCGGCGATCCACAAAGTTACGATCGTCCTTCGCAATCTCTTACGGCATCTGTAGTCATCTTTTTGCTGCGTAAAGTTATACCAGCTATTAGCTGGTCTATAGTTAGACGGCCCATGTTAAGTATGGGCGTCGTTCCCGCGTCAAATTTCAATTATTTTTTTTTTTGCGTATGTCGTCCGGGAATAGGAATGTACGTAAACGACGCTACTCAAAAAAAATGACGTAACAACGTTATTTCGCGAAATGCACGGCGGGAAATTTCTGAACGCAGCATGCGCAGTTCGATCGCGGGGACATGCCTAATTTAAATGCTTCACGCCCCCTAATCGCGTATTTCGATTCCGTCGCGAGAAATACACTACGCCGCCGTACCTTACGGGCCGAAATCTACCTGAATTCGTCTTAGAGCCAAGTAAAATACGGCGGCGTAGTGTTTCTCTGATATTCTGCGCAAGGGCAATTGTACCTGAATCTGGCCCATTGTTGTAAAATATGTGTTTTTCAGTAAGAGTTACCTTGGAAACATTAAAGGGCACCTATAATAAACTGCAAAGCTCTGTTATAATCTCAGATCTGAGGTATTGGAAGAAAATGGTTTCCCAATACTGATATCAGCACTAATACCCATACCCATGGTGAAGATGCCAAAGCAACCACATTTGCGATTTATCACTTTTATTAAGGCGATAAAAGTAAATTATATATATAAAAAAATAACATTAAATAAAAAATTTTACGTAGAAAGAACATTTGAAAATAACCTAAATAATGAAAAGGAGGAAAGAGCTAGTAAAAGCTAATTAGCTGACTGGAGGATTATAAGATTTTCGAGGAATTGGGATCATTTAAATACCAACCATTTCATAACAAACAAACCTCTCTAACTTTTTAATGCTTAACAACCTGTAATGCTTTAATGTTTGTTCCCATGGTCTTTGTCTTAAAATAAATTCAGATTTTACCAAATATTAACCATTTAATTTTTCTGATATCAAATATATATTATTCTAAACTTATTAAGATCATAAACACTTGAAACCTAACAAGTTTTGAATAAAACATATACTTTTTTTTTAGAGGCAAAACAGTTGCTATGAGCTAGGGGTCTCCAATCTTCCTAAACGAAGGACAAGTTCACTGTCCTTCAGACTTGGGGGGGGGGGGCAGACTGTGGCATCAGTGGGAGTTGATGCCCCATATTTGGTATTAATGGGAGGAATAGTGCCCCATTTTTCGTGTCGGTGGGAGGAATCGTGCCCTATTGTTGTAAGGAGGAGGAATAGTGCCCTAGTGTGAGGTATAGTGTCTCGTATCATTGGGGGGCATAGTGCTCCAAGAGCAGGATAAAGACAAGCACAGGGCCACATCAACTATGGGCCACTGTTTGGAGACCATTGATATAAAGAATTCTAACATTATAGCAGTATATATGATTTAAAGAGAAACCCTACTGACTGTCATCTCTCTTGAAGCACAGAATGAGGTACTAAGATCATTAGTTAAAATCCCAACCCCTGCAAAAACTGCATGGGGTTTGCATGTTCTCCCTGTGCCTGCATTGATTTCCTCTGGGTATTCCAGTTTCCTTCCACACTCTAAATACATGCTGGTAAGTTAATTGGCTCCTGTGTAAATTGGCCCTAGTGTTTGTATAAATGTGAGTTAGGGACCTTAGATTGTAAGCTCCTTGAGGGCAGGGACTGATGTGAATGTATAACACATTTGTAAAGTGTTGCATAAATTGAAGGCACAGAATAAGTACCTGAAATAAATAAATAAATAAATAAAAAATAAAATAAATAATTAACACATCAGAAATATTAATTGTTGACTGTTTCTCAGTAACTTAAATCACTAGTATATCAAATAGGTTTGTATATTAGATTGACGCATTTTGAATGACAATTGCACGGTCATACAACACTGTACCCAAATGAAATTTTTATCATTTTTTTCCCACAAATAGAGCTTTTTTTTGGTGGTATTTGATCACCTCTGCGGTTTTAATTTTTTTGTTAAAAAAGCCACACAAAAAAAGATTTAAAAAAATATATATATATTTTTATATTTTGTTATAAAATTTTGCAAACGGGTAATTTTTCCTCCTTCATTGATGTACGCTGATGAGGCTGCACTGATGGGCACTGATGGTCTGCACTGATGGGCACTGATGGGCTGCACTGATAGGCATCGATGGGCTGTACTGCTGGGCACCAATGGGCTGCACTGATGGGCACCAATAAGGCGGCACTGGTGGGCACTTATAGGCTGCTCTGGTGGGCATTGATAGGGAGCACTGGTGGGCACTGAGAGGTGACACTGAGAGGTGGCACTGATGGATGGCACTGAAGGGCATTGATAGGTGGCACTGGTGGGCACTGAGAAGTGGCACCAAAAGGTGGCATTGATAGGTTGCAGTGATGGGAACGGATAGGCAACACTGCTAGGTGGTACTGATGCACTGATTGGCACCACTGGTAGGCATTGATAGGTGGCACTTGTGGGCATTGATAGGTGGCACTCATGGGCATTGATAGGTTGGCACTGTGGGCACTTGCAGGTGGCATTGCAGGGGGCACTAACAGCACAGAGGAGGCAGATGTGCCTCCTTCCTCTTCGGGACCAATGTCCCTTTCACATAAGCCGCTGTCAGCGTGAGGAGAAAGAAAACTGATTACCGTCTTTTGTTTACATCACGTGATCAGCTGTCATTGGCTGACAGCTGATCACATGGTAAGGGGCAAGGACGGCCCCTTACTCGGATCTGTGATTACTCGAGTCTCAGTGACTGGGGTGACCACAGCGCGTGCCCTGCAGGGGCGTGCGGGGAGCGCGCAAAGGGGAGGACGTCTATTGACATCCTCCCGGCATTTGGGGTCCACGCTGTAGCCGTCATTCCGCTATAGCACAGGTGCCAAGTGGTTAAAGGAATCCTATACAGAAGAATGGAAGGTGACATTGCTCTCCTCCGCATCTGAAAATGCTAGTTGACTTTCTGAGTCACTGAGATGCAACAAGAATAGAGTTAAAAAGTTCTGACCCATTTTCTCGATCTTAATTTATTCTGATTGTACTGAAGCCGGGATTTTCACAAGGTCTACACTGACAGCCGATATCTTTCAATACAATTCAGGCAAAATACTGAAAATATTGGATCATTATGACAGCCAAAGCACAAACATTTTTAGAAAAAGGTCCAGATCCCCTGTATGTTTTAAATACATTTTTTTACGGAACTGGTTTCTTTAAAAATTATTACTTGAATTGGGCTTCTAAAATATGTATTTAAATATAATTCTTATGTGGATAAGGTGGATAAATGTCAAGTAATTTGTCAGTCGATCCACATGAGACATTTCTATACAATGACTTATCAGGAATACAAAATGCTAACTATTACAACTGTATACAGGTACTCCTCACTTAAAGGATCACTAAAGGATTTTTTTTTTTAGCTAAATAGCTTCCTTTACCTTACTGCAGTCCTGGTTTCATGTCCTCATTGTTCATTTTTGCTTTGAAGTTGCTGTAATTCTGCTCTGATCGCCACATTTCCTGCTTGTCTGGCTCCTTTTGAAAAATCTCATGGCAGATTTTCACTGTGGTCCAAGCTGTCATTACTGTGTGTCTAAAACTCCTCAGAACCAATGAGATTCATTTTAAAAACAAAACACTGCCCTGTATTTGTTTGTTTTTGTTCTGTGTGTCTTTTTTCTTCACAGAAACATGAAACCAGTTTAAAAATGAAACTAAACTGCAGGCACATTATATGATTGATTTTTATCTATTTTTAATCATTTTTAAAAGGAATCAGTTAACTATTATGTCTCTATGCCCTGTAAACAGTCATTTCAGCAAAAATAAATTTTTCCTTTAGTGACCCTTTAATGACTAGGTTCCGTACCAATGACCAGGTTCCATACCAACAACCAGGTTCTTAACTAATGACCAGGTTCCGTACCAATGACCAGGTTCTGTACCAATGACCAGGTTCCGTACCAATGACCATATTCTGTACTAACGACCAGGTTCTGTACCAACGACCGGGTTCTGTACCAACGACCGGGTTCTGTACCAACGACCGGGTTCCCTACCAACAACCAGGTTCCGTACCAATGACTAGGTTCTGTACTAACGACCAGGTTCTGTACCAACGACCAGGTTCCCTACCAACAACGAGGTTCCGTAGCAATGACCATGTTCTGTACTAACCACCAGGTTCTGTACCAACGACCAGGTTCCCTACCAACAACCAGGTTCCGTACCAATGACCAGGTTCCGTACCAATGACCAGGTTCCCGTACCAACGACCAAGTTCTTAAACAAATTGGCTGTTAAACGAGGAGTCACAAGAAATCAATATTTTAAGCATTCTTAACTACAGTACTGTACTGTATTGTAAAAAAAGGTCTAAACACAAAACTCCAGCTCAAAATTGTTGTTTTAATTTGCATAAGTACACAACAAATATTAAAATTCTGTACTGTACTGTACAATACAATGATGTACAGCGTGTCGTTCAGGTGGGGATAGCTGAGCAGTCATTAAACAGATAAGTCATTAAACGAGGGGTATCTGTAATTAGTAGAATTAGTGATGAAAGAAGGCGCACAAATAAAATAATCCACCTGTCTCCCATCCTACTCCTCCTCCTGCTCAGTGATGGGTGGTATATGTGTCTCACAGCAGCCACAGACAAGAACAGGGCTGTGTGCAGGCTGATGAGGAGGGGGGGAGGGGGGGAGAGGAGATCTCAGCTGCGCTGTTGAACACCATGTGCTGAGGCAGTCGCTTTTACTCAGATCTCAACAACTGCTCAGAGGACAGGAGCCCCAAATACCGCTAGGGGCCAACCTGCCACATTCACAACACATCCACTAGTCTCATGGACAGGAGCATGGCAGAGCTGGAGGTAAGGACCTGCTGCATCCACTTTCTACCCTCTCTGATCATTTAGCTATGTGTCTTGGCTTGCGTTGCTAAATCTGTGATGAACTGCAATATAAAGGACTAATGTCAAACACATACAGATGTAATGTGCTTAGTCCTTTACTGATTTTACTATCCCTGCATTTGATGAAATATTATTTGTTCATATATAAAACATCTGCACTTATTCATATGAATTCTAAATGTACTGTACAGAAATAGTGTCACTTCTGATCAGTTACTGTGCATTGTCTACATAATCTATCTTTTAAATGTAATATTGATCCTTGTTGTTTTTAGCATTGTGTTTGTTAATATTGATTGGCCTTGTTAATTACAGGATAGCTCTACTAATACTGTGATTGCAAACAATTTTTTAATGTAGTAAAGGTCATTGTTCCCAAGGTTCATGAGTCCTCTGTGAAAAATGAACCTTCATTTTATAGTTACTGTACCTGTTGATGCTTTTTTTATTTTGTATTTGTTATTACCAACAGCAAGTAACATTTTATTATTTAAAGGTGCCTTCAGTTATTTATCATTGTGTGCTCTGCTTTATCAGAGGGCAAAGTTTATTTAAATGCAAAGTGCACCTAATTTTCATAATTTTCTGTAAATGAGTTAAGGAAACAATCATTTTATGATACATTTAATTACCGTAGCTGCTCTTGAGGCAAGTTAGACAATGTAGAAAGTATTGCTATGCAAAGCAGATTTTCATTAACATGACTTAGAGGGTACGGTATAATTACTTTCAGGCAGAAAAAAAATGTGTGCCTTCACATGATGTTATACGGCAAGGAATACATGGGTTTTTGATGCTGATATTTCTAGTTTCTTTGGGCTGCAGATCAGTCAATGGCTGAATACTGATTTTTGTGGAACTCAAGCAGTTTGCATGCAAGCGAGAGCGTACCTATCCCCAAAGGATGCAACCAACTTAGAAGGTGCTCTTACACTCTTGAATACCATCTAAAAAAAACATTATGATTTTCCTCTTACGGTTTTTGTGTTCACAATATTTTGCAAAATTTATGGTATTTAGCTGGTGAAACAGAATTATGCAGTACAATTATAATGCATTTTAACATCACTGAACACACAATTCAGCTACTGATATTGATGCTAAAAAGCATCAAAAGAAATCAGGAGATTATAACTTCATGACATTACAAACCAGCAATTGTCCAACTCTTACCTAGTACACATGATCAGTTTTCCCGATGGTCAAAAGACCGCCGGGAAAACTGAGGGGAAAACCGGGAACCGGCTTGGTTCCTTTTCCCTTGTACACACGGCTAGTTTTCCCGACACGAAAACTGCCCTGAGAACGTTGGTCGGGAAAAATGTGTGTATGCTCCCTCAGTGTTTCCTATAGGAAAACTGCAAGGAAAAAAACGTTGCAAATCGCGGCAAGAAAAAATAGAACATGTTCTCATTTTTTAAACCGCAGTTTTCCTGTCGGGAAAACTGCTAAGGAGCATACACACATTCGGTTTTCCCTGCCAAACACAGCAGTTTTCCCGACAGGAAAAACGACCGTGTGTACTAGGGATCTGATTTTGTCGGTCACATTATAGCAGAGTCAGTAACACATAGATCGTGATCTACCAGTAGATTGCAGGCAGGCGAGTGGTAAATTGCGGTCTGGTCTTGCTGAACCACCATCTCAGAGCATCAAACAGAGTGCAATGTAAATTTACTACTTGTAAAGTTGGAGCTGTAGTAGGGAGCAAGTGCTGCATAAGCCGATGCCTCCTCTGTAGTGCTGGCTCCTGTTCTGGAGTGATGTGGAGTGGTACCAAATGCATTTCACCTCCTATCCTGGGTAGTGGTCTCCAGAGTGGTGCCAACAACAGGAAAGAAGATTTTCGGATCAGTGTAAAGCAATACACTGGTTATAATCGGACTGCTTTCACACTGGTGTGCTGCGGTTTACCCACACTTCGGGTGCAGATCAGTGTACCTGCAGATTTTTCTCAGGTTTACAATATTAAAAAAAATATATGGTATCTAGATGGTGAAACAGAATTATACAGTACAAGCATAATGCATTTTAACATCACTTAGCTACTGATATTGTTGCTAAAAAGCATCAAGAGAAATCAGAAATTCACCACACCTGCGGGATATAATAGAAGTCTATGGCAAAGCACAGCTAACCCAGTAAAGTTGGAGATGTACTGCTCTGCACCCGCGGTGCAGTTAAACCACAACACATCAGTGTAAAAGCAACCCCATAGGGGGCTTAGAAGAGTAATGCCGCATACACACGATCGCAAATTCCGACAAGAAAACTGTGGATTTTTTTCTGACGGAATGTTGGCTCAAACTTGTGTTGCATACACATGGTCACAAAAATGTTGCCAGAAATTTCGACCGTCAAGACCGCAGTGACAACACTACAACGAGCAAAAAAAGTTCAATGATTCCCAGCATGCGTGGGATTTTTGCGCGTCGGAATTGCATACAGAAGATCAGAATTTCTTGTCGGAAAATTTGAGAACCAGCTGTCAAATTTTTGCTGTTGGAATTTCCAACCAAAAGCTTAAATCAAACTTTTCTTTCCGATTGTGTGTACCAGTGATCAAAATTTTTTGGGGGGGCGCAAACAAACGAAAAAAAAAAACAACAATTACAGCCTCACTGTGCCCAACAATTGCAGCCTCACTGTTCCGAACAATTGCAGCCTCGCTGTGCCCAACAATTGCAGCCACTGTGCCCATCAAACGCAGCCACTGTGCCCTGCCATTGTCGCCACTGTGCCCTGCCATTGTAGCCATTGTGCCCTGTAAAATGCCCATTCCCCCGGAAATTACCTGGGGTCAGCCGTGCTTCTTCTTCTGTCCCTCGATGTGTTCCTCCGCCCTTGTTGACGCTTCAGCCAATCAGGTTACTGATAATGTAATGCATGAATCTATGTATATTGTCAGTGGTGTGTGCGGTAGCCAGAGGGGGCGGCGCTCCAGCGCCCTCTATGGATGCACCGCCACTGGTGTGTACGCATCATTAGGGTTCTTTTACATTTGTAGTTTTAGGTGGTGGTAAAGGCCCATAGTTAAGATTTGTTTTTACCACTCACACCTCAACCACACCTGCTTTAGCTGCAGTGGCCAGGAGTGTACACATGTTGCAGCCACAGCAAGAATTGTACGCGCTGTCATGGTTGATGGGTGTGGCACCTTCTAAGCATGACCCATTCAAGTGCAGTACAGCAAACATGGGGTTAAAGAAGGCAGCGTGGGGTTGCTTTCTTACCACCTGCTTTAATCCCTTGGACCCCGCAGAAGCATGCAGTTGGGGGCGCTTGCAGAGTGGCCCCATTTACTTGAATGAGCAATCGGGGGTTTCATTCCTGCTGCGGCATGTTTACACCATTGGCTACTGCCTCAGCAGCTAAAGGGGGTAGGGACTGAGGCAGTAAAACTATGAATCAAATGCAGCGCCCCCAACATTATGTGTGAATGAGCCCTAAGGGTGCCGCTGTGGAATGCAACTAAGGGCTTATTCAGAAGTGCAGCTCTGCTGCACCTCGCAAAAGTGATGCAACTGTGTTTGATGGTGGTGAGGAGGTGATACGTTGCCTCCTCATCATCTGTTTTAAATACATGATTGCTGTGCAACGCATGTGTTGCCAACATGGTCGTATGGCAATTAGAGGTTTAAATCAGGTGTAAGGATGGCGACACTGTGCCCGGTGATTTTTTACTTCTCCCATGTTTTTCAGGTAGATCTCCACCTCTTTCAGGTTCCCTTCCATGCAGTAGGTAGGATACTGAAAGACAATACAGCTCACATACACAGTTTTTTTTTTCTGCACAATTTCATCCACCTAACCATGGCTTCAGCTTACCTCTGGGTTAGCAAAGGACAACAAGGAGTTTTAGCCTTCCACATGTTTTTTTTTTTTTTAACAGCTTCTATCCATACAAAGGACCAGTCTCATTATAGGGAAAATCTATATTTACCCAGGTCTGCCAAGACAGAAGCACTCTGCAAACAATGGAGCTTGGAACTGGATTTTGTAAAGAAGGTTAATGTATATCGCAGCCTATGGTAGTACAGTAGCTCTGTATTTAAACAATATCATATGTCAGTGTATGGTATTGATGTGTTCTTTAAGGAAACGTGTGCTCTAAGAAATATGGCGGCTTCCATAGCTGACTTCCATGTCAAACTGATTGCCTGCCCTGCTAGCCAGTAGGTTACAAGACTTTATAAACCACTGATTGGATAAGCACTGAAATTCTGGGAAAATAGCAGTTTTTTTTAAGCATGCTTGTGTTGTACATACTGAAGTACTGAAGCGAGAGGAGTAGCATTACAGCTGGGAAACTAGCATTTTCAGAAAAACACAGCAATGGCAGCATCCATGTCTCTCACATGACTTGTTTGCTTTAAATATCTTTGGTCAGATTAACCACTTCAGCCCCAGAGGATTTAATTGCCAAATGACCTAGCTACTTTTTTGCGCTGTAAATAATTTTGGATTATTTTTTTTGCTATAATAAATATCCCCTATATATATATATATATATATATATATATATATATATATATATATATATATATATATATATATATCCCCCTCAAGTTTAGGGTGATATGTATTCTTCTACATATTTTTGTAAAAAAAAAAAGCGCAATACGCATTTATTGATTGGTTTTCGCAGAAGTTATAACGTCTACAAAATAGGAGATAGTTTTATGGCATTTTTATTATAATTTTTTTTTTTACTAATACTGGTGGCGTTCTGCGATTTTTATCGTGACTACGACATTATGGTGGACACTTCGGACACTTTTGCCACTATTTTGGGACCATTGTCATTTATACAGCGAGCAGTGCTATAAAATTCACTGATTACTGTGTACATTACACTGGCAGGGAAGGGGTTAACCACTAGGGGCGAGCAAAGAGTTAATTGTGTCCTAGGGAGTGATTCTAACTGTGTGGGGGCTGGGCAACTAGTGACACGACACTGATCACTGATCCTGATGACAGGGAGCAGATGGTCAGCGTCCTGTCACTAGGCAGAACAGGTAGTTGCCTTGTTTACAAAGGGATCCCCCTGTTCTGCCACTCCGTGACATGATCGCGGGACACCAGCGGACATCGAGTCCGCGGGTCCCACAGGCACGGAGCTTGTGGCAGGGCAGCAAATTCGAAGCAACGTACCTGTACGTTGCTTCGCGCAGCCGTGCCATTCTGCTGACGGATAACCTACATGGCACGGTCGGAAAGTGGTTAAAAACTGGTTAAAAACTGATAGAATGTAACTTTCAAGTATTTGCATATTCCTAGCAAGCAGTAAAGGAGATTTTAAGCAAGCCTACACTGAAAAATAGGAAATATTACAGCCATAGGAAAGCACTGTATTGAGGTCCTTACATCTTTATATAAAACCAGGAGATACGTATTTATTATATGTTTGATCTTGTTAAACTCCATAGAGAAAGTGGTGACAATTGTGACAGGGTGGTTGCTTTTATCCTACTATTGAATGGCCTGCTCTTATTACAGATTAGGCTGTTTCTGTCCCTATTTGAGGCAATAGCTATGTTTATGCATTGTATGGTATTGTGTTACTATTTTATCTGATTTATATTGATCTATTTTTATTTTTAATATCTTCTGAATGCTTGTACAATGTATGGTTGTCTAATCTTGCTTCTGGATTTAATGACTTCTTTGTTTTATCTTTCTGTCTGCTTTTGGTTTCATTGTATAAACCCCTTAATTGGGTATTTGTACTAATTTAATATGCTAATTTCCTTTTGGGTGGAGTTTGTACAGATAAAAAAGTTTTACCATTCCAATTTTAAATACTGACTAAGGCCCCGTACACACGAGCAGACTTGAACAAATCTGTCTGCTGGGATGTATTGGTTTGATCGTGTACACACGATCAAACCAAAATACCCACCGGCAGATGACGCACTGACGTGGCGGTGACATGGCGGTGGCGTTGACGCCGCCACATCACCCAACCAGGAAGTTAATTACTTCCGCGCATGCGTCAAATCCATTCGACACATGTGCGAGAAGACATGTCTGCTGGTTAGCGTACTAACCAGCAGACATATCGGGCGGATGGATTCCCAGCCGACAGATTTTAAAGTATGCTTTAAAATCTGTCGGCTGGCCAAATCCGTCGGCTCGCCCGTACACACGATCGAATCTGTCTGCTGGAACGGTCGGGCCGACCGTTTCCAGCAGATAAATTTGATCGTGTGTACGCGGCCTTAGGCTCTCACCAAAACACATCAGCTTTTATTCTTTGATTATCACTCTTATGTAACCAACAAATATGCTACACCAGGGGTGCTCAACCAGTGGCCCGCAGACCCCTCTGATGTGGCCCACGACCTCCTGCTCTAGGATGGAATAGAATTCTGTTATTAAAATGGTCAGTTTATTACTTAAATCACAGTGTATACATGGGCAATTGGGCATATCTGTTCTACAGTGGTTACTGGGCTGCTTTCAAACTGATCCGCAAATCCGGAGCAGTGCACCTGCGGGTTACCTGCAATGAGCCATAGACTTCTGTTATTACCTGCGAGTTTGGTGAGCTTTTTGAAAGTGCACCAAACCTGCAGAATATAATAGAAGTCTATTGTAAAGTGCAGGAAAGCCTGTGTGGGTAAACCACAGTGCATCAGTGTGAAAGCAACCTTGATCCCCTTTCACACGGTCAGTCCGACCCAATTGGACCCTCCAGATGTATACCGACTTGTGTCCTACCTCCAATCCGATCCACAAAAAAAGGAGTTTAGTGGGCTGTGTCCGTGTCCGCTCTGCATATGCAGATCGGACGCGGACCTGCCATCCGCCTGCTCCATTCATTGTGGCCCGCGACCAGTTTGCAATTTGCTTAAGTGGCCCTCGTGCCTCAAAAGGTCGGGCACCCCTGTACTTCACGAACTACAATGCTGCCGACTCCATCTGTTTATCTTGTTTGGGTGGGAATGGACACTGAGCCTGGGCACCTGTGTGTGGATCTTGTATTTGGACTGGGCTTTCCTCGCAGTATGCCCTTCTCATACTAGACCCCCACACTGACATCTGTAGTTGCAGGCACTGCAGAGTAATGCATCCTGAAAGCTCACAGCAGAAGCACTGAAGGTATTGTCTAAACCAGCTCATCATATCCTGGTCCCCTCCCCCAGCAGTGACTTGAAAGCCTTCCAGTATTCTAATCTCTAACGCAAACACGCCTACAGCTATCCAAGTACCAGCTATAAGCAAATGTTGGCATAGCCACCTGGAGGGTGGATTTGGTGCCTTCTAAAAAAAGGTTACAAAGGCCAAGAGCTCTTAATATTTTCCCATAAACCGGGCACAGGAAGGGTTATTGGCAATGGTTAATGGTTAAATTGCAATATTCATCTGGAAGCTGACAGACTTAGCATATTACTTTTCCTAACCAAATAGCTGTCAGTTTACAAAGACCTGTGGCTTTTTAAAGCAATAAGTAAAAGCACAATATGGTAATTTATATAATTTATATACAGCAATCTGAAAGTGGCGGATAAAACATCTGGCCATTTCATATCAAACAGATGCTACTGGACAAATCACACTGCTGACAATGTCAACTGACCTTGGAACCCTGGCCTTCTGGTTCCAATAGCATTTGGAATTGACTGACATTCTTCTGTTTGAAAAAAACGACGACATACAGTATGCAGAATATATTTGCAATACATGCACCTTTCCCATGCTTTATCTTTTTAAAGACCCTGCAAGAAAATACCTTTTATCTGCCAGAAATGCACTTTGTTTATAAGTTCTGTTGTGGGCTGGCAACACACAGCAATTTCTTGGCGCAAAGGGTGTCAGCCATGCTCAGTTAACTGTCCCAATGTCTTCATCTACACAACATATGGATTACCGGTAATTGCCCTGAAGTTCAAGACAGACAGTATACACAAGACATAGGACAGCTCTGAATTTCTGCCAGGTATTTTTTTCTCAGCAAATATAACAAAACACTTTTAGTGTATATTTATATGAGCAAAAATTAGCAAATAATCTCCCTTTTGCTGCCCATTTACTGATTTAAATATAATATATTCAGGATATATGTATTAGGGATTATGTTAGGGATTAGGATTGAAATTAAGCCTCTGAAATTACTGATTTGCCTTTGCAAATTCTACTGGTGCAGGTCTAGAGCAGGGGTCTCCATACTTTTCAAGCAAAGGACCAGTTTAATGTTTTTCAGACTTTAGGGGGGCCAGATTCTGACCAGTGGGGGGTAGAAAATGCCCCAGGGCCGAGCATCAGTGTGCATAAACATGGCCCCAGTGTTGGTGGGCAGTAGGAGGAGGAATTGGTGCTACATCATTGCTATTAGTGTAAGAAATAGTGCCCCATTGTCGGTGTCATTGGGATGAATAGTGCCTCATATCGTCCGCCAATGTTTGTAGGATGTTGGTGTCTGATGACTTTTTTGCCAGTACATATAATGCAAATGGAGTGTCTTCTATGTACCAATTACGATCCTTATCAAAGTAAATAAAAGAGATTGTGTGCAGGCAAAACTGCTATCCTACATCATTCTCCCCTAACCTATATCAGATTTTTATTCTAGATTTAATACTTATGCCCTGTACACAGGTATAAACTCCGACTGGTTTTTCCGACGGAATTCCGCTTAAGCTGTATTGCATACACACGGTCACATCAAATTCCGAACATCAAAAACGCGGTGACGTACAACACTACGAAGAGCCGAGAAAAATGAAGCTCAATGCTTCTGAGCATGCGTCAACTTGATTCTGTTTTTTTCTCCGTCAGAGTTTCATACAGACGAACTAGAAGATAGAAATTGTTTTCCATCGGGGAAAAAAAGAGAACGTGTTCTCTTTCTAAGTCCGTCGGAATTTCCAAAGAAAAAAGTCCAATGGGGCATACACACGGTTGGAATATCTGATGAAATAATTCCGTCTGACTTTTTTCATCGTAAATTCAGATCGTGTGTACACGGCATTAGAGAAATACTGGCCCAAAGCAAGCACAGGAAGGGGGTCCCAAAACCTGATATTTACATGCTTGTTCCAAGTGAATGACTGAGCGAGTAATAAAAAAAGGGATGAATATGACAGAAACTGAGCTTGGATCTATAAAGACAAATCAGTAACAGCAACACCTATATTTCTATCCTGCCATGTTCCATCTCTTGATTTAGGCCGCGGACACACGATCAAATTTATCTGCTGGAAACGGTCCGACGGGCCGTTTCAGAAGATAAATTCGATGGTGTGTACAGGTGGACAGACAGATTTTTCCAGCAGACAGATTTTAAAGCATGCTTTAAAATCTGTCTACTGGGAACCCGTCCGTCCGACATGTCTGCTGGTTAGTACGCTAACCAGCAGACATATCTTCCCGCACATGCGTCGAATGGATTCGACGCATGCGCAGAAGTGTTTTACTTCCTGGTGCGGTGACGTGGCGGCATCAACGTCACTGCCACGTCACCGCGCTGTTGCCGGCGGGGATTTTGGTTTGATTGTGTGTACACGTTCAACTCAATCTATCCCAGCAGACAAATCCGATCAAATCGGTCTGACAGACCGATTTGATCGGATTTATTTGGTTGTGTGTACGCGTCCTCACAGAGCCACCTACACTTAAACAGTTGTCTTTACTTTAGAAACTTTATAGAGTTGTGCCTGATATGCAAATTTGATAGCTGTTGAGTACTTTATTTTAAGATTAAAACAAATCTATGGTAAAAGTAGAACTTGCTCTAATATTTTCATTATTCTACACCGTAATGTAAAAAGATATAAATATGTAAAATGGATCTTCTATATCATTCTCCTGAAATAAGTGCTGGAATTGTACTATTTACTTTATGCATTAAGCAAAGGAATGGTATACAATATAAATAATTAATTTTCCTGGTGGAACATGTAAGCACATTAAGATTTTAAAGATCAAGTGCCATAGACGAAAAAAAATGAAATTGATGGTATAGCATAAACTGCTAGTCTTGTAATTTATGTGTTGCTCTATATCTCAAGTGGTCCGTCTTGGGAATATGGTGAGATGAAGGTCTCATCTTTAACTCTCTCTAAAATCAAATAGTTTAATTTTAGTGTCAGAGAAACGCTTCATTTTGGAGATATGTCCACTATTATCCTTCACAATTATCTTGTCTAAATGGCTTATTGATAAATCAATTTATCAATCTCATTTCATCTTCAGGAAAAAAAATAACCTTAGGGAATAGCTAAATCCCTTGCCCCTCCACCTCCCAACACACATATGTACTGGACAAAAACAATATTGATCAGGGTAACATGTGTCTATTTTATAAAGTGAAATTGGAAGATATATTTTTAGGGGCCCAAAATGTGCTTTATACGGCATTGACGTGAGCTGAGTAAAATGGATTGTAAACCTCAGACATGAAATATGAACAATGCGAACTTCAAAAAGCCTTCACATGTTTTGCAACCATGTGCTTACTCACACGACTTTTATGCAGTAGTGTATTAATGTTTTGTGCTGGCTAAACTCGTGCACCCCTAATTTAAATATGACCCACCCTTCCTGTCAAGGCCACACTCCTTTCTGTTTAAGATCCGCCCTATTTCTTAGGGTCTGGGAGGCATTGGATTCCCTTAATTTGCATAGATTTCCTCTCACTTCCTGTTTGGCTAATGGGCAGGAAGTGAAGGGAAAACTCTGCAATGGGACAGGGATGATAAAAAAATAAACTGACAGGGGCTTTAACCCTCCCTTACTTTATCCAAAATGAAAAAGAGTGTTGCCTACAGTTCTACTCTAAGCACAAATTTCTGATAATTCTATGGAGAGGACTAAGAAGATATAACCATGCCAATGGTGCAGCAGAAAACATATAGCACAGTGAGGAAGGTTTGTGGTCCAGGGTGATAGGACAGTCAAAATTAGAAGCAGCTTACATTACACTAAAGCCGGCGGGGCCTTTTCCGTGCTGCCGCCCTGCAAAGTGCTGCCCTAGGCATGGGCCTTGTTAGCCTAGGCCAGGATACAGTATTGCTTTTATGACAACATAGCAACTTGTCAGGGCCTCTGGGAGACTCCTATCCTCGGAAGTCATATCTTTTATTACACTCATTAAAGGTTGCAACACAGCTGGGCAAAGTTTGGTATTCAAGGTCAATGCCAGAAAAGAGTTGTAACAGGCGTTTCCCTATTCGGCCTGTTTGTTCAGCCTGTATTGAACATGAAAACACATATTAAATATTGTAGAATTACTATTATTTTTATTATTATTGTGCTAAAATCAACATTCTGTTTTAATATTTTTTGGCATTAGGTAGCCATGGCTCTGAATAGATATAACAAGACTATCTACTAAAGGAAAAGAGTGATCTTTTAAAATGACTGTCTAATTAGCTAAAGTAATATGGTGAAGCTTTGTTCAGCTTCAATACCCAATAATATAATAGGGGGGATGTATTTTTGTTTCCATACAATTGCATGATTACCCCGAACATCTCTTAAAATTATTCACTAAGCTAAGTGAAAATTCACATTGAAAAGCAAACTTTTTTTATCCTTTTAGTATATTAACCCTAATGACTGCCATTGTTAAGGTTTTTTTTTTTTTTTTTTAAGGTCATGGCCTGTGAAAATAATATATTTCTGTATGAATTTGATGAACAGTTCCATCTAAAAGCAATGTGAGAAATCTGAAAAACCAGGCTGTAGTCCGTTATATAAAGATAATCATGATTACTGCATTGCTCCTAACACATTCATTCAAGGGACAATAACAGTAGACGAAAGGCTCATCTGCTGTCATTCTAATTAAGCACCTGCAACTAGTTGTATTGCAAACTTAATAGCATTATCAGTCATTATAGCAGCAACACTTTATCAAAAGATACCAATTAGTACTATTGGCATGCACAGCTGGATAATTCAACAGTAAATTGGATGGGTTGTTTGTATGTAAGTGTTGTAATACAAAGTAATTACACAGTCCCTTGGGTTTCTGCAGTGAGTATAGAATGTGTTACAATAATCTGCTCCAATTATTAAGTTCCAGAAATACTGGTAATGAATATCGCTGAAAGAAAACGCTAAGATTTGTTTATGTTACAGACTAAGAGTGTTTCGCAGGTAACTCTTATGCCCTGCT
The DNA here is from genome assembly GCA_029574335.1 of Rana kukunoris. Taxonomy (NCBI): domain Eukaryota; kingdom Metazoa; phylum Chordata; class Amphibia; order Anura; family Ranidae; genus Rana; species Rana kukunoris. The sequence goes on along the minus strand of CM056049.1, from coordinate 493,629,812 downwards.
GTTAGAAATCATGGGGCCCCCGTACAACTTACCTGTCAGCCCCCCCCCCCCCCGGAAAAAACAAATTGCTTAAATGCCATGGTCGCAATGGTATGCTTTGCAGCCGTGGTAGAAATGGTTGCCTCGCTACTGCCCCTTTCTGACACCTGTTTTTTTTTTTTCAATTGCTTAATAGTAATTTTAAATTGCAACAGTGAGCCAAGCATGTGGCTTCAAGGTACAGAGCAGCCCAATTGAAGTCAATGAGAAGTTTGACAGGTGGAGCTGCCTTTCAAATTCTGCAGCCTGTGTTAACCACTTTAGCCCCGGGCTTGTTTTTCAGATTCGGTGTTTACGAGACTAAAACATTTTTTTTTGCTATAAAATTACTTAAAACCCCCAAACATTATATATTTTTTTTCTAACACTCTAGAGAATAAAATGGCAGTCATTGCAATACTTTTTGTTACACCGTATTTGCGCAGCGGTCTTACAAGCGCACTTTTTTTGGAAAAAATTCACTTTTTTAAATTAAAAAATAAGACAACAATAAATTTGGCCCATTTTTTTTACATATTGTGAAAGATAATGTTACGCCGAGTAAAATGATACCCAACATGTCACGCTTAAAAATTGCGCCCGCTCGTGGCATGGCGTCAAACTTTTACCCTTAAAAATCTCGATAGGCGATGTTTAAAAAATTCTACAGGTTGCATTTTTTGAGATACAGAGGAGGTCTAGGGCTAAAATTATTGCTCTCGCTCTAACGATCGCGGCAATACCTCACTTGTGTGGTTTGAACACCGTTTTCATACGCGGGCGCTACTCGCGTATGCGTTCGCTTCTGCGCGCGAGCTCGTCGTAAATTTTTTCCCTCACTCGCATCCCCGCTGAAAAATATAATTATACGCTCATATGCATAATTACTAAACCGCAAGTTCTTTCTAAATCCAGCGATAACTCGCGGCAGACCTCCACAATGTCTCCTGGGAACAATGACAAAAGCTCCCAGGAGACATTGCGGCATCAAGGAAGTGATGGAATACCCGCACACTACCCGATGAATCCATATACAGGAAGCGGCCAGTAACATAAAGGATTACTAAGGTTCGCCTGCCCCTGACAAAGACTCAAGCTGGGCATCGCTGCCTAAGGAAGGATTGACTCGGGCGGCTCGGCTGCTCTAGTCCTGCAAAGGGAACTGAGTTCCTGCTGTGAAAAAAGTGCTGGAACTTCATTCCTACATGTTGCCGCAGGACTTGAGCCCTGCATGCCTGTACACACGATCGGTTCGTCTGATGAAAACGAACCGATGGATTTTTTCATCAGATATCCAATGAAGCTGACTTTCATCAGTCTTGCCTACACACCATCGGTTAAATATCCGATTGTGTCCAACGCGGTGACGTAAAACACAACAACAAAATTGCATAGCAAGGCAATGCACTGCCTTAGACCTCTCCACAGGATTTACAATAACTGATCAATAAATCCTTGACTAGTCCCAGGCACAGCACCAAAGGAGACGCAACATGCTGATTAGATTTTGCTCTGCTCTCTTCTCCTGGGAACTGGAAAGCTTGGATAGATGGGCTGCACTGTGCAATTCCTGGCTACCAGGGCCAGACTATTCTCTCCCAGCCTGAGTCCTACTGTGCAGGGTAGTAGAGGAGGCTGCTTTCAAAATATAGGTATATCTAAAGACAAAACTTCTCTTTTAGTTTTGGATAGAGTGGAGAGGGATTAAAACACCTGTCAGTTTTTATTGCTGTCTGTGTCCCCAGCTTTATCCAAAAATCATCTGAGTCTTATGTAGCCCTTCTCTCCATTATTTACATGCTGTAACCTTCTTGAATACAATGTATTTCAAAAGAAACATCAAATAGAAAAAAAGATGATAAGAAATATAAAATCAAAGTTTGTTTTTTCTCTATAGCTTCCGCTTTCTACCAGCTTTTTTTAGGAACACCAATGCTCACCCAAAGATGGGAAGGTCTGGAGAAAAAAAAACAGTCAAAGTTAGAAAAAAAAAAAAAAAGTGTGGAATACGTTCTTTTACAATAATAAATAATATATCTATGACATGGTATTCAAACTATATAACATGAGGACCTTCATGAAAGATTTCTGAGACTTTAAGTAAAGTCTTAAATTATTGCAAGTTAAAGGGGTTGTAAAGGTACAATTTTTTTTCCTAAATAGCTTCCTTTGTCATGCTCGCCCCCTCCCTTGGACTACAGGAGAGTCAGGACGCTCGCTACGTTGCACATAGAGAAAGGAGCTGTGTGTTAGTGGGTGTCCTGACTTTCCTGTAGTCCAAGGGAGGGGGGGAGCATGACACTCCACACCAGGGAGAAAGCCTTGCATTACTGTGTGGAGTCACAGACAGAAGAACAGGAAGTGAGGATTTCTCAGAAGAACTAAAGACATTTAAAAGCAAAATCGAAGGATGAGGTAAGTGAAGGAGGACTGAACTGAGGTAAAGGAAGCTATTTAGGAAAAAAATTGTACCTTTACAATCCTTTTAAGCCGAAGACAAACAAATTCAGGAATACAATTTAAGTAACACTGCACTTCTCAATGCAATTCTCAAACAAGATACATACAGTATGCATATCCTCTACTATAATCTCCTATAGTTGGCTGATTGTTTGGATAAAGTAATGATAGTTTCTGTCACCTCAGGCCTTAATTGATCGTAAGAGGGTACATTTGTCTGAGAAATGTGTTTCTTTTTAACCTTTAAATGATTCCTATTAATGTTCTCCACCATCACAGCATAATGTTTACATACAATGTGATCAGTAAATTGGTTTTTCTTTTCCTCCTCCTAGTAAAATGCTGAGACCAACTTATAGAGTTTTTGGAACCATTTCCACAGTGCTATTTCTGCTAAGAGCAAAGCTGAAATGTATTATTATTATTATACAGGATTTATATAGCTCAACAGTTTGTGCAGCACTTTACAACATGAGGGAAGAAGGCACAGTTACAATACATTTTGACACAGGAGGAATCAAAGAGCCCCACTCGTTAGAGCTTACAATCTAAGAGGGAGGGTCAAGTGATACAAAAGATAATATCTGTGGGAGAGGGGCTGATGGAGAAAATAAACCACTTGAGATCCGCGCTATGGACAAAAGACGTCCACAGCGCGGCTCTGAAGTGCCGGGTAGATGTCTTTGGACGCCCTGTCATTGTAATTTCCCGCGCGAGCCACGGCGCATCGCTGAGGAGCTGATGCGTGTGCCTGGTGGCCGCGATGTCCGCTAGGTACACGCGATCGGCAGTGGCAGCAGGGACGTAAAGCTCTGTGTGTAATGATGGGGTGTAAACACAGAGCTCCACGTCCTATCAGGGAGAGAGCAGACCGATATGTGTCCCTTGTACATAGGGACAGAGCATCGGTCAGCTCCCCCAGTCAGTCCCCTCCCCCCACACAGTTAGAACACACCCAGGGAATACATTGAACCCCTTCCTCGCCCCCTAGTGTTAACCCCTTCAATGCCAGTCACATTTATACAGTAATTAGTGCATTTTATAGCACTGGTCGCTGTATAAATGTAAATGGTCCCAAAAATGTGTCAAAAGTGTCCAATGTGTCCGCCGTAATGTTGCAGTGCCAATAAAAAAATGCAGATTACTAGTAAAAAAATAATAATAAAAAAAATCATAATTCTGTCCCCTATTTTGTAGGCGCTATAACTTTTGCGCAAACCAGTCGCTTATTGCAAATTGTTTTTTTTTACAAAAATACGTAGAAGAATACGTATTGGCCTTAACTGAGAAAAAAAAATATATAAAAAAAAAAAAATTGGGATATTTATTATAGCAACAAGTAAAAAATATATGTATTTTTTAAACTGTCGATATTTTTTTGTTTATAGCGCAAAAAATAAAAACCGCAGAGGTGATCAAATACCACCAAAATAAAGCTCTATTTGTGGGGAAAAAGGACGTCAATTTTGTTTGGGAGCCACGTCGCACGATCGCGCAAATGTCAGTTAAAACTGACGCAGTGCCGGAAGCTGAAATTTCGCCTGGGCACGAAGGGGGTTTATGTGCCCAGTAAGCAAGTGGTTAAAGTACAGTTGTTAGGTAAAGGCAGGATAGGCTTCTCTAAAGAGATGGGTTTTCAGGGATCGTCTAAGTAAACAGAGTAGGAGATAATCAGACAGATTGAGGTAGGGAGTTCCATAGAATGGGAGAGGCTCGGGAAAAGTTCTGGAGGTGAGAATGGGAGGAGGCGACAAGGGAGCTGGAGAGCAGGAGGTCTTGGGAGGAACGAAAAAAAAGATTAGGGTGGTATTTTGAGACTAGGTTAGGGATGTATCTGGGGGCAGAGTTGTGGATAGCTTTGTAAGTTGTTGTTAGTATTTTGAACTTAGATCATTGGGTGAGCAGGAGCCAATGGAGGGATTGACACAAGGGAGTAGCAGACACTGTTGGTAAGGTGGATAAGCCTGGCAGCAGCATTCAAACCAGACTGAAAGGGGGGATAGCCTAGCTAAAGTTAAGATAATGAGAATGAGTTGCAGTAGTCAACTTACAAATATTGTGGGACGAAATATTATTTTACAAATGTAATGAGGATGACAAAACACATCCTGGCAAGCCAGAGGTGCCCTAAAGATATTAAAAAATTCTTTATGGAACTAAACGATAAGGACCACAATGAACGTGCGAGTAGCTTTTCCCTCCAGAGTTCTCCTTCCAAAAATACTCTTCTTGCTGCTTGTGGATCATCATAAAGTGTTTCTTTAACAGCAGCATCTTCAAGTAAAGAAGTGTTGCAAACCACGGCCTCCCAAAAATACACAATACCTTTATTTATGGATAAAATTACATCTCAAAATCAGGAGAACATTGATAAAGGTCTTCATATAGTAATATATTATTCTGGGTCAGCATTATCAATAACTGCAAATGCACACTAGCAGGGAACTTTTAAATGATTATGGGCCAGATTCAGGTAGATGGGAGCATCTTTGCTCTGGAGTAACGCATCTCATTTGCGTTACGCTGCTGAAATTTTAGGAGCAAGTGCTGTTATTCAGGAAGCACTTGCTCCTAAAGTTGCGGCAGCGCATCGCAAATGAGCCGGCGGAATTCAAATTGGGCGGGTACGGGGCGTGTAGTATTCTAACTAAGTGCGATCCCGCCGCCAACGTACTGCGCATGCATCGAGTGTCCAAACATCCCCGTGCGCATGCTCCAAATTCTGTGAATGACGTCACATTCCCATTCATGAACTTTTTACGCAAGCGACGTGATTTTTTTTTTTCCCGACGCGATGACGACGCCTATACCTAACATAGGATACTCCAACCCCATGTAGGTATATCTATGCGCCGCGTATCCCGTCCGGAAACGTCGTACCGTCATTGCGTCGCGCCGGAATTCGATCGTGAATTGCCGATTTCCACTCATTAACATATTTTTTGAGCGTAAATCGGCGGGAACGCCCCCGGCGCCATTTTTAAGTTGAAGTAACGATGCGATGGCGAAACTCAGTTACGCTGCTCGCATCGGAGCTTCAACCCGGCGTTTCTTGTTTTCTGGTTACAGAAAACAGAAACGCCGGCTCAAAGTCACAGTTAGGCTGGCGGATCACTGGATCCGCCAGCCTAAATGTTCCTGAATCTGGCCCTATGACTTTCATTTGTAAAACGACTCCACACTGATTTTTTTTTTCAAAATTTAATATTTCCAGAAAAGAACAGGGAAAAAAACTTTTCTCCCATGGCTTCAAAATTTATGAAAATGTTACATCTCTATGCTCATTACACTTATTACACTTAATACAGCAAGTAAACTGTCATATCCTGTAAGATAAGCATACAAGCAAGCAAATTAGGTCATACTGTAAACTGTACACTTCACTAAAGTCTTCATAACAGCAAAAAATCTTCATCTTTCCGACCCATCTCCATTTCAGCATTTATTTTCTACTGAAACTGAAAGGTCCCCATTAATGAACATAAAAATAAAGGCAGACAGTCATTATTGGCTTTTAGTGGTTCTATATTGAGCAATCTTTTTTATCAGCCCTTTTGTTCCCATTTCTTTGTACTTGCTCTGTGTCGAGATGTGTCCAGAGGCTGTGAGCTGAAAGTTTTTAGAATGCAATAAGGATTGCACCACATTTCACTTTCCCACCACAGGCTCGGGAAAGTTTTTATGTTGCTAAATTACATATAATCATCTGCTGAGTGCAGAGCTATGAAAACACAGGGGACAGGAGCTGTCCAGTCAGCACCAGGTTTACATTTGTTCTAGTTAGTAAAATTAGTACAAGCCTACGCAAAAACCTTTTTTTTTTTCAGTTTGAATATAGTGGGGAAAAAATGTCAGGTCTTTAATGCCCTTGCTGGAAAGCTTTTAAGTTCTGTCTTAGGTGGCATCAGTTATTGACTTAAGAAGTGAGTGAAACCTTCACAATCTTGGTCTAAGAAAGCATATTCTTTACAAATAAAGCGCTTTTAATGCTGTTGGTTGGCTCATACATCAGTAAAAATCTGACTTATATTACCAAAAGTATTGGGACACCTGCCTTTACACGCACATGAACTTTAAGGACATCCCAGTCTTAGTCCATGGGGTTCAATACTGAGTTGGCCCACCCTTTTCAGCTATAACAGCTTCAACTCTTCTGGAAAGGCTCCCCACAAGGATTAGGAGTGTGTCTATGGGAATGTTTGACCATTCTTCCAGAAGCACATTTCTAAAAGTCAGGCACTGATGTGGATGAGAAGGTGTGGCTCACAGTCTCCGCTCTAAATCATCCCAAAGGCCTGGCTCGCTGTCTGCATTTTAATTTATCCCAAATGTGTTGTAGCTGGTTGAGGTCAGGACTCTGTACAGGCCAGTCAAGTTCCTCCACCCCAAACTCACTCATCCATGTCTTTATGGACCGTGTTTTGTGCACTGGTGCGCAGTCATGTTGGAACAGGAAGGGACCTTCACCAAACTGTTCCCACAAAGTTGGGAGAATGAAATTGTTCACAATGTGTTGATATGCTGATGCCGTAAGAGTTACCTTCACTGGAGCCAAGCCCAACCCCTGAAAAACAACCCCACACCATAATCCCCACTACACCAAATCATTTGGACCAGTGCACAAAGCAAGGTCCATAAAGAAATGGATGAGGGAGTGTAGATTAGAGGAACGTGACTGGCCTCAACCCGATAGAACACCTTTGGGGTAAATTTGAGTGGAGACTGCTTAGCCAGGCCTTCTTGTCCAACATCGGTGCAAATGTGTTTCTGGAAGAATGGTCAAACATTCCCATAGACACACTGTGGACAGCCTTCCCAGAAGAGTTGAAGCTGTTATAGTTGCAAACTGTGGGCCAACTCAATATTGAACCCTATGGACTAAGACTGGGATGCCATTAAATGTCATATGCGTGTAAAGGTAGGTGTCCCAAAACTTTTCCATTGTGTTTAAGTTTTGTCTGCCCTACTTAGTACAAAAGTTATAGTAAAGTAGTTATATGGTAAATTCCAAAGCCTGGATACTTTACGTGTAACAATGGGGATTCCACTAATTCTCCTCCCCCTCTGCTGCAAATTGTAATAGTAATTTAAATCAAATCTTTGTAATATGGTCATATTTGGAAATGTGTTACAGTAGGAGGTAGATGTACTTTGTTTTGCTGCTATATTACTGCACTTATCCTTTACGCATCTGCTGTGTAGGTGAAACATCTTATAATCCATATATTCATATTATTTGGCACACATGGTACATTTTCTGCACATAAGAATAATAGCTTGTTTTGGAGCTTTGTGTTATAGTTGATACATTCCATATATGCACAAGTAATTACAGTGTGTCAGATTCAACAATAATAATGTTAAGGATCTGTGTTGGTGTGTGTGGTCAGCGTCAGTGTCAGATGTTGACATTGTATTACAGAACCCAATGGGAATACCACAATCTAATGATTTGTCAGTCTAAGTAATTCTAAATCAAATGTATGAGAATTTCCTGGCTATGCAGCAATTCTGTGCACAATTAAAAATTTAGGGCCAGATTCACAGAGCCATTACGCCTGTCTAACTAGTGTTAGACTGGAGTAATTTCAAATTACGCATGTTTTTTAGCTAGTCGAAAACCTCAAACCATGAATAGACGGCTGCGGGCTTCAATTCGACTGGATTACGTGTTCGTACGCCTTTGGATCTACGCTGCAATAAAATTGCGGCCACTGGGTGGACTTCCCGTCGTTTTCCGCGTCGGGGTATGCTAATGAGCTTTTGCCGGCGATCCCAGAAATTACAATCTTCAATCGCAATCTCTTACGGCACCTTTAGTCATCTTTTTTGTATGTAACACTATACCAGCTTTTTGCTGGTCTAATATTAGACAGCCCATGTTAAGTATGGCCGTCGTTCCCGCGTCGAATTTCTACGTTTTCCGACGTCTTTTATTATTTTTTACGTAAGTCGTCCGGGAATAGGAATGTTCGTAAACGACGCTACTCAAACAACGAATGACGTAACGTCGTGATTTCGCGCAATGCACGGCGGGAAATTTCTGAACGGAGCATGCGCAGTTCGATCGCCGCGGGGACGCGCTTAATTTAAATGCTTCACGCCCCCCAATCGCGTATTTCGATTACGCGGCGAGAAATAGACTACGCCGCCGTAGCGTACAGGCAAAAATCTACCAGGATTCGGTGTAGAGCCTGGTAAAATACGGCAGCGTAGAGTATTTCGATTACGCAGCGCAATATTAAGTGTATGTGAATCTGGCCCTTAGTTTTTATTCTTTTTAAATCATAATCACAACAGAAACTACCCACATGACCCTCATCAAAAGTTTACATACCCTGGTGATTTTGGCCTGATAACATGCACACAAGGTGACACAAAGGGGTTTGAATGGCGATTAAAGGTAACCATCCTCATCTGTGATCTGTTTGCTTGTAATTAGTGTGTGTATAAAAGGTCAATGAATTTCTAGACTCCTGACAGCAGTGCTGCACTGAAGTTTCTGGATTCTGAGTCATGGGGAAAGCAAAGAGTTGTCAAAGGATCTGCGGGAAAAGGTAGTTGGATTGTATAAAACAGGAAAGGGATATAAAAAAAAATACAAGGAATTGAGAGTGTCAATAAGCAGTGTTCAAACTCTAATCAAGAAGTATAAAACGAGGGGCTCTGTTGAAACCAAACCACGGTCAGGTAGACCAACTAAAATTTCAGCCACAGCCAGGAAAATTATTTGGGATGCAAAGAAAAACCCACAAATGATTTTTAGGTGAAATACAGGACTTTATGAAAACATGTGGCGTGGCTGTTTCAAGGTGCACAATACGGTGGGGATGTGTGAGCTACAAAGGCACAGGAAAATTGGTCAAAATTGATGGCAAGATGAATGCAGTATGTTATCAAAAATACTGGAGGAACTTTTGCCAGGAAGCTGCGCATGGGACGTCCTTGGACATTCCAACATGACAATGATCCAAATCACAAGGCCAAGTCGACCTGTCATTGGCTACAGCAGAATAAAGTGAAGGTTCTGGAGTGGCCATCTCAGTCTTCTGACTTCAATATCATTGAGCCACTCTGGGTAGATCTCAGACATGCAGTTCATGCAAGACAGCCCAAGAATTTACAGGAATTGGATGCTTTATGCTGAATGGGCAGCTTTACTATCTGAGAAGAAAAAGAGCCTCATCCACAAATACCACAAAATACTTCCAGCTGTCATTGATGTTAAAGGGGGCAATACACGGAACTGTGGTATGTAAACTTTTGATCAGGGTCATTTGGGTAGTTTCTGTTGTCATTATGATTTAAAAAAGTAAACACAGTTGATTGATAATAAATGGCTTAAGCCAAACACTAACCATGAGTAAAAGAAAACATTTTATGTTATCATTCATATTCTCTAAAAAATGGCCAAAAATCATAAAATCTGCCAGGGTATGTAAACTTATGAGCACAACTGTAAGTAATTCTGATGCTCTTCATACACTCACTGACAGCACGTTTGCTTGTGATTTAAAAATATTACATAGACACAGCCATGGAACTGGCATTACCAGATACTGTGGAGTCCAGCAATGACAGTTGTTTTACTTATCTCATGACACAGACTTTAACCACTTGCTTTCTGCCCAGGTGAAATTTCAGCTTTTGGCTCTAGGTCGCTTTAACTGACAATTGCGCGGTCGTGCGACGTGGCTCCCAAACAAAATTGACTTTCTTTTTTCCCCACAAATAGAGCTCTTTTTTGGTGGTATTTGATCACCTCTGTGGTTTTTATTTTTTGCGCTCTATAAACAAAAAAAGAGCGACAATTTTGAAAAAAACACAATACTTGTTTGGTAAAAAAAAAAAATCGCAAAAAGCGTATAGTAATTGGTTTGCCCAAAAGTTATAGCGCCTACAAAATAGGGGACAGAATTATGACTTTTTTTTTATTTTTATTTTTTTACTAGTAATGGCGGCGATCTGCAATTTTTATTGTGACTGCGACATTACGGCGGACACATCGGACACTTTTGACACATTTTTGGGATCATTCACATTTATACAGTGAACAGTGCTATAAATATGCACTGATTATTGTATAAATGTGGCTGGCAGGGAAGGGGTTAACACTAGGGGCGAGGAAGGGGTTAAATGTGTTCCCTAAGGGATTCTAACTTTGGAGGGAGGTGACTGACTGGGGGAGGTGACCGATCTGTGTCTCTATGTACAAGGGACACAGCATCGGTCTTCTCTTCCTGACAGGACTTGGATCTGTGTGTTTACACACACAGATCCACGTCCTTGTCTGTGTAACGGCCGATCGCGGGTACCCGTAGGACATCGCGGCCGCCAGGCACGCGCATCAACACAGCAGGGACGCGCCGGGCACACGCGTGCCCCCCCCAGTAGACGTCCTCCCGGCATTGTAGAGCCACCTTGTGGCCCTCATTTTACAATGCCGGGGGTTCCAAGTGGTTAAATGGGCCACCAGCCACTTTTCTAGGTACACCTGTTCAATTGCTTGGTAACAGAAATTGGTAATCAGCCAATCACATGGCAGCAGTTCAATGCATTAAGGCATCTAGATGTGGCGAGGATGACTTGCTGAAGCATCAGAATGGGGAAGAAAGGGGATTTAAATAACTTTGAACGTGGCATGGTTGTTGGTGGCAGACAGGCCGGTCTGAGTATTTAAAAAAAAATGCTAATCTACTGGGCTAATTGGGATTTTCACACACAACCTTACAGAGAATAGTCTGAAAAAGTGAGCAGCAGTTGTGTGGAGGAAAATGCCTTGTTGATGTCAGAGGTCAGAGGAGAATGGGCAGACTGGTTCAAGATATTAGAAAGGCAACAATAACTCAAATAACCACTTGTTACAACCGATGTATGGAAAATACCATCTCTGAATGCACAACACCGAACCTTGACACAGATGGGCTACAGCAGAAGAAGACCCCAACGAATGGCACTCATGCCAGCTAAGAACAGAAAATTGAGGCTACAATTCGCACAGGCTCTCCAAAATAGGACAATAGAGGATTGGAAAAATGGTGCCTGATTGGATGAGTCTCAATTTCAGCTGCAACATTCAGATGGTAGGGTCAGAATTTGGCATACACCACATGAAAGCATGAATCCATCGTGCCTTGTATCAGCGGTTCAGTCTAGTGGTGGTGGTGTAATGGTGTGGGGGATATTTTCTTGGCACACTTTGGGCCCCTTAGTACCAATTAAGCATAGTTTAAATTCCACGGCCTACCTGAGTATTGTTGCTGAACATGTCCATCCCTTTATGACTACAGTGTGCCCATCTTTTGATGGCTACTTCCAGCAAGATAATGCACAAAGCTCAAATCATCTCAAACTGGTTTCTTGAACATGACAAGGAGTTCACTGTATGCCAATGGCCTCCACAGTCACCACATCTCAATCCAAGAGAGCAATGTTTCTCAACTCCAGTTCTCAAGTACCCCCAACAGGTATGTTTTCAGGATTTCCCTCAGATGAAACAGCTGTGGTTACTACTAAGGTAGTATCAAATCACCTGTGCAAAATAGTGAAATGCCTGAAAACATGACCTGTTGGGGATACTTGAGGACTGGTGTTAAGAAATACTATAAATGGGCGAACCATATACTGCACATAGACAAGGCTTTACAGATCATTCAAAAATTGCCAGATCTTGGTGTTTTAACTATTCCTTTATTTCATAGCAATACAAACAAACATTTTTAGCACATTAACCCATAGGAACTAACACATTATTGATTTATTTCTGCACTATAAGCAGAGAAGATTTGGAATTAGCTGACTTTTTTCCTCTGATTGCATTCATATTTTATGATATTGATATTCAGAGATTTCCAGTTGTTCCTAATTCACCATAAAGCATATAGAGTACCTTTAAAACCTTCCCTATCATGTGAGAGTTTGTTTCAGTGTCTGGCTTGTCTTTAAGCTATCCCTCAGGCATGAAATGACAGCTGCAACTGGCTGGATTAGGTAACAATTTGATATATATTGATGTATTCAAACATTGCTGTCAGTTCTCAAAGGTAAATAGCAACTGAACAAATTAAGAGAAATAAATGGTGCTTGATTGATATTTTTTCCCCGGATAAGCCAGAGCCAAAGATATTTTTGTGCATTAACCTACCTTTATTTGTAGGTATAAACAAAAATGTTTGTCTGACTGTGTTCTGATACCCATGGTGGCCAGTTTTAGTCTTGATTTTGTTATTAAAGCGGAGCTCCACCCAATTTTTAAGTCAATTGTAATAATACTATAGCTAAAAAACATTGCTGAAATGGATATTTATGTTTAATAAAAATGTACAGTACCTGAGTTCTTAATTTGCCTTCCGGTCTGGAGCCTTCGGGTTTTCCTCGGGTTATTCTTATTTCCTGTCCCGCGCAGTGTCTTCTGGGAGCTTCTGTCATAGCTCCCTTGTGATCCTTTTCTGGCCTAGACGAAACATCGCGCGATTTCGGGGACCATTGCTATGGCAACACAGACGCTGTCGCCGCTGGTCCGCGCTGCATGTGCGCATGCGCGAGATTGAGCGGTGGATGCTGGGAACACAGCATCACCGCAACCAGGAAGTCCCTGCCCGATTGTAATGCCCACACTAGAAATGGCAACGGAAGGAATAGAAGTGTTTTTACATCACACAAAGAGAGCGGAGCGGACGTTAGAGCGGAGAGAAGTAAGTTTATTTAAGCCCTGCAATTAGCTGTGTTACTAGACTAAAAAAAAAAAACGTAATTGCATGGGAGATCCGCTTTAAGGGAAACATATAGAAATACCATGGCTACCGCATGATGTAACGAAAAGCACAGCAAAAAGGACTTAGGGCCCTTTCACACGGGCGGACCGCATGTCCGCTTTTTCATCCATCCATGTACAGATGAAAAATGGACATACATAAGTCCCTATGAGATCCGGCTGACACCCGATCTCGCCCGGTTCCGCATTCCTCCGATTCTGTAGACGGAGGAAAACCCTACTTTTCCATCCGTCATCGGATTGGGTGAACACATAGGGGAGAGCTGAGAAAAGACAAGGCGGTCCCTGCGTAGTGTGCGGGGACCGCCCTGTCATTCGTAGGCTCAGCGGGGATCCGCTCGGTGTGAAAGGGCTCTTATTACAAGTTTTGACAAGATATTCAAATTTTTATTTATGTGTTATTGCTGTGAAAATGTCCAGTTTTATGTTAGCTAACTGGTAATGTTCTATGCTATTTTACTCTACTTTTTTTTAAACTCTTTTATATGGTTTAGAGGTGTGGGCAGGCTTCATGCAATGTTGCTGGTTTACAGATTGATTTATTTTCACATTATTCATATTGTGTATCAGTTGCTTTAATAAACCTTGCTATAGCACATTACAAATATACTCTGACATATTGCAATCCATCAGCAATGATATTCAATAAAAGGCGTGCAACTTAGCTAATTAGAGTAAATTGAAACAGTAGGAGATTTCCTGGTAACTTTATATAATTGTATCGGGGGCTGACCTTTTAGCATACAGCATCATTCATTATGACCAGACTGCCAGAATTGAATTCCAATACAAGATTTAGTAGCAAATACCTTGGTCCTTAAAATCATGTTTGAAAATGTATCTCTTGGCTAAAGTAAAGGGGTATTGAATTAAAATTCACAGGGGTCTAGTCAGTAAAACTGTCTTCTAGAGCATCAGTGTATTTTTACGAGTGCCATACTGCATGGTGCTGCAGCCCATGCGGCTTGGTGCAGTGCAATTTTACGACTTCAATATCGGGTACGTTCACCCCCTTCCTGTCCAGGGCCGATTTTTAGCAATCAGCTAAATGGTATTTTATCATCGCTGTTTTTTTTTTATTATTTGCTAAATAAACATAAACAAAAATTTAGAAAAAAAAATCCAAATTTTTGTGCATTTATTTTATAAAATTTTGCAAATAAATAATTGTTCTGCATAATTTTAAGTCGGAATGTACACTGCTAAATTTCTTTAGTGAAAATACCCCACATCAGTGTTTATTATTTAGTCTGTAGGAAAGTCATGGAGTTCACAAACTACTATATGGCATAATTATCTGAAAATTGATCAATTCTGATATACTTTTCAGCCTCATTTCTTGAGGCTCAAAAATGCCAGGAGAGTACAAATATCTCCCAAATACACTGCCACTAACTGAATATCCTGCCTGCTTAAAGGGGTTGTAAAGACAAAAAAATTTCCTCTTAAATTAAAGTCTGACAGTAGCTGATAAAGTAAAAAGTAATGTTTTGCATTATAACTAGTTTGATACCTGTTGAAATCCAGCTGTTTTATTCACCTCCGTCACTCCTGAATCGTTATTCTCACTGTCTTCCTGGTTTGCATTCATTCTTGCTACATCACGGCCTAATGGGAACTGCAGTTCCCATTAGGCTTAGCCTCCATGCCTGTGAGGGATCAGAGAGCATCTTCACGCATGTAGTCATAGGGAGGGGGTGAGCACATTCTGCTTTCCACCATGCAAAACGGTTCAGATGCTGGTGGAAAGCAAGAAGAGGAGAGACAGGAAATGGCAATTTCAAACCTGGATTACTGTATTTTGGAGGTCAAAAGGAAAAACAAGGTAAGTAGTATTTAAATGCTCTAGCTTAGGCCATGTACTGATGGTTGTACACACCATCAAACCAAAATCCCCGCCGGCAGACAGAGCGGTGACGTGGCGGTGACGTTGAAGCCGCCACATCACCGAACCAGGGGGACCAAGTCCATGCCCCACACTATATAAGGCTGCTTAAACGGTGGCTGTGTGTAGTGTTGTTGACATGGACAGAGAGATAGCTTGATTTAGATTAATGACCTTCCTAGAAATAGGGGTCATATACAGTAACACCAAGCCGTTTTCCAACAATGGTGGGTTGGAATGCACTGAGTGGTGTTGAATCAAGATTAAAAGGACCTTTCTAAAGACTGACACTGATTAATAAAGATGGGGCACAGGCAAAAAAAATGGGTATTATGCTTCCCTACTTTATCCAAAAATGTAAAAGAAACTATTGCCATCACATACATTTTGAATACACACTTTATTTTCTACTGCCTACTGCCTAATTTGTGAAAAAGACTGCTTGAAATAGTTGACAAAGATGGAATCCTTTCAATCTTTTGTGCACCTTCCTTTACTCCATTTATTCTTCTCTACTACATTATCTTCTCTTTCTTTATCTCAAACAACTTTACACTTATACAGTATCCTTTTTCAACAACCTTCTGCCGCAGCTGTTTTGTAGCCTTATCATACCTTTTAGTAGCTGAAGTGGCAATTTTTGCATGCCCTCGGGAATGTAAATGCTTTCTTCAAGTCATGGAATCTGTCTATTTGTAGCACATCATTTATATCCTTTGGCTAAGAATATACAGTCAGTAATTGAGAGTATAAGTCAGTAATTATTTTTTAATTGTAAATAGTCACATCTAAAAAAATGTATATGAGTACCAGACAATTTGACTTTAAGTACTAAAAACGGTCCGATGTTTCATATGAGCTAGCGGACAGATGACAGATTTCAAAGCATGCTTTGAAATCTATCCGAATCTGACATAGTACACTTTAAATGGATTCGGCGCATTCTTTTAAAACTCAACGTCACCGCCACGTCAAATTTGATCCGCACGCCATCGGAGATCGGACATATCCGATGGAAATGGTCTGCCGATCGAATCTAATCTGATTCACTTTAGAGACTATCTCGCTTAAATTTTCTTGTGGCTCTAACTAGAGAAGAGCTGCATGAATAATCGTTAAAAAAAATCGTGATCTCGATTCAACCCCCCTCACGATCTCAATGCAGAATTTCCCGAATTCATTCATGCAACAAGTGTAGAGAGTTCTCTGCTCACTCAGCTGTCAAAAGAAAAAAATACAGGCAGCCTGCCAATTTTTTCACAACATGTTGATATATAACTATAAACATTGTAACTTTTTGTTCTTAGTTCAAAGGACTGAAATTCGGTCTGTAAATGAGGGAGCCACTTAAAGACTAAGGGCCAGATTCAGATACAATTACA
Source organism: Rana kukunoris (assembly GCA_029574335.1). Classification (NCBI taxonomy): domain Eukaryota; kingdom Metazoa; phylum Chordata; class Amphibia; order Anura; family Ranidae; genus Rana; species Rana kukunoris. The sequence continues at coordinate 493,613,293 of CM056049.1, read as the reverse complement.
TTGGCGCAGAGTATCAGAGATACACTACGCCGCCGTATTTTACCAGGCTATACGCCGAATTCTGGTAGATTTTGTCCCTTACGGTACGACGGCGTAGTGTATTTCTCGCCGCGTAATCGAAATACGCGATTGGGGGGCGTGAAGCATTTAAATTAGGCGCGTCCCCGCGGCGATCGAACTGCGCATGCTCCGTTCAGAAATTTCCCGCCGTGCATTGCGCGAAATAACGTTGTTACGTCATTTTTTGTTTGAGTAGCGTCGTTTACGGACATTCCTATTCCCCGACGACTTACGTAAAAAATAAAAAAAGACGTCGGAAAACGTTGAAATTCGACGCGGGAACGACGGCCATACTTAACATGGGCTGTCTAATATTAGACCAGCAAAAAGCTGGTATAATTTTACGCAGCAAAAAGATGACTAAAGATGCCGTAAGAGATTGCGATTGACGTTCGTAACTTCGTGGATCATCGGCAAAAGCTCATTTGCATACCCCGACGCGGAAAACGACGGGAACTCCACCCAGCGGCCGCAAATTCATTGCAGCGTAGATCCAAAGGCGTACGAACACGTAAGCCAGTCGGATTGAAGCCCGCAGCCGTATTTTCATGGTTTGAGGTTTCAGAGTAGTGAAAAAACACACGTAATTTGAAAGTACTCCAGTCTAATGCGAGTTAGACAGGAGTAAGGGCTCTGTGAATCTGGCTCTAAACCTTTTTCTGACATTTGTTTCTTACAAAGTTAAAATCAGTATTTTTTGCCCAAAAAAATTACTTAAAAACCCTCAAACATTGTATATCTATTTTTTTTTTGCAGAGACCCTCGGGAATAAAATGGCCATTATTGCAATATTTTATGTTACACTGTATGTGCGCAGCGGTCTTTCAAAGCAATTTTTGGGGAAAAATGCACTTCAATTAATAAAAAAAAAAAACTAAACAGTTAAGCTAGTCCAATGTTTTGTATAATGTGAAAGATAATGTTACCCTGCGAGAATCGTGATCTTTATTCTAAGAATTTGTTTTAGCCAGAATCGTGCAGCTCTAAATTAGAGCAGCATAAACGTATCCATAAACCTGAAATATCTTAAACATTTGTGACCTGTACTTATTGTTCTCAGTAAACATCTGTTTCTCTATGTCCACCAAGAATAGCCTGGCAAATCAAGGGGGCACAGGGGACCCATAGTCATGTCTTGTTGCTGTATAAAATACTTATGTTCAAAATGAAAAAAAAATATTCTGTACAGCTACATATACTACCAAATAATCCAATAAAGATAATAATAAATAAATAAACAAATAATTCTATGGGAAATTGATGTTTCCAGTAAATTTTTCTCATTACCCTAAACGCATGCATTGTACAGAACAGGATATCATTATTGCGCAAAACTTTTTTTTTTTTTTTTTTTTAGTAGGGAAATATTAGAGTTACTATTAGGTTTTATTTGCTGGGGGGAATTACAACCTTTGCTTGGCCTAATGACCATAGCCCCTGGGAAAAGAGGTGATCATGAATCCAACATGTTACAGTTGTCAAAGAAGCGGTAAGCAATCTGATATTGTTCAGTGGAATACTTGTTCCACATTCCCACAAAGGGCCAGATTCAGGAACAGTTAGGCTGGCGGATCCAGTGATCCGCCAGCCTAACTGTCACTTTGAGCCGGCGTTTTTGTTTTCTGTAACCAGAAAACAAGAAACGCCGGGTTGAAGCTCCGATGCGATCAGCGTAACTGAGTTTCGCCATCGCATCGTTACTTCAACTTAAAAATGGCGCCGGGGGCGTTCCCGCCGATTTCCGCTCAAAAAATATGTTAATGAGCTGAAATCGGCAATTCACGAGCGAATTCCGGCGCGACGCAATGACGGTACGACGTTTCCGGAAGCGATACGCGGCGCGAAGACATACCTACATGGGGTTGGAGTATCCTATGTTAGGTATAGGCGTCGTCATCGCGTCGGGAAAAAAAAAAAAACGTCGCTTGCGTAAAAAGATCATGAATGGGAATGTGACGTCATTGACGTTCATTCACAGAATTTGGAGCATGCGCACGGGGATGCTTTGACACTCGACGCATGCGCAGTACGTTCGCGGCGGGATCGCACTTAGTTTAAATACTACACGCCCCGTACCCGCCCAATTTGAATTCCGCCGGCTCATTTTCGTTACGCTGCCGCAACTTTAGGAGCAAGTGCTTCGTGAATGACAGCACTTGCTGCTAAAATTTCGGCAGAGTAACGTAAATGAGAAGCGTTACTCTGGAGCAAAGATGCTCCCATCTACCTGAATCTGGCCCTATATCTTTAAGATCTCCCACTACCTGGTGGGTATCTGGGACAAGAAGTAAAGAGTATTTTCCCAACAGGACACAGGCAGCATAAAAAGTCCAACAGGGGCTTTAATCATTACCTACTATATTCGAAAGCCACAAAAAATATGGTTAGAGATACACTTTAGGCAAATCAGCAATTTTATTAAATTTCAACAACATGTCAGTCATATTTGTTCTCACACCCAGTTGACATATTAGTAAATTTTCAGTACAAATGTACAAGAGCTCAGAAATGGTTCCATTAAACAAAGATATACTTTAGAATCCACATACGGCCTGATTTAAACAACTAGAAACCCAACCATGAATAACCTCCTAGTATATCATAATGGAAATACCAGTGTCGGCTTTATTCTAATTAGCCTTTCACTTCTGGGGGAAATACATAAAATCAAAGCTCCCTGGGTGACACATCTTTCTCCTTGGCAGTGATAGTGTTAACCCTATGAATACTTCTACATGGGTATCAGGAACATTAACCACTTTAGCCCCGGACCATATTGCTGTCCAATGACCAGAGCACTTTTTGTGATTCGGCACTACGTCGCTCTAACTGACAATTGCACGGTCGTGCGACGTGGCTCCCAAACAAAATTGGCGTCCTTTTTTTCCCACAAATATAGCTTTCTTTTGGTGGTATTTGATCATCTCTGCGGTTTTTATTTTTTGCTATAATAAATAGCCCCCAAAAATATATAAAAAAAACATTTTTTTTCCTCAGTTTAGGCCGATACGTATTCTTCTACATATTTTTTGTAAAAAAAACGCAATAAGCGTTTATTGATTGGTTTGCGCAAAAGTTATAGCGTTTACAAAATAGGGTCGTTTTATGGCATTTTTATTAATATTTTTTTTTTACTAGTAATGGCGGGGATCAGCATTTTTTTTCAGTACTGCGACATTATGGCGGGCACTTCGGACACTTTTGACACATTTTTGGGGCCATTGGCATTTTTATAGCGATCAATGCTATAAAAATGCATTGTATTACTATAAAAATGCCATTGGCAGTGAAGGGGTTAACACTAGGGGGCAGGGAAGGGGTTAAGTGTGTTCCTGGGTGTGTTCTAACTGTATGGGGGGGTGGCCTCACTAGGGGAAATCACTGATCTTCTGTTCAGCGTTTCCCCCGCTGACAGGAACGAGAGCTTTGTGTTTACATACATAGCTTCCGTTCCCCGCTCTGTAACGAGCAATCGCGGACGCTTTAAAGCAGACGTATAGCTACGGGCTCTCGCCCAGGAGTGCCGCCGTCCCGCAGTAATATGACGGCGGGCGGTCGGCAAGCGGATAAGCAATTGTAATATTCTCTTGAAAACTATTCACTGTCGTCTACCTAATTCTGTATATGAGATGCACCATTACAGGCAGGGTTGGACTGGGACAAAAATTGGGCCCTGGATTTCACCCAGACTGGCCCACTTTGACAGGTCCGGCCGCAATGGGAGAGACAACTCCTGCACCCCCCCCGGCCACCCAAGCCCCCTCTCCCTCTTCACTAGCCGTTCTACTTTATTAGAGTAAAACTGGTACTCGTATAGGCAGTACCAGTGGGGAAGCTAGACATTATTTCACCTGGGGTAAAGAATCAGTTTGGTGCCCCCCCTTATGGGACAAGATTAGACAGAAGTGAGACACCCAGGCCATAGCTGTTGAGTCAGCTGTCTGTCCCTTCCCTCCTGCTCCTCTGTTGTCCCCCCTGCTCCTCTGGTCCTCCCCTGCTTCTCTTTTCCCCCCAGATGAGCGCTGCAGAGAAGGAGAGGAGGTGAGCACTGCGGGAAGGGAGAGACAGAGGAGCCGGTCCGCTGTCACTGAAGCAGGCCCACTGAGCCATCGGCCCACCGGGAAACTCCCTGTAGTCCCAATGGTCAGTCCATCCCTGATTACAGGACTGGAAAATGAGACAAACACTGAGCCAATGAATACACTTGTACAGGGTTAACATTTCTTATGGAAAAATAAATATTCTGTGGCAGTGCAGTTCTGTAGCAGTGACCGCAGCTTTGAGGATATTAGGGTCACTGTACTAATGTGCAATTCCAAAAGAGCAGAAAGAATGTGAATTATCAGGCAGAAATTCAAAACCTTAACTTCAGCTTATATTGAATATGTTTTATGTCCAGTTAGGCTCCATGCACACTGGAAGCTAATAAAAAGCTATAACAAATGTCAGTAGCTTTGCAATAGCCTTTTTCAGTGTAGCTTTTTTTTTTCAATGGTTAAAAAAACGCTAAAAAAACACTGGCGAGCAGTTTTTCTGCGTTTTTTAGCGTTTTTTTTCGCACTTTGAATGCAAATTTCTGGCGTTCAGAAAAAAGCCCATAAACTCCACTGCTCAATGACACTAAAAAACTCCCATGTGTGCATGGACACATAGGCTAACATACAGTGCAGTTTATGGGCTTTAAAAAAAAAAGCCAAAAAGCCAATAAACTACAGTTTATCAGCTTCAGTGTGCATGGAGCCTAATGGTTATGATAACCCTTTTAACGCCCAAAGACATACACTGTTTATAATAATTGTTATAATAATTACAGCTTGTCAATCAAATTGCTTAAACACGTTCATTGTGAGCCTGGCATCCATATAAACTGAACTTTCTGATTATTGTATTTATTGGAGTATAACACTCACTTTTTTACCCTAAAAATAGAGGGTAAACTGTGCCTGCGTGTTATATGCAGGGGGCTGTGGAACGTTTTTTCCCTGAAACTTCCCTCTTAACCGCTTGCCGACCAGCCGCCGCAGTTATACGGCAGCAGGTCGGCTCCCTGGGCGAGAGCCCGTAGTTCTACGTCGGGACTTCTGCGGCCACTAGGGGGCGCGTGCACGCGCCCCCTAGTTTTTGGGGGATATTTACTACAGAAAAAAGTAAAAAATATTGATTTTTTTTAAAATAGTCGCTCTATTTTTGTTTATAGCGCAAAAAATAAAAATCGCAGGAATGATCAAATACCACCAAAAGAAAGCTCTATTTGTGGGAAAAAAAGGACGCCAATTTTGTTTGGGAGCCACGTCACACGACCGCGCAATTGTCAGTTAAAGCGACGCAGTGCCGAATCGCAAAAAGTGCTCTGGTCATTGGGCAGCAATATGGTCCGGGGCTAAAGTGGTTAAAGGGTGTGTGTTATACGCCTGTGCATGTTATACACCGATAAATACAGTAATTCTGGAATCCTAAAAACTGGAACAGAAGATCAGTGATTTCCCTCAGTCAGTCCACCCCCCCATACAGTTAGAACACACCCAGCAACACACTTAACCCTTTCCCGCCCCCTAGTGTTAACCCCTTCACTGCCAATGGCATTTTTATAGTAATCCAATGCATTTTTATAGCATTGATCGCTAAAAAAATGCCAATGGTTCCAAAAATGTGTCAAAAGTGTCTGAAGTGTCCGCCATAAGGTCACAGTACTGAAAAAAAAAACGATGATCGCCGCCATTACTAGTAAAAAAAAAATAATAAAAATGCCATAAAACTACCCCCTATATTGTAAACGCTATAACTTTTGCGCAAACCAATCAATAAAAGCTAATTGCGATTTTTTTTACGAAAAATATGTAAAAGAATACGTATCGGCCTAAACTGAGGAACAAAAAGTTTTTTTTATATATTTTTGGGGGATATTTACTACAGAAAAAAGTAAAAAATATTGATTTTTTTTTAAAATAGTCGCTCTATTTTTGTTTATAGCGCAAAAAATAAAAATCGCAGGAATGATCAAATGCCACCAAAAGAAAGCTCTATTTGTGGGAAAAAAAGGACGCCAATTTTGTTTGGGAGCCACGTCACACGACCGCGCAATTGTCAGTTAAAGCGACGCAGTGCCGAATCGCAAAAAGTGCTCTGGTCATTGGGCAGCAATATGGTCCGGGGCTAAAGTGGTTAAAGGGTGTGTGTTATATGCCTGTGCATGTTATACACCGATAAATACAGTAATTCTGGAATCCTAAAAACTGGGCCTGTTCTCAAAGCCACCCTTGAAGGCTGTAATACGCTGCTGCCTTCAAGAGTGCAAATGCTGACCGATCCCGATGAAGTGGCTTATTCAATGCCATAAATGTGTTACAGTGTTTGGCTTTATGTATGGTTATACTACAATTTTCTTCTACTTGAAAACTGCATCAACCTGTTTTTCATCCACACAAGTGTCTTTGCTTTAACACAGTATCCAGATACTACATCCTCCTAGTAGCTGGCCTCTCTTAAGGCCTGTACACACGCTTTATTTTTCAGATGTCAATTGTGTAACGACGTAACCGTTAGCACGGTGCTTTTCAACGATTTCACTTTTTCATCAGACAAAAGCTGGATGTGCAGACTATATAAAAAAATTCAGATGTGAACTTAACGTCTGATTTTCATTTTAATTAGTGTGATTTTCGTATGAAAAAAATCGTAAGAGCAAGACTATGCATGCTCAGAAATGAATGAATACATACAAAACTATTCAACACGTTACGTCACTTCTGACGTTGTGTTCTGTCAAACAAAAATTCTCGTACTGTTTGTAAACTCTTCACTTTCGACATGAGATTAGCAAAGGCCCAAAAAACGGTCGACCGGAAATCAAAGCATGTCTTTAGAGCACCTGCACTACCCAAAATAGCATTTTGAGTAACCAGCACAGCATGAAAAGTCTGCATGGAGACATATTCTCCACAGGCATCTCCACAGGTTTCTTTAGTGAGTAAAACCCAGAATATTTAAAACAAATCTGTCTACCTTACTGCTACCCCTGAAGTCAAATTTCTGAACTATATTAGATCTTTACAATGGCTCTCCGCATTTTTGGACATGTTTCTCATCTTTTGTAAATAATTTGTTTTAAATACGTATATGGTCTATGGCAGTGATGGTGAACCTTTGCACTCCAGATGTTTTGGAAGTACATTTCCCATGATGCTCAACTACACTGCAGAGTGCAAGAGTATCGTGGGAAATGTAGTTCCAAAACATCTGGGGTGCCAAGGTTCGCCATCACTGGTCTATGGTCTTTAGTGAACCTTCTGATGTATGGGTTTTTGCAAACATAAAATAATGGGTAATATGGTTTAGCCATCTTGGATGAAAAAGGAAACCCACAGGCAGTTCTAATGCAATTAACAGCTCTACTAATAACAATTCCAATATAAGTCTTTCATTTAAAAAAAATCACTGGTTGTCTCCTTTAAGCAAGGTGTGGTTTATTAAATTATTAGTAATTTTGATTTACATTCTGAAAGACCAGTTAATTTCTATGGGTTAATATGTTCGACACATAAATGTCAAACTGATAACAAGTTCATTTTCTTGTCGCAGTGTGTATAAATGATGAGAAATGTCATATTTCTGAACTCCACCATTACTGCAGAAGAGACTTGAGCTGTAAAAATTGGTTGCAGTTGTCGGCTCAGCAAATAAAATGCAACATTTAACACTACATTTGCCATATCATTCTGTAACTGTTTTTATTTCTGGGTCATACAGTGGATATCTCATACTTTTACACTAGGCTGTTATCACAAATGTTTTGAATAACGTCAGGACACATCTTTCATAGTAACGGGAATATGTTTACATGTGATGCCTGGATGGACAGTTTATGCACATATAGAGTAGCATTTAACAGCTGAGTCCCCCCTACAGTATAGTTTTAATTACAACATGTTAAATGATTCAGTGTCACATAGTGTGTAGCAGATATTTGTAGCAGGCTCATTAATGCATAGTCCTTTAGCAAATGGTAGCCATAATGAATGCCCATCCTGTACGTGAACGGTTTCACAAAAACGTCTCTAATTAAATTTTTAAAAGATCAAATTTAAATGATGAAACTTTTACTGCACAAACTACAATGCAATCGTTTTTATTATACATAATGGGGTTGATTTACAAAAATTTAAGTGTGCAAAATCTGGTGCAGCTCTGGATGTAAACCAATCAGCTTCCAGTTTTTTTGTTAAGCTTAAAGCATTTGTTACCCCAAAAGAAAAAAAAGTGGATCCTGTTCCCTTAAAGCATGAATAACAACACAGTGCTTGTGCTGTGTCATTTGATACCCTGTATCATCTAAAACACCAGGCAGATGCTGCCTGGTTCTATACTGTATTTCCAAGCACCGTTCAGCACTCACGTGACCGGCCACCTCTCTCCTCCTCCCAGCTGACATCAGCGGGGAATTCTCAGCCTCTCCCACTGTAGCTGTTAGATCGGAAGAGGGAGCAGCAGCCGGTCATGTGAGTGCTGAGCAAACCAAAAAAAGGGCCCTGCATGTCTTTGGTCCAAATGCAATGCAAATTCAGCCATACAATCTGTATGGCTGAATTTGCAATGCGTAGACATTGCATGTGATTTGCACAGAAGTGCTGTGCAGATAACATGCAATGTCACACAGCGCAGCAGTGTTAACCCATCCTAAAACTGCATTTTGCACTTTAGTCTTCAGTAATTTAATTTACGCAGTAATTAGAAAACAAAGCGAAACTTGCTGGAAATTATGGAAATAAACATAATTCGTACAGACATATTTTGATAGAGTAAGCATTATAATGCAAATGTGTTAAACTGTCAGCTTCATTACTGTAGCTGGTAACCAAACATTACCAATTTGCATGAATTATTTCTCAAACTAAAGCACAACCATTTGCAAAGAAAAGTTGCAGAGACAAGTGTTCTCGACCTTGGAAATAAAGGTTTGATTGCCAATTGTTCTTTGTGTGTATGAAGCTTTCAGTCATACAGTGTTAGTAGAAAAAAAATCAACCTACAGATTATACATATCAAGAATAATCAGCAAATTCATTGCCTTTTGCTTGTGCATGGAAGAGCCAGAACTTAAATTCTGTACTTTGAAGAGTTCATTCAATGTGTTGCAATAGGCATGGCAGGGCAAGGCAGGGGAGCTAAAGATGCCTTTTAATGTGGTGATAGGAACATTTAACAGAATCATGATTGGACACAATGCATAGCCAGTTAATCAAGAATGGCTGAAGGTTAAAAGTCAGAGGTAGAAGTCAGGTACGGTAATTAAAAAAGGTCAGTCGGTGAAAAAACAAGTGAAAAGAGGAAAGTCTGGTTCCCATCCACAAAATATGGAAACGTTCACATTCTGGGAAAGCTACGATAAACGAGGTGGTATCAAAGTTTTGAGACTAATTTTGTAGCACACCAACAGATGGAAGCACAAGTCTGCATGATAAGTCACAGGGAGCACCGACCTCCATAAGACTGTGTCAAAAAGACACCGTCCTGTGTACATCGGGAGCTGTGCAACTCGTGCTATTCTGACCACGTGCGTTACCACCTCTGCTATTTCATCATGGACAGAAAGTTAGAACAAAGAGGAAATGGAATTCTGTGTGAAACTGGACAAATCTGTCATAGAGACATTTGACATTATTCGGCAAGTTTACGGCAATGAGTCTTTTGAGGTGAATTGCGTGGCATGCACACTTCAAAAGCGAAAGCACATCACCGGAAGACAAGGAAAAGATTAGGAAGACGTTCAACAAACTAAACCTGTAAAATTTTCAAAACCATTCGGCAATTTGTGCATGATGATCACTGAGGAAAAATTGTGCGGGCTACTCAAAACAGTTCCACACAGAATTTCACATTTGCTGTTTGATCCAACTTGCTGTCCATGATTAAATGAACTGGTGACACACATGGTCAGAATAGCACCAGTTGCACAGATCTTGATGTACCCAGGACAATGTCTTTTGGCAGACTGAAGCTCCGTGCTCCCTGTGACTGTGATTGCAGCCATCTGTTGGCGTTTTTCAAAACCAGTTTCGAATGCATCATCTATACACTGAAACCCTCAGGAATTACCACTAGATCACCTTCTTCCATGTCAGATGTGAGTATCAAAGATGAGCAGATGTAGAAACACAGGAGAAACTGGAAGAGACACTGACTGACAGAAAGCCACATCTTACACAGATATTGGCAATCTACAGGTAGAAATCTAGGAATTAGGAAGCTGGGTCAGTGGAAACAAAACACTGACAAAAAATTGAGGAACTAATAATGAAAGAAAAATTAACTAGCATACAGGAATTACCGGTAGCCCTTAAGCATAATCTTAATTAAAGTGTGCAAACCTCTGCAGTATGACTGGCACATTTCAGCTGTAAGGGAGGCCTTAATCATAGCTAACGACCAATATTCTACAATGATTACAATACCCCTCCTCATACAGAGGTTAGTGGAGTAGCATTCATCAGTTTAGACATAATAAAAAATACCTATACAAAATTAAAACATATCACAACATAAAATGCAGCAATCTGGTACAATTAACATACATAAACAATATTACATATGTCCATATCATAACAGCAAAAAAATCAATCTTGTAATTTAAGATATTGTATATTTTCTATCTAAGTATCCAGTGCACCTGATGCTCAAGGATCCTATATTGCGTGGGAAACTCTACTTTAATCATTTGTGAAGTATTGTCAGTTAGCTATGACTCGGGCCTCTTCAAAGTCTGAAGTGTATGATCTACTGCTGAGGGTTTGCATGCTTTGAATAAACTCATGCTCAAGGACTGGTATCTGTGTGACGGATTGTTTTGCTTTTCCATGTGTATGGGCTGAATGGAATCTTTCTGAGCACAAATGAATTTCTGTTGCTCATAAAAATGCAGTAGTGCAAATATATTGTCTTTATTTACAGTGAAAGGAAGTAAAAATCTAAACCTACAGAAACAACTGAGGCTCCCAAACACTAGACCGAAGGAGTAAAGATGGTTGGTAGGACAGGACAGGTTAAGCTCTATAAACACTTTACCACAAAGGGAACTAGGCAGAACAGGAGGTTGTCACCAACCCAGGAAACCATTTAGCAGAAAAATCAAAGTAGAGATCCAGCAAAGGTAATATTATAAGACATAATTGGAACATGGACCCTTAAGCCGCGTACACACGATCGTCTGTAGACACGTCCATTGGGTAAAAATCCATGCATGCTCAGACTAAATTAGGGGAAGGGAGCGCTCGTTCTGGTAAAACTAGCGCTCGTTAGGGAGCTAGCACATTCATCACGCTGTAACAGACAGAAAAGCGTGAATCGGCTCTAACCAAACTTTTACTAACACGCGGTGACACGGAATCAGCAAAAGCAGCCCCAAGGGTGGCGCCATTGGATTTGAATTTCCCCTTTAAAGTGCCGTTGCACGTGGTTTACGTGACCGCTTTCTGACACAATCGTTTTTTTTTAACCGATTGTGCGTAGGCACGACTGGCCATCAGTCAGCTTCATCGGATAACTGATGGAAAAATCCATCAGACCGGTTTCATCGGATTGACCAATCGTGTGTACAGGGCATTAAATACACAAAGGACAAGTACAAATGACCAATAATTGCATGTAGTGGAGGGAAAACTGTAGTTTTCATCTGAATATCTTCCACGATGTTCGTACATTTTTATTTATTTTTTGTTGGGCAAGCTGTAGGGTGAGCAGGGCAAAGTACAGTGTAATCCCTGCCTTTAAAATGCTTAGCACTGATAATAATGTTACTTCTCAAACATCAGCACTAAATCAGGGTGCTACTTTAGTGAGTGGCTTTAATCCAGTAAATAAGCTGTAGCTAACAAAAATAATTCGTTCTGGCATGTATTTAAACGAAAACATCATTACAGCATAATTTGCTTATATATATGGGACGATTTAATACAACTGGAGAATGTAGAAATGAGAATGGAGTGTTTTCATTGTCTACAAAGTAGTTATATCCTATTTTTGACAGTATACAGACATTCATTAAGGCTAATAACTCAGGAACAACCATTCACAATCTTGTTACCTTTTTACATAAAAAGAAAGGTGAAACCTGATTGCTTGGTCTTCACAGCAACTCCACTTTTGTGCTCAGCTTGCTTTCACCAGTTTTAATTAATCAACCTTACTGACAGACATATGGTGCGAAAGTCGCATACTTTTATTGTATAGATGAGCCTGTATTACATCCTGAATAGGTGGTAATAAAAGAGTCTAAAACATATATTTTTCTAGCTCTTATTGTGAAAGGCGATTTTGACTTGACCTTTACATATACTTGAATATTTTCTGTCAGTAATTCTGTTGCAATAATCCTTAAAATCCTTGTCTCACTACATTTCCATTTTCTTTTGGTAACTTACTAGGTAACTTAATGTTGGTAAGACATCTGGGTTCTCTTTAGGCCGCGTACACACGATCTAATTCATCTGCTGGAAACGGTCCGACGGACCGTTTCAGCAGACAAATTCGATCGTGTGTACGGGCGGACAGACGGGTTTTTCCAGCAGACAAATTTTAAAGTAAGCTTTAAAATCTGTCTGCTGGGAACCCGTCCGTCCAACATGTCTGCTGGTTAGTACACTAACCAGCAGACATATCTGTCCGCACATGAGTTGAATGGATTCGATGCATGCGCGGAAGTGTTTTACTTCCCGGTGACGGTGACGTGGCGGCGTCCGACGGACCAGTTCAGTGGACAAATCCGATCGTGTGTACGGGCTAGCGGACATGTCTGACCGGCGGACAAATTTTAAAACATGCTTTAAAATTTGTCCGCCGGCGACATGTCCGTCGGATATGTCCGCTGGTCAGTACACTCACCAGCGGACATATCTGCCCGCACAAGCGTCGTATGGATGCGACGCATGCGTGGAAGTTGTTTACTTCCTGGTTTGGTGACGTGGCGGCGTCAAAGCCAACGTCACGTCACCGTGCGGCCGGCGGGGATTTTGATCCGATGGTGTGTACAACATCCGAGGACCGTTTCCATCGGATATGTCCCTCCGTGTGTACGAGGCCTTAGTGTTGTTAGTTACAGCTAATGTTTTTTTTTGTCCATGGGATATTGGTTTTAAAATGCATTGTGTAGTTCAAAGTTATCTTTGCATAAGCAAGAATTGAAGACATTGTGGGGGTGAATTACTAAAAGCAAATAGCCCAGTGGCAGCTGATGCTCAATATTTTGGGGGGTGCAAACAATCTCTCCCTCACTCACACTGCTGCCACCACTAACACCCCCCCCACCCTCGCACACAGGACAGATGGGAGTCCATGATCACCATCACCCCCCCCCCCCACCAAGTGGGAGAGGGTCGGGAGGCCATGATCTGAGTCCTTACCATAAGGAGGCAGATGGGGTCCGAGCTAAGCCGGGAGCTGAGATGAAGAGATGAGCTTGACAAAGAAAGATCTGAGGCTTCTCCTCTCGGTCAAACAGGAAGTGGGTCCTGAGACTCCCTGGCAAATTGGGTTTCCTGATTGCCCAGGAGGAGAATCAGGTAAACATTAGTGAATATTAATTTGCAATTGTCACACAACTGGGTGGGCTCAGGGAGCAGTCCTCTGCTCCCCAAGCCCACCCTTTTCTGAAGCCAATTGGAGCAATCACTTGCTTCAAAAAAGAAAAGCATTGTCCGCGGACCGTTTTCATCGGACTAAAATCCCCACGGACAGAGAATGCGGTGACGTAGAAGTCACTGACGTCCTCAAACCAGGAAGTTCAATGCTTCCACGCATACGTCTAATCAATTCGACGCATGCGCGGGATTTCGGTCCGCTGGTTAGACATACTAACCAGCGGACATGTCCGACGAACAGGTTTCCAGCAAACACGTTTCTAAGCATGCTTAGAAACTTTTGTCCGCTGGAAACCTGTCCGCTAGGCCGTACACACGATTGGACATGTCAGCGGAAACTGGTCTGCGGACCAGTTTCAGCGGACATGTCTCCTCGTGTGTACGCGGCTTTACAGTATTTACTAAGCTAAGGGAATGGTGCCCTTTTGCCTTTAATAAATCAATCTTCTTGTCTTCTTGTTCAGCCTTTTGCATATTTACAAGATTCTAAAAAGCCTATAAATCCCTGAGCTTTTTACGAATTATACATCATCTTGTGGTATGCAATATTAATACATTGTCTGTCACACTCACTCCTAGGAAGAATTACAGCTGTTTTGAATAAAAAAATCTTACTTGCTGCAAAATGATGGAGTTATGACAAAATCCCAAAGTAATTTAGCAAACATATAAAGTATAAGGTTGTGTATTCAGAACGAGTTAAATGACAAATTCATTTATTATAAGCTTCATCACTAAGACTAGTTGGTCTTTGCAACAATATGAAGTCATAAGAATCAGAGTGCCAACATGCCTTGTCTAGGGATGCTGTCATCTGCAATGCATGAGCAGTCTATTAAAACACTTTTAATATTGCGTGACCAAATCGTAAATGCAGCATACTTTGTTAAACCATTTAGTTTAAAATTAACATTATTTCCATACACTATCTTGGTTGTTTAATACACTTAAAAGATAAGCCAGGCTATTATTTCATTGCTAAAATAATTATCTCATTTGATTCTTAAGATTTCCATAACTGGAGTCTGCTGATGACTGAGGAAACAATTAAATGATTGAATACAAAAACACCAAGATTAATTCATATGTATAAATATGCTCTAGCATATTAATTAGTTAGCTAGATACAGTATATAAACTGAGTCATAGTAGTTTGTTCAGTTTGCAAGAAAGGTCCTGAATTTAAGAAGTGCTGACTTTTTCCTCTAAGAAAAAAGTAAAAGCTTGTCTCTGCTAACCAACTTATTGCAGTACTTTTTTTGTTTTCAATGTTTTTATTGAAATTTTTCAGATAAACATAACAATATAATAAAATATTGCAGTAAGAGTCGGTTCACACTAGGGCGACACGACTTCCAGCACAAAATAGAAGCAACTTCAACACTACTTGTGATCTGGGGCGATTTACAACACGACTTGAAGTAGGTCAACATTCCAAATAAAACAACAATCAGCTATCCTGAGAAATGTTATCTTGCTTGAAAGTAGCTTCAATTAAAACAGTGATCAGACTTGGAGGTCCATTGAAATCAATTACAAATCGCCTAGAAGTCTGATTGAAGTAGTACAGGAACCTTTCTGAAGTCGGAGCGAGAGTAGTGTGTAACACCGCTCCCTTCACTTACATTGCTTTTCTGGACAGCACGACTACGACTTGAGAACTTCAAGGAAAGTAGTGTGATTGAAGTTTAGTAAGTAGATGTAGAACATGTATCTCCATCAGATTTAATTTATTAGGTCTTAAGGCCCTAAGGACCATTCTAACAAGTAGAACATCCACTTAAAACTTTAAGTAAAGAAGGAATATATTGTTAGTATAGAAAAATGTACTCTCTAATTTATAGTCAAGACAACAAACTACATAGGAAGTCATATAACATTAAGTATTTATATTATAATTAATCCAGGGTTCCCATACAGTATCAAACCAAGCAATTGTTATCGTCTTTAAGAGCAGACAGTCGTTCATTAATCATTATCCATTACAGTTTGGTTTTCAATAGATGAAATGGAATTGTAGATGGACAGATGCAGTACTTTTTAATATCACTAGATGTCTTCAGTCCGATGGCCAGCATGATAAAAAACTACTTCTGCTGAACCCAGATCATCCTGGTCCAGCCTTAGGCTGTGACTGGATGCTGAAAGGTGTCAAACTTCTTTCTCTTCCTATCAGCATGTTTCAAGTTAGCACATGAACTGATTGTTTCTTTGCGTGGCTTATTTCACGCCACTCTCTAACATTACTTTACAGGGGCTGCATGAGGCTGATACCCGGTCACATTCAATTAATGACTACAACGCTGCATTATTATCTTTCTTTTTTTAGCTGTTTAGAGTTTAGAAATAAGGGATGAGTAGGCAACAAAGAAAAAAAATCTTTCAGTTTACTAAGTTTCAGCATTGTTTTTTGAGGTTGTCACTGCTCATTTTCCACTATTAACAATGTTTCACAAATATATTAATCACTAGGCTCACATTTACATGTTACAAACAAGTAGTCCCTGTCCCAACCTATAACTGGTCACTGCAGCAAGGAGCATTGAAAGGGCAACGCATGTAAAACAAAACCAAGGAAATTTCCAAGTTTAACTTACTGATCAGCCTGCGACCAACCCAATTGACCTGTGAAAGAGTATGCGTTAAAAACAGGGGTTTAGTTGCACACACCTGCAAATACATGCGTAAGCCACAGAGCCCCAGCAAGGCACCCTATTTTCTGTGGACCTAACTCTAATTTCTGGGGGTCTCCAACAATAAAAGCACATGCATTTTAATGGACAGGTAAAGGTGGAGGGAGCCCACCCCTCCTTAAAGGCACCGGTGCATACTGAACATCCAGCTAATAGCACTATGGCAGCAAAGGTGTCAGGGTGTTGCCTGGCCAATATAGTATGCAGCACAAACATGTGATCACTGTCCCCACCTTGTCGGGGGCTCTGTGGCTTACAAAGGTGTTTGCAGGTGTGTGCAAGTAAACCCCTGTTTTTAACGCATACTGTTGGACAGGTCAATTTGGATGGTTGCAGGCTGGTCGGTAAGTTGATTTTGGAAATTTTCTTGGTTTTGTTTCACATTTTGTTACCAATAATTATAACACCATCACCAACGAGATAAAGAGGAGGTTTCTCTAAGACATTGCAGTCTGTTTAGAGAAGGAAGCAACAAAAGGTGAAGCAGACAGGCCCACCTATCAACCTAGGACTTTGTATGTATGTTACATAGTTACATAGTTAGTCAGGTTGAAAAAAGACACAAGTCCATCCAGTTCAACCATAAAAAAAAATAAAAAATAAAACAAAGTAAAACACAGTACATCCTCCCATACACCCAACTCCATACCCACAGTTGATCCAGAGGAAGGCAAACAACCCCAGCAGAGCGATGATCCAATTTGCTACCGGAGGGGAAAAAATTCCTTCCTGATCCCCCGAAAGGCAATCGGATTTACCCCGGATCAACTTTACCTACAAAACTTAGTACTCAGTTATATTATGTGTATTTAGGAAAGAATCCAGGCCTCTCTTAAAGCAATCTACTGAGCTGGCCAGAACCACCTCTGGAGGGAGTCTGTTCCACATTTTCACAGCTCTTACTGTGAAGAAACCTTTCCGTATTTGGAGGTGAAATCTCTTTTCATCCAGACGTAAAGAGTGCCCCCTTGTCTTCAGTGTTGACCTTAAAGTGAATAACTCAACACCAAGTTCACTATATGGACCTCTTATGTATTTGTACATGTTGATCATATCCCCCCTTATTCTCCTCTTCTCAAGAGTGAATAAATTCAGTTTCTCTAATCTTTCCTCATAGCTGAGCTCCTCCATGCCTCTTATCAGTTTGGTTGCCCTTCTCTGCACTTTCTCCAGTTCTCCGAAATCCTTTTTGAGAACTGGTGCCCAAAACTGGACTCATTTCCAGATGAGGTCTTACTAATGATTTTACAGGGGCAAAATGATATCTTTCTCTGGAGTCCATACCTCTCTTAATACAAGAAAGGACTTTGCTCGCTTTGGAAACCGCAGCTTGGCATTGCATGCCATTATTGAGCTTATGATCAACTAAAACACCCAGATCCTTCTCCACTACAGATCCCCCCAGTTGTACTCCCCCTAGCATGTATGATGCATGAATATTCTTAGCCCCCAAGTGCATAACTTTACATTTATCAACATTAAACCTCATCTGCCACTTAGTCGCCCAATTAGACAGAGCATTGAGGTCGGCTTGTAAATTGGAGACATCCTGCAAGGACATTATTCCACTGCATAGCTTGGTGTCATCTGCAAAAACAGAAATGTTACTTTTGATCTCAGACCCAATATCATTTATAAATATATGAAAAGTAAGGGACCCAACACTGAACCTTGGGGTACACCGCTGATAACCTTGGACCATTCAGAGTAAGAATCATTAACCACAACTCTCTGAATTCTGTCTTTCAGCCAGTTTTCTATCCATTTACAAACTGATATATCTAATCCTGTAGACCTTACCTTACACATGAGCCGTGTGTGGGGAACTGTATCGAACGCTTTTGCAAAATCCAAGTATACCACGTCCACTGCTACGCCTCTGTCCAGGGTTTTACTTACCTCTTCATAAAAAGATGTTATCCCTGTAACTGTGTGGGTTCAACATTTCACAATGTAACATATATACTGGTAGACTAGTTGGCATCCTCCCAAATTTAGTACAGATTGTATATGTATTCAAGCACCATCTGCATCTAAATTTAGGGCCTGTCCCATGGAAATTAGTATTCTTTATCCTTTTTTTCTTTAGTGGAACATTTAATTATATAAAACAGATAACTCTGAAGAAATGGAAGTATGATGTTTACTACTGTGCTAGAGGGGACATGTGTTGCTATTTTTAAAAATGTATGTGCAGAGAGCTACATTGCTTTATAAGAATCATTTTTTTTTGTGTGTGCTTATATGTCTCCTCCTTCTTTGACTTTTAAATCAAGAAAAATAGGAGAAAGAAATGTATGTAGCCCTTACTCTTGTATAGACAGATGCTGAGGAATTTAGAGAATCAGAACCACAGATAAAGGGCCAGATTCAGATAGCCTTTACGTCAGCGTATCTATAGATACGCCGTGTAAAGTCTATTCTGAGCCGGCGTATCTTTTTTCTGTATTCAAAAAACAAGATACGCCGGAATTCTGCTAAGATACGAGCTGCGTAAGTCACTTACACCGTCGTATCTTAGTTGCATATTTACGCTGGTCGCTAGGTGGCGCTTACGTCGTTTTATGCGTAAAAAATATGAAAATTAGCTATTTACGCTGATTCCCGAACGTACTTGCCGGCCGTCGTAGTTTACGTCGTTTGCGTAAGCGTTAGTGCTGCGTAAAGTTACCCCTGCTATAGCATGCGCAGCCAATGTTAAGTATGGACGTCGGGACAGCGTTGAATTGTACGTCGGTTACGTCGTTTGCGTAAATCGTTCGGGAAGGGGCTTGACGTAAGTTACGTTCACGTCGTTTACATTGACAAATAGCGTCGTGATTTTGGGCATGCACACTCCAAAAAAAACGTCAATTACGTGGGGTCATGATTCATTTACATGAATCACGCCCCCACATCACAAATTTGAATTGCGTGGCCTAACGCCGGGCACTTTACGCTACGCCGCCGCATATTATGGAGCAAGTGCTTTCTGAATAAGGCACTTGCCCATAATATTTGCGGAGGCATAGCGTAAAGAGGAAACGCTATGCCGCCGGATAGATACTCTAATCCATATCATCTACCCTCACATATTGATGCAAGGGTTATAGTTGGAGTATTTTGTTAATCCCATGAATTGCATACTGCTTCGTACTGTATGGGCATTTAACTTTTTTCATTCTTTTCATCTATCTGACACTCTTGACGTCACATTAAAACGGTCTACTTGATAATTTACATCTTGTAATATTATACCTGAGTTTTATATGTAATTTTTTAACTTGGTGTACTCAGTTTTGTTATTCTTAAAATATGTACCACTATATTTGCATTCTCAAGCTTGTTCACCTTTAATCTTTTCACTGCCAGGTCAGTACGCCGTACTGACGTACAGAAGTGCCCGCAGGTGGCCAGATCAGTACGGCGTACTGACCTAATTTCTCCCTCTCCTATAAGCTTATGGTCCCTTCAATGTTAGAAGAGTCTGCTGAACAATTCTATAACTCTGATTAGCGGATTACAACCCACTGATCAGGGTTATTTAACTCCTAATGTGACCCCCACACTGCCACCTCCAGGTTCCCTGCCTCTTCACCCCCACCGCACCCTTTCATCTAAAACTACACTCCACTCTCCTATCCACTTCACCCCTTCACCCCCCTTCTCCCCTCCAGCACTAATTACCCCCCTCCACCCGATCTGACCTCCCCCTGCAAACTCGCTCCCCGCAGCCACCATCATTGCGAAGATATTGGTTCAATAAACAGTTGCGCAAATACCACAAGGTCTAAAATATCAGTATCATCTTCTTTTATTCTAGAGGTCATATGCTTTCAGAAAATATATAGTTATGGGGTCTTTCACAAATTCTGAACGCTGTAGGGGAAAAATGGAAACCTGATTTATAAAGAGATTTGGATATTTACACTTTTGCGTCTGTTCAAGTTTCACCATTCCGCAAAAAGGCGCAATTTAAAAGTTACAAATATTAGTTATTTATTCACTCAATCCTTTTTAAGCTTTTATATTTAGTAGGAATTTTGTAAAATGTGCTGTGTTTTTATCTGCTAATAATGGTTTTAGTGTATTTTTTGCAAAGATACTGGTTTGATAAACATTTGCGCAAATACTGCAGGGTCTAAAAAATCAGTGGCACCTTCTTTTTTATTCTACTTATCATGTGCTTTAAGAAAATATATAGTTTGGTGGAAAAATTGCAATAATGGTCTGGCCACATGAGTGTACAAAATGGAGCACAGGGCCTGACAGCGAAAGGGTTAAAATAATAAACAAATTTGACAAGAAGTATGTGCATTTATTATAATAATTTGACATTACTATAAAAAAGCTAAAACTTTTTCCTGAGATACAAAAAGAAATCTCTCAAAAATGAAGGTATATCCCTATTAGACAGTTGTCACCAAAACAGGTGTCTCCATTGGAAGATATCCTTTACCCACTGTTTTAAAAAAATATGGATTACCATTTACGTTCTGGTCACCAAGACAAATAGAGAGTGTGAATCGAACCAGCAGGGACATAGACTTAATGACAAACAAATTATTTTGAGATGATTGGTTCACTGCACTTAAAGAGGAAGTAACCCCTCTTTAAAAAAAAAAAAAACCTGCAATGCAAAGGCATAGCATACTAGCTCATTATGAAGTACTTACCTGAGATCGAAGCCCCCACAGCGGTGCTCTATCACCTCCTCCAGCGGCAACATCTCTCTACGAGTGACTTCCACATATCGCATGCACGAGGGTGCCGCCACTAACGCCATGATCGCCGTTAGTCATGGCACGCTCAGTGCGCCTGCGCACCTTTCTATTGCAAATATCTCCTAAACCGTGTAGGTTTAAGAGATATTTGTTGCACCTACAGGTAAGCCTTAATCTATGCTTACCTGTAGGTTAAAGTGGTCTGTAAGGCCGCGTACACACGAGGGGATATGTCCGCTGAAAACGGTCCGATGGACCGTTTCAGCAGACATCTCCGCTCGTGTGTATGGGCTAGCGGACAGATTTCTCCACCCGACAGATTTCAAAGCATGCTTTGAAATCCATCCGGTGGAATCTGTCCGCCCGACATGTCTGCTGGTTAGTACACTTACCAGCAGACATGTCGTCCCCCACCGCCGCCGCGCCGCCGTCGAATGGATTCGGCGCATGCGCGGAAGTGTTTTACTTCCTGGTGCGGTGACGTGGCGGTGACGCGGCGGCGTCAACGTCACCGCCCCGTCACCGCGCCGTCCGGCGGCGGGGAATTTGATCCGATGGTGTGTACACGCCATCGGATCAAACTCCCGATCGGACATATCTGATGGAAATGGTCCGCGGACCGTTTTCATCGGATATGTCCGATCGTGTGTATGGGGCCTTAGGGTTTACAACCACTTCAAAGCTATAAACACAGTTGGATTTAAGGCAGCATTAAAAGTTTTTCTGTACATGCAGAAATGTATGCAGCCTGAAAAAAAAAAAATGAATATAACCACCACTATTAAGCTGCAAAAAAATAAAAAATAAAAATTATTTATTTTTTATTTAAATAAGGCATAGTTTGTTTGGAAATCTAATAGTGATCTTTTGGTTCAGCTTAGTTTTATGTATCTAGAACAGAATGCTAAAAAGGCCTGTAATCCCTATACAGACAACAGAGTATGAATGTTTGATGTCTCATGTCTATGGATTACGTTTTTCTGATACTTTAGCACATCGGTCATTTCATGATGAAAATCACTTTTATTTTTACTGTTCCTGCAAATTGTTTCACACATTTATAATCTGCAACATTTTGCTCTGCTATTGTTTGTCCTTTTGGATTATTCATCTTTCACTATTATCTCTCATCTGTAGAATAACAGTGCAATGTCATCAAAAAGAGTTCAGACACTACACACCAACACTTTAAATTTCAAGTGACATTTATTGTAGATTTCTCCTATATGTGTTACAAAAATTTAATTTTAGAAAAAGGCAATTGTTTGAAACCAAAGCGTAAAATTGTATTTCTGAATATGAAACAGTAAAACACAGAAAAAGAATGTTGAAACTTTAACATGGCTCATATATGCATGATACCTGATAATATCCCTAACAATCTAAAATTCCTAACAAAAATATACACAAACCAGTTTAATAAATTCCTGCCACAATATATATACATGATCAGGTGGGATTTGTTCCAGGGCGACAGGCTGTGGACCAGATTTGACGGGCTATAGATTTGAGTTCTAATTGGGATGAGGTAGGTGCCCGGCGAGGTATGTGGCTGTCATTGGACCTACACAAGGCATTTGACTCCTTATCCTGGTCCTTCCTGTTCCACATACTGAGGAAATGAAATTGTAGACCTAAAAAAAATTCTGTTCTAAGTGTGTTATGCTCAAACCCATCGGCTAATATTATTGGACACGGTCATAAATCAGATTGTTACATATCCAAAGGGGTACTAGGCAGGAATGCCCTCTCTCACTTCTCTTTGTGATAGCAATTGAGACACTGACTGGCAATAGTCGTCAGGTCTAGCACTAATATTAATGGCATTTCAAGTGGTGGCACAACTCATAGATGCGCTCTATTTACTGATGATCTGTTGTTATTAGTTACAGACCCTATTACGACCTTGCCTAATTTATTTGACATATTGTCCAATACCATATCAGGTTTAAAGGTCAATCTTAGCAAAATCAGAAGCGTTAAAATTGAACCTTTTGGACTTACACCTGAGTTCAATTCTGACTTTTTTCCTTAAAATAGAGCACTCAGACACTCCCACATCTTGGTGACTGACCTCTGACATTGCAACGCTGTACCAGGTTAATTATACTCCCGTTTATAACTCTATCGAACATGACCTGAAGAACTGGCAATCCCTCTTTCCTGGATGGGTAGAATAGCTTCCTCTAACGTTATTACTTTCGGTCTCTTCCGATTCCAGTCCCATCATTGTTTTTCCCAAAGCTGCTTGATCTATAAATTAATCTGGAACAATGGTGGATGTTGGGTGGCCCATTCCATTTTATACTTACCCAAAGGGCGAGGTTGACTGGGAGTCACTCACTTCTTGCAATATTATTGAGC
This sequence comes from Rana kukunoris, assembly GCA_029574335.1. NCBI lineage: Eukaryota > Metazoa > Chordata > Amphibia > Anura > Ranidae > Rana > Rana kukunoris. Next base: position 493,589,845 of record CM056049.1, on the reverse strand, counting down.
TGCTCAATTGGTCCAGCTATATCAAATCTTTGCTATGACATATCAGCTTGACTGGGTTCAATTGGAGGCACAGGTTAGTCTGACTTTTCCCCTAGATCTCTTAATGTGGCTCCCTTCGAAGGAGCCTGGGTTTTGAGTCCCTCATTATCGCACTCCTTGCATCTCTGGGACTTGGCATGCAAGCTATACCCTTTAAAATCCCTCCACTCCATGGTGGCCCCCACTCCCTGGTGGCATTTTATTGATCAACAGGGGATTAGTCAGCTTTCTTATTTTACAGAGACTTTACAGATGCCCCCCACGGAGACTTACCATCTGTGTCAAATTACTAATTTTCTGCAGACTCCAAATTAGGACCAAACTGATATAACCACCTAGACTCTATTTCAGAACAAATGTATACGTGTCCCTGACTCACAGGGAGTTATATGCCCTATTTAATAGCCAGGGCAATAAGCCTTCTTATCAAACAGCATGGGAATTGGATCTAGGGGACACATTTGAGGAGGAGGTGTGGACAAAATGGTCGATTATGGTGCACAAGGGGTATACTCAACCAGGGCCAATCTGCCCTATAGGCTCACTATGCAAGCCGCTTAGGGCCCCGCAAAGCTGCGAATGGCCCAGCAAAGCTGCGAAGGGCCCCCCAAATTACTAGAGGCCCCGTCTGGTGAGAAGTAATTTTCGCCCCCTCACCCCACTTCTCAACTCACTGGCTGCATGGGATAAGAGGTAAGAAGTCAGCACCCCCGCTTCTCAATTTAATGTAAGATGTAATTTCTGACAGCAGAACACTCCCTCCCCCCGCTTCTCAACTTTCTTTAATGTGACATGTCACTGTCGTCAGCGCCCCCCGCTTCTCATTTTTAATGTGCCATGTCATTTTGCTTAGGGCCCCAGGGAGGTCAGGATCGGCACTGTACTCAACACTTCCCTGGTGGAGGCAAATTACAAGGTTCTATGTCCCAGACATCTTTCTAGTGGACAAAATAACTATATAGCAAGGGCATGGAAATCACCCATGATCAATGTGACGTTGATGAAACACAAAATATCCTGGATTATGATTATGGATCATTTCAGTGCTATACTTTTGTATTCCTTTGTTTTTTGCTTTTTTTGAAAAAGTTGTGTTAGCTGCTATCATTCATACTTATCTGGCAACGCAGGGTATCCACTCTTTTTCCATTTTGTTTCTTTTCAAGATCTACACTGCAGCAGCCTTTTCACTAGTCTATTAATATATTCACAGCAGTATGGATATATTTGACTATAGAACATCTCGTACCATGAATGTTGACGGTGTTTTTACTGTCACAGGCAATGACACTGAACTTGGAGGGTTTTTCATGCGTCTAAAAAATGTCATGACTTCAGAGATACATCTCCAATGGGATATTATCTTTTTGGAGCAGTATATCTCAGAAGAAATGGTTCCACGCAGCCTCCGGTGGGAAATACATCTCCAACAAGAAGACCCTGACCTAGAACCATGGTACAAATATTTTAACGAGGCCGGGACCAATTTTTTAGGTTTTCTCGTTTCTAGAAAGAGGAACAGATTACTTGTGCTGGACAAAGAAATCAAGGTACTTAAAGAAAAACTTGTGTCGCATAAAAATTCTCTAGAATACAATTCCTTGTGCTCTAATCTCCAGAGTCATTTGGAGAAGGAAGACAGGGATCAGAGAATAAAAAAACACAAAAAATATGCTAGAGATGTTAGCGATTATAAACTTAACGCCGTATTTGGGTGGCAAAAAACACTTACGCCTACCAACCCAATGGACACTGCTCCTGCTGCCAATGCTGGTACAGCAGCACCAGCTACGTCCACAGGTGGTCCCACGAGTTTGGCATCCCAATTTGGAGTCAAATCCTTACCCCCTTTGAGTGTTTCCTCTACCCAAGTACCACCTCCAATGCCACAAAGATCACAATACCAAAGTCCTCGTACGCCTAATCACCCTGTCAGGGGAATAGCGAACAATAGAGGAAAACATGGGGGTAGAGGACAACACAGGGGTGACTCCCACCATTCCGGACAACGACCATTCCGGGATCAAGGGGGCTACTCTAGATGGGCATCCCCAGCTCCATACAGAGAACAGTATGACGATCGCTACCCTCACCAATCATATTACAACTCACCTGCAGTACCTGTTCAAAACAGATTTTCTCCTCTCAGAGACCATAGAGACAATGGGCAACAACAGTCACGTGGTGGTTACGAACCATCACCCCATGGTCATGGCCACCATGATTCCAATGTTCATGGCGGGCAGGGTTTTCGTGGAGACCGACCATGGCACTCCAAAGGTCCAAACCAAAGAGAGGATGCAAAGCAGGAAGGCGCATACAGAAAAGAAAAGAGAAGGAGAACATAAGTGGCCAAGGAATGTTTAACTTGAGTTCCAAAACATTGACTGCGGTTGAACAGTCTGTTCTGGATAAAGGCCTCAAGTTTGCTCCCTCCAAACCATTAAATACATTTGGCACATTCATTGATGTGCAGAAATTTATACGCAAAATAAATATTCAGAGATATATGGTTTCTAACACATATTCCACAGAGACCAGGGCAGCTACTTCGGGGACGGTGCATTCCGGATTGTCGAATCCATCACTCTTTAATCCTTCCGTTGCGGTGGCTCCTGCTGTGAAAATCTTTAAAGAGTTGGTTCTTAAAGACCTGTCTCTATTAAAAGAAAAGCGTCATTCCTCACAACCCTTGTCTAGTCAGGGTGTTCGCTCCTTGTGTGATAACAAGGATTTGATCATCCGCCCGGCTGACAAGGGCGGGGGGATTGTAATTTTAGATAAGTCACAATACGAACAAGAGATGCATCGTATTCTAGGGAAACCCGGTACTTACCAAGAAATCCCTAATTATCCGACTGCCACATACAAGAGAGAGTTACAAACCCTCGTCAACAAGGGTTTTGACCTCAAAATCCTTAACAAAAAGGAGAAAACGTATTTAGTTCGCAAAGTACCCAGAATTCCGACAATATATTACCTGCCCAAAATTCATAAACATCCCACTCAACCACCAGGCAGACCTATCGTGAGTAGCATAGATTCGGTCACTTCACGCATAGGCCGCTATATAGATTTCTATCTACAGCCCCTGGTTAGACGGACTCCTTCATACATCAAGGATACAGGGGATACTATCCGCCTCTTTGAAGGTTTAGAGGTGCGAGAGGGTTGTATTATGGTCACGGCAGATGTGGCTTCTTTATACACTTGTATTCCTCAACATCTAGGTATAGAAGCTGTTCAGTATTTTTTAAAGAACGAACATTCTCTCGCTTCGTTTCAAAGCGACTACATAATTGAACTTCTACATTTCACTACTAAACATAGCTATTTCTGGCTCGACCAACGCTATTTTTTGCAATTAAGAGGAGTAGCGATGGGTGCGAAATTCGCACCCAGTCTAGCGAATCTTTTTATGGCCAAGTGGGAGGAGGATGTCGTCTATGCCCAGTTATTCCCGTCTCTGGGTCTATGGGCCAGGTACATAGACGACATCCTCCTCCTGTGGAATGGCAACTCTGAATCACTAAAAAACTTTTTTGATTCTCTGAATACCAATGATAGGGGCATTTCCCTAACATACGAGTCCAGTCCCACCAAAATCCATTTTTTGGATCTTGAGATAAGTATAGTTGAAGGGAAGTTCCATTTCCAAACTTATTTCAAACCGACTGATCGTAATGGTTATATACCTATGGGGAGCTGCCATCATCCATCCTGGCTCCGTTCAGTTCCGCGCAGCCAATTTCTGAGGCTCCGCCGGAACTGCACGGATAACAACACCTATCTTGCACAAGCCGAGATTTTAAAATCAACGTTCGTAGAAAAGGGATATTCCATCAATGATGTTGACTTGGAATTACAGCGAGTTCTTTCATTAGACAGGAAGTCACTTATATCTGTTAAACCTAAACGTCCCGCTGACGACGAGTTTTAAATTTGCTATGCTGACCTCTTATTCTAGTCAATATAAGCAAATTAGGAACATCTTCAACAAACATTGGAACATCCTCAAAGGTGACAAAGTTTTGGGTTCCCTACTGCCCGAACAGGCCAGAGTAGTTTTTAAAGGAGTACCTTCTTTACAGAACAAAATCGCCCCAAACATCATCAACCCTCCTGTCAAAGCCTCTTTTTTTCATAATTTAGTCGGCTTTTACCCCTGCAGGAAATGCAAAGTGTGCCAATTTAATGCCTTGACCACAGAAAATTTTTTGGGATTTTCATCCACGGTCACTAGTAAGCAGTACACTATAAAAACATTCTGCACTTGTGCGACTAAGTACATTGTGTACTTATTAACGTGTCCCTGCGGCATGCAGTATGTCGGTCGCACCATCCGCAATCTATCAGAGTGAGTGAACATATTGCACTCATAATAGGTGGTGACACCAAACACCCTGTCCCTCGACATTACAAACAACACCACCATAAAAATCCAAAGGGGACTCAGTTTGTTGTTATTGACAAATACACTCCCCCATGGAGAGGTGGAGCCATGATTTGGGGGGTCTCTCGTTTAGAGACTTTCTGGATATATGAACTCCAGACTCATACCCCATTAGGACTCAACGTCGAATGGGACATAAACTCATTCATCAACATGTCCTAAAATATATATTGTCGGTCATGACCATTCTGGGTCCGTAGGGAATTTTGCAACAATTGGCATTGTACTCTGATCATAATTTCAATGGTGATTTTATTTTGCAATGCTAACTGTATGTCGATTAACGGTTATATATGTCACCTTATGCTATTGTATGTGGAGATCTGACTCACAATACACGTGAGGCAGTGGTTTTTTAGTTAAATGTTTATATATATTTTATTTGCAATATATTGTATATTATTCTATACACATTTTTAGTTTCGTGCCATTTCAACCTCTTGCTTATTCCATTTATATAGAGAAGCACGTGGCACGTACTACATATCATTTTTAACTCATTTTAATCATTTTATACATTTTTGGCCAGTCCCCATTTGATATTGAAGGAAAGCTTCAATTTTCCTTTTTTGATCAGGGTGACAATCCACCTTTTATTATATAATATCCTTCTTTTAACATATTTCATTTAGCTGCCTGATAGGCGTAGTCAGTCCATATACCTTGGTACTGTTTATGAAGAGGAAAGGCGATTTCAATGCATTTGCCGTCTGATGGACGGTGGTTGCATCCATATGGGGTTAATCAGACCTAGCATAGCGATAAACACACCCTTTTTCCCAAAGGAGGATTTGACCTATCGCGAATGGTTTCTCTGAGAACGAGGCGCGGTTCGCGCGCATGCGCGATTTACGTCCATGCGCCATAGTCACTCAGAGATCCCGGTACTGATTTGACCGTCTAAGCCTCAACTACCCCACCATGAGGCTTGGTTAACGCACATGCGCCTTGCCTCCCATTGTAACCAAAGAGAGGCTTGGTTATTGTATGGACACGGCCAGAATATGTGAAAAAAATACTGTATGTTCTCGTGCCGCGCTAATTATATTGCCAGACCTATTACAATATATACTGTCAACTTCAGATAGAAATAATGTGTCAGTCCCCATATTCATGTAGTATTTACAACACTCAGCCTTCAGACTATACCAGCCAATACCAGGAAGTGCTTCTTTCACTTCCTGCCTACATGTGCATGATTGTTTTTTTCCATATTGAGGCTTGGAGTGCAAGCCGCGGTGCCATCTTGGACAGGGGGAAGTGTTGCTTGACAGTCTGAGGTGAGTCAGATCTTCACTGATTGGATATGTTTGTATGGACTGTATATAAATTGGAGTGGGCTACAGTGGAGTGACACCCCAGACGATGTGCTTTGACCACGAAACGCGTCGGAAGGACTCCACTGTCGCCTAATTTTACTTGCAAGGACCTTTTCAATCCAGCCAAATGTGAGTTTCTTAGCTGTGAATAAATACCTAATTTTAGTTAAACGGAATTACTCTATGTGGCCACCCCCTCTTTTCTTTTCTACATGCACTTTTAACATATCGAGCCTACCAATGGTGATTTCAAAATAAGTACAGTTTCCAGCCTATCCTATCCCATTGCAAGACATCCTGACTGATCGGGCGCATGTTTCCTGCTGAGGACTGTTCATGACATCCCTCATTCAAAGCCTTGTTTGACCTCTTGTGGCATATGTCACCATTGGTCAACACGTTCTGGTAAGCCTGCAATTCTTTAGGTGGTGGGATCGTCACGTTGAAGAAGTCACAAATTTTCACGTTCAGTTACTCACTCACTTGATTCAATCACCAGACAAACTTTTTTAGGACTACCAGGATTTTCTGGTGCAATTATCCACTTGCACTACGTGCCAGACAGGCACAATAGCTGTTTCTTTCATTAGAAGGACTTATATGCACATTTATTTTTCACTGTTTACATGTTGTAACATATATTGTATGGTATTGATTTTCACCTAGTCATTTCAGCGCTACACTTTTGTATTCCTTTGTTTTTTGCTTTTTTGAAAAAGTTGTGTTAGCTGCTATCATTCATACTTATCTGGCAGCGCAGGGTATCCACTCTTTTTCTATTGCACTGATACCTCGTCCTGACAAGGCTGGTGGAAATATACCCTGGTGTCTCACCACTTTGCTTCAAGGGATGTGGGCAGGAGGGTGAAATATTTCACATCTGGTGGTCCTGTCTGAAGGTCCGACATTTCCAGATCAGAATCTTAAATCTTGTCCACTCAGTGACGAGTCAGAACATAGTAGATCCCCAGACATCTTTCTAGTGGACAAAATAACTATATAGCAAGGGCATGGAAATCACCCATGATCAATGTGACGTTGATGAAACACAAAATATCCTGGATTATGATTAACCACTTCAGCTCCGGGAGGTTTATGCCCCCTTCATGACCAGACCTTTTTTTGCGATATGGCACTGCGTTACTTTAACTGACAATTGTACAATCATGAGATGCTGTACTCAAATAAAATTGATGTTCTTTTTTTCCACAAATAGAGATTTCTTTTGGTGGTATTCGATCACCTCTGCAGATTTTTTTTTTTTTGCGCTATAAACAATAGAAAAACAAATATTTTTTATTTTCTGTTATAAAACATATCAAATGAAAACAAAAATGTCTTCATCAATTTAGGCCAATATGTATTCTGCTACATGTTTTTGGTAAAAAAAAAAAAAACAATAATCATACATTGATTATTTTGTGCAAAAGGTATAGGGCCAGATTCAGATACACTTAATATTGCGCTGCGTAATCAAAATACTCTACGCTGCCGTATTTCACCAGGCTCTACACCGAATCCTGGTAGATTTTTGCCCGTACGCTACGGCGGCGTAGACTATTTCTCGCCGCGTAATCGAAATACGCGATTTGGGGGCGTGAAGCATTTAAATTAAGCGCGTCCCCACGGCGATCGAACTGCGCATGCTCCGTTCAGAAATTTCCCGCCGTGCATTGCGCGAAATCACATCGTTACGTCATTCGTTGTTTGAGTAGCGTCGTTTACGAACATTCCTATTCCCGGACGACTTACGTAAAAAATAATAAAAGACGTCGGAAAACGTATAAATTCGACGCGGGAACGAGGGCCATACTTAACATGGGCTGTCTAATATTAGACCAGCAAAAAGCTGGTATAGTGTTACGCAAAAAAAAGATGACTAAAGATGCCGTGAAAGATTGCGAATGAAGATCGCAATTTCGGGGATCGCCGGCAAAAGCTCATTAGCATACCCCGACGCGGAAAACGACGGGAAGTCCACCCAGTGGCCGCAATTTAATTGCAGCGTAGATCCGAAGGCGTACGAACACGTAATCCAGTCGAATTGAAGCCCACAGCCGTCTATTCATGGTTTGAGGTTTCCGACTAGCTAGAAAACACGCGTAATTTGAAATGACTCCAGTCTAACACCAGTTAGACAGGCGTAATGGCTCTGTGAATCTGGCCCATAGTGTCTACAAACTATGGGATAGATTTATGGGATTTTTATTTGTTTTACTAATAATGGCGGTGATTAGCGATTTCTAGCGTGACCGTGACATTGCTGGTATACAAATCTGACACTAAGTGACACTCTTTGGGGACCAGTGACACCAATACAGTGATCAGTGCTAAAAAATGCACTGTCACTGTACTAATGACACTGAAAGGAAAATGGTTAACATCAGGAGCAAGCAAAGGGTTAAATGTGTTCCCTGGGAGTGCTTACTAACTGTGGGGGGGTGGTGCTTGGACTGTGCTAAGAACACAAGATCTCAATCTTCCCCTCTGACAGAACAGCGATCTGCCTTGTTTACATATGCAGACCATCATTCTGCCTCTCTTGGGAATGATCACCGAGTGCCAGCAAACATTGGGTCCTACCAGACCCGCTGATTGGCTCCCGCTGTGTCCAATCACAGTGGGAGCAGGTCACCAGCGATGCACGCATGTCCCAGACCCAGAAATCGAAATCAAGTACAGGTACATGATTTTACGCTGAAGGGCCGCCCTGCCGCAGTACATATACGTGGTGTTGTCTGGAAGCGGTTAATGAAAAACTGACCAGTATCGGTAAATATAAACAAGATTTTAAAAAGTGTGAAACCCCTGGATTGCGTACCTCTAAGCTCCCTAGACACTGGAATATCTTGTGGATGGAGGCTTGGACAGAGGGGACCAACTTTTTTTTTCCTTTTCTTCTTCCTCCTTCTTCCTTCCATAATTGTTCTTGTTATTCTTTTTAAAGAATCTCTAAGTGGATGCAGGTGGGAAACTATGAAGCCTCTTTAATTTGAATTGCTCTTTGGGTTTGAGGTATTGTGTTATGAGGTGCTGAAATAATCCTTGGCAAATAACATTTCCCTACCTCTCCATGTAATATAGATACTGTATGTGTGACCTACAGCTTATCTTAACACTACTTTTCCCATTTGCCAAGTTTTGTAATGGGCTGCTGATACTGTGGCCATGTTAGGCAATACACATTTTTGAAAGAGAAAAATAATGTTTAATAGAGCCTGTGCATTTTGGAAAAGTAAATTTGTGCTCATTTTCAAATTAAATTTGTGTGCGTACAAAAATCACGGTCAACGTCAAAGCAGACTAGAGGAATACATGAGGTCATTATTATCAGACCAGTAGGACTCCTGAGGCTATTCACTGCCCCCATACCTAGCCAGCATGGTTCGTAAAGGGTCATGAATTGAATGGACATCCTTTGTAAGCTTAAACAAAATTCTAAAGCCTGGGACAGGAATGAACTTTTCGCGACCTTTGGTTTAAGATATCTTCCATAAAGGATCAAGGACATGATTTGCTGAGACCCATCTGAGGGTCGGTCCTAAGATTGCACAAGAGGCCTTGGTGTGTGTAAAAGATTTAGTAAGAATGTGTGCATTAAAAAGTAGAGCTATCCTTTCTTCCCCATGCCGTACATAGAATAGAGATCTTCTTTATTCCCCTTTCTCTTGCCCTCCTATTATGTTATCCCCTTTCTTATTTTTAATCACAATGTATGTATATCCATATTTGTAAAAAACCCAGCCCTTTTTTAACCACTTCAGCCCGGAAGATTTGGCTGCTCAATGACCAGGCCATTTTTCGTGATACGGCACTGCGTTGCTTTAAATGACAATTGCACGGTCGCGTGACGTTTTACCCAACCAAAATTGACGTCCTTCTTTTCCCACAAATAGAGCTTTCTTTTGGTGGTATTTGATCATCTCTGCGGTTTCTATGTTTTGCGTCATAAACAAAAAAAAAGAGCGACAATTTTGAAAAAAACACAATATTTTGTACCTTTTGCCATAATGTAGCCCCATTTTTATTTTTATTTTTAAAGCTAATTTTTTCTTCAGTTTAGGCCAATATCTATTCTTCTACATATTTTGGTAATACAAATCACAAAAAGCGTAAATTGATTGGAGTGTGCAAAAGTTATAGCGTCTACAAAATAGGGATAGATTTATGGCATTTTTATTATTATTTTTTTTTATTTTTTTTTAAGTCAGCAGCTGCTGTATTTGTAGCTGCTGGCTTTTTTTTTGTTTTAAGTGTATTTTTGTGCGTGTACTCGAGAGAGGAGCCGGACTGCAGGAGTTGGGAGTAGGCAGACCTCCCCCAGAGGCAATCTGCCATCTTTCTCCATGCCCCTGGATGGCAATGGCGGGTGTGAGGGGGTCCTCCCCCACAGCCCGCCCTACCTGCTCCACTTTGAAGCCTAACGGGGCAGAGGGACTCCCCTATGTGAGAGGATCTAGCCCGCACAGCCAGCCCCGTCAGTCCTTCGCCTCTCTTTTTTAGAGACCGCATGGCCAAAGTGCGTGCATGTTAACCCAATTTCGAGTGCGTGTAAGTGTGGTGGTTTTGTGGGAGGGGGGTGGGCGTACTAAGCGCAGGCTTACCTCGCATAGCACACCCACCGGAAGCCCGGCTGAGACCACCAAACTCAATTCACATGCAGCCGAGACCGGGATCCGAACCCTTAGCTGCAGAGGTGAACAGCTTGTCAGCGCAGTGCCAATCGCATTGAGTCACCGCAGCTCCCTGGCTTGTTATTTTCTTTTACTAGTAATGGCGGAGATCTGTGATTTTTGTCAGGACTGCCACATATCTGACACTTTTGACCCATTTTTGGGACAATTGACAGTTATACAGCGAACAGTGCTATACAAATGCACTGTTACTGTTTAAATGTCACTGGCAGGGAAGGAGTTCACACTAGGGGGCGATCAAGGGGTTAACTGTGTTCCCTAGTGTGTTCTAACTGTGGGGGGAGGGGACTGACTATAGGATAAAGACAGATCGTGTTTCCTAGATCGTAGAAACTCCCAATCTGCCGCTCCTCTTTACACACATACGACCCTGTTCTGCCTCTCATGCTCACTTGTGCGACCACCGGCCACAAGCAGTGGGCATGCGTGCGCCCACCCAATGTACTGCTTTGACGGTTCGTGGGATCGCGCCGAGCTGCCGCAGTATAATGACAGCGGCTGATCAGCAATCGGTTAAGATCTAGTCATCTTAGAGTGTTTTTTTATTTATTTTAATAAAATTACTTTTTCTTTTAAACATTCATTTTTTTTTTTTCTTAACATTTTTTTTATCAAGGTGGCTGACAACCCCACTATGCAATCATATAGTGCATGTGACAGGTTCTCTTTAAGAAGACATCAGAGATCTATTAGGCCTCTAATGTTGCCCCTGCACTCTGACTGTGTAGGCAGGTTTTATTAGCCCCTAACATTCCGCTACTCCAAGTATAGATTCTACCATATGTATGTATGTATGTGTATATATATATATATATATATATATATATATATATATTGTGGGAGATTAGCTCGTGGGGATCACTTTTCTGAAACACAGTCTGTAAACAGGCACTTTCTTTTTAAGTCTGGCAGCTGCCAGGTTTATTTCACAAAAGGTTTGCAGGTTAAAACAAACAAAACAGTAAACTTAAATCCTTGCCGTCCGGCGCTAACTAAACATCAGGGTCTCCTATCTATACAGTGTGGGGCTGGTCCCCACCACCCATAAAATAAACAACAACGCAACCCTTTTTCTTGCAATGTCTTTAGAGAGCTCCTCACACTCAGGTTTCCTCTTCAGTGTCCCAAAACCAGAGAGCTCTCTTCTGATCTCTTCCTGGTTGTTTTTAAGGTCCACCTGACATTGAACTCCAGTGGACCCAAATATCCGGACCGGAACACCAGAGGCCGTAAAACCCGGCCCGGATTCCGGTTCAGCTTCTCAAAATAGAACGTATGCGCGGTGAAATATACCTATGGTCAAGTATCTCACCTCGCATACCGTCACATATCCTCCCCCTCTGCTCAAGCCCCTGCGGCTGAGCACTTGCCCCAACCATACAGTGCACCCGTGAGAGAGCATCTGCATTATTTTGGAGTTTTCCTGGCCTATGCTCCACCGTATGTTGAAAAAGGTGGTCGACAAGGATGGGAGAAACTGGGATTATTTGCTACCATATCTCATGTTTTATTAAACCTTTCGACCAGACCATCTGTCTGGGGGTGGTAGACAGAAGTACGGAGATGGGAGATTTTGTACAATCTACACAATTCCTTGGTAACCCTAGACATGCAAGGGGTGCCCTGATCGGTCAAGATCTCTTTCGGGATCCCGACTCGACTAAACACCTGGACCAATTCCTTGGCAATAGCCTTAGCGGAGGTGTTACTCAAGGGTATGGCCTCAGGATAGCGAGTCGCATAGTCCAGGATCACCAGAATATGCTGGTGACCTCGGGCAGATTTCACCACCGGCCCGACCAGGTCCACGCCAACCCTCTCAAAGGGAACCTCAATTATTGGTAGAGGGACAAGGGGGCTGCGAAAATGGGGCGACGGTGCTGACATTTGGCACTCGGGGCACGATTCGCAATACTCCTTGACCTCTGCATGCAACCCGGGCCAGAAAAATCTTTGGGTGATTCTCTCCTTGGTTTTTTCGACCCCGAGATGTCCCCCCATTACATGGCCATGAGCCAGGTCTAGAACCACCCTGCGCAAGGGTTTGGGAACCAGCGGCTGTTCTACCTCCTTCTCTCCGTGTTTTATCACTCGATATAATAAATTGTTTTTAATCGCCATGTAGGGGAAGGACACCACCCAATTAGGATCCACCGGTTCCCCATCCAACACCTTAACATTTTCCCTGGCACTCATGAGGGTGAGCTCTCGCAGCTGCTCGGTACAGAAATCCTCCCTCCTGACCTCCAAGTCGGGTACCACATTTTGGCTACTCTCGATGTCAGGGTCAGGCGGGATTTCCTGTTCGTTACCCTCAGGCTGGGTGCTAGCTTCCAAGTCTTCCGGTTCCCCCGACCATGGCAGGGAAAGGAAGAGGATCTCCGGCTTCCTCGATCCCACCAATAGCCTGCCTTTCCCTTTTGAAAAACGGGTCTGGTGAGAGTTCCCGTGTTTCCCCAGCAGGGGGAACTCTATCTACGAGCCTCCCTTTATTCTCCCATAACTTCCAAAAATGGGGAAAGTCTCTCCCTACTAAAGCTTCATGGAGCAGTGAGGGTACCACCCCCACTGAATGTGTTACCCTGCCCCAGGGGGTATCAACCTCAACCACTGCTGTCTGGTAGTCCCGAGTGTCCCCATGGATGCAAATTACCCCAATACTACTGGGGTGTAGTTTTTCGGGGTCTACACAAGCACTCCTAACTAGGGTCACGACACTACCAGAGTCTAGTAGTGCTGTGAGAGGCTTGCCATCCACTAAAATAACGCACATCTGTTTTTCAAGGTGACTCTGATCTAGCGCAACACATGCGACCTGTGCAAACAGAGAAATGTGTCTTTTCCTATCAGCATAATCACATTGCATAGGTTCATCATTTAGAGGGCAGTTTGCAGCAATATGGCCCAATGCATGGCAACGAAAACACCGTATTTGCCCCACCCCCAGTCCTCTTAACGGTCCCAAAGACCTTCTTGGCTTCTGTGGCCAGTCTCCAGGTCTAGGACCCACAGTCTCATCTGCTGTAACAACAGTCTTATCCACTCTCCCCAAGCTCTTGAACCCCGGAACAGTCTTACCCGAACCGCTGGGAGATCTTGCACCTCTAGACACACCGAAGTGGGGCGTAGGTGGGTTTACCAAGTCCTCGGTAGCACTGTACTTCTCCACTAGGTCCACCATTTGGGCTGCAGTGTTGGGGTCTCCCTGTCCGACCCACCTCCTCAGGGCAGCAGGAAGCGCACGTAGGTACCGGTCCATTACCACACGCTCCACAATCTGCGGGCTGGTCAGGGTCTCTGGCTGCAACCACTTCCTGGTGAGGTAGACCAGATCAATCATTTGTGATCGGGGTGGCTTGTCGCTGGAGTAGGACCACTGATGCACGCGCTGGGCCCGAACTGCCATGGTGACACCCAAGCGTGCGAGTATCTCTGATTTGAGAGTCTCATAGTCCTGTGCCTTATCTGATTCTAGGTCAAAATAGGCCTTTTGGGGTTCTCCAGTTAGGAATGGGGCCAATAGTCCCGCCCACTGCTCTTTTGGCCATCCTTCGCGGACAGCGACTCTCTCGAAAGTCGCCATGTATGCCTCAACATCATCCGCTGGTGTCATCTTTTGCAGGTGGTAGGAGGCCCATAGTATCTTTGGTTCTGCTGCCACAGGAGGTGCGGACCCCTTTTTCAGTTCCACCAGAGCTTTGGCAAACTGTCGGTTCATCTCCTGTTGCGCAGCCTGCTGTGCTGCAGCGGCCTCTGCGACTTGGCGGTGTATCTCCTGTTGTGCTGCAGCGACCTCTGCGATTTGGCGGTTGGTTTCTTGCTGGACTGCATTGGCCTGTAGCAGGGCAGCCTGTTGCGCTGCAGCAGCTTCTGCGACTTGGCGGTTGGTTTCCCGCTGGGCTGCATTGGCCTGTAGCAGGGCTTTTAACATTTCCTCCATCTTCAGAAAAGTTGCCCGCATTCTCCACCACGTGTGGGAGATTAGCTCGTGGGGATCACTTTTCTGAAACACAGTCTGTAAACAGGCACTTTCTTCTTAAGTCTGGCAGCTGCCAGGTTTATTTCACAAAAGGTTTGCAGGTTAAAACAAACAAAACAGTAAACTTAAATCCTTGCCGTCCGGCGCTAACTAAACATCAGGGTCTCCTATCTATACAGTGTGGGGCTGGTCCCCACCACCCATAAAATAAACAACAACGCAAACCTTTTTCTTGCAATGTCTTTAGAGAGCTCCTCACACTCAGGTTTCCTCCTCAGTGTCCCAAAACCAGAGAGCTCCCTTCTGATCTCTTCCTGGTTGTTTTTAAGGTCCACCTGACATTGAACTCCAGTGGACCCAAATATCCGGACCGGAACACCAGAGGCCGTAAAACCCGGCCCGGATTCCGGTTCAGCTTCTCAAAATAGAACGTATGCGCGGTGAAATATACCTATGGTCAAGTATCTCACCTCGCATACCGTCACAATATATATATATATATATATATATATATATATATATAATGTGTGACCTCACCTCATCCATAAGTTAGTTAGGCATAACCTGATTATTCTCATATTTTCTTTTGTAAGAAGGAGGTGCATTAACCTAGAACATTAAAGGTTCACAAGTTAGGAATATTGTTAGGCTGCATTCACACCTAGGCGTTTTGTCGCCCTACGCCCGACGCTGTAGCAGCATGAAATACACTGGAGGGGCGAATTTACATTGTCGGCTATGGAGATGGTTTACATCTCTACGCCGAACGCCTAAACCCCGTACGCCTGAAGCTTAAAACAAGTCCCGGACCCTTTTTTTCAGGCGTCTTCGGCATTCGGGCATAGCCGACAATGTAAAAATCACCCCTCCAGCAAAAAACAAGGCGCGTTTTGTCGCTGCAAATCGTGGGGACAAAGCGCCTATTTCATGTCGCCACAATACGCCGCATATCGCCTACGCCTAGGTGTGAATGCAACCTTAGAGTATAATGGTTTACTCATTTTACTAATCAAGTGAAATGGCATTAAAATATAATGTTATTATAACAACTTATTTTTTTCAATATTTGGCAATAGATTTTTGAATAGACAATAAACTTCAAACTCATTTTCCAAAATGCCACAGAACGAAATTTTGCTGGCAGAATAATAATACCCCGAAGACTAATCTAAAAAGTATATAATTAAGTCATTTCAAATGTGTTTTAGATGTTCAGCTTTAACAATAAGTAAATTGCATGGGATAAAAAGTGGAAAATTATTGGAGATGTTCCTTTTCTAGAATGTAGAATTATTTTGAAGAACTTATTGTACCTAAATAAAAAGTTAACACAAGAGCATTAAACATAAAAAAACATGCATGGTGCAAAGCCAGACTGCATAGATTTAGAATGTTATACAGTTTACATAGGAAAAGTATGTAACAAACAAGCAGGAGCCTGCTTATATTTATAAATAAATCTTAAATACATTTTCACTACTAAAATCCATATTATTTTTTTACTTTCAGTAATATGACAATATATCTATTTGTTTCACTAGAAAAACATTCTGGATATCTTAACCACTTCCATACCAGGCACTTACGCACCTTCCCGCCCAAGCCAATTTTCAGCTTTCAGCACTGTCGCACTTTGAATGACAATTGCGCGGTCATGCTACACTGTACCCAAACAAAATTGCCGTCCTTTTTTCCCCACAAATAGAGCTTTCTTTTGGTGGTATTTGATCACCTCTGCGGTTTTTATTTTTTGCGCAACAACTAATAAAAGACTGAAAATTTAGAAAAATAAATACATTTTTATTTTTTTCTGTTAACTTTTTTGGAAATAAGTATGTTTTCTCTTTCAATTACGGGCACTTATATGGCGGCACTAATGGGCACTGATGAGGTAGTACTGATGGGCACCGATGAGGTGGGCACTGATGGGCACTGATAGGCGGCTCTGGTATGCGGCACTGATGGGCACTCATAGGTGGCACTGATGGGCATTCATAGGCGGCACTGATGGGCACTCATAGGCGGCACTGATGGGCATTCATAGGCGGCACTGATGGGCACTCATAGGCGGCCCTGATGGGCACTCATAGGCGGCACTGATGGGCACACATAGGCGGCACTGGGAACTCATAGGCGGCACAGAATAGCACTCATGGGTGGCACTTATGGGTGGCACTTATGGGTGGCACTGATGGGTACTTATGGGTACTTAGATGGGCACTGATAGGTGGGCACTGGGCATGGATTGGCACAGAGGGGTGGCACTGAAGGACACTGTGGGGTGGCACTGATGTACTTTGAGGGGTGGCACTGTTGTATATGTTGCCAGTCAGTGCCCATCTGTGGGCACTGACTGGCATCTTTCTTTTTTTTTTAACCTGAATTTTTTATTTTTTATCCTGTTTTTTTTTTGTTTGTTTTTTACAGTTTTTTTTTTCTTTGCCCTGCCAGTGTGGGCATCCCTGGTGGTCTAGTGTGGGCATACGAGGGGGGGCTGCGCTGATAAACAATCAGCGCGAACCCCCCCTGTCAGGAGAGCCGCCGATCGGCTCTCCTGTACTCGCGTCTGTCAGACGCGAGTGAGGAAGAGCCGTCGGCGGCTCTTACTGTTTACATCGTGATCAGCCGTGATTGGACACGGCTGATCACGTGGTAGCGAGCCTCCGCCGGAGACTCGTTACCGAGATCGGTGATGCAGGGTGTCAGACTGACACCCCGCATCAGTGATCGCCGCGCTGCGCGCCCCCACGGGCGCACGCGGCATGAAATCGTGCTGAACGTTTGAGAACGACCAGTCACGATTTCATAACCACTTCTCGGCCGTAAATTTGCTATTGGCCGGGCGGAAGTGGTTAAGTAAATACTACAGTATATGTTATTCTTGACTCAAAAAAAATCAATATACTGTACAGCGTAACTGTATTTGCAAGCATTGTACAATAGGTTCAGCACACTAAGCTAAAGTGATCACTATTTGACATAACAATTATTATTTTTGAGGGTTAGGAATAACAATTACAGGCATACCCCACTTTTAAGTACCCAATGGGGTTTACTTACTAAAGCTGGAAAGCGCAAAATCAGGCTCAACCTGAGCTTTCAGGTTTTATTACCAGGCTTAATTGATCAAGCTGGGTTTAGAAGCTGATTGGTTTCAATGCAGAAGTGAGCCTGATTTTGCACTTTTCAGCTTTAGTAAATAAACCCCATTGTGTACTTAAAAGTGGGGTATGCCTGTACATGTTTGAAAATAAGCACCATTTTATAGCTTAGTGAATTGAACGTACTATTTATATTAGAGGAGTAATGCCGCGTACACACAACCGTTTTTCGGGTTGTAAAAAATAAAAATTGTAATGGTCTAGAAAGTCTCATAACTTGCTTCTGAGCATGCACGGTTTTTTCACATCGTTAAAGCCCACACACGACCATTTTTTACGACGTTAAAAACGACAACGTTAAAAACGTTGTGAAAAATTAGAGCATGATCTAAATTTTTAATGCCCATTTTTTACATCGTGAAAAATGGTCTGGAGCCCACACACAATCGTTTTTAATGACATAAAAAAAAAAACGTAATTTTTTACAACCCAAAAAATGGTCGTGTGTACGCGGCATAAGTCACTTGTGGCACATAGCACTTGTTACCTTTCTCTCAATAACAGTGGGGGCTTGACACCTTTTATTGTATTAGTAAATAACTTCAGAGCAATGAGTTATAATGGAAAATCCTGATAAAAAAAATGAGAAAGAGTGCTTCAAGTGTATAAGTGTAAGTGACTTTCATAATGCTCACGCAACCAATTGATGGGATCAGCGCAATTTATCCAGCAAGAAAATTATAGTACTAATAATAGAAAAAACAGCAGACAGTCAAAAAAAAACTTCAATCAAAATGAAAAATAAACTGGTGTTTTAAAATAATAGCTACTGAAAGTACTAAAGTCACCAAACTAAGTTGGCAACACCTTACAATTACTGTGAAAATAAATTCATCAAGGGCCTACTTTACCAATAAAATTAATTTAAATTTACTCAGGTTTGCTGGTACATCGAAAGAAGATTTTGCAATTACATTGTGTGGCCATCTTTCCTTGCAATCGAAATGCAGCTAATATTTTCTTTATTGTTTGACTTTTGTATATTGTATATACACTGCTCCAAAAAAATTAAAGGAACACTTTTGAATCAGATTTCCTGGGATATTGATCTGGTCAGTAAAGTAGCAGAGGGGCAGGGGTGTAAACAGAGGGGGTTGTTAATCAGTTTCAGTTGCTTTGCTGTTAATTGAAATTAACAACAGGTGCACTAGATGGGTAACAATGAGACGACCTCCAAAACAGGAATGGTTTTTCAGATGGAGGTGTCTGACATTTCTTTTCCCTACTCATCTTTTCTGACTGTTTTTCACTAGTTTTGCATTTGGCTAGGGTCAGTGTCACTACTGGTAGCACGAGGCGATACTTGGACCCTATAAAGGTTGCACAGGCAGTCTAACTCCTCCAGGATGGCACATCAATACGTGTCATTGTCAGAAGGTTTGCCGTGTCTCCCAGCTCAAGAGCATGGAGGAGATACCAGGAGACAGGCAGTTACTCTAGGAATGCTGAACAGAGCCGTAGAAGGTCCTTAAAGCGGTATTTCGTTTTTTTTAATTACTGTCCCGCTCTTACCTGGTCTTGATATGAGCCCGTGCGTACCACTCTTTTCGCCGCCAGCATTTTTTTTTTTTTTTAACAAAACTATACTTTATCAAATCTGTAGGTGGCAGGTTCCATCTTAACTGTCCCACGCTGAATCCTAGCACTAGGCATTTCTGGGATACGGTGAATGCTGGCATCCCAGCATTCACCGCTCTATCCCGCGCATGTGCAGTGTTGACGGCGAGCCGCGCCGTCAACACTGCACCGTTCCCGAGTCACGTGACCCGCGAAATATCGCGGGATTTGAGCACACAGCGTCTCCTGGGGACGTAAAGACAGATTCCCAGGAGACAAAGCGCCGTCGGGGGAAAATGGATAGGCACGCCCATTCCCCCGCAGTGTACTTTGATTGACAGGCCAGAATTGAATGGAGAAAACGGGTAAGCCTTCACAAAAAAAAAAATGCACGGATTTTGTCTTGTTAATAGAAGGCTGTTTAATACATATTAAGTGAATAAATAGGGTGAACCTCCAATTTAACCCATCAGCAGGACCGGTATCTG
The DNA here is from genome assembly GCA_029574335.1 of Rana kukunoris. Lineage (NCBI taxonomy): Eukaryota > Metazoa > Chordata > Amphibia > Anura > Ranidae > Rana > Rana kukunoris. Next base: position 493,570,155 of record CM056049.1, on the reverse strand, counting down.
CTCCTTTGTGCAAGGAGAAACAGGATGAGCACTGAAAGACCCCTACAAAATGACCTCCAGTAGGCCAATGGTGTGAATGTCTCTGACCAAACAATCAGAAACAGACTTCATGGGGGGGGTGGCCTCTAGTGTGCTCTGTGCTTACTGCCGGACACTGTGAAGCTCAATTGGCATTTTCCATTGAACACCAGAATTGGCAGGTCCGCCACTGGTGCCCCATGCTTTTCACAGATGAGAGCAGTTCACCCTGAGCATATCTGGCAGATGTGAAAGGGTCTGGAGAAGCAGCGGAGAACATTATGCTGCCTGTAACATCGTTCAGCATGACCGGTTTGGTGGTGAGTCAGTGATGGTCTGGCTAGGCATATTTATGGAGGGACGCACAGACCTCTACAGGCTACACAATGGCACCCTGACTGCCAATAGGTATTGGGATGAAATCCTTGGACCCATTGTCAGACCCTACGCGGATGCAGTGGAGACATGGCATAGTCAGGCATACAGTATTTCCAATAAGATTGTGCAGCACAGCAGGGCCTTTATAAAAGAGTAGGTATCTGTCACATCCATCACACATACAAGAAATAAGTAATTCTAAACCTTATTTTGGAATAGTGAAAAAGATCTTGCAAATCATTATTTTTACCCTTGGGCCAACTGCACATGCATAAGTGATTCTTTACAGAAAATGTGCAGCTTATTAATATAGTTTGATAATAAACTATTTATTTCAAAAGAGCAATCACCTCATCATAGCCTGTATGGTTATACTGTCTGGTTGGTCCCAAGTCCTGTTCCATAGAAGCCATGGTTCCCATATACTGCAACGATCATAGAATAAAACCAAAAACAGGCGGTTGTTTGCAATAAATGGTTATAATATTAGGGTGTTTTAAAAAACAATGCTTCTGGAAACCCAGATGACCCAGCAGCAAAAAAAGAATGATTTCAATGACTTTGCAAGTATCCTAAAATCAGGGATCCCCATAGTACATAGTATAGATTATCTAAAGAGACAGTACAATAAATTCCTGCTTTGATAATTGCCTTGTCTGCCTGAATTATCATGCACAGGCATCCAATATAGAATTAGCCCTGCAATTGTGTGTGTCAAGTTCAGCCAGAACTATAAGGCCGCGTACACACCATTAAATAAATCCGATTAAATCGGTCTGACAGACCGTTTTGATCGAATTTGTTTGCTTCCACGCATGCGTCGAATCCATTCGACGCATGTGCGGACAGATATGTCTGCTGGTTAGCGTACTAACCAGCAGACATGTCGGACGGACGGGTTCCCAGCAGACAGATTTTAAAGCATGCTTTAAAATTTGTCTGCTGGAAAAACCCGTCTGTCCGCCCGTACACACGATCAAATTTGTCTGCTGAAATTCGATCGTGTGAACGCGGCCTAAAACTAACAAATACTGTATATATTTTAGTCTTGACCATAATAGGTACCGGTAATATATTCAAAACAACTATATATTTACATTAATGAGTAACACCCATGATTTCCTGTCGTTTTGTCCACTGTAAACTGTATATGTAATACTGGGGTTGATTTACTAAAACTGGAGCGTGCAAAAACTTCAGCTTTTTTAACAAAAAACCTGCAAGCTGATTGGTTTCTATGCAGAGATGCACCAGATTTTTCACTCTCCCGTTTTAGTAAATTAACCCCACTGTGTTGCTAAACTTTGTGCGTGATGGATCTTTTTTAACCACTTCAGCCCCGGAAGAATTTACCCTCTTCCTGAAAGGGGTATTTTTTGCGATATGGCACTGTGTCACTTTAACTGACAATTGCGCGGTCATGCGTTGCTGTACCAAAACATAATTTATGGCCTTTTTTCCCCACAAATAGAGCTATCTTTTGGTGGTATTTGATCACCTCTGCAGTTTTAATTTTTTCCGCTAAAAACAAAAAAAACAGACAATTTTTTTTTTAATTTTGCAATTAAAAATATCCCAACATTAAAAAAATAAAAATAAATGTCTTCCTAAATTTTGTCCGATATAAATCCTTCTACATATTTTTGGTAAAAAAAATTCAATAAGCGCATATTGATTGGTTTGTGCAAAAGTTATAGGGCCAGATTCAGGTAGCCCGGTTTAAAATTACGCGGGCGTAACGTAACTCTGCAAATGCTGCATTCACCAAGCTAAGTTACGGTGGCGTAGCGTAAATGGACCGGCGTAAGCCCGGGTAATTCAAATGTGAATGAGGTGGGCATGTTTTATGGTAATGTGTTGTGACCCCACGTTTTTTACATTTTTTTTAAACTGCGCATGCGCCGACCGTGGATGTATCCCAAATCCAAATTATGACGCTACAACGCATTGTTTTTGACGTGAACGTAATTGACGTAAATCCCCATTTACGGACGAGTTACGCAAACGACGTAAAATCTGAAAAATTGGACGCGGTCCCGACATCCATACTTAACATAGGATGCGCCATCTTTTTGGCGGTTTATCTTTACGCCGGAAAACACCTTACGTAAACGGCGTAAATTCACTGCGGCAGCCGGGCGTACGTTCGTGAATATTCGTATCTCGCTGATTTACATATTCTAGGCGTAAATCAGCGGGAACGCCCCTTGCGGCCATCTTAAAAATGCAGTTAAGATACGACGACGTAATACAATTACGCCGCTCGTATTTTAGCTTAATCCCGGCGTATCTTGTTTTCTGAATACAGAAAAAAGATACGCCGGCGCATCTAAGAAGTTACGCGGCTTATCTAGAGATAAGCCGCGTAACTTCTTACTGAATCTGGCCCATAGTGTCTACAAAATAGGGGATAGATTTATGGCATTTTTATTATATATTTATTTTTTACTAGTAATGGTGGCAATCTGCGATTTTATTGGGGCTGCGACATTGTGGCAGACAGATCGTACTTTTGACACTTTTTTGGGACCATTAACATTTATACAGCAATCAGAGATAAAAAATAGCCACTGATTACTGTATAAATGTCACTGGCAGGGAATTGGTTAACACTAAGGTGCGATCAACTGGTTAAATGTGTTCACTCAGTGTGTTGTAACTGTAGGGGAGATGGGACTGCTTGGGGGAGGAGACCGATCATTGTTCCTATATACTAGGAACACACAATCTGTCTCCTCTCCCCTGCCAGAACGGGAATGTGTGTGTTCACACACACATCCCATTTCTGGCTCTGTCAGGAGCAATCACGGGTGCCCAGCAAACATTGCGGCCACTGGGCATAATCATCGGCTCCTCAGTGATGCAGCGGGCACTCACCCCCCCCATACCCCTAAAGCGGCTGCCAGTCATCAAGTGGTTAAAATTTAGCCAACTATAATAATGCAGTCCTCATGTGCTGTTATAGCAAATCATTGCCCATCATGTGCATCTCACTGAGCACTTGTTACTGTGGAGTCACTGTCACTGTCTTGTTTTTTATTTTTATAGTCCATCCACGTTTTATCCTGCGTTGATCTCTAATTAAGGGGGAGTGGCGTTGCCCATTAAATGCTTTGGATGGTTTTGTATGACTTTTTTAACAACAATAAAAATGATATTGGACTCTTTGATCTGATTTTGGCCTGGTGCACCTTTCTGTATTTCTATGGTTTCGGTTACTGTTGGGTTCACATCGAAGGAAAACTTGCTGTGTGGGTGTCGTCTCGCCAGTGCTTTTGAGTTTGCCTTCATCTAACTATACTTTCAAGTCTAAAAGCACCTCTTTGATTATGCTGTTCTAGCATTCACTAAATAATTTTCTATTTGTGTGCTTACATTTTCTCAGGCAAACCACTTATGAACGGCTTCACACTACATGTGCTTCTGCAGTGTGACTGGCTGGTGGCTTTGTTACCTTTGTGCACAGCATTTATCTCTATATATACATTCCTGAAGATGAATATTGTAATAGAGCTGCATAAATTGACAGCACTATATAAGTACCTGAAATAAAAAAAATTAAGTTGGTCATTTTGGAAATTGATGTTCGATGACAAAGGCTGCAGTGAAATCGTGGCACACAACTTATGACCTATTATAAGTATTTTTTAGTTGGATCCTGTTTATGGTGTCAGTTTGAAATTTTTCTTTCCTCACCTATATTCTGTGTTATGGTGTTTTACTGCTGTTTCAACATGGCTGGGCAGTTCAGGTTAAATTATTTATATTGTACTATTTCTTATTATTTCACCGTTTGATAATAAAATTCTAATATACTGTATGTAATTTTGTGTCCAGAAGATTATAACACTATATACTGTAAGTAGCTTAAGTTTGCCTTATTAATATACCCTTCTATGGGCCAGATCCATAGAGAGAGTACAAATTACCTGCGTCGTATCTTTAGTTTGAATCCTCAAACCAAGATACAACGGCATCTGTGTTCGATCCGACAGGCGTACGCCTTCGGATTGTAGATGCAATACTTCGGCGTCCGCTGGGTGGAGTTCTCGTCGTTTTCCGCGTCGAGCATGCAAATTAGCTATTTCCGACGATCCATGAACATACGCGCGGCCGTCGCATTCTCTTACGTCATCTCTAGTCGGCTTTTTCCGGCGTATAGTTACAGCTGGTATTTTGCGGTGTATAGTTAGACTTGCCATGGTAAGTATGGCCGTCGTTCCCGCGTCGAAATTTGAATTTTTCTTTTTTTTTGCGTAAGTCGTCCGTGAATAGGGATGGACGTTATTCACGTCTACGTTAAAAAAATGACGTTGTCGCGACGTCATTTAGCCCAATGCATGGCGGGAAATTTTGGAACGGAGCATGCGCAGTTTGATCGGCGCGGGGACGCGCTTCATTTAAATGAAACACGCCCCCTACTCGCCGATTTGAATTACGCGCCGAGAGATACACTGCGCCGCCGTAACTTACGACGCAAATTCTTTGAGGATTGACAGATTTAAAAAGTAAGTTACAGCGGCGTAGCGTATCCCACATACGCTGCGCCCATCTATTTCTATGTGGATCTGGCCCTATGTGCCTAATTTTACATTACATTTACATCAGGTTAAAAATCCATGCATGCTCAGAATCAAGTCGACGCATGCTCTGAAGCATTGAACTTCATTTTTTTCAACACATCGTTGTGTTTTACGTCATTGCGTTCTGACACGATCGTTTTTTTAACCGATGGTGTGTAGGCACGACTGACCATCAGTCAGCTTCATCGGTTAACTGATGAAAACGGTCCATCAGACCGTTCTCATCGGATGGATCGATCGTGTGTACGCGGCATTAGTCAAAACCAAAGAATATAACGGTAGTTGTAAATTTTCGGCTGGTCGCAGCAGCTAAGATTGCCTTGGGAAATGCTGTTTGTCAGATATATTCATGTTGTTCTAATATTATATAGTACCATGCTTGTATAGTATTAAATCTTCAATTTTATAATGTATAGCAACTTAATAAATTATTTAAAGTTAATTCATATCCACCTATTAAATTTGGCTAGCTTTAATATTTTAAAGAAAAAAAATATTTCAGGTAAAAGTCTGAACCCCTCAGGGCACAATTCTAGAGATTTTACAAAATAAGAAGGTTAACCATAGCCTAAAGTAAAATGACTGACAGAGAACATCATTGTTGTATTGACCCATGGTATAATGCCATAAAGCATACTAAGCTTTTGCTTCTTAGAAAAAGCATTCCTAAGCTTGCTCTTGCTTTGGGACATTGTGTCATCTTGTAGTAATCAAAGGAATCCTCTCCTTTTTCTGTATTACTCAATTGTCACTTTGTAGCTTAGCATGCAACAGTCAGTATGTGTCCGGGTCAAACATGGTCAGAAGGGTTCTGAGAGCTTGTGCCGTTTCTTATAGTTGGGGATGGCCAGAAGGCAGTGTACAATGTACAGTGCCCCTGGTATTTAATACCTGATTCCGAGTCATAATTAGAACCTCCAGACTACAGTGCAAGAAACCATGAAGAGCCCCTCTGACCCCCCCTTCCATTCGAGCCCTGGGCTACCAGTTCTGGAAGGACATCCATGAACATCCTCCCAGAACCCTTCCCCCTGTGGTGCAAATACAGCATGCTCTGTGACTGCTGTGTCTTTCAGACACAGTTGATCACAGATCACTGTAAAGGGCCAATCACAGCAGACCTTTACCATGTGATCAACTGATCAAATGTAAACAAACTTGCTGGTTATCGGTCCTTTCTTCCCACGTTGTGTCTGTGTGAGGAAAGAAGAGTTGTTAACTGGCAAGACTGTCAGTGCATTGTTTACACTGAGAATCAGGGCACTGCTCATCAGTGCCCTGATTATCAGTCCATCCCTATCAATGCCCATCAGAGTTGGGTATTAAAAGCATGTTGCTAAATATAAAAAAAAATGGGGGGGGGGGGGGTAGTGTTAATAAATAAGGGTGTGTTCAGAGTTTGGATACATATAAGGCCTTGTACACACGATCAGACCGGTCTGATGGACCGTTTTCATCAGACAACTCTGAACTTGTCTGATGTGCGTACACACCATCGGACCAAAATCCGATCAGACCAAAATGCGGTGATGTAGAACACAACGACTTGATGAAAAAACAAAGTTCTATGCTTCTAAGCATGCGTCGACTTGATTCTGAGCATGCGCGGGTCTTTGGTCCGATGCTTTTGTGTACTAACCATCGAATCTGTCCGACGAACAGGTTTCATCAGACAGGTTTTAAAGCATGTTTTAAAACTTTGGTCTGACAGACAACGGTCTGATGGGCCGTACACACCATCAAACTGGTCCGATGAAACTGGTCTGCAGACCAGTTTCATCAGACCTGTCTGATCGTGTGTACAGGGCCTTAAAGTGGTTGTAAAGGCAGAAGTTTTTTTTTTATCTTATGCATTAAAGCAGAAGTAAACCCATCCATAAAATAGTTTCATTTCCGGCACATGCCAGACATGTAACACTTCTATTGGTTGTGCTCTCAACCAAACTGTCAAACCATCCAATGGCTAAGTTCATAACTGATCATATGTGCAGCATCATGGCAGTTGTAGATTAAACAGAGGCAAAGAAGGCAGCTTCCTTGGCTGAAAACTACAGAAGGGTTTACTTACATTTTAAGATAAAAAACCTGTGTGCAGCAGCCCCCCTCAGCCACCCTCATACTTACCTGAGGTCCATCTAGATCCACCGATGTTGCACGAGAGCTGTCCAGGACTCCCCTCCTCACTGGCTGAGACAGCAGAATGGTGCCATTGGCTCTTTCTGCTCTCAATCAAAGCCAGTGAGCCAATGAGGAGAGAAAGGGGGTGGGGCCAGGACATAGCTCTGTGTCTGAATGGCTACAGGGAACTGCGACTTGGCTTGGGTGCCCCCATAGCAAGCTGCTTTGCTGTGGGGGGCACTCAACAGGAGGGATGGGCCAGGAGAGCCGAAGAGGGACACGAGAAGAGAAAGATCTGGAATGCTGTGAGTATAATATTTTTGGTAAAAAACAAGACTTTAGTATCAATTTAGGTCTGCAGCTAGAAAAAGAAAATTGGAAACATCTGTGTGACTTGTTTTGTAATATATATATTTTGACAAATCTTTTTGCTACTGTTATGCGGAAAAGGTGGAAAATGTGTGAAAAAACATCTAGCTATCACCTGAATTTTTTTTCCAGTTGAACTCTTCATTAAGGCCTCGTGCACACACAGCTCTTCTGTACACCTTCCTCCAGGCAGAAGAAAAGCAGCATTAAAAATACGCCCCAAAGCTGCGAATACTCAAGCACTAAACTTGCTTAACGTTAAGGTGCATTTAGGCATGTTTCTTTTTTTTATCATTCAAAAGTTTATTGGTAATAAAAGAAAACAGTACAGTGGATACATGAGTATGTAAACATGGAAAGTAGCTTAGTATGCACCAACAGGCATGTGTAACAAGATTGAAGTTCGGTGAAGGTAACCAATTGCAAAAAAAAAAAAGGTATCTATATAAGATGTGTAAACAAATACTCATATCCAAGTTAACATAAAGTGTTTGCAATATATACCAGGAAATGGAAATCAGAATGGAGGAAAAAAAGAATAGGGAAAAGTACAGCTAGGAGAAGAAGGCTAAGACAAAGGTGAGAATTTGGGGGAAAGGAGTAAGAAGTATCACAATGTAGTGGTAGGATACTTGAGTCAAATCCACAGCAGACAGTTCTGGTCCTATGAGAGTGAATGGAAAACAATGATGAGAATTAGCATTCTTAAAGTAGGGGCCCTTAATTGTCTAAGTAGAAAATAGGGTGTATATGTGATGCCGCGTACACACGGTCGTTTTTTGTGATGAAATAAAACAACGTTTTAAAAAACTTCATTTAAAATTATCGTGTGTGGGCAAAAAAATGTCCAAAAAAAATTCGAACATGCTTGAATTTTTTATGTCGTTTTTCAGAATGTCGTTTTTTGTGTCATAAAAAATGATCGTGTGTGGGCAAAACGACGTTTAAAACAACGTTTTTAAACCCGCGCATGCTCAGAAGCAAGTTATGAGACGGGAGCTTGAATGGAACAGAGTGCCGTCGAACGTGGTGTACGTAACCGCGCTTTGCAAGAGCATTTTCAGAAAACGATGGTGTGTAGGCAACGTCGTTTTTTAAAATGACATTTGAAAAACGTTGTTTTGTTTCGTGAGATAAAACAACGTTTTTTTACATCACAAAAAGTGATCGTGTGTAAGTCTAAACAGGAGGAAAGGTATAAAAAGTCCCGATTAGGGGATTGTAAGTGAGGCTCAATCCAACACGTCTGCTATCAAATCCTCAAAACCCTGTGAGTATCTGAAGACAATCCACGTCGCGTGAAACCCCTCATTGAATCATTGGACTGAGCTATCGTCACCTCCATTTCACAGATATCCTTAATCCTGAACATCCAATCTCTAATGGACGGGACAGTCGTAGATTTCCAGAAAAGCGGAATAAGGGCTTTGGCTTCGTTCAGCAAGTGTTTAGACAAAGAGCTTTTGTATTTTTTAAAAGATAAATTAGTGACATGGAGTAGACAGCATGCCGCATCTAGCTTTAGCGTAGTGTCTGTGATTTGGCGAATAATGTTCTTCACCTTTGACCAGTTCTGAGATATCCGAGGACACTCCCACCAAATGTGGAAGAGGGTGCCCCGGGCTTCTCGACAATTCCAACATAGCTCTGATGTCTGAGGAAACCATTTGTGTAACGTGGCTGGCGTGGCATACCATTGCGTTAGCAATTTGTAGGACGTTTCCTGAGTCCTCGTACTAAGTGAGCATTTGTGTGCCAAGATACAGGCTCTCTCCCATTGCTTATCAGATAGAACTAGACCCAAGTCCCTAGGCCAGTTTTCTCTGAATCTGTCAGTGGATAATTGTTTAGGGCTTTGCAGCCAGGTATATGTCAACGAGGTAGCCTTTTGAATATGAGTACCCTCCAGGCACACTGACTCCATCTCTTTCGGTTGTCTGGTATAATGACTCCTATTATAAGAGGTGTTGACAAAGCTTCTGATTTGAAAACAAGTCCAGAGCGGAAGGTCTGGTAAAGGGATAAACATTTTTAAGCATAGGGAAGGAGCCCTGGAAGCAGTGTTTTGCAAGGATTGTGAGGTTTGGATCAGAGGGTTGTAAAAGCCGGTTTTCAACTCCCAGTGGGAAGTTCGGGTTGTTCTGGAGAGGAGTAAGTGGGCTCAATGTACTTGAGAAAAGGGGGTGGGTAGAACCCGCGCTACGGATCAAGAATATCAAGTGTCAATTGCTACCTATGGAGCTGATAACATGTGGTAATGATTAACCACTTCAATACAGTGCACTTAAACCCCCTTCTTACCCAGACCAATTTTCAGCTTTCGGTGCTCTCACACTTTGAATGACAATTACTCAGTCATGCAACACTGTACCCAAATAAAAATTGCGTCCTTTTTTTCACACAAATAGAGCTTTCTTTTGGTGGTATTTAATCACTCGTGGGTTTTTTATTTTTTGCGCTATAGATAAAAAAAGACGTAGATTTTGTAAAAAAATTGCATTTTCTTTGTTTCTGTCATATTAGTATTTTTTCTTCATAAACGGGTGACAGGGCAGGTCACTGGTGGGTGACGGGTGACAGGGCAGGTCACTGGTGGGTGACGGTGACAGGGTACGGACACTGGTGGGTGACGGTTGCACCGCTGATGGCAGTCTATTTATGTGACAGGTGCACTTTATGGGTGACTGTTGGGTGACTGGTGACAATTGGGGGGGGGGTCAAAGGGACAGATGTGGTGTTTGTGCAGACACTACAGTAACACAGAACTGTAACTCACTGCTTCTAGCTCTTCTCTCCTCACACTAGAAACGATGTGTGAGGGGAGAAGAGCTGGTAACAGTTAGTTACAGCTCTTTGTTTACACTAGTGATCAGAGCTGATCACGTGGTACACAGCCCTGACCAATGGCTGTGTACCATTGATCGCTCACACGCGCCGTGCACTTTGGGGGTGTTGCCATGCGTGATCAGCCGTGACTTCATCACAGCCGATTATGTGGTTAACAGCGCATCCGCGCCGATGTTCACCCCTGTCGGTAACGAGCGGTGTCTCCGTGACACGCCGCTACCGACAGTATAGGGATGCGCGCACGCGATCGCGCGCATTCCCTATTCAAATGACTGCACGTCATATGACGTGCAGTCAGGATATTGGAGTCCTCCACCCGCCGTCATTTGACGGTGGGCGGTGGACAAGTGGTTAATTAAGTGGCAGCCCCTACGTGAAATTTCACCTAAATGGAATTGGATAGTGAATAGAGGTGAGGTAGTAGGTGTAGACAACTACTTAATGAGATCCAGTAAATTAAGGTAGAAAACAATGACATCCTAGTAACCATCGATGTAAATTCACTATATACCAATATTGTTCAGCAAGACGGCATACAAAGTGTGGAATGGGCCCTACACAAGCATACGCAAATGAAACAGGAGCAAATCCAATACATCCTAGAAGGGCTTGAATTGGCCATGAACCACAATTACTTTTGGCATAAGGGTGAATTTTACACGCAAACCAAGGGGGTGGCCATGGGGGCCAAGTATGCCCCCAGTGTAGTCAATATTTTCCTTAATCATTGGGAAGCTGAACAAATTTACAGTATCCATAGACCAAATCTCATTTTTTTCCGTAGATATATAGATGATATCTTAATTATATGGAGAGGCACTGAAGACCAACTGCAAAATTTCTTAGATGAAATCAATCACAATACCTACGGGATGACGTTTTCAGGTACCTGGAATAAAGAAAGCATTGACTTTTTGAATTTACATCTGTTCAAGGAGAACGATCAGATCCGTACAAGGACTTTTTTCAAGAAGACCGACAGAAACGGGTACATACCAGTTAATAGCTGCCATCACAGGCAATGGATTAACAATATACCGAAAGGCCAACTAATGAGGATACATAGAAATTGCAGCAACCTCACAGATTTTAATGCACAAGCAGAAGCAATCATCAACAAATTTGTTGAAAAAGGCTATAAAAGGAAAGATTTAGAAACAATGAAAGAGAAAGTTAAACATATGGACAAAAAAGCCTTGATCACAGAAACATCAAAGAAGAAAAACAAACCAATGGATACTGCATTCCTGACAGGATATAACATACAACACAACCAGATGGATATTCCAGCTGAATACATTACAACCGGCTGGAATGAATATAGACCTTGATTTAAATTGTTTTTTAACTAATCTTTAGCTTGAATTTTAATTATTTTACTTATTGAGATGAATAATATATTAAGATTATACCTTCAGAGACTTTTTCCACCGTCCTATGTTTGGAACATGTCTCTTTCTAACCTTTATAATGATCCTGGATTCAACATAGCTTTTATATGTTTTTTTTATATGTTTTTTATATATTTCTATGATTTTATATTTAGTCTATTAAAGATTCAAAGCCTGCAGTTCCCAATATTTTAATCACATGTAGAAACCCCTATCACAACAAGAGGGAGCTCTAAACACAAATATATCAATAATACCCAAGGGAATTCCTCCCTATATGAATATATTTTTATTCTCAATACTTTTTTACACACATACTTTTTAATCACAACTTTTTAATTACAACTGTTATTTATGGTCAAGCTTTAATATGGGATAGCATACAGCTGGTCCCAATATGACATTAGCGATGAACAAGGAAAAATATTCTAACAATATCCTCATTTAAATTACATGGTGTTAGTGTATTTCTCTTGTAATAGTCCAACTACTAACAATGGTTAGCTTAAACACGCTATGTGCCCCTATCTCGCCAGCCAAAACACATCACTATGTCAAGCCATTAGTGGGTACTAGGCTTCGGTCTGTAAAATCCACAACAAAATGGCAGTGGACACTAGTCATCCCAGCGCCAGGACTTCTGTCTGTAAAATAGCCGATGAACGGGCGAATGATAGGGCGTAATGGAGAGCACAGATTCAATTATAAATAGAAAGAGTGTTTACGAGGGAAGTACGCTCCAGATGACGTCACCAGACGAAACCGGTCGAACGGGATAACCTCCAGTCGTATACACTTGTGGATAACTTATTTTTTCTGATACGCTTGCTATTCGAATGTTAAATGTGAGTACCTGACTTTTTTGTTTGTACAATAAAAACTCTTATATACTGGATTACGCTATGTGGGCACCTTTTCTTCTTTGAGCCGTGTATTAGACCCAAAGCATCTGAAGCCAGAGGAGACTGCCAGAGAGCTAAACAGGGGCTAACACTGTGAAAGCCTTTAACCCCTTGTGGGTGCCTGTATCTGGTGAGTGAGGGACCCACCAGAGCATGATCAGAGGGAGCACTGAATGATCACAGCCATTTTATGAAGCACTAAGCACCTATTGCATGGACTTTTAATTATAGCAATAATTTCAACTTATGACACTGAGCACTTTAAACCAGCACGGATTTTATATATTTTTATATTTTGTCTATTTTTATTTGTTCTATTTTTAAAGTATATTAATTATTAATACATATGTGGATGTAAGCATTTATTTATTATTTATTATTTAAGGCTACACTTACATGCCCAACTCACTTATTATTTCACATAAGAGGCGCCAACACCTACTACCTCACCCCTATTCAATGTACTTGAGAGTTCCACATTTTTAGTTAGCTCATGGAAAATGGTGAGAGAGGTATGTATCAAGAGATGTTGTTTCAGATCTATAGGGAGTTTCTTCCCAGAGATCCAAGGTGAGTATCTCAGGGGTATCGGGCACAGATCGTCTTCCAATGAGATCCCATCATTAAGGTCAGAGTGGCAGTGCAAGTCAATAATTCTGGTAATGTGCGCCGCCTGATAATATTTCCTAAAGTCAGGAAGACCCATCCCCCTTGGTCTTTGAGTCTGGTCAGAAAGGAAAATTTAATGCGTCGGCATTTGTGGGCCCAGACAAAGCCCATTTGGGTAGATGTAAGGATTTGAAAAATCCTGAGGGAATTTTTATCGGCAAAGCTCTAAGCAAATACAGAATTCTGGGTAAGATTGTCATCGTACAAATGGCTGCCCTACCAAACCACGAGAAGTTTCTTGGGTGCCAGGAGGACAAGTCCATCTGTATGGCCTTAAGAAGGGGAATGAAGTTTTTCTCAGAAATCTGTGAAACATGAGGGGTAAGCTATATCCCCAGATAGCAAATGAGGAGAAGGAAAATGGACCGCCGCACTCAAAGAGGACTTCAAATGAGAAAGTAGTCTTTAATGTAAAAGTAGAACATGTACAATCACAAAAACAGGACAGCCGACGCGTTTAGAAACTGCACGCGTTTCGCACTCCACTAGTGCTCAGCCATGACTAAGCATGACTAAGCATTTGCTACTGCTACTTGCATCGCCAGCACCTTGGTAATCTGATTATCCCTAATCGTCTACAGGGCTCACCTGGAGCGGTGAATCTCTTTTCTTTGTATATGCCCAGATACTTGAGTGCAGAGTTTTCCCACTTAAAAGGGCAGTTGCTACGCAGGTCCGGAAGGGCAGAGTCAGGAATGGTTATGTTCAGTATTTCGGATTTGCTATAGTTAATTTTTAGGTTGGACACATAACCAAATCTAGAGAATTCCTTCATCAGATTTGGGATGGAGATGTGTGGCTTAGTCAGGAAAAACAAAAGATCTTCCGCGTATGCGGCTACCTTGTACTCCTTGTTCTCTATGTGGAAACCCTAAATGTCCTGGTTAGACATCAGAGTCCTAATAAATGGTTCCAGCGTAAGGATGAATAGGATTGGTGAAAGGGGACATCCCTGTCTAGTACCATTAGTAATAAGCACCGTATCTGAGAGGGAGTTGTTTATTTTTAATTTAGCTGATGGGTTTCAGTAAAGTGCAGAGATCCACGAGAGCATGTGTTACCCCATGCCAACGAATCTGCAGGTTTCCATCAGGAAATTCCAAGCTACTCGATCAAATGCCTTCTCAGTGTCTGTAGACAGGAGGAGGCCTCCGATCTTTCGCTTCCTAACCGCATAAATCAGATTGAGTGACTTCATTACGTTATCTCTTGCTTACCTACCCGGCATAAAGCCCGCCTGCTCTGGGCCTATCAGCGTATGTAGGAGGGACTTGAGCCTGTTGGCCAAAATTTTGGCTATAAGTTTAACATCTAAGTTGAGCAGTGATATTGGCCGGTAGCTGGTGCATTGGGTGAGGGTCCTAATCTGGCTTGGGTATAACTGCAATATGGGCCAATAAAAATGTGGGGCGAACATCTCTAGGTGAGGAAAAAGAGTTCAAGGCTGTCGTGAGGGGGGCGGTTAGGATTTCTGTAAAAGTTTTGTAATAAATGGAGGAATAACCATCAGGTCCCAGACTCTTCCCTGTTTTCAAATCTCTAATGGCTAATTGAACTTCTGAGGTGTTGATTGGTTGGTCTAGAAGTAAGCTATCAGCCTCTGAAAGTTTTGGGAGTCTGGAGGAAGTCAAGTAATCAAGTATTACTTGTTTCCTACTTCCATGAAGGTCAGGTGGTGTGTGTTGTGCCGTTAAATTGTAGAGTCTGGTATAGTAGTCGTGGAAGTGTTGGGCGATCAAATCGTCCGTCACGTCAAGTCTTCCCTGTTTATTTGTAATTCCCGAGATATTGTTTTTGTATTGGGGGCCTTTCTGACTTCTGGCCAAGAACCTGCCAGTCTTGTCGCCGTGCTCATAATACATTTTTTTCCTAAAGAAGAGGAACCGCTTAGCTGTTGCGTCAAGTGTTTGCGTCAAGTGTTTGTTGTAGTGTCTTCCTAGCATCTAGTAATTCGGTCGCCGTTTCTGTCGTCATATGGGCTCCAGACACGTTGTGTAAATCCCTGCGGGCAATAAATATGTAGTCAATCCTGGAATACTTGGCATGGGGAGCCGGGTAGAAGGTAAAATATTTGTCCTCTGGGTGGAGGAACCGCCAAGAGTCTATTTAATTTAATGAACCCAATATCAGTTTAAGGCTCTTCAGTATTCTATAAGTTATGTGTTTTTTACCCGTTGAAGTGTCCATCAGGGGATTCAAGGGAAGGTTAAAGTCGCCACCTAACACAATGCAGCCGGAACTGAAACCCTCCAGGTCCTTGATCAGGTTTCTTCATGGATGTGTTGGGGAAATATACATTAGCGAGTGTAATGGGGCTGTCCTTGTATTTTGCCTTAAGTAAGATAAATCTTCCATTCGGGTCTGTGAGTTTGTCCGTCAGGACAAAAGGGGCATCTTTGCTTATCAGAATTGTGACACCCTTAGACTTTGCCTGGTCATTAGTTGTGTGATGTGCATCTGTGAAAAAGGAGTCAGTGATCCTGGGTACATTATGTGTTTTGAAGTGTGTTTCCTGTAAAAAGGCGAAATGCGGCCTACCTTTCCTCAGTTCCCTCAGTAGGGCTGTTCTTTTCTCCGGTATGTTCAAGCCTCTGAGGTTATGTGAAATCACCGTAGGGCGGTGGCCTAGAGAGGAGTAAGCCATGCTATAGATGCTGAGAGATTCAGAGAGCAGGTACCTGTAGACAACACCTAATGAAAGTTAAATGTTAGTTTAAATGAGTATCGTACCTTTGAAAATAGAAGTTCTATCAACAAGGTTAGCAAAAGTGTGTCCAGAGTCGCCAAAAGGATGTGACACAGAACACTGAGGGTAACAATGGGAGGCAACGGTCAGGAGGGGCAGCTGGGATCAACCACTCGTCACTCGTGAGAAAAGAGCGAGGAACGGGTAGAATAGAGGTCGGAGGGCCGCGGCCTGCCTAAAATCAAATTATACATTTGGAACTATAGGAGCTGGGTAAGGTGAACTACCAGACTAGGGAACATACACAGGGCCAACAGACCCAACAAGGGATTCTATATGCAACATACAGTGAGGCCCGGGCAAGGAGCCATTATCACAGTTTAAACCTCAAAAGTTTAAAAGTAAAACAGTATTTTTTACTGGTGTCCAATGAGGGAAGATCTGGTTTGGGGGTCATCTGTGCCTTCCAATTCTGACTCCGCAGCACCATATGATCAGGGTGCGGTGGTGATTTTCTACAGACCCTTTCAATGTCGGCTTAGCCCGCCAACTTGCAGATGACAGAGCAAGACAATTAGCTGGAAAGAACGTAAAGAGATTAACCCATGTGTCTCTGTTAATGGTGGCAAGCGTTCGCGTTTAAATGAATCTGCTGGCAAAGCACGGCTACTGTCTTTTATGTCTCGGTACTTCTGCAGTCATCTACATGAGGTCCAAGTGATCAACCAGCCGTAAGTCAACTAGGACAAATAGAGCACAGGTGCACTTGTGGGCTATTAGCAGGGAGGACTAACAGAAGATGACCAAAATCCAAAGAATTTAGAGTAGAATTTAGAGTAGACAAGATGGTAGGAACTATAGTATACATGAATGAGGCCCAAAAGGAGTCAACAGAGAACCAAACTGGGGGTGATAATAGCAACCATTGCAGAAGAGAATCAAGGCTTACTCGTTAGGCTTCAGCTACGAGTCGGGAGGAATGAGCTTTACTGCTGCTTGGTGTTCCTGCAGCCGAACTCCCCTGTCTACTCTGCTTCAGTTTTTTAGACATGCGTTTCTCCGGTGACATGAATAGTGAACACGGGGGGGGGGGGGTTCTCTCAAGGGGGGAGGCAAAATTCTTGATACCACTCCGGGAGGTCTATCAGGTCCAGGTGTAAGGCGTTGCAAAACTCTGGGAGATCATCCGGAGATCGCAAGGTGTGTTGTTTGCCACCATGTGTTGACCAGCAGCACGAACGGGAAGCACCACGTGTACCGCATGTCTTTCTCGCTGAGTTTGTCAAATAAAGGTCGCCGGGCCCTGCGGTTCTTAAGGGTGATCTGGGATAAGTCGTGAAAGAGCATAATGGTCACTGCATTGAAAACTATTTGTTCGTTGCGGCGCGCTTTCTGCATTATGCCTTCCTTCAGGGCAAAGTTCTGCAGGCAACAAATGATGTCACGTGGGGGCTGTGTGTCAGGGCCTTGGGCCCTCAGAGCTCTGTGAGCCCTAACAAATTCAATCCCAGTGTCTTCGGGGCCTCTCCAGTAAGCTATTAAAGACTCTTTGTAACACCGGGGTGATTTGATCACTGTCCACCGTCTCAGGGATCCCCCTTACCCTAATGTTGTTCCTTCTGCCTCTATTATCGTGGTCCTCTAAATGTCTGTTCATATCAATAAAGTGGTTAGAATGCAAGACCGTCACTCTGTCTAGTCTGGCAATGGCCCTGTCTCTGTGCCACCCTGTGGCTTCAGAGGACGCCACCCGCTTATTGAGGACTATTAGGCTGGATTTAAGGTCCGTGATCGTGCCCGAAAAGGATGATTTAATGTCCGCAACAATGATGGACATGTCTGCGTAAGTGAGGGGGAGGTTAGGGTGAGAAGATCCCCTACCGTTGTCCTCTGGTGCAGATTGTGAATCCTCGCTGAAGTCCTCAGCAGCATGAGTCGGCGCCATCTTAGGTTTAGGCACGCTGGTTTGATTAAGAGACTGAGATCTGAATAGATCCGAGATGTTTCGTCCCTTGTAGTTCGTCCAAAGTATGGCGGGATCTGGTGTGGGGGGTCCGGTAGTTCAGCTTGCTCATTCTAGGGGTTGAAAGTGCCAAAAACAGGCTACAGGCCGTGATGTCTCCGGAGCTTCTCTAGCAAGCTGCCATCTCCGTTGCGCGCCAAGCCACGCCCTCTTAGGCATGTTTCTATGCATTTTGGCAGCTCGGGCATTTTTTTCAGTCCAAAACGCTTCTCTCCTGAACACCATTTTGGTGCTCCTGCTTCTAAATGCCTGTAAATGCCTAGGTGTGCATGGAAACAAAAGCTAACATAGAGGGGAGTTTAAGGGTAAAAAAAATTACAAACACCTGTAAAACAGGCATTTGTTTTCAGCTGCACTGTGCACGTGACCTTAGTCTTACTTAGAGGATATAAAATATGGTCACCAGAGATGAGAAAGATAATTTCAGTAGTGGAAGGATTATTGTGCTATAGAAGTCTAAAAGAGTATTTTAATAGGTGCTATTTTAGGTACAGTTTTAATCAACTATGATCTGTTTTGCTTTGATGACATGTACTTTAATATTTACATGTAATATTGATATTAGTTAGTCATCATTAAAAAGCAGCCTTATGAAAAACTGAAATTATGAGTTATTTAAAGGTAAACTCTTGCATAACCATGGAAAAAAAAAATATATTTTTGACAACCAAAGGCAATTACCTCCACCTAGAGTCACACCTCCCATGTTATTTTGTACTGTCGCTAGCAAGACTTATTTCTGTAATGCATGAACATTTTATTTCCCAGGTGGTCATCTTCTAGTTACTGCCATAGAAGGGAGGCTGTTCTTTAGGTAGATTTATCACTGGGTCACAGATTGATATGCTGGAGCTCACATTCAGTACTTCTAATGAATCTTTAATCCAGGCAAGTATAACTTCCAAAATTAGCCTATACTGCTGGCAAATTCATAAGATTTATCCTTTACTTCTACCGTCTCATTTGTGACAGCCAGAGAACTATAAGGGAGGAATTACAACCCAGAAAACATTGCAACTAAACAACAGGACCTAATTGCAGTTTTGTTTTTTTGCACTTTGGGGAGCTTGATGAATGAACTGAAATGTGACAGCTTTACATGTCTGCTCATTCAAAGCTAATGCACATTATGCACAAGATAATGAAACCGTTCAAGTTGAGTGAGCTTTTAAATGTATTTTACTCATTTTGCTAGCATGGTCTATCTAGTTGTTGTGTTCTGGAACTCAATGTCTCTACAAGTTCTAATGGAAATAAATAAAAAATACTATTATCTTTTCTCCAAATAGTCTTATTTTAATAATACAGCTACATTTTTCCTTCCCTCATATAAAGCAAACCTTCACTGAAAATGTTTTACTTTAACCCATCGTGACCTTTCCCCCCCTTCAACATTTGCGGCTTTAGCAGTAGGGACACAGAGCTGCTAGTAGGTGGAGCTACACGTGTCATCAGGTGTTGGAAGCCTTAATCTCGAAAAAGAAGCCAACTCCTGATGATTGAAGAGAACCAAGATGGCGCCATGGGCCTCAGGCTAAGTCACCTACAGTAAACAGTAGATTGCAGCAGGACAACACTGGATTATCTAGGCAGGTGGGTATGCAAATTGAGGATAATGCTGCAAAAAAGGTAAAAGGTGTTGAAAAAGCCAGGGAGGGAATGAAGTTGCTCCTTAAATTTTTCTTGCAGAGGATTTCTATTTTTTTTTTAAGTGGGAAACTATTCTGAATAAAATAGATGGTACTGTTTGTAGCGCCCCCCCTGGGTTCTTTTGGGGGCAAGGAGGTGCCTCAAGAGGCAGGAAGCAAGCTAACATTCACCCCAGGGCTAATGCCTTGTACACACAATCGGAAATTTCCGATGAAAAAAGTCAGATGGAATTTTTTTATCGGCTATTCCAACCGTGTGTGGGCCCCATCGGACTTTTTTCCATCGGAGTTTAGAAATAGAACATGTTTTATTTTTATCAGATCATCTGTGTGGAACTCCGATGGAGAAAAAAACACGCATGCTCCCTGTTGGGACTCTTAGTTACTGTCAGTCCTGCAGAAACCCCTCCCCACACTTAAAAAATAGGGATCTTCCTTTGTGACTCTTTCCCAAAAGGTTGCCTTTTTTGGTGTCAATCACTACGGTGCACTGTGTATTGAAGTTTCCAGCTCTGTCTTGTAAATCACATTATTAGGTCTTACGCAAGGATAAGGTAGTTCTTCGTTCACACTTTTCTTATTTCCCGAAGGTGCATCCTTCTGTAAGTCAAACTCACTCTTTGTAATTATGGGTGTTCTCTAAAAAGGTTTGGTAACCTACTCTGCCACTATTTCATAATAGTACATATCACCACAACTACATTGTGCATCCTGATAGATTATACCTTGTTTTTTTTTTTCAGCACAAATTGGGCTTTCATTTGGTAGTAAATGGTTATTGATATCACCTGTTTGTTATTTTTTTGATGCTAATAAAAAAATAATAATCCTGTCCAAAATATACTGACACCGACCTTTGTCCCTTACCTGACCCAAACATTAACCCTGCCACTGACCTAGATCAAACCTTGATCTAGGTATTTTTCTTTATTTTTCACTGTATGTGGGTCATGTCTGTGTATGTAGGTCATGTCACTGCATGTAGGTCATGTCTGTGTATGTAGGTCATGTTACTGCATTTGCTGTCATGATGAAATCACTGACCTACCTCAGCACTGCGCCAGCTGTGGTGTGGTGTGGGGTTGTTTGGCGTGGGCGCCTAATGTGCCTGTCAGAGAGATGCAGCCAGAGGAGGCTCAGGAGCTGAGGAGGAGAAGAGAGCCGCCAAACCAAGCGCCGAGCGGTGTCGCATGGTACGGTGGGCGGCATTGTGATTCCCGCCTTTTGAGCTTGCAGCGCCTATGATGGACATCACATGTCCTGCGGTTCCAGCATTGGACCAGTCCATCATAGGCACTACAGGCTCCAGAAGGCAGGACCTGCTATGTCTCCCGGCCACACTTGGCGGCTGTCAGAAACAGAATGGTTCCTGCTTGGCAGCACTCAGGGCTAAGTAATTATATACCGCATGCCTGAGACTCTGGGCTTTTCGGGGACCCATTTGGGGCACCAGCCTCCCCAGCCCACCCCTAATGACACCCCTGCAGAGGCAAAACCTACTTCTTTCCTATGAATAATTATTATGCAAAAATACACTATTCATTAAAATGTTGTATACCTAATTTACTATGTTTAATATACAGTCAAATCTTGGCTTAATTCGTCCTGGGAAGCATGCTTGTAATCTAAAGCACTTGTATATCAAAGCAAATTTTCCTATAAGAAATAATGGAAACTCAGATGATTCGTTCCACAACCATTTATTCATAAATCCTTCAGTTTATAGTCCATATAAAAAGATTATAGCAATGTGATAGGTTGTGTAACCATAAAATGTCCATCCACAAATGGAAGCCTCCACAAGGGGATTAGAAGCAAAATCCAGCAGGAGCTACAGAGCATAAAAGAGAAGAGAGGCGCCTTTACGTGTAGCAACATGGTTACATTTAATGAAGGTACAACATTTAGCAACTTACATGGTTGATGATCAAAAGAGGCACATCTAAGTATACAGGCATCCGGGGTAAAGCTGTCCACATAGACCTTCCCCCACACCACCGGCTCTCACCGCTGTCAGTCTGCATTTGTGACCTGGAAGACGTCCCTACAGTAGAGTAATCTGAAAGTGAGGCTTGAAGCGCTTGTGGAGTGCAGCGTGGGAGGGATGACGTTAATGGTGGTGTGGTGGACGGTCTATGTACCCCAAATGCCTCCATACTTAGAATTGCCTGTTTTAGTCATTAATTATTAAATGATGTACCTTCATTAAGTGTAACCATATTGCTACACTTAGAGGTACCTCTCTTCTTATACTCAATTGTAATTTGACACTACTCTTATATCAAGACATCGCATGTATATCAAGTAAAATGTTATAAAAAAATGTTGCTTGTCTTGCAAAACGCTCTCAAACCAAGTTACTTTCAAACCAAGGTTTTATTGGTATATTAAATTCCTGTTCAGAAAATTACTTTGATATTTTAGTATTTCAGTTTCACTCGGAAAATTGCTTATGTTATAAATGATGCCTTAATGAAGCTATTTTTGCAAATCCTGACATTAACATTGTATTCTTAAATCAATTTATACAGTTTTTTTCATTCAACTTCACTCCAACTCCAGCTAATTTCTAATCTATAGTTTAAACGAAGACTGGAGATCCAAACGCTCCTACTGAAGGAATCAATAAAGTTAATCTAATGTTATCTCCTTCTGAACAATGAATCTCCAATCATAACACAATATATACCGTAAAAAAATGAATGTATAAAAAGAATGTTAGCTTCACAAATCCTGCTCGCATAGCAACATTTCTCAGGCAGATAAAAACAACTAGACTATCATCATATGCTTGAATAACCATATGACTGAGATCAAACAGAAGACACTATCTGCTTTGTTAATCAATAAAACAACATGAAGTGCTATAGGATGTAAATAACACAACTGAAAATAATAAACCCCAAATAATGTAACAACCAATATTACTCTCTATGTGCAATCAAAAATAACAAATAAAAATCGATAAACCAGTATAGTGCAAACAATGAACCCCTATTAGATGTAACAACCCTTATTGATCTCTATGCGGAATCAAAAATCATATAAAGTGATCAGTGCAAAATAAAAATCTTAACAGTCTAATCCAGCATTTGTGAAGTACAGTAAAACCTTGGTTTGAGAGTAACTTGGTTTGAGAGCGTTTTGCAAGACAAGCAAACTGTTTTAAAAAATGTTGCCTTGATATACAAGCGATGTCTTGATATAAGAGTAGCGTCATGTCACATATGAGTATAAAAAAGTAGAGAGGAGCCTCTAAGTGTAGCAATATGGTTACATTTAATGAAGGTACAACATTGAGCAACTTATTGCTACACTTAGAGGTGCTTTGATATACAAGTGCTTTGGATTACAACCATGTTTTTGGAACTAATTATGTTTGCAAACCAAGGTTTTACTGTATAAACAAATGGTTAAATTCCACAAATGTGTCCAAGTCGTGCAACACGCTCCACAGTGTTCAAAAACACTCTTGGTTTCAGGGGCAGTGGTAGGAGGGTGCTCTGGTGAACTGAAGTACCCCCCAAAAAATGTTTCCAGTACCCCCATTAATGCTGCTGCCTTGACCATGCATATTGTTTTGCAAAATTGCAACATTCACCCTAGATCGATGCAAACTTGCGAGTAGGCAGGGACTTGCTGTGCAGTTGGTATCGTGGCTCAGAGCCGCAGGTTCCAACAATCTTCAGTCTGATCTTCATAGATAAAAATAATTCTTTATCATGTAGAAATTACACTGTTGCCTACATTTCAGTAAATGTTTTTCAAAGAGAAACAACTTTGTAAACGGCTTAGAAATTAGTGCTTTGTGGACTAAAATGTTTAAATTCAAAGGAGTAAATTAAAACAATGATGATAAAGAAGGAGAAAATGTAAAATAAATAGTGCCTGGCTTCTAAAAACATATGATATGTCTGCAATTGTCTACTAATTTGTAAAGATAGCTGGCTTATCTAAATCTGAAACAACCCTGTGCTCTTTTAATGCAGAGAAAAAAACAGGCCTACTTCCATGGCAATACATACCTTTTCTGCCACTATTCAGCTCCTCCGGGAGCTGTGTGTAGTCTCTGGGTCACTTTAATCGGAGCATAAATGGGGCTGAGGACTCTTTCCCTAATTCCATGTTTCAGCATTGAGCCAATCACCAGGCAGTGCTGCCACATGACAGAAAGGAGAGTTAGTCGCATACTTTCCCATACTTTCTTTGCTCCACTGGGGAGCTTCTGGAGAGGTGGGGGTTATAAAGCAAGCCTGTATCTTTCCTTGTATTGGTAAAGCACACTGGGCACATTCGCCCCCTTCCTTCCCATACCAATTTTCAGCGCAGTCATGCTATGCTGTACCCAAATTAAATTTTAAAAATTTTGTTCACACAAATAGCGATTTCTGTTGGTGGTATTTATTTACAGCTCCGTTTTTTATTAATTGTGATATAAGCGAAAAAAGAGCGGAAATTTGGAAAAAAAAAACAATATTTTCTTTATTTCTATTTTAAAAGAAATCCAATAAAATCAAATTTTGCCATAGATTTAAGCCAAAATGTATTCTGCTACATGTCTTTGGTAAAAAAAATCCTGTGTATAATAATCAGTTTGTGTGATCACGGATAGATGTACGCAGATGATGATGTACAGATGTGCGCAGGTGATCATGGATTTATGTGTGCAGATGATCATTGGGACATGTGATTTACTGTTACATATGTGGGGACAGGTGTTTTTACTTTGTGGGGACATGTGTTTTGGGGACACTATTTTTGGGACTTGTGTGTTTAAATTGTGTGGGGACACTGGGCCGGTGATCAGTGTGTAAAAAGCTGTAAAAAACAGCTCATACTCACTGATCAATGGCCGGCTGAAGCGATCTGCTCTCCTCTCCTTTCCTCACTGACAACTTCTGTGTGAGGAGAGGAGAGCCGATCGCCTAGCAACCGGCTCTCTATTTACATCACATGCCGGTTGTGATTGGACACAGAGCCCTCCTGCCGATCGGAGATGCGCCGTGTCCGGGTGACACAAGCACATCAGGATCGCGTCGCTGTGCAGGCACACACGGGTGATCCCCCTCCTTCTGGGGGATGTACCTGATTGTCCAGTCAGAAGGAGGAAGCGCCCACCTGGTAGTATATGTGCATTGGCCAGGTGGGAAGTAGTTAAAGGAACCATACACTTTCAAATGTTTTCATAGTTTTAACTAGGTATTAGTGTAGTTGTATTCCCTGTGTTGTTTGATTGCCTTACTTTTGAATGATGGGATCACATTTTGTGACTGCCCTTTGTAGGGTCATGTATTAACCAACCTAGCTTGTTCCTAATGGCAGGCAACTCGTTATGCCACGCAGTATCCAATGCATAACTTGCATTACAAATGTGAGAGTGCTAATGATATAAAGCTGCATAGTGAGCTCTCTATTAACTGCTCTTATGCCCTGTACACACGATTGGTTCGTCTGATGAAAACGGACCGATGGACCGTTTTCATTGGACAAACCAATCGTGTGTGGGCCCCATTGTTTTTTTTCCTATCGGTGAAAAAAAACAGAACCTGTTTTAAATTTTTCTTAAGGTCGCAAATCCATGCATGCTCAGAATCAAGTCGACACATTCTCGGGAGCATTGAACTTCATTTTTCTCAGCACGTTGTTGTGTTTTACGTCACCCCATTGGCGCAATCAGATTTTTAACCGACGGTGTGTAGGCAAGACTGATGAAAGTCAGCTTCATCGGATATCTGGTGAAAAAATCCATCGGTCCGTTTTCATCAGATGAACCGATCATGTGTACAGGGCATTACTCTTTGTGTCTATTTCAGATTTAATTACTGTTTTAGTTCTCACATGCAGAGCATTAGACCGAGTCACCCTGGGATTTAAGGGTTTATAGTTTCTTCAAGGGAAGTGTTAGTTCTTTGACTACTGAGGTCATGCATTAACCTGCACACAAATGGAAACTTCAGATGCTGGAATGTGAACATGTACTCTACTACAAGCTGTGTACACAGGGCAGCATATAACACTATAAAACTATATAATTAATGAATATCTTATGCAGGTAAAAAACACAAGGTGCAGGTAAGAAGGTTTATAATATATCCTTTACATCACCACACTTTAAGCCTTATCTGATAATAATTCATTTAACCCCTTCATGCTTAGTGATTGTAAAGTCTTGTTTAAAAAAATAAAATAAAACACACAAACCTGTTATACTGACCTTCTCTGTGCAGTTGGTTTTGCACGAAGCAGCCCAGATCCTTCTCTTCTCAGGTCCCTCTTTACTGCTTCTGGCCCCTATTGAGTGCCCCCAGAATCAGAAACTTCCTATGGGGGCACCTGAGTCACAGCTCTATGCGTCCATTCAGATACAGTGTCCTGACCCAGCCCCGTCCCCTCTGTTTCCTAATTAGTTGACCGATTTTGATTGACAGCCACAGGAGCCAATGGAGTTGCTACTGTGTCTCAGTCAATCAGGAGAAGTGTCCTAGATGGCTTAGACATTCGTGGACATTGCTGGAGGGAGATGGGGCTCAGGTGCGTAATTAGAGGGTGATGGGGAGCTGCTACACACAAAAGTTTTTGTTTTTATTCTAATGCATAAAATGCATTAAGATAAAAAAAAAACTCCTGCCTTTACAACTCCTTTAAGCCCTTTTCTGACACTTGTAGCTCACAAGTTAAAATCCATATTTTTTGCTTGAAAATTACTTAAAACCCCCAAACATTATATATATATATATATTTTTTAGTAGAGACCCTATAGAATAAAATAGCGATCGTTGTACTATTTTATGTCAGACTGTATTTGCACAGTGGTCTTACAAATGCATTTTTTTTTAAAGAAATACACTTTCATTAATTACAAACAACCAAAACAGTAAAGTTAGCCCAATATTTTGCATATTGTAAAGGTGATGTTATGCCAAGTAAATAGATACCTAAGATCATGTCATGCTTTAAAATTATGCACACTCGTTGAATAACGACAAACTACGGTATTTAAAAATCTCCATAGGCGATGCTTTAAAAAAGTCTACAAGTTACCAGTTTAGAGTTACAGAGTTGGTCTAGTGCTAAATCTATTGCTCTTGCTCTAACGATCGTGGCAATATGTCACATGTGTGGAATGATAAACACTGTTTACACTTGCGGGAGCCACTTAAGCATGCACTGGCTTCTGTGCGCGAGCACGGAGGCATGGGGCACTTTAATTATTTTTAACACTGTCTCTTAAAAATAAAACATTTTCTGATTACTTGTACTGCTGTCACAAGGAATGTGATAGCAATAGGTAGTGATAGGTACTCTTTATGGAGGGATCTGTGGTCTATAAGACCCGAAATCCATCCTTTGCACTTAAAAGCATTCACAACACCAAGTTTGGCAGTTTTGAATACTGTAATTTTTTTTAAATTTGATTCCTTTAGGTCTTCAGTAAGCCAGAAGTGATGCCAAGACATCGCTTTCTGGGGTATTAGATCCGAGACCCTATCGAACCTGTTTCCGGCTTTTTTCTGGTCTCTGGCCATCCGGCGGATGTGAAAGCAGGTCGTTCAGGCCTCCCGGTGGGGTGGGAGCACCCAGGAGAGCCGCGGAAAGTGGCAGGGGGGAATTCCCCTCCCGCTTCCTCTAATAACAGCTGAGCGGTTGTTTAGCCGCATCAGTTGGTTAAGACAAGAAACATGTTCATCCACTCCAAAAAACGGTAATGAAGTGATGCGTGCAGCTGCATGCATCAACACGGTACAACTTCTTTAATCCAAAGGCCGCATATTTGCGTTACGTTGGCATGAAGGGGTTGGGATAAAACTGAGCGTATCTAAAAAATAGTATTAACCACAATTACATTCATAAATTACTACAACTCCATAAAATAAATGTGACTAGATTTCTGCAGCCTCTTAAAGTGATATTAACCCCTTAGCACCGGCCCTACTCGAATATGCAGCCTCTCGGCACCTGGTCCTTAGTGCAGAGAGGCCGTATATTTGCGTGAATTGCCCCCATTACACCTGTGCCAACACAGTTACTGACGCCTATCCGAAAGCTCTTGATCGCTCCCTGTGATTGAGAGTTTTCAGGCCACGTGACAGTATCATAAAGTATCATAAACCTCTTAACCTCCCTGGTTAATAAATAATTATATACAATTATAACAAATACTATAATTATAATAAAAATTATTCAATTAGGTAACCAACTCAAAATCACTGAAATTTGCTCAGTTGCAGAATTGTCGCTGTCATTACTTTTATTTTTTATGACGAATTTCCCCACAAATTCGCTATCGCTCAATTCTGCAAGTAATTATAATTTATTATCGCTGTTTTCTAGCTGCTCTAAAAACATTTTTGACATAAAGGGACACTTTTGGTTGCTATGGACAATCTACAGTTTCCAGGCAGAAAAAAACAGTTTTTATTATATAAAAGTACATGTAGGGCACTGGGCAGACCACTAGGGACAAAGGGTGTGTGTATTTTTTACATACAGTACTGTAATCTATAAGATTACAGTATACTGTATGTAATGTGTTTGTTTACTTTTTTGAATTTGGCGCCATTCTCCGCCCCCGTGCGTCGTAACGTCGCAGGGAATGGAGATCGGCGGCACACGGGGACACTGTGTGAATCGAGCGAGGACCCACTCGCTCACACAGCGGGGATGCATCGCTGGATCCAGGGACAAGGTAAGTAAACCCTGCCTATGGATGCTGCGAGACGAGCCCGAGTCTGACTCAGGGTTACTGATCGCAGCACAAAAATGTAACCCTGAGTCAGACTACCGCCAAGAGGGTTAATGGGACAGGAAGCGCCAGCCCTAAGAGGATAAAGTTCCTTTTTTTTGTTTAAAATAAACATGTTATACTTACCTGCTCTGTGCACTGTTGCAGCCCAGATCCTCCTCTTCTCAGGTTCCCTGCTGGTCCTCCTGGTCCCTCCCTCATGCTGGGTGCCGCCACTGCAAGCAGCTTGCTATGGGGGCACCTGGGCCGACCTGCTGCTATGTGTGTCCATTCAGAAATGGAGCCACGGGTTTGCCCGCCCCCTCTCTGCTCAATGATTCACTGACTTTGATTGACAACAGCACAGGCCAGTGGCACCCACTGCTGTCTCAGTTAATGAGGAAGAGCTGAAGCTCTCGTGCAACAATGCTGGATTGAGATGGGGCTAAGGTAAGTATTAGAAGGCCTGAGGGGGACTGCTGTACACAGAAGTTTTTTCTTTTCTTAATGCATAGAATAAAAAAAAACCTTCTGCGTTTCAAACCACTTTAATTATATAACAATCATAAACACAAGAAATCAAAAGTTCCTAGATTTCAGGAGGCGCTGGATACTCAAGTTTCTCTATTTATTAGCAAGTCTCAAACAGTCCTACAAATATATAAAAGTGTTGAGATTGGTGCAGATATCACACTTCAATTAGCCACCAAGAGTGCTTCACCACTCAAAACAGTATCACTCCCCAGATAGTTTTGCCTCACATAAATGATCAGCAAAACTTGCTTGTTTTAAATCACTTTCTCTGGTGTTTCTTCATAACCACTTGTACTCCTTCATAATCCAAAAGCTTTCCTCAAATATCAGACAAATATCAGAACTCCAATAGTGTATTACTATAGAAAAACACATTAAAACGTATTCCTCAAAAAACTACTCGCAAGCACATACCGCCATTAAAAGCGTAGATAGACACATGAAATGTCAAGATAAATAAATAGCCCTTTATGTCAGACTATCCCCTGTGTCTCCCTCAGTGTGCCGGTACTCCAGCATCTAACCTGCTATGTGTGTTTATACAATATATACACAACTGCCCTACACATAGAGGAAAAATAATGTGCATTCCAACGTAAAATTTGACTTTATTCAGTGTAAAATATCTTGTTGACAAATGTTTGCTATCAAACTGTTGTTGATTTTGTTTAATACTATCTTACTAGGGATGAGCCGAACACCCCCGCGTTCGGTTCGCACCAGAACCGTCGAACAGACCGATCGTTTGCATGAACATTTAGAACCCCATTGAAGTCTATGGGACTTGAAAGTTCGAATTTAAAAACGCTAATTTTAAAGACCAATAGTCAAGTTATTGTTGGAAAACGTCTTTGAGAACCCGGGTCTTGCCCCAGGGAACATGTATCAATGGAAAAAAGTTTAAAAAACTGTAGTTTTTTCAGGAGCAGGACTCCTGAAAAAAAAAGACATTTTTTAAAACTTTTTTCCATTGATACATGTTCCGTCGGGCAAGACCCGGGTTCTGAAAGATGTTTTCACAGTCAAACTATAGGCACCTAGCAGGTACAATATTTAAAGGATTTTTTTCATTTTTTTTTTAATTTAAACAATATTAAAATCACTGCTCCAGGAGCAGTTATTTTAATGATGCTTAAATAAAAATAAAAAATAAAAAAATCCTTTAAATATTGTACCTGCTGGGTGTCTATACCTGTGATAACGTCTTTAGATAGCACAATCACCTGCCTGCCAGTAAATTAGGAAAAACTGATCTAGCTAAGCTATACAGTGTATAAATATATGTACAACTCCTAGGGATGTATATATATCCTCTACACACTGTAAATTAAGCTAAACTGACTAGCCTGCCTGCCTGCTCTATCTAGCTATATAAAAAGACTATCTCTCTGTCTCTCTGACTGCTTTCATCAACAACCCGGAACACACTACACGAGGCCGCCCAGCAGGCAGCCTTATATAGTGTGGGGCGTGTGCTAAAGCACCCTGGCTTTGGCCAATTATGGCTCTTCGTTTTTTGCGCGCTGTGATTGGCCAAGCATGCAGGGTCATAGTGCATGTTTGGCCAATCATCAGCGCGCAATGCCGCAGTGAATTATGGGCCGTTGCGTGTCACTCTAATTTGGCGCGAACGACCCGTTTTGTTCAAATTTCGTCGAACGTACGAACAGACAATGAACGTGGCGCTCATCCCTATATCTTACTTACTTACTTATCTTATCTTACTTAGTTACAAATGTATTTTAAACAACAGTTGAATCTATATTGCTGCACGTAGAGTAAAAAAAACACATTGATTTTGACCTCCAGCATTCAATAAGAAAATGTGACACTTCAATGGATCAATGGTCACGTAGTGACATTTAAGCAATGACTTTCAGAACACTATTATACATTCTAAATTACTACTGGTAACGAGTAAAACATGAATTGCAAAACATGCCAGTAACACAATTCAAGTCTGCGGGAAACAGGAAGTCTTACCTGTCTCTAATGTATTCATAGCTGGGCAGGTTTATCCAGAGGTCTTAAAGGGGTTATAAAGGTACATTTTTTTTCCCTAAATACCTTCTTTTACCTTAGTGCAGTCCTCTTTCACTTACCTCATCCTTCCATTTTGCTTTTAAATGTCCTTATTTCTTCTGAGAAATCCTCACTTCCTGTTCTTCTGTCTGTAACTCCACACAGTAATGCAAGGCTTTCTACCTGGTGTGGAGTGTCATGCTCGCCCCCTCCCTTGGACGTTAGGAGAGTCAGGACGCTCTCTACAATGCGGATAGAGAAAGGAGCTGTGTGTTATTGGGGGCGGGAGGGGGCGAGCATGACACTCCACACCAGGGAGAAAGCCTGGCATTACGGTGTGTAGTTACAGACAGAAGAACAGGAAGTGAGGATTTCTCAGAAGAAATAAGCACATTTAAAAGAAAATTGAAGGATGAAGTAAGTGAAGAAGGACTGTACTAAGGTAAAAGAAGCTACTGTATTTAGAAAACAATTGTACCTTTACAACCCCTTTAACTTTCATCAAGTGCCCCTGCACTTGCTTGTTCCTCTTCCACTGTGTATATTTGTATATGATACTGACTTGCCTCTTTTCATTTCTGGAATTATGCTAAAAGTCTGATTTATTAACAGATTACACAGTGTTAAAATAGAGCTCCAGTATTGCTATGAATCTAATTACGCTAGTTTGTTTGGGTCAAGCTGACCCAGATAAACTATTTCCTTTACATAACTATGTGGCCAGTGTGTGTGCAATACACTGTTGCAGTTTCAGCTACATACAGTAAGTGGAACTGTGTTCCAACAGTAGTATGGGTGACTTCCCCTCTACTTCTGGAACTTAATAGAGTCGGCTTGAATGAGTCTCTACCATTCAGTTTTTAGCAATAATACAAGGCTTCCTCTTGGGAGGAAATCATGACCTAATGGTGGCATACATATATTTTCTGCATCTGGGTTTCAAGTTCAAAATGTGTAATATTTCCTACAGGGTAAGTCCTATGTTACACCTCAAAGTTTGCAGCCTATTCTGGTGATCAGGCACTGTAAAGGTGTCACACATAATGTTTACACAACTGGTCCTTTACCTCAAGTTTCTGTTGTTTTTTACTGAATAAATTCTAAGTTGCACCACCAAGTTTGCAGGCTATTTTGGTGATCAGGCACTGTAAGGATGCCACACATAATGTTTCAACAGCTGGGCCTCAGGTACAAAATGTCTGTTTGCACTGTGTCTCCTAGGTGGCAGCCTATTTTAGTGCTCATACTATCAAAGACGTTTGTGGCTATCGTCTCTCTGAAATAATATAATATACGTTTTGTTTATTTGGAAAAGTGCCAAGGCTCATCCCCTTATATAAGCAGTCTAATTAAGCTCTTTACATACTCTCCAGGGAGTGTTTAATATTTGTAGCTGTTGTCTCTAAAATAATGCAGTCTCATTTTTATTTCTATTCATCTCTCCCTCTCAACATGTTGCCTAAAAAAGCCAATTACACAAAATGCATCAACTATACAATATTTCTAGATATTTTCTATAATTTAATGCTCTCTTATTTCTGTGAAATAATGCTCTCTCATATTTCTTGATTATAACCTGCCTCATCTCATCCTCAGAAATTGCAGTCTAAAAAAAGCTGCTTATATGCAAGGCATTAACTTTACAATATTTGGGGAATTTGTTATTTCTTGATTAAAGCATTGTCTAGAAATTGTGGCATTATAAATATGCTAACATATAGTGCATCAACTGAACAATATTGTTTGTGAAAGAATAAACTCTTATTTTTATGAACATGCCTCAACTGCTTTTGAAATTGTGGCCTAATAAAGCTGCTTATAGCACATTTACTGTATAATGTTCTGGCTATATTATGTGAAATAATAGACTCTGCTTTGTATTTCTTGATTAAAACCTTTCTCGTCTCTGCTTCTGAAACTGTGGCCTAATGAAGCTCATTACATAGTGAGCATTGAGCCTGTACAATATTTCAGGTTATTATTTTAAAATCTTGCACTCTAATTTTTATTTTATGATGAATCCTGCTTGGCGTCTCCCTCTTAATCTGTGATCTAAAAATTGCTTACATACTATGTATCGATCATGTGTAACATTTCTGGCTATTGGCTCTAAAATAATACACTATAATTTTTATTGCACAACAAAAGTTGCCCACTATTTACTTAAGTTGCAGCCTAAAAGCTATTAACACAGTGGGGGTTATTTACGAAAGCCGAATACACTGTGCTTGAAAGTGCACTGCTAGTGCCCTTGGAAGTGCAGTCGCTGTAAATCTGGAGGGTAGTTCTGAAAAGAGGGGAAGCTCTGCTGATTTTATCATCCAATCATGTGCAAGCTAACATGCTGTTTTTTTATTTTCCTTGTATGTTCCCCCTTGGATCTACAGCGACTGCACTTCCAAGTGCAATTTTAGTGCACTTTTAAGTGCACTTGCAGTGCACTAGTAGTGCAAAGTGGATTTGCCTTTAATAAATAACCCCCAGTGTGCATCGAGTATCCACAACATTTCTGGCTGTTGTCTCTGAAATAAAACATTCTCAATTTATTTCCAGCCTGACTGGTCTTTACATCTTAAATTGCACCCTACCAAAGCTGCTTACATAATGTGTATTCAGTCTGTGCAACCATCAACTATCCCTTACACGCATGTCAGTTTTCTCTCTGTACTAGCCTTAGCTACAGCTTTCCTACTCCCTACTTCTACATCACTGCTGTATCGGCACAGCTGCTCAGCTTTTTCATCAGTTTTTAAGAGTTCATCCTTGTGACTAACAGTTTCTCCTCAGCTTAGAGAGACTCTGTATATACCAGGAGCTCTCTTTTATGCTTTGTTAATTTCCCTATGTATACAGTTAATTTAACAGTAAAGGAGCCCTGTCATGCAAATCTTGGTAGCCACATGTATGACCCTAGTAAACAAAGGCTGAGTAGCTGCATGTATCACAGCAGCTATAGCTCAGCTACTGCAACCTCCACCATAACCTCCCCCAAATCTCTCTCTCTCTCTCTCTCTCTCTCTCTCTGCACTTCCACTGTCAAAAATAGAAGTGACTTGAGAATAGGGAGGGGGAGCTATAGCTGGGGACAGCACAGAGTGAAATCAAACACTCTTGGAGGAGTTAGATGCTTCGGAAATTTTAAATATTTGGAAAAATCAAAGACATTCAGAAGAAAACACTCCGTGATAACACATGGTGCACTACTGTTGCAAGTGTTTAAAATTAGATTTCATTCTGGTGAAAGGGTCTCTTTAAGTGTTTACACATTTAATTATATTTCTTCATTCATCTTTATATTGCAGGCATTGGAGCTTTCATCCAAGAGGGAGATCGTACTGCCAGATGTTCCTGAACACATACTCCACACATTTGGGAGCTGCATTCTTATTATTGGCTCAGTTGGTGTGGTTGGAAACCTTCTTGTTCTCTATGCATTCTATAGGTACATTAGAAAATCATTACAGTAATGTAAAGGAGATCAGCTTAATGTATACAATCCTATCAATATGCATTAATGTATTGCAAGCCCATGTGTATAGTAAAGAATCATCTATTTAAAAGGAAATAGCTTTTTGATCCTCTTACCTCACTGCTAACTGAAAATCACATACCCTCGGCACTAACGTTTGGCTGTCAGAGACTATGTGATGTATCCAGAGACCATGGGCTGTATGTCCTCAAGTCGTGTATATTATTGCTGAGGAACAGCAATTTTTTTATTGATAGCAGAAAGAGGTACACTCTCACTTACAGTTATGTTGTAATATTTAAATTGTAATGCACATTGATGTAGCATTTAATGCAGTTTGGAGAAAAGCCTTGGGTAGGTGTCTTTGTCTGCAATGTCTGCCTATCCATCTTTTTTTCTTTGTATTGTTCAGCTTACTTCTCTTTGCTTAATTAAGTGTTGCGAAATTATGGCAACATATCATAAAAATGAATCAAAAGAACCTAATTAAGTAATCAAAAACTTTAACAAAACATGTATA
Organism: Rana kukunoris; assembly: GCA_029574335.1. Taxonomy (NCBI): domain Eukaryota; kingdom Metazoa; phylum Chordata; class Amphibia; order Anura; family Ranidae; genus Rana; species Rana kukunoris. Next base: position 493,535,255 of record CM056049.1, on the reverse strand, counting down.
ATTTTCCTAGAGGGGCGTGTCTCTGTTATGTTTCATAATGCACCCCATTATAGTTTATAGATAATCCATGAGTCAGCACAGAGGTTGTTTTCATACGTTCATAAAATTTGACTATGGCTTTTAGTGTATGTCGTGTGTTGCCCTCTTTTAAGGGGTTATGAGAAATGGCCTTCCCCAAACAGCATATTGTGTCAAACCTGTAGTTTAATAAGGAATCCAGAACCTTCGCCAAGTGGAAGAGTGGGACTGATAACAAAGTTGGCAGTACCTTCACCCAGGACAGGGCTTCTGTGGATTACCTTCCTAGTAAATTAACCAGTAATCTTTTCAAAGTAATTGGGAGCAGAGTAACTACTGCAACCAGAATTTAACATTACCATTAATACAGTACATACAACCAATGTACAAACAAGCATTATCAACAAAAGGCTAAGCCCTGGTGGAAATGTGTACATATATTAGGGTATATATACAGTAGCTATTAATATAAATATCTACAGATGAATGTTGCAGCAAACTCCAGCTGCAGGAGCCTTTAATGATGATCACAATGTGGCATTTATTTTCATGTTAGACGAAATCTGTGGTGATTAGAGCATCCTAATTATTTAATGTTTTCCAACCGGTCTGGAATGCAGCTTCTCAACAATAGAAACTGTGGTGTTGCACTGGAACTTAGAGTCGCCAATCTTGTCGTTTCTAATCTGTCATGCAACTGGGACTCTAACATCCAGAAGTGGCTGTCAGATGCCTAACCCGGCTCAGGCTTTTGCTGGTTTTCGAGCCCTGAGCTAAAACTAGCTATAGAGGGAGGGAGAAAACAGTGGTGCACAGATGAGGCTGATGATAATCTCTGCACTGCAAAAACAGCATATTATTAAAACAGATGGGAAATGGATGAGTAAATAATATTCCTGGGATATTAAGACAAGTCCATGCAAAATTCATATGAGGCCGCATACACATGATGAGACATGTCCGCTCAAACATGTCCGACGGACCGTTTGCAGCGGACATGTCTCATCGGATTTTGGTCCGATGGCGTGTACACACCATCGGACGAAAATCCCCTCTGGCTGAGGACGCGGTGACGTGGCGGTGACGTTGACGCCACCACGTCACCACTCCAGGAAGTAAAATACTTCCACGCATGCGTCAAATCCATTCGACGCATGCGTGGACAATTATGTCCGCTGGTGAGTGTACTAACCAGCGGACATATCTGACGGACATGTCTCCGGCGGACAAATTTCAAAGCATGCTTTGAAATTTATCTGCTGGGAAAACATGTCCGATAGCCCGTACACACGATCGGAGATGTCTGCTGAAACGGTTCGTCGGACCAGTTTCAGCAGATAAATTCGATCCTGTGTACGTGGCCTAACACAACATGCACAGCAGCAGCCATCCCAGAGTTGGCCAGCCCTGTTTGTAGGACATAAGAACAAAGTGGAGAAGCACCAGCTAAATGCAGTTTTAAACACAAGTTTAATTCCTAAATGGTTAAAACGCTCAGGAGATGTATGCAACAATATCGCTCTCCAGTGGAGAAAGCTCCATCACTCAACCTGTCTTGCAGATATGCTAGGGTCCTCTTTGCGGCTATAGATGGATAAGAGGAAGCCAGGACGCTGTGTACACAAAACAAGAAGTCCCCTGGGCCAGCTTGTGACATCACAGAGGGGAAGAATCAGTGTTGTAACAGTCCTGTCATGTGTACACAGCATCCTGGCTTCATAGAACTGGAATATCCACTTTGTTCCTAAATCTAGCTACAGAATCCTAGACAAGAAAGTACAGAGTTAATTAAAATAACAGGAGCTGTAGATAAACTCTATTGCAATTAACAGTTTCACCTACTAGTATACTGGAAGGTGACCACTACTTTACAAACAGTAGCACACCTAGCTATGCATATCAAATAATAACTATAGACAACACAGAGATAAGTCTGTCACAGGGATTTAGATACACACTCAAGAAGCTATGGGCAGCTACAGTTAAACTATTTTAGCATAGGAATGCTTGCATAATAGTTTCTGCTTCTGATCTTAAAGAAATCCAACAACTTTCCCATGGACATGTTTGCAATAAAGAGTAATCAGTATCACCTTTCTGTAGCAGCTTGTTTTTTCCAAAGTTTTCAGGCCAGGGAACTCCTCTCAGTAACATTCATACAAGACAAGTTGCATACATCCCAGTGAGTTCATGTCATAACTATTTATCTCACTCATATATTGTAGGTCAAATGAAATGCAAAAACATTTTAAAGCAGACTGCTGTAGCTCTAGAAGTGGGGAAATGTTGCACAGAAGGACCTGTCAGTAAACTTTGAGTGATCTAAAAAGCATAACATATCACATAACATATCACATAATGTTAGGACTGCTAAAACTTTGTGAACTGCCAATATGCAGGTGCAGAGTGAGTGATTAATATTCCAATGCTAATATTCTGAAGTTGTACTTTAAGCTGTCAATTTAGGGCTTGGCTAACACTTCTCACAGGGGCATGTTTTCTAAGTCACACTGGGTTAAAGAAAGGGTTCTTAAGATGACTGAACTCAGCTGTCTACGTTTCAAATCATCAAGTAACTTTCTTAGTTCTCCTCATTTCATTTTCAGTAACAAGAAGTTAAGAACAGCCGCAAACTACTTCATAATGAATTTAGCAGTGAGTGACTTGCTCATGTCATCCACCCAAGCACCTATATGTTTTCTGAACAGCTTCAACCGCCAATGGATTCTTGGAGAAATAGGTACTAACTCAGTTTGTCATTTATATGACAAATATACATATATTTGCATCACTTTCAGTTTTTAGTGAGTTACTAATTACTACAGCCATATATTATTCTGTATGCTCTGTTCACAACCTAACCTCAGCTATCACCATGAATTATCTCCTTCTATGCTGCTTGTGTCCATACTTCTTCTTTTAATATAGTTTTAATTTACAAACCAAATAAGCTGATTTGTATCTGTTTTGGCTTCTGACCATTCTGTTAATAAATTTATTAATTATGAATTTCTTGGTCATGTCAGTCATGTTTTATGAATTACCTATTTTTATTCTATGAATGCCTTACTTGCCGGCATCTTCTGACGTCACTCCTTTCTTCTTTAGCAGCTTCTTGGACTGCCACTGGCACTCCATCCATTTGCCTGCATCAAAAAGCTGCTTCTGAATGTGACGTCATGAAGATGGCGGAAGACAGTTCCATCTAGATGAAATACAAACACAGGTATGTTAGCTTTGTGGCTTTCTTAACAATGGTTAGAAATGAAGCTGGTTAAATATAGGAATATACATTTTTAAGTACTTTAGGTAAACCTGTGGACTTACTTTACTTTCAAAAAGGGGTCTCAGATCCATAGAACAGACATTTCCAGGTACATACATGTATCTATATGTAAGGACCCTGCCCTAACCTTTTTTCTCTATATACAAATTATTTTCACCCACACTAACCCCTATCTACTCAGCTTTTGTACCAAATCACCACTGACGTGATCAAACTATATTCCAAATATATATACAGCATCTCAACAAAAAATTCATATGCGCTCATATATGCAAATATTTACACAAAATGTATATAATATAACAGAATGTCTTATAAAAATGTATATGTGCCCATAAACCTTAATAAACCATAAATATATCCCCAATTAAATCAATATACATAAAGTGCAATTGCAGATAAAGTGCAAAATTGAATAAAGTGCTCATTTCATGTATCCTCTCCTCCACTGTGTGTCACTATGTGAATATCCTCCACCATCACCACTCATTCACCAGGTGATTTGACCCACTCAGCTCTGGATCAACTTGTGCTCATAGAAAACTACTGGCTAAAAAGAGGGGGGGTTGGGACTTTAAATGAGACGCATATTTACAGCATATGTGAGTACCTTAAGTGAAAACAAGTTTGTGTATCTTTTATTTACATTTTTTCCATCCTTTATATGTATATTAGATTCTTGGTTATTATGTTTTCTTTTTTTGTAGAGTACTATTGCATCTGCCCTGAAGAGTGGTATTGTCCAACGAAATGTGTCGGGCTTATATTGGATGCACCATGTTTACACATATGGCTGTACAAGCCTTTCTACTTCACCATGTTCAAGAATTAATTACAATATTTCATCCATGATATTGAGGCCAGCCTTTCACACCTTATCGTGCTATGTGCTATGCTATTCCTTTGTTATGTGTTATATGGTTTTGCAGCATGTATGATGTTTTTAATTTCATATGTATGTACCTTTTATGAGATGTTTTTGTAACCCATGCTATAATAAACATACGCTTTCTGAAATACTGACCATTTTATAGCCTCTACATATATGCCTCATTTAAAGTCACAACCTCCTTCTTTTACATTGAAAAATAACTGTGGATTTCCACCACTCCTCCACTCCATGTCCACAAGGGTCATCCACCTCTTCTTTAATATCTCAAGGCTGGTCCCTTTAATGCCTCCTCTCCTTTCTCTCACACACTCATTCAAATCCAGTAACCCTTACACTGCCCTATGCTGTCTCCCAGCACCCTCCGCTCCTATGCATTTCGTCCTTGCCAAGAATCTATGTGAATTACAAATACAAGAAGATTTTGTTACAGCATTCCTTTCTGCTTTTCCCATGCCCTGCATGACTATGCAGCTCCAGAGCAGGTCACTAGTAGAAAGAGCAGGAGAGCCTGTAAAAAAAAAAAAAACAGCATCTCACTTGGAGGTTGTTGTTTCATACAGACCTCTGCGGACACAAGAAAATAGTGATCACAAATTCTTAAGTCAAGCTTTTCCACATGTGTAGTGAAAGGTGACAAGGAATGGTGTCAATACAATATATGAATAATTGAGGAGTGAAGCTTCCCCTTTAAAACGTGGATAACCACTCCAAAAATATGGAAAACATTTGTGAAATAAAGTGTGGTGCTACCTCATAAAACTTATAATCAATTTATTACATGTGATCAGGTACTAAAAAATAAATAATAAAGGATCCATAGGATCTAATGGTGTTTATCCTCAATCCAGTAAATCATACATATAACAGTAAATGAATCTTATTAAATATATGCACAAAACAAAGAAAGTCCAATCACCGTGATAGAAAGGATGATAGCAATAAAGATACATTTAAATATATAGTCTTCGGATTGATAAAAGTGATGATCCACCTCAAGCCGTGTGTGAAAAGTTCACACTCGCCAACGCTGGAAACCCCTGGAGGAATGAAGGGCTCCCTATTACCAATGACGAGAGACATGACGGTTCAATGTTGTTAACTTTTAAGCAATCCTACTCAGAAAAAACATAGGAGACATAAGATAGGAAGAAAGATGTAATATGCTTAACCACTTAAGACCCGGACCAATATGCAAGTAAAGGACCAGGCCCCTTTTTTGCGATTCGGCACTGCGTCGCTCCCAAACAAAATTGGCGCTATAAACAAAAATAGAGCGACAATTTTGAAAAAAAATTCAATATTTTTTACTTTATGCTATAACAAATATCCCCCAAAAATATATATAAAAAATGTTTTTTTTTTCCTCAGTTTAGGCTGATACGTATTCTTCTACCTATTTTTAATTAACTACTAATGGCGGTGATCAGCGATTTTTTTCGTGACTGCGACAGTATGGCAGACACATCGGACAATTTTGACACATTTTTGGGACCATTGTCATTTTCACAGCAAAACGTGCTGTGAAAGTTTCCTGTGAAAATGTCAATTGCAATTTGGGGGTTAACCACTAGGGGGCGCTGATGGGGTTAAGGGGTTATGTGTTTCTAACTGTAGAGGGGCGGGGCTGGACATGTGACGTCATTGATCACCTTTCCCTATATCAGGAAACGTGTGGTGTGTTTACACTTACACTCCGGCGGCGATCGGGTCCGCGGATCCCAGTGGTCACGGAGCTTCCAAAACGTGATTGTGCCCAACTGTGCCATTCTGCCGACGTATATCAACGTTAGGCGGTCCTTACGTGGTTAAAGGGGTTGAAAATATATTTTTTTAATTTTCCAAATAGATTCCTTTAAGCTAGTGCATTGTTGGTTCACTTACCTTTTCCTTTGATTTCCCTTCTAAATGTTTTTCTTTCTTTGTCTGAATTTCTCACTTCCTGTTTCTCCCTAAGGAAGGGGGCGAGCACGCTGACTAACCCCCAGCCAGAACGGCTTAGATGACGGGGGCAAGCTTATTGAGGAGGAACTGAAAGTGAGAAATTCAGACAAAGAAAAAAAAACATTTAGAAGGGAAATCAAAGGAAAGGGTAAGTGAACCAACAATGCACTAGCTTAAAGTAACCTACTTAGAAAATAAAAAAACAAACCTTTACATCCCCTTTAATACCAGGGATAAATGCAGGTAGATAAAACAATGCCCACTCACATTGGGAAGTGCTATTTGCTAGCACCAACATTAACAGCTTAAGGTACTTCTGCATGCCATCCTGATGGCCACGGCGTGCGTTTCAAAGACTAGGGATATGGAACCTACAAGCCCGAAAATTACCTCCTTTTCTGACGTAATTTCTGGGCATGTTGGTTCCATATGCCCTATCTTTGAAACTCACCCTGTGGCCGTTGGTAACAGGGAACCCTTCATTCCTTCAGGGGATTCCAGTGTTTAAGCGTTGGTGAGTGTGAACTTTTCAGGGACGGTTTGAGGTGGATCATCACTTTTATTAATCTGAGGAATATTTATTTATTTATTATTGCTGTCACTCTCTCTATAACCGTAATTTCTTTATTTTGTTCATATATTTAATGAGATTGCTTTCACTGTTATATGATTTACTGGGATGAGGATACACAACATTAGATCAAATGGATCCGTTGCTATTTATTTTTTAGTACCTGATCACATGTATTAAATTGTTCATTCGTTTTATGAGGTAGAGCCAAACTTTACTTACACTTTACACTCTTACACTTTACACTCATTTTTTCAAGCTTTTCCACGTCTCTTCTTACCTCAGTTCCAGGCAGAATGAGGGGAAGTGTAGCTTCAGAATAACCACAGAAGCAAGAAGGCATCTGGAGAGCTGGTGGACCTGGTGCCACTTTAGAAGGATAGTGAGCCCATAGGTTGTGAATGTACAGTATAAACTGAGCTATATATTACTTCTAGCCTATGCACATTTTTATGTATTTTATCCAAACTCAGTATGTATTTCATAGCTAGGTTTCATATTCACATGCATTGGGCAAGGCTTTAGATGGGGGGGGGGGGGGGGGGGGGGGTCAGAGTGTCAGGTAATAGCATACAGTTTGATACTTTTCCCTAGGAAAATGTAATACACCTTTATATTGTTTTCTTGTAAATGCTAGTGTAACTTACATTTCACATAGAAGCACTATTTTTTTAAATCAGTAATTTTCAGAATGCATAAGCTTAACGCAGGAAATTTTAAAGTTAGTAAAATATTAAAGTTAAACAAATTACACAGTCTGCTTTCTTAGTTTCAGTACACTGAAAACAAAATCAATCATACCATTAAGTGTTGGCTTTGTTTCTGTCTTTACAAGACTTATGGTGTGATGAGAATATTAATAATAGATGAATCTAAAATTGAGAGTTTTTTTTCCTAGTTTCTCTGTTGGGAGATTTCTGTAAAAGTATTGTCTGTTTTATTTTTTTGGAGTGGGGCTCAGCATAAATAAATTGGTCATGCCTACAAGAATCAGATTAATTAATTTATGTGAGTCTTCATCTGGGAAAACATGAGTTTGGTCTACTTAACATTTTAATTTCATGAAAAACATCACCCTTTTAAATGTTACATAATGTAACAGTGTTCACTATCCTTTACAAATAAATAGCTTATTTTGCCCTCCCTCCCCCTTTATTCCTCTCCTTCTCCTATTAACTTAGGCTCTTCTGCAGGAATGATCTCTACTTATGCAATCCTTTGTTTTTTGCATAGTGAACCCAATATATAAGCATCTCATCTGCTAGCGCCTAGTTCTCTGGTAGACATGTGCATTGTTTTCGTCCGAATGCATTTTTGTCTGAATTTCGGGTATTTTCGTTATCGAAACGCGCAGAATCCGAAATCCGAAAGATCCGACATAAAAAAATGCTTTATTTTGTTTTCGTTGCTACAACAGTTCCATATAGATAGGAGATTCGACATGACGCTGACAATAGCAATCGAACCTGTGGTCGAATATGCCTAACCTTAACTCTATTAGTCCAAGATTATTCTACATAGAGAGAAAAGATTCTTCATTATAGAGACAGTGTTGGGGTAGACCATTCGACATGAACGACAAAGATTCTATGAAGCAGAGAAAAACATACAAATGTTAAATCTGTCATTGAAGGCTTATGGTGTCTGTCGAAAGTTCTAAGAAGATTCGACAAGCAGCTAAACTGTAGAACGCCGCAATCATACATTTTCGGTCAAATGCTCTGCCTATAGGCTATAAGAAGAATTTGAATGTTAGTTGACTAGTAATAATAATTCATAAATATAATTATTACTAGTGTCATACAACATTAGAATTCTTCTATAGCTTGTAGGCGGAATATTCGCCCCGGAAATGTATGATTGCGGCATCGTACAGTTTAGCTGCTCCATCGAATCTTCTTAGAACATTCGACAGACACCATAAGCCTTCAACTGACAGATTCGACCTTAATTAAATAGATAAAAACAAATTTCGGGAGTAACTAAATAAATGCATTTTTCAGACGAAAACGATATTCAGATTCAATTTCCTTTTATCTACATTGTTCTTCTGTTATGGCATGATTAATGTGCTCTTTGACATGCTAAATGTTTTGTCATTTGCTATAATTTCTCTACTTGATGTACAACTGCTACTGACTTGCAAGTCATTGATATTATACTTTTATTTGTATATCTGATCGCAGTTACACACTATGGGGGTTATTACTAAAACTGGAGAGTGCAAAACCTGGTGAAGCTCTGCATAGGAACCAATCAACATACAGGTATTATTGCCAAAGCTTAATTGAACAAGCTGATTTAAGAAGCTGATTGGTTACCATGCACAGTTGCACCAGATTCTAAAAGCACCAGTTTTAGTAAATTTCCCCTGTGTTCCTTAAAACTTTTCATTAAAAATGCATTGAAAGAGAAAAAAGCTTAAAGATGTAGTACGTTTGAGTTGTATTGCAGGTGGTATACCTGTGGCTTTCTTTGGAACATTTTTGTAACTTCTTTTTGTACTAAATGTTTCCATTTCAGTAATAGAACATATAAATCAGTAATACTTGTTTAATGGTTTTAATTTAGTATTTTATAAAGGAAAACAGTAAACCACACTTTAACTCCCCATGTGTATGTACCCTAAAGCCCCGTGTTCACTACTACCCACGCCCCTCCTGCCAGAACACTCCATTGGCTGAGAGTGCTGATTGGGAGCCGATCGGCAGACCTATTTCAGTCACGAGCCTTCAAAAAAATCCGGCAGAGCGGCCTGCTTCTGTCGAACCCCAGCTGCCGTGCACACAAGCCGAATGGCAATGTTTATATTGTACCGCCCGACATTTAGCCCGTGTGTACGAGGCATAATCCTGGCCATATACATATGAGGTCAGCAATGTGACCAATTTAACCATAGCTTGAAAGTCAGAATGTGTGATGATGTACAACAAGCACTTCCTATTAAGAATATAAAACACTATCACAAAAGAAAAAAGAACCCTTTAAAAAATATATGGAAATGCCTATTGTATTTGTTTTTAGTGGCTGTGCAACTGTCTTGCCTTCAGAGTCCTTTCCCAAGACAGTGGGGGGTAATTTATTAAAACCAGAGTGTGCAAAATTTGGCGCAGCTCTGCATAGAAACCAATCAGCTTCCAGTTTTTTTTTTATTTAATCAAAGCTTAACCGAACAACCTGATTTTATAAGCTGATTGGCTAGCATGCACAGCTGCACCAGATTCTGAGTCTATCAGTTTTAATCAAACCCAATGTTTTGAGAACCAGGCATAAATTATTGCTTCCTGGTCCATTACTTTAAACCTTTTCTGCAACTGCCCAATGCTGTAGGTGAAGATCAGTAGATGAATTACTTCTCTGATCCTGTCTCTTAATCTTCAGCAGTTGGAAGTGGAGAGACTTAGGGCTCTTTCACATGGAGCGGATTCGTATTGATCTGCTCCGTTAGCCCGTTTGCTCAGCAGGGATTCCTCGGCTGACAGGGCGGTCCCCGCACACTGTGCAGGGACCGCCCTGTCTTTCCTCCACTCTCCCCTATGGGGAATACAGACACACGGTCCGTATCCATCCGATCCGTTTCGCCAGACGGAAGAAAAATAGGGTTTTCTTCCATCTGAAAAAGCGTATCTTGCTCATCCGCTAACGTCCGTAATCCCATAGGGAAGCATTACAAGTCAACGGACTTGTAAAAAACGGACCGTTCGTCCGCCCGTGTGAAAGGGCCCTTAAGACATGTTTACACCAGGTGCATTGATTGGGCTTGGTTGATAAGCATTGAAGTAAACCCTGTGATGCAATGTAACAATGCATCACACTACTCCTACACAAGGCACATCAGCATGAACACTATAATGCACACACAGGTTTGAACGGACACTTACAGGCATGCTGTGCAAGAACACATCTTCCTTTAGTTCTATCTTAACCACTTAAGGACCCCCGCACGCACATATATGGCCACAGAATGGCACGTACAGGCACAAGGGCGTAAATTTACGTCCCCGCCTAAGTGCGGTTCGGGGGTCCCATCGGGACCCCCTCCGCGGCGTGCGGGGGTCCCCCTGGCTCCGGGAGCGATCCGGGATCTGGGGGCGGATGTCGGCGAATACCCGCCCCCCCGCGATCGCTCCCAGCCAATGGGAGCGCGCTCCCAACCTGTCACTTCCTCCTCCTGTGTTTACACAGGAAGGAGGAAATTATGTATTCTCTCATCGCAGCGCTGTTTCCCAGCGCTGCTGATGAGAGAAGACATCACAAGTAAGTGTGCACCAACACAACACTGACACACACTCACATAGGCATATTAACCCCTTGTGATCGCCCCCCCCCACCCCCCTGTCACAGTGTCACTGAATGCAGTGATCTAATCACTGCATTTAGTGTCAGTGTGACAGGCAGTGTAAAAAACAGTTAGTGTTAGGTTCAGGATAGCCCCCCACCCCCCCTAATAAAGTTTTAACCCCCTGATCACCGCCCTAGTTAACCCTTTCACTCCCTATTGCCAGCGTCACTAAGCGATCATTTTTCTGATCGCTGAATGAATGAATGAATGAATGAAAAACTTATATAGCGCGACACATGCAAACTAAATCGCCTCTGGGCGCTCGTTGTTTTAGTGTCGCTGTTCCCGCTAGGTAGCTATTTTTTTATATTGCGATTTTTTTTTTTACTAAAGACATGTGGCTAAATAAATTTTGGCCTAAATGTTTGACTAAAATTTAGTTTATTTGATTTTTTTTTTAACAAAAAGTAAAAAATTGTGTTTTTTTTTCAAAAATGTCGCTCTATTTTTGTATATAGCACAAAAAATAAAAATCGCAGAGGTGATCAAATACCACCAAAAGAAAGCTCTATTTGTGGGAAGAAAAGGACGCAAATTTTGTTTGGGAGCCACGTCGCACGACCGCGCAATTGTCTGTTAAAGCGACGCAGTGACGAATCGCAAAAACACCTTGGGTCATTTACCAGCGTATTGGTCCGGGTCTTAAGTGGTTAAGAGCACGCAATGTGGTAACAATACCACTACTGCATTAGGAGAATTGTGTGAGCATTGTCACCCTACAAAAAAGTTTTTTCCTGAATGAGAGTGACTGGTATAATCGATAGGCAAAATGTTCACATTGCTACATCATAATTTAGAATGACTATGAAAAACACAGTTAACCACTTGCCATCCTGCCTATAGTAATTATACTGTGGGCGGGCGGAACAGCTAGCGCAATCATGTACCTATAAGTCACAGGCTGATGAGCGTGCCATGTGCCGCTCCTGCAAACACTGTATCCGCCACATACAGTTGATTGAGTCTCCCGATAGCTGGCCACTTTTAGCTGCCGGAGTATCACAAGATCGCTATGTGGTCACATGATCACAATGTAAACACAACTGTTATGAATGGGTTTAATTCATAACAGCTGTGCTTTTTATTGTGATGCTGTGATTGTCCAACAGTTATCACATGGCACCTGGGCCAATTACAGCACACAATTTTAATCACAGCTGTTATAAATGTAACTTATTCATGGCAGTTTAAAAAAAAAAACTGTTACAGTGATCTTCAGTGATGAAGAAAAATGTAATGAAAAATCTCTGATCTCCCCCAGGAGTCACTATATACTGAACTACTCTGATGAAAGTATGTATAAAAAAATGTTAAAAAAGTAAGAATTTTTATTTAATTTTTTTATTTAACATACTGTCATCGGTCAGAATGTCTTCCAGCATAAATACAGTATGGCATTGGTATGCAGAAAACCACCCTCGCCATAGGGCAAAATGTATTTTAGAGTAGAGGAACACACCATATATGCAGGAATCCACTGACTAAAAAGATCCAAGATCCAAAATAAACACAGCAGCACCGCAAACTGTTAGCTTAATTTTTTGTTTGTGTCCAAAAAAATAATATGATAACCAGAGCCCATAATTGTTCTGTTCACTTACTGTAAATACAATCTAGATAAAAAATGAAAAATCTAGTGCAAACAGAACATTCCTTAAATGGCATCCCGGTCTTGGTCTGTAGGGTTCAGCATTAAGTTGGCCCACCCTTTGCAGCTATAGCCACTTCAACTCTTCTGGGAAGGCACTCATGTGGACACGCATTCTCTGTTCTAATTTATCCCAAAGGTGTGCTATCGAGTTGAGGTCAGGACTATGTGCAGGCCAGTTAAGTTCCTTTACCCCAAATCCATGTGTTTATGGACCTTGCTTTGTGCACATGTTCAAATAATTTGGTGGAGGGTGGATTACGGTTGTTTTTCAGAGGTTGGGCTTGGACCCTTAGTTCCATTAAAGGGAACTCTAAAGGTATCAGCATCAGTGGCGTAACCAGAGTTATGGGCGCCCGGGGCAGAATTTTGTTTTCCGCCCCCCCCCCTTTATATAAGGAGTGAAAAAGACCAGGGGCTTCAGCCCTGACTCCTACTTCCTGCACTACTCAAACACATCAAACAGAGGTAACCTGGAAATACAAAACAGAACATACACCAGATTAAATCCATGTACACACCAATATAAGTGCAGTGCACCACTATGTGTGTGTGTGTATATATATACACACACACACACACAAAAACAAGCACCCAACAGTAACATGCATGAGCCTATACTACAAAGCAGACCAGCCCTTCTAGAAATTTTCAAAACCACCCGGCTGCTATTACAAGCTTTTAATCACCTTTTGACACCCTTGTTGACACTAAAGGTATTTTCCAGATTGCGTTGTACTGCTGCCATTGACCATTATGGTATAAAGGGCCCATCCTCTTCTACATACTAAGAAGTAGAAGTCGTCTAACATTATATGATTTAATAACAGCACAACAAATTCCCAGCTTAGACTCCTTACCTCTGCTGGTGCTGGGTGTGCAGAATTGCTTGGGAGTCCTCACCAGCGCCAGCGCCATCCACCCGAGGCCACGCTGAACCTCCATGCTCCCGTCTCAACCGGCACCAAGCCCGCTACACACAAAGAGCCTCATCATAGGGACAGGCAGAGGAGAAGACAGCGGTTTGCAGCGCTTGTCTGCCGCCACCATGTTAAATGTTTCCCGGTGCACTCTGATTGGGCATAGGGAGTCATGTGCGGATCGCTGACTGGCCAGCCACACGCTGTACATGACCCCCATACACCCAATCACAGGGCGCCGGACACTAAACATGGCGACAGGGATCAGGGACACAAGAAATTAAAATTAGGAGGACTGGGAGGCACGGAATTTCACGCCCCCCTAAATGTTGCGCCCGGGACCACAGCACCCCCTGCCCCCCCCCCCACGCTACCCCACTGGTCAGCATACTAAAACATTTTGTACAATTTCATGCTTCCAACTTTGTGGGAACAGTTTGGGAATGGCTACTTCATGTTCCAACATGACTGCGCACCAGTGCACAAAGAAAGCTCCATAAAAACATGATTGAGCTTGGGGTGGAGGAACCTAACTGGCCTGCCTCAACCCGATAGAACACCTTTGGAATCAATTAGAGGAGAGACTGTGTGCCAGGCCTTCTCGTCCACATCAGTGTCTGACCTCACAAATGCACTTCTGAAAGAATGGTCAAACATTCCCATAGACACACTCCCAAACCTTGTGGACAGCCTCCCAGAAGAGTTGAAGCTGTTATAACTGCAAAGGGTAGGCCAACTCAATATTGAACCCTACGGACTAAGACTGGGATGCTATGAAACTTTATGTGCGTGTAAAGGCAGGCATCCCAATATGTTTGATAATATAGTATATGTTTTTATAACTAATATTTAGCTTAAAGTGTGACCGTAAATTATGTTGACATTGTTACAATTCTACTTTTCATTCAACCTATGTGCATTGTTTACATCACTTAGTTTGAGTATGTTTGTTGCATCAAAACCTAAAATCAAATCCTTTTTGTAAACAATTTACCTGGAAGGGTTTTCATTTAGGTGCACACTATGCATTCTGTTTCAGTTTGTCTGCCATAATGTAGTCCAGCTGAGACTAACTATTGTAATTCAAAGTAGTTTGAAATGTTCCGAATAAGCTTTCAGGTGTAAAGTATTTGGTTGGTACTATGTGTTGCCATGCAGAAAACAATCCTGGTTTGAAGTCCATATAATTGACTTTTTATTTCAGCGCATGACCTGCAGGAAAGAATTGCAATTTTCAGCACCACCTAGGGGAAATGATTAATCTAATCTACCATTTCCAGTCTGGAAAAGGGAATAACATATTTTTTTGAACTGATTGTTTTTTTTAGGCTACCTCTGTTTCAAGATAGAGCCTTAGGGTGCCAACAAACTTTAAATGATGGTCAGTCATGTATGCATGATCTAGCTGCCAACAACTATTGCAAAACATGCACGCTCTTTTAGGTAAACTTGTTTTTGTCCATGGAGAGGGAAGAATTAGCTTTGGAATAGCTGACTGTATCAAGAAAAAGTACATTACGAAGAGAAAAGCCCATTCTGGCCAATCAATTTTTTAGATTTGGGTAGGAAGCATTTGGAGGTTATATCTGTCTCCATATTCTTAGGTACCTTCATAAGGTTAAATAAGTGAGTTTCTTAAAATAACACTTTCTGTAATGTGATTTTTATGTGCCAGGAGCCTAATTCCCTGTACACACGATCGGTTCGTCTGATGAAAATGGACCGATGGACCATTTTCATTGGACGGAAATGTGTGGGCCCCATCAGTTTTTTTCCCATCTGTGAAAAAAAATAGAACCTGTTTTAAATGTTTCGTATGGTTAAAAAACCGATAGAAAAAAAATGATCGTCTGTGGGGAAATCCATCGGTCAAAAATCCACGCATGCTCAGAATCAAGTCGACGCATGCTCGGAAGCATTGAACTTCATTTTCTCTGCACGTCGTTGTGTTTTATGTCACCACATTGGACACGATCAGATTTTTAACCGATGGTGTATATGAAAGACTGATGAAAGTCAGCTTCATCGGATATCTGATGAAAAAATACATTGGTTCGTTTTCATCAGACAAACCGATTGTGTGTACAGGACATAGCCTTGTGTTAGTTCACTGTTTTCTGGGATCTAGGAATTGTGCTATATTTTTATTTGTTTGCAAAAAAA
This sequence comes from Rana kukunoris, assembly GCA_029574335.1. NCBI lineage: Eukaryota > Metazoa > Chordata > Amphibia > Anura > Ranidae > Rana > Rana kukunoris. The sequence continues at coordinate 493,519,474 of CM056049.1, read as the reverse complement.
ATTGTGTAATAAAAGTTGAATTTTCTCTGTTTGATTTTCTTTTGTGTTCTGGTTTTATGCCTAGCTTGTAACATCTATGCATTCTGTGGAGCTCTGTTTGGAATAACATCTATGATGACTTTACTGGCTATTGCTGTTGACCGATATCTGGTGATCACCAAACCGCTACAATCCATACAATGGTCATCCAAGAAACGAACAGTACAAGTCATTGTTCTAGTCTGGCTGTATTCTTTAATGTGGAGTATGGCACCAATACTTGGCTGGAGTAAGTTGAATAATTTTTAACAAGCAGTATTAAAGAGGCACTCAGACTGATTAAATGTTCATGGATAAACCAGAGACTTAATTCAAAAAGGAGATTTAATACTGTGTAATGTTACTAAGATAAGCAGACTAGTTGGTTTGGATAACTTACAAAGCCTTTGCATTCTGTCATAGGATTTATGAATATCTTTTTTTAATTGTGACTTAAATGTATATGACCTATAAGTGGCAAGCTCGGTCTACTTTTAAAAAATTGTAAATGTTGTTAGGTAATTTGGTAATAGTTACAATATTCAAAATGCATTTCTTAAAATTGTTTCCCAGTGGCACTAGGATCTGTAAAGGAAATGAAAGTAGTAATGCGGAGGATATCCAGGAGAGGTTGTCTTTTTGTATTTAATAGACATGTGCATTTGTATTTGTCCGAATGCATTTTCGTCCAAATTTCGAGTATTTTCTATATCGTTTTAACAAACAAAAACAAACACGCAGAATCCGAAATCCGAAAGATCCGACATTAAAAAAAAGGAGATTTGGCATGAGGCTGACAACTAACTTTTGTCAGCTCTAACTCTAATAGTCCAAGGTTATTCTACATAGAGAGGAAAAATTCGACATAGAGAGAAAATATTTGACATTGTAGAGACCAGTGTTGGGGTAGACCATTCGACATGAACGCCGAAGATTCGACAAAGCAGAAAAAAGACATACAAACATTGAATCTTTCATTGAAGGCTTATGGTGTCTGCCGAAAAGTTCTAAGAAGATTCGACAAGCAGCTAAACTGTACGATGCCGTAATCGTACATTTTGGGTCAAATGCTCTGTCCATAGACTATAGAAAAATTTGAATGTTAGCTGACTAGTAATAATAATTTATAATTATAATTATTACTAGTGTCATACAACATTAGAATTTTTCTATATCTTGTAGGCGGAACATTCGACCGTAAATGTACGATTGCGGCATCGTACAGTTTAACTCTTCTTAGAACTTTCGACAGACACCATAAGCCTTCAATTGACCGAATCAGCCTTAAATAATTCAGCTTTTCGGATAAATGCATTTTATAACGTAACAAAATAAATAAAAACTTATTTCGGCAGTAACAAAATCGATGTATTTTTTCGGACGAAAAACTAAATTCCGAAACAAAATATTTGAGTGTGCACATGTCTAGTATTTAAATGATGCACACTGGGCTCAAAAAAAAGTACAGTATGTTCTCTTGGAAGTAAAAAACACTCATATAGAGCAATTTTTTAATCAAAATCTAGAGTTTAGAAGAGTCTTATGTTTTTTCTGCCAGTAAGCTCCAATCAGGAATGAGAACTAGAAGTTTTTTTTCCTGCCTCTAAACGTTGTGCCCGCCACGAGCTTCGTGACCGTGCCCGTGGGACCCACGGACTCGATGTCAGACAGTGTCCCGCGAACATGGCATTCTCATTCGCATTTCCCGTTCTGCCTAGTGACAGGACAGTGATCACTGTCGTGTCACTTGTAGCCCATCACACCATTCAAATCACTCCCTAGGACACTATTAACCACTTAAGGACCGCCTACTGCACATTTACGTTGGCAGAATGGCACGGCTGGGCACATCAACGTATCTATACGTTGATTTTAGTACCCGGCCGTGGGACCCGGTCTGAAGCTCCAGGAACGGGACCGCAGGATTCGCGGACCCGATCGCCGCTGCAGTGCGGCGATCCGTCCCTGGAGCTGAAGGACAGAGAGAGCCGTGTGTAAACACGGCTTCCCCGTGCTTCACTGTGGCCGCAGCATCGATCGCGTCATCCCTGTAATAGGGGGACGCGATTGATGACGTCACACCTACAGCCACACCCCCCTACAGTTGTAAACACACACACAGGGAACACTCAATGTCACAGCGCCCCCTGTGGTTAACTCCCAAACTGCAACTGTCATTTCCACAGTAAACAATGCAATTTAAATGCATTTTTTGCTGTGAAAATTACAATTGTCCCAAAAATGTGTCAAAATTGTCCAAAGTGTCCGCCATAATGTCGCAGTCACAAAAAAAATCGCTGATCGCCGCTATTAGTAGTAAAAAAAAAATAATAATAAAAATGCAATAAAACGATCCCTTATTTTGTAAACGCTAAAAATTTTGTGAAAACCAACCGATAAATGCTTATTGCGATTTTTTTTACCAAAAATATGTAGAAGAATACGTATCGGCCTAAACTGAGGAAAAAAAATGTTTTTTTATATATTTTTGGGAGATATTTATTATAGCAAAAAGTAAAAAATATTGATTTTTTTTTAAATTGTCGCTCTATTTTTGTTTATAGCGCAAAAAATAAAAACTGCAGAGGTGATGAAATACCACCAAAAGAAAGCTCTATTTGTGGGGAAAAAAGGACGCCAATTTTGTTTGGGAGCCACGTCGCACGACCGTGCAATTGTCAGTTAAAACTACGCAGTGCCGAATCGCAAAAAGGGGCAAGGTCCTTTACCTGCATTTTGGTCCGGGTCTTAAGTGGTTAACCCAGCGATGGGCAAACTACGGCCCGCGGGCCATATACGGCCCAGCAGACCTTTAAATCCGGCCCCCACCAGCGATCTCCTCTTGCCCCGATCGCCGCTAATTGAGGCCGCGGCTTTGCGGCCTATGCTCCAAAGGGGGCTGGAGCGAGGCGAGCTCAGATAGGCTGTGTGCGCTCCGCCTCCGGCCGCCTCTCGCCCCGTGGGATTGGGGAATTCCTCTGAGAGGGCGGTGCCACCCAGAGGCATACTAAGTGAGGGGGGTCGGAGTGACATTTATCTGCCAGCGCCGCGGTACAAGAGGAGGGGGGGTTGCGGGGGTGACACTGCGGGAAACCATCCATCCCCTCCTCTCACAGCCACGGCCTGTTAGCGATGCTCAGGAACACAGGCACAGCCGAGTAAAGCCGCTCCCTCCTCTCTGTGTGTAGGGAGGGGACCTTCTGTCCATGTCCTGTGATCGTCGCTGCGCTGATCTGAGGTACTGAATGGGGAGAGGGGTGTTTGCACCTGGGGGGTTCACTGGGGGGGGGTGTTTGCACTGGGGGTTTCACTAAGGGGGGTGTCTGTGTAACATGCAGGGGGTCCAGAGCTGTGGGGCCATGCCATCAAACGCAGCCATTGTGCCATCAATTGTCACCACTGTGCCATGCCAAATGCAGCCACTGTGCCATGCCATCAAATGCAGCCAATGTGCCATCAATTGTCATCACTGTGCCATGCCATCAAAAGCAATCACTGTGCCATCAATTGTCACCACTGTGCCATGCCAAATGCAGCCACTGTGCCATGCCATCAAACGCAGCCACTGTGCCATCAATTGTCACCACTGTGCCATGCCATAAAACGCAGCCACTGTGCCATCAATTGTCATCACTGTGCCATGCCATCAAACGCAGCCACTGTGCCATCAATTGTCACCACTGTGCCATGCCATCAAAGGCAATCACTGTGCCATCAATTGTCACCACTGTGCCATGCCAAATGCAGCTACTGTGCCATCAATTGTCACCACTGTGCCATGCCATCAAAAGCAATCACTGTGCCATCAATTGTCACCACTGTGCCATGCCATCAAATGCAGCCACTGTGCCATTAATTTTCACCACTGTGCCACGCCATCAAACACAGCCACTGTGCCATCAATTGTCACCACTGTGCCATGTCATCAAAAGCAATCACTGTGCCATCAATTGTCACCACTGTGCTATGCCAAATGCAGCCACTGTGCCATGCGATCAAATGCAGCCACTGTGCCATCAATTGTCACCACTGTGCCATGCCATCAAAAGCAATCACTGTGCCATCAATTGTCACCACTGTGCCATGCCAAATGCAGCCACTGTGCCATCAATTGTCACCACTGTGCCATGCCATCAAAAGCAATCACTGTGCCATCAATTGTCACCACTGTGCCATGCCATCAAATGCAGCCACTGTGCCATTAATTGTCACCACTGTGCCATGTCATCAAAGGCAGCCACTGTGCCATCAATTGTCACCACTGTGCCATGCCATCAAACACAGCCACTGTGCCATGCCATCAAAAGCAATCACTGTGCCATCAATTGTCACCACTTGTCACAAAAGCACTGTGCCATCAATTGCCATGTGCCATGCCAAAGCAATCACTGTGCCATCAATTGTCACCACTGTGCCATGCCAAATGCAGCCACTGTGCCATGCCATCAAACGCAGCCACTGTGCCATCAATAGTCACCACTGTGCCATGCCATCAAAAGCAATCACTATGACATCAATTGCCACCACTGTGCCATGCCATCAAACACAGTCACTGTGCCATCAATTGTAGTTTTGTAAAATAACTCTTTTTATGCTTTTCTACCTTAAATTAATCAAAACATTTAATGTTACAAATTAAAATTTAATTTATATTAATTCACACAAACACACCGTCCATCTACTCTTGGTCCGGCCCCCGGGTCCAATATATGAACCCATTGCGGCCCTCGAGTCAAAAAGTTTGCCCACCCCTGGGTTAACCCCTTCCTTGCCCCCGTTCCCTGCCAGTGTAATTTACACAGTAATCATTGCATTTTTAGAGCACTGTTTGCTGTAAAAAAGATAATGGTCCCAAAAAAGCGTCAAAAGTGTCCGATGTGTCAACCGCAATATCGCAGTCATGATAAAAATCGCTGATTGCCATCATTACTAGTACATAAAAAAAATGGAAAAAATTACATAAAACTATCCCCTCAATTTGTTTTGATGCAACGTCGCACGACCGCACAATTGTCAGTTGAAGCGACGCAGTGCCAAATCGCAAAAAATGTCCCAGTCATTGGGCAGCCAATTCTTCTGGGGCTGAAGTGGTTAAACGTCATTGCATGGAAACATAGAATAACATTGAGCTTCTTCTACAGGCAGAACACAAAACACCTGTATGTAGAAGCAGCGTTTTTTAAGCCAGCATGCATGGAGCCTAACTGAGTTATCAATACAACCTTACAGGTACAATTATTTTGTGTATGATTTAGATGATTTCAGGAAAAATCATATACTCATATGGAACTCCTTATTCTAGCAGACTCCTTGCTTTCTGGAACATCATGCTTCGTAATATTGAATACAGCAATAGTTTGTCAAAGAAGTATCTAAAAAAATAGTTGCTTTGGTTCCTCCCATCAGCCCTTAAGTCTCTACTGGGTCCTGCAGTACCATACGGAAGGAAGGAATCCCAGTAAAGTGGATGGCACGATTAAATTCACCAGAGGTGTCTAAAAGTGCCGGTAGTGGAAACTCTTTAAGTGAATGATGTTTTGGCTCATCAGCAACCAGATAAATAAATACAAGGGTATTTTCACAGGATATGGCCCCTGAATTACCCCCCATTCCCCCACCACTTTAACCACTTTTGCCCCGGAAGAATTTACCCCCTTCCTTACCAGAGCACTTTTTGTGATTCGGCACTGCATCACTTTAACTGACAATTGCGTGGTCGTGCAACGTGACACCCAAACAAAACTAACGTTCTTTTTTTTCCCACAAATAGAGATTTATTTTGGTGGTATTTGATCACCTCTGCGGTTTTTATTTTTTGTGCTATAAACAAAATAGAGTGACAATTTTGAAAAAAAAAATCAATGGGCCAGATTTAGGTACATTGGCGCATATTTTGACCGGCATAGCGCACCTCCTTTACGTTAGACCGGCGCAATGTAGAGGCGCAATCACCGTATCCTCGTAGTATTTGCGCAGAAATTTGCGCCGGTGCAACGTAATTCCCGAGGCGTAAGGCGGAGTAATTCAAATTGGGAAGGACGTGGGCGTGTTACATTGAAATGAGCCGTGACCCCATGCAAATGAAGGGCCGGCCGGATCGTGCATGCGCACATGAAGCAGACCATGGTCAGCACCTCTGTGTGCATGCTCACAACTCGGGAATGGCGCAATCAGTAAAATTGGAAGTGGACCCGGGCAACTTAGTGAGCTACGCAGAGAGCTTAAATAGACAGACACAAATGCCCTTCCTTTGCAAAAGTACATCCCTTTGTATCCCTTCCTATACAGCAAGGTGCTTTTGTTCTGTTAGCGTTTGTTTGTTTGTGACGTGTCTTTGAGATATTTGGTGACTGTTTTTCGGAGTGATTTTTGTCTTTTCTGTGTTTTCTTTGTTGTGTTTTTTTTTTTTTATTATATTTTTGCTGGTCATTTTTTTTTTTTGCTGGTCATTTTTTTATTTTTTTTGGTTCTGTTTGTGAATGATTTTGGAATGTGGGGGAGTCACCCTCATTTGTGGTGGAGAAGGGTTCCCCAGGACCAGGGAGAAGTGATCCCCAGGTCTGTGTGAATGGTGTATGAATGTACAGTGACATGCGCTAATCCAATTTGATGAGGATATGATGTGTCTGTGCTAGGGACCACAGTGGTGTGCATGCATGCATTCTCATTGTGCCATGATTAATTTGTGTGTTTAACGTGCAAAGATGCCTAATGTGAGCTGTCTCCTGGCTGCTCTTCCCTCAGAAGATGGGGTAGCCTCGGTTAGGGGGGGATTGTCTGGTTCAGGGGTCAGGTCATCACTTCTGACAATCTCCAGGCCCTTTCTCACTGCAAAGTTGTGCAGCATGCAACATGCACCGATGATCTGGCATACAAAGTTTGGGGAATACAACAGGGTACCATGGGGGGTTCCAGATAGGAGTCATGAGATGGGGTCCCAGTGCATATGCAGAGTCACCCTGAACTGATAAGACAGGAGGATGTTAGTAGTGCATGTGCCCCTTGTAATTTCAGCATCATGGGGGGGGCAGTCATGTCTGCCACCCATGTCACTCACCAACCAGCCAGCTGTCCCCATACATGTTCTGTTCAAAATCTGTGGGGATGGGGCTATGATTGTCTATGTAGCTGTCATGGGTGTCATGGGTGGTGTCATGTGTTGGGCTGGTGATGTCCTCCTGCAGGGTTGTGGTTAATTCCATGATGGCATGAGGGGTAAATCTGAAGATGCGAGACACCTCAGAATCACTCATGTCAAAGATGTCTATGCGTGTGCGGTATATCAAGTGAAGAGTGAGGGGCTTGTATCAGATTAGATTATTATATCCATCAAGGTTTTAAAGGGCTATTGAAAGATAGTGAGACCGTGTTTGTAATTTGTATGTATGTTATGTATTGATGTATATATGTATGTATATATATTTTTTTTTAAAGTTTATAAAAGCAAATAAAAAGTTTTTGGAAAAAAAAATATCCTCTCCCGTGCCCTCCTCCGTGCCCTCCTCCATGCCCTCCTCCTTCTTTGCTCATCTAAAGTCAGTAGTATAGCTATGAGCATGGATGCCCCTGGCATGTTGGCATACAGTTTGTTGTGCAGCAAGTGTGACTGCTCAGCTCCTCACTAACAGTGTTGCTTTAGCTGACATGTAGACGGATTGTCTAATTTTATTCCACCTTTTATATGGACTAATTTTAGACAGGACGTGCAGCTGTTGCGCACAGCGCGTAGCCTGCGCTGCACCGACTTACTTTTGTGGATCCCCGTAACTCCCTCATTTGCATATTTGAATAGCAAATCAATGGTGTGTCTAGCGCAGTTTTGCGTGCACGGGTGTGCCGCTCTATCAAAATTACGCCGGTCGAAAAAAATTAGATTTCATGCGTATATCGTTTTGGGGATGCGGCGCATCGATACGAATGTGCAGATTTAGACTTACGCCGCTCATCTCCTGTAACACCGGCGTAATGGCTCTGTGAATCTGGCCCAATATTTTTTACTTTTTGCTATAATAAATATCCCCAAAAATCTATAAAAAAAAAAATCCACAGTCTAGGCTGATACGTATTGTTATACATATTCTTGGTAAAAAAAAATCGCAATAAGCGTATATTGATTAGTTTGCACAAAATTTTTTGTGTCTACAAAATAGGGGATAGATTTATTGCATTTTTATTCTTATTTTATTTTTTTAATGGCGGCGATCTGCTATTTTTATTGTGACCGTGACATTGCGACGGGAATATCGGACACTTGACACATTTTTGGGACCATTCACATTTATAAAGCGATTAGTGCTATAAAACTGCACTGATTACTGTGTAAATGTGACTGGCATGGAAGGGGTTAACACTAGGGGGCACTGAAGGGGTTAAATATGTTCCCTAATGTGTGTTTCTAACTGTAGGGGGAGGGGACTCACAAGGGGAGGAGATCAATGTGTATTCCTCTGTACTGGGAACACACATCAGTCTCCTCATCTCTGACAGTTTATTGATCTGTGTGTTTACACACACAGATCCACGGTCCTGCCGTGATTGCGGGGCGCCCCCTAGACGTCCAGGAAGCCCAGGATGTCATATGACGTCCACCCAGGGTGGGAGATCCCACCTGTGGACGTCATATGACTATGGGCGGGACCTGAAGTGGTTAAACAAGCATTATTTAAAAATCGTCAATATAACTTTCAAAATGAGAACAATATATGCTGTTGGAAATGTGTTCATTAGAGAGAAATTTTACATCCCTCTCCTTCAAATGTTATTACCACTACAGTCAAAAACAAACCTTGATGTGACCCCCATAGAAAATCAATTATTCCAAAAATGAACTTTTGTAAGACATTTAGGAAGGTTCAAAATTACTCAATACAGCCCTTGATTCAACACCTGGTAGGGCACTCTGTAAAGACTCAATCAGTTTATGGTTACCTTTAGACATGTGCGGTTTGTTTTGTTCCAAATTGAAATTTTGACCTTTTTTTTTTTTGTCGAAATTTGGATGTATCTGAATTTTCTGAATTACAAAAGTACCGAATTTAAATGAATCAGAAATAACAAAAAAAAATCAGACGAAATTAGAATTTGAATCTTTTTTGAATACTTTTTAAATTATTTTCCAATTCGAATAGTTTTCCAATTTGAATTAGAAAAGTTTTAAAGTTTGAATAGTTTTCCAATTTCCAAAGAGAATAAATTAGAACAGAAAATAAAGGAATAGAATAGAAAAAAATAGAAGAAAAGAAAAGAATAGAACAGAAAATAAAATAATAGAGTAAAACAGAACAAAATAGAATAGAAAATAAAAAACTGAATAGACTAGAATATAATAGAAACAGATAGACTAGAAGAGAATAACAGAAAGAATATAACCAAAAATGTAATTCCGTTACATAAGAAAATAATAAAATTTAAAAGAATAGAATTGAAAAAAAAAACAATAGAATATAACAATTAACAAAAGTAGGGTTTCCCCCTCCTCTAGTGCCTAAACTTATGCTGCTAGCCCAATTACGTTTAGGAAAAATAAGAGGAAGTAACTCCCAGGTGCTTTTGCGCAGCTTGAAAAATTGTATACTCTTAAATAAAGATTTAAATTGATTTTATTGACAAGTATCAAAATTGTTTTACATAAAAAATAAAAAAATGTAAAATAATTTTGATACTTGTCAATAAAATCAATTTAAAACTTAATTTAAGAGTGTATCATTTTTCAAGCTGCACAAAAGCCACTGGGAGTTGTTTCTTTCTTTTTCCTAAGAATTTAAATATTTCACAAAATTCAAATAGAATCAATTTGAATTTGAATAGAATAGAAAAGAATAGATTAGAATAGAATAGAAAACAGTATAGAAAAAAACAATAGAATAGATTAGAATAGAATAGAAAATAAAATAATACAATAGAAAAGAATAGAATAATCAAATAGAAAAATAATAAAATAAAAAAAACATTTATATTCTATTCTACTCTATTATTCTATTATCTTATATTCTATTCAAATTAAAATTGATTCTATTTGAATTTTGGAAAAAATATTATATTATTTATATTCTATTTTGTTGTTTTTTAAATTCTGTTCTTTTGTATTCTATACAAATTTCAGAAGATGGTCATAATCGTTCTATTTTTTTTTTTTTTTATTCCATTTATTTTATATCCTATTTTGTTCTGTTTTACTCTATTATATTATATTCTATTATTTTATGTTACATTCTTTTCTATTCTATTCTATTTTTTAATATTGTATTATTTTATTTTCTATTCTATTGTATTCTCTTTGGAAATTGGAAAACTATTAGAATTTAAAAACTTTTCAAAATTAAAAACTATTTGCATTAGAAAACTTTTTGAATCGATCTGAAATCGAATTCAAAAATTCTAATCAATCAACTAAACAAATTGATGTAAATAACAAATCGAAATTAAACAAAACAAAACAACTTTTTTTGTTCTGCACATGTCTAGTTACCGTAGGGAAGTTACTACACCTTGAAATTTTCCAATTCGATTAGGAGAGGAAATTAATGTGTTAACTATGAATTCTAATTAGCCCATCATAATGATGGGCTGACTCACTGACCAATAGATTGTGTGGCAGAATGGAGAGAGCAGATAAGCTTCAAAACTTCCAGGAAGTGTTGGAACTTTTCCCGTCAAAGAAGCTTAGCCCTCTATCTTAGCAGCGGGCCTTGGGAAATTCTGGGTACACAACAGCAGATTTTTATTTTATTTTATTTTTTTGTTGTTTGGATAATTAATACTTCTTATTCTTCCTTAGGTTCCTATGTACCTGAGGGTTTAATGATATCATGCACATGGGATTATATAACAGCAACACCAGCAAATAAAAGTTACACTATGATGCTATGCTGCTTTGTGTTCTTTATCCCGCTGCTTGTGATTTCACACTGTTATCTACTAATGTTTCTGGCAATTCGAAGTACAAGCAGGTAAGAGACCATTCCTTAGTAATTTCCACTTATATTTATTGTATATATATTTATATATACACGATTTAAGTCAAATACTACGTGTACAATATTCAGGCTCTTTTTATTTATTTTTTTATTGAAAAACAGTAGATTTTTCTGGTTTCCTTCGTATGGGTAAGGAGTGAGCAAAATTTACAGTTTTCGTAACCCTTTAAAAAATGTAATGAAAATGTATAAGATTTCTCCAAAATGTTGCAATTTTGGTAAATTTATTGAAGTCACATTGGATTGTGAAATGAAGATAGTTTCTCAAGGTTTTAATGGTGCAGTGGGCTTTCAATAGCTCCTAAGGGATATAAAGGAAAGACAAAATACAGTGACAAAATAAATAATAATCTATTTCTTTCTTCTCCTCCACCCACCTCCCTCATTTAATAAGGAAGACTCTTATTACCTTTGATCTACCAGTCCACCATTTAACCCGACTATCTCTCATCTTACGATCACTATTAATGAGCTATTTAACTTTCGATTCTTTCCCTTCCACCAATACTCAGTCCTAGCAACAAATACCCTATAAGAACCCACTCTAGCAAAACATTATTTTGACTTAAAGCAGAGTTCCAGGCTTTTTATGTTTATTAAAAGTCAGCAGCTACAAAAAGTGTAATAAACAGACACTTTCCTGTCCCATGGTCCAGCAATGTGGCCACCCGGAGTGACGCTCCTCTCCGCCTCCATTGCCACTCTGGGCACCCGGCCGCGACAGCTTTCGGCTTAACAGGCGATCTTCTGGAACCTGACAAGTGTCCCAAGAGATCGCCTAGAAGGAGGGCCTGCCTAGGGACAGAGGAGTAGTCATCTAGGTGGCCCCTAGGCGGAAGGAGGAAGTGGGACAGGAAGTCCCACTCTTAATGAAGCACCCACTCTCCCCCAAAACAATTACATGCCAAATGTGGCATGTAAGGGGGCGAGGATTACTTAAAGCTGAAGTTCCACTTTTCGGTAAAACACCACTTTAATAATCTACCTACTGGGGTTTTTCTTTTGCTTCCCTTTTCTCTTGTAGCTGTAATTCAAAGTCTAGCTTTTATAGTAATTCTTAAACATTACAGCTTTATTTTTTTTCATCAATACATTTTTATTGGGTTTATCAATTTACAACACTTGAGGTAGTTGCATTCAATATACAACTTAAGTAGTATAATCACCTTGTACAGGCAAACATTTAACAGAAAAATAATACGGTACTCGGCAACCTAGGCCAGCCTACCCCAATTGGGTACAAACTGTAGGACTGGGAGGTCACCAAGATGATCAGTGGTATACCTATACAGCTAAAGTAAATACAAATAAAGGAGGGGGAGGGATGGAGAAAACTGAAATAAAGGCTGCCGTTAGTCATTATCTATACCAAAGATTCAGTATTTTATAATGTTATTCTTCAGACTATAGGAAGATTATTAAAGTAAGGAATCTTTTAAATATTTGGAAGCTTTCGGGTGGGTTAACCACATTATCCATTTTCTACGATAGGGGATTAAAAAATTGTTCTTATAGGCTAATAATAGTTCTAATTGAGCTTGGGTGTTTAATCTGGTGATGACCATTGGTAGGTTTGGGGCGTCTGCGGATTTCCATAGAGAGGCCACTGTAATTCTTGAGGCTATCAAAATATGTAAGACAATAGTCCTGAACATAGTGGGGTATTTGTCTAGATCTATACCTAATAATGCATTGGTAGGAGTAAGCTTGGCAAGGTTACCCGTAAGATTGGTGATAAAGGATGAGATAGAGTTCCAAAAACTTTTTAGAGTCTTGCAACTCCAAAGCATGTGCAGGAGGTTTCCCGTTTGATCGTTACATTTCCAACAGATGTCGGATGCAGTTGGATACATTTTGGATAACTTGTATGGTGTTAAGTACCATCTATTAATTTTTTTTTTTTGCATTATCCCAGTGTTCAATGCAAGAGGATGATTTACTTATTGTTTGAAATGCTTTAATCCACTGAGTCAGGGAAAAAATCTGGTCCAGATCTCTTTCCCATTTCAGCATATTTGTGTTTTGGTAAACAGTTGGGAGGATAACACATCGTAGAAGAAAGATATACCTTTCCTGTTATCATTTTTCTGAGGAGAGAGGAACTCCCAAAGGTTCATAGGGATTTCGATCAAATTACTGGGAGAGAAATCCTTCAGTCGGGTACACTTACCAATCTTAGTCTCGATGATGTTCTTAACATTAATGGGTAGGTTCTGGTATAGATTATATCCATTACTGATCCACTTGTTTACAGAGAATCTGATTCTGCAATAATTAATGACTTCTGTGGGAAGATGTAATTTAGCCTTTTTCTCTACATGTCTGGTTTTTGAGAGAATGTGTTAAACATTCCAGCTTTATGATGGCTGTTTGTAACTCTTATGTACACTACTTATCACTATTTTCTCTTCCTGTGCGAGGTTTACTCTAAATATTATAAAAAAATATATATTTTACCTACTAGAAAGAGAATGAAACAAGAAAAGTAAAATAAAAAATTGAAAAGCACAGAACACATTTAACAATCAAGTATGATTGAAAAAAGCAAACTAAATATGTCAATTAGTTAAATGAGTACAATTAAGTGTTTGGGTTTCTACTAATTTTGTCTAAACTGCATAATTTAGCTAAAGTCTTTGATGCCACAGCCAGGCGTCCACAGTCACGATGCCGGTGCCACAGAGAGGAGGGGGAGATGAGCAGGGCTTTCGTATGCCCACATCGCTGGAACCTGGGACAGGTGAGTGTCCGATTAATAAGTCAGCAGCTACACTTTTTGTAGCTGCTGAATTTTATATAGGTGGAACTCCGCTTTTAAAGCATGATTCTCTGAAAATAACATTTATGACATTTTTGACATGCTTGATACACCAATAGTGAAGTTGTAATTTATTTTTGGTGAGTTCACATATGCTCAAAGTCAGATGAGTATCATGTCAACGAACACATTATAAGTAGATAATTAGTTGTCAGAAAGATTAGCAGAAAAGCACTAGTCAAAGATAGAGGAATTATTATTTTTTTAATTAGACTTGATAAATTATTTTAAAAAAAGTTCTTGTAAATTTGTTTTATATCAAATTACAAATACCATAAAATTGATGAAAATAGGGGCTATTGTTGCAATATCTCTGATGTAAGTAAATGTAAGGCATGACAAATGTCACATATAAAAAATATTGCTTACTACTACTTCTGATGCCTCGTACACACACCGGGAAACCAGAGGGAAAAGCCGAGAACCGGCTCGGCAGCTTTTTTCCTCTACACACAGCCGGCAGGAAAACTGCCATGAGAGCCGTGTGTATGCTCCACTGCAGTGTCTCCCATAGGAAAAATGCTGGGAAAAGACCACCGGGAATCGCGGCAGGAAAAAAAGAGAACATGTTCAAATTTTTCCCCCAGGGATTCCCGGCGGTTTTCCTGACGGGAAAACTGCCATGAAGCATAAACACGGCCAGTTTTCCCAGCCAAAAGCTGTCACGGAAGTTGTCCCGACGAGAAAACTGGTTGTGCGTATAAGGCATCACTATAATGAAATGTACCATTTTATTATACAGTATATAATAATTAGAGTTAATCTGTAATGAACATAGTGTAAAGCAAAAGTTGAAATGGATTTAATTTCTCAGTAGCATATTTCTTAGCATATAGATTATTTTTAGCATTTCAGATATAAGTAATGGGAAAAATGTTGTGGCGTTAATTGTTAGTGTTCTTCTCTTCAGAAACGTTCAGAAACTTGGATCATGTGGACGCCAATCCTATATGCCATCAGCTATAAAAAATGAATGGAAAATGGCAAAAATTGCCTTTGTTATCATCACTGTCTATGTTTTGTCTTGGTCACCCTATGCTTGTGTTACACTGATTGCATGGGCTGGGTAAGTTGCTGATTTATATTTAAATGTGGCTTTTGATAATTCATATGTTTTACAGTATGTCATTCGATATAGGTTACTGACAAGTTATGTTTTATAAGTGTTTGATCTGTATTACTCCCCTAATATTTACTGGGGTAAACTAAACTAAGATGTAAAATATAAAAGGAATATTAAAATAAAAAATTGACAGAAAAAAACACAATTGTGAAAAAGTATTTAGAAATTAAACATTATCACCTGTATATTTTTCTATGCATTTGCCAAGTTTAAATCCAACAACTTTGTGGTCCCAAAATATCTCCTGGCCACCAGTATATGTTTTATTATATATGTTTTGAATGCCATGGGGCATTTTCCCCTGCCTCTTCAACCATGGCTGCTAGTTGAACCTCTTCAATAGGCGTGTCAACATTCCCCTCAAGTTCAAGCACTAAAGTGACAAAGGATGAAAGAACAGAAGGTTTCACTCCTGGATAGCAGCCCAGGTGTCACAGAGTAAAATCAGCTTAAGCCAGGCTTTATCAAACAATGCCCCCTAAGGACACCGGGGCTGCTGTATAATAGTGTTGCATTCTTCTTTTTCTTTCATTACTTGTTTATAAGGTTGAACAAATCACACATTTTGGAACTCACAGGGCCATATTTCCACATGAAAACACACTGAGCTTGGATGGCCATGATGACCCTGAGCCTGGATAGAGTTTCTCCTTTGAATTTAAGATACTCTTTGGAATCCTGAAGTTTTCAGTCAAAGTGGGTCTTTCAGAGTTACCTGATTCAAAAGGAGGCTAGCACAACAGCTCAGTCTCAGGTAGCTGATTATGTTCAGCAACTTTCTCAAGGATACTTAGGTTGTTTTCAACATCATCCTCCTGTCACACTTACGCTTAATGCAGGTGGTCAGACCCTATATCTGGCTACTGTGTTCTTCCCCATAGCAGCCCTCTTTCCTATAAGTCAAGCAGGCCTACCAGTAGTCGGTTGCTCCCAGGTCTTATACACAATGCTATAGCACCTGGCTACCATGCTAGGGCAGGCAAAAACTGAGCAAAGCAACCAGGTACTTGCGGTTGGCAGACAGGCAGACAGGTTGAATGATAGTCCAGGTAAAAGGTAGGCAGAGTTCAGAGAATAGTCTATCTGGTCCGAGGTCATACACAGGGAAATCCAATCAAGCAGGGCAGACAGACAGGAGGCTTGATCAGATATTACACCTGTATCACTCTCTATCACAAGCATGAGACTGAATGTTTGGCTGGCTTAAATCAGGTCTGGTCTTCACCCAAAGACTGGTCACATTAATCACCTTGCAGGTGGACAGACAAGGAGAAAGCTACAGTCAAAACCAGGATGCTGGAATGAGGAGCAGGAGTGCTAAGATGCTTCTTACACCTCAAGGAACAATTTCAATAAGGCATTCTTTGTCAGTTAATGAGGTGTAGACATCATCTCTTGTAATACCACCTCTGTCACTAAAAAAAGACCTGTATCTACCTCTGTAATGAGAGGTTCACTTCTTGTTGTCCATCTAATGAGGACTGGTGGGTTACAATCAACTGTTGCCTCTTTTTGGATGGGTAAGCAGTTCCCCTCTTGCTGGCTAGAAATTGCTAATATTATATGTGTTTACTTTTTTTGGCTTTGTTCAGCAATAGGGGTTTGTCTTTTTATACATCCAAGCACCAAATTGTATAGAGAACATTCCCAACCAGTATTGTCAGCTATAGGCATGAGATAGGGACACCAGGAATAGCCCAAACAGGTTACCCTTGCAGTTCTATTTAGTAAGGCAGCTAACAACCACAGTTTTCAGTACAGTTTTAAGTAGAGGAGAGATTTGTACAGAAAGGTCCATAGCATAAACAAACAAAACATTTGCTTGTCTGAAACACATTTTAAACTATGGTCAGTTCCTGACTAATCAGTTCTAAATTAACCTTCTGCAGCGAGTTAATACACCCATAACTATTTCTAGCAAACGTTGGCATAAAAACATGGATTATTGACTTGCATACATTGCAACACATGTTCAGGTTTTCCAACCGCATCAAAGTGATCCCTCTATGGCTAGTCCCAACACCGCTGTATTAAATATTTTTTTGCTTATAGAGCAGATGGACACAGCTTGGGAAAAGCCACAGACACTGGTCTAGACACTGGCCTGCTGTATGCAATATAAATGGAAAGATGCCCTTGATTAAATCCAAACATCTTACACATATAACCAGTGAGGTGCTAAAGGTGTGTGACCGCATGTTAACACTAAAGATTGTAAATTGATATACACAATTAAAAGTCTAAATAAAAACAGAGATTATTATATTGTATATTCCAATATTTGTACTAGCTGGGCACTGTGTCAAAGTGGTCCCTCTCTGCCCCGTAATTGGTTCCCAAACACAAACTGGCAGCATTTTTACCTTTTTTTATATATATTTTTTACTTTTATTACATTTTTCTGTTTTTTTTATTTTAGCCACGGGAAATCTTTAAACACATATTCCAAGACTGTTCCTGCAGTTATTGCTAAAGCCTCTGCAATTTATAATCCTATTATTTATGGAATAATTCATCCAAAGTATAGGTAAGAAAATATAGTTAATATACACTGACTGATATTGTTTTTGACTTTACTTTATTTTTATGATTGAAAGCTGAAGGTTCTCAAATTTTTTAAATAACAAAAGATGTACAAATTCTGTTTAAATCATTTTCAGTACAGAATGGACAGATTTTTAATTATGTTATACAGTAGAAGTATTGTATCTGTGCTCTATAATAAAATCAGATTTCCATTTTATGAAACGTTGTACTGAGCCCTTTTGCAAAGTTTTAAAGTTATCATTTAGTTTATAAGCCTAGATGTTTAAAATGGGAAGTTATGAATAACATAAAAAATGAGAGGTTACAGGTGAGAGTCTGAATTGAAGTGCTGTGGAGATGTAAGTCAAATAGGATCTAGTGTGACGATAATGAGATAATTTTAAAAGTTTTAGAGTTTCTAAATTCAAACCAATAATAACACAAAAAGAGATTATCAAAAATTGTTGGTGTTGTTTCTTGACTAGATGGTTCAAATGCAGGAGGTAAGTCAATGGGTTGTTTCCAGTTTGGGTATTCATTAATTTGTACATGATATTTATCATGAAAAATCCTTTTATGCAAAGGGACTGCCAGATGTTAACCCCTTAAACTCTAGAAGGTCTTATCCCCTTCATGACAAGGTATTTTTTTGCTATTTAGCACTGCACTATTTCAATAGACCCAAACACATAGCAGCATATAACATTAATTAGTATATGTGGGTACTGTAAACGTGGGTATAATCATGGAATCAATAACTTTGAGTTTCAACCATACAATATTGCTCATGAAGAGTACATAGGTATGTCATAAGGTTTGCAATTAAAACCTGTATAACATGTAGATAAGGTGAAGAATGGGCTAGGTGTAGCTCTGATGAAGTAAGAACTGCAATTACAGGATGAATCTTAATGATTTTAGTGACTGAAGTTAAGATTTGAAACCAAAGAACTATAGGTTTACATCTAAGCTGTAACATGGTATATAAAACCAAACGTATACAGTATCTCACAAAAGCGAGTACACCCCTCACATTTTTGTAAATATTTTATTATATCTTTTCATGTGACAACACTGAAGAAATGACACTTTGCTACAATGTAAAGTAGTGGGTGTACATCTTGTATAACTGTGTAAATATGCCATTAATGTCTAAACCCCTGGCAACTAAAATGAGTACACCCCTAAGTGAAAATGTACAAATTGGGCCCAATTAGCCATCCCCCCCCCCTGGTGTCATGTGACTCATTAGTGTTACAAGGTCTCAAGTGAATGGGGAGCAGGTGTGTTAAATTTGGTGTTATTGCTCTTGCTCTACATAAAGATGGTTTAGGCTATAAGAAGATTGCCAAGACCCTAAAAGTGAGCTGCAGCACGATGGCCAAGACCATACAACGGTTTAACAAGACAGGGTCCACTCAGAACAGGTCTCGCCATGGTCGACCAAAGAAGTTGAGTGCACGTGCTCAGCATCATATCCAGGGGTTATCTTTAGCAATTAGACTTATGAGTGCTGGCAGCATTGCTGCAGAGGTTAATGGGGTTGGTGGTCAGCCTGTCCATACTCAGACCATACACCACACGCTGCATCTAATTGGTCTGCCATGACTGTCTTCCCAGAAGGAAGCCTCTTCTAAAGATGATGCAAAAGAAAGCCTGCAAACAATTTTCTGAAGACAAGCAGATTAAGGATGTCCTGTGGTCTGATGATACTAAGATAAACTTTTTGGTTCAGATGGTGTCAAGCGTGTCAAGGGTTTGTGGTGGCAACCAGGTACAAAACAAGTGTATCTACCTACAGTCAAGCATGGTGGTGGAAGTGTCATGGTCTGGGGCTGCATGAGTGCTGCCAGCACTGGGGAGCTAAAGTTCATTAAGGGAACCATGAATGCCAACATGTACTGTGACATATTGAAGCAGAGTATGATCCCCACCCTTCAGAGACTAGGCCACAGGGCAGTATTCCAACATGATAAAGACCCCAAACACACCTCCAAAATGACCACTGCCTTGCTAAAGAAGCTGAGGGTAAAGGTGATGGACTGGCCAAGCATGTTTCCAGACCTAAAATCTATTGAGCATATGTGGGGCATCCTAAAACAGAAGGTGGAGGAACGCAAGGTCTCTAACACCACCAGCTCCATGATGTCATCATGGAATAGTGGAAGGGTACTTCAGTGGCAACCTGTGAAGCTCTGGTAAACTCAATGCCCAAGAGGGTTAAGACAGTGTTGGAAAATAATGGTGGCCACACAAAATATTGACACTTTGGGCCCAATTTGGACATTTTTACTTAGGGGTGTACTTACTTTTGTTGTCAGTTATTTTGGGGGGACATGTAAACTGTTATACAATCTGTACACTCCCCACTTTACATGTAGCAAAGTGTAATTTCTTCAGTGTTGTCACATGAAAAGATATAATAAAATATTTACAAAAATGTTAGGGGTGTACTCACTTTTGTGCGATACTGTAGGTGTGCTATAAACCCTACCCTATCGGGCTTCAACACCGCTTTAATGGTTGTAGCAGGCTTGTAGCAGGCTGGAGTTCTTGGAATATCACTGTGGATCTGGTTTGAAGAGCTTTAGATTTAATTTGCTAGGACATCTAATGCCTCATACACACGGCCTGATTTTTAGAGAAAAAAGTCAGACAGGCTTTTTTTCTAGGAAAGTCCGGCTGTGTGTGGCTTCCACCTAACTTTTTTTTCGGAAGTCCGACAGACCTTAGGTAGAGAACCTGTTCTCTTCCTTTCCGTCGGACTTCCGACGGACTCACGTCAGACTTTTGCATGGTCGTGTGTACAAGGCATAACACTCCCTTTCCTACAGGTATATAGTAAGAAAAGTCACACTATACTTGTACATTGAATTTAAAAGCACTTATTTTTCCAGGGAAACTATCCACAAGAGCGTACCTTGTCTTCGTTTCCTCATCAGACTACCAAAGAAAGACAGTTTGACAGCATCCAATTTTGAGTCTTCATTCAGAGCTTCTGTCTACAGTCGACAGTCAACAGTATTGAGGAAAAAAAACAGCTGCATTTCCACTGTTTCCACAGCAGAAACAGTGAGTTGACATTTATGTACAAAGAAAAAAAAACAGTGTAGATATGTTTGATATACAGAGTCTCATTATGAGCTCTTTTACACCATATGCGTTTTACATTCTACATTTTTTTGGCGACACGACAAACTATTGCTATAGCTTGGAGTAAACCATGCCTGAATTTTGAAAAAAAGAATTATGGGCCTACTTGATAACCATTCTAGCATTTTAAAAGTCTGGTCACCATGGCTCAACTATACCAACAAACGTAATATTTATAATTCTCTGCTTTCTGTCTAAAGTTCTAGAACTACATTCATCATTCACCTGAGCCTGGCATATCCTAAACCCACTCTTCTTCCTCTCTTCTTTATTTCTTCTCCCTACCCCCCCCCCTTTTATCTTTTTCATCTCTTTATTGTAAATCATTCTTACTATATTATATATAGTATATAAATGTATATGTTATATAAATGTTTACATGTTATACACATTTATTTATGGTTAATTAAAGTGGTTGTTAAGCCACTGTAACAAGCATGCACCATCCGTGCTGTCTCCTTTTGCATTGTCCCCCTCTCTGTATGATTTATAAAAAAAATGCTGTATATACCTCATGTAAGAGCCAAGATCTGCGATCACATGACCAGCCGGGTCTCTCCTTTTCTCTGTCAGATCTAGCGGGAGGGGCCAAGATTCCCCCACTGGTGTCACTCAGGAGGGGATAAAGAGAGGAGGAGGAGAGGAGGAGATACTCGGCCATGTCATGTGATCGTGGCTCTTTCATGAGGTATTTACAGCTTTTTTTTTTTATAAATCACACATAGAGGGGGACACTGCATACGGAGACAGCACAAATGGTGCATAAAGGTAAGGGTTATTTGAGCAGCAGGAGCAGAGGGGACAGCACTGTCATGAGCTGACAGGCAGGGAGGGGAGGGGGAGGAGGACATAGGAGACAGAGGAGACACAGGACAGCAGGCTGCGGATGACAGAGACACGAAAACTGACAGTGGTGTTAGGGCTCAGCAGCCATGATTACTGTGGTCAGTTTACCGAGGGGAGGGGTGAAACTGGCAGGATCAGACAGGTTTTTTAGGTGTTATAGACAGCCAAATGACACAGGGCAAGCACTGTGTCATATAACATGCTTTAAAGAAGCAGGATCTATTAATTTATTTATTTTGGATAACAAACACTTTCATATATAATATTTGAAACTATTATTAATTTGTTATGCATTTATATATAACATTTCTATATAACCCTGTTTCTATCCTGTTAAAATCTTTTCAATAAGAAATATTGTACCATGAAAATTATTATTTCACTAAAACTGCATTAAAATCATTAATTATCAATTATAAAAAAGAGACTACGTTTTAGAGTACCAACTATTTACACTTTGCCGAAGGTACACAAAAATGTGATTATTCCTCCGGCTCGTCCAATTGTAAACAGTATTGGATCAGTGACAGCGAGACTAGGTCAGTATTTGGATACTTTCCTGCAGGCTAGTGTTTTAAGAACTAAAGCCTATTTGAAAGATATGAAAAATCTCCTACAGATGATTAGTGTGATCGATCGTTTTTATGTTTGTTGTTAAAATAGTCTGACCAAGTGTATGGGGCTTAACAATAGTATTGTTAAAAAATAAAAAAAATTCTGTGCACATGTCTAATAGGAAGGCCCCCAATTTTGGGGATAAGGTGGTTAAAAAAGTCCTAGATCCACCAACTAGACTGACGATGTTCTGGGATTGTGCAGGTTTTTATGCCTGTAGGAGATGTAAAACTTGTGCTAAAGTCACTAACCCAATTAGGGGTTTAACCGAATTTACATTGACAGGAAACAATATGAAGTTTAAAATTAAAGATTTTATTACGTGCAATACCACACACGTTGTATATGTGTTACAATGCCCATGTAACTTGATGTACGTAGGACGAGTTTCAGAGCACATTTATAATATAGAAATTGGTTTCAAGTACCATGGAGTATCCTTACATTTTAGGAAATACCATAACAGAGATCCAACCTGCCTAAAATTTTAGAACCTCCCTAATTGGAGGGGGCCAAATATGGTCCGTGAGATCTCAAAGAACGAAACCCGATGGATTTATTTGATGAATACTTTAACGCCATGTGGCTTGAACAGAGAATTAGATGTGAACTGTTTTATTAGTAATTTCTGATATTATGACAAATTAATTTTTTTTTGGGGGTTTTAGGAATTATGGTCTGTGCGTTGTTTTAATAGGTATATATCATTATGAAGCCCAGATCTATATTTCTGAACACTGTGTCATATAACATGCTTTAAAGAAGCAGTATCTATTAATTTATTTATTTTGGATAACAAACACAGATAAAAGTTATTGTTCGTTAACTGATAGTGGTCTTTTAAAATATTAAAATGTAGTAGAACCTCACCTTCATATAACTGATACAAAAATATTACATGCATTCCAAAGCCGAACCTCAAAACTCCAATTACAGTATAAACATACTAAAATATTATCAAAGGCAACTTCGGTAACTTGCACAAAATGAGGATTAATAGGAAACCTTTATTCTAATATAAAAACGATAGAGAGTACTAGAAAACAAATAAATAGTTTTGTTCGTTGGCAAAAGGACATAGAGGATCTAGATAAGGAGGACTGGACACGGGCCCTGGAAACACTACCCAAGACATCCATCTGGCCTTTCAAAAAGGCTATCTCAGCTTTTTATTTTACATAGGGCTCATTATACCCCACACAAACTCCATACTTGGGGAAAACATATAACACGATATGTCCTCGATGCTCCCTATTTAATGGATCTCTTATACACATGCTTTGCCGTTATTGGGAAAAAATATTTATAACCCTAAATTCATTATGCTCCACTGAGATAAGAGGGATGCCCAAAAAAATAATCCCTGATGGATCATTACCAGTATAGATGCATACTATGTGGATAAGATCCTTATATTTAGCATGTAAAGTTATTTTACAAAAATTATCATCTTCTGATCTTCCAACCAAAAAACAATGGGGTGAAAAATATAACTATATACTTCAAATATTTACCCCAAAGGTTTGAAAAAATATGGTTATGTTGGATAGAACCTAGTAATCAACTATATGACGGTCTACCTAGTGGAGAGGAGTGAAGGCAGAGGAGGTAGATAGGAGCAAAGAGCAGAGGTGGGAGGGGGAGGGGTAGAAGAGAATAAATTAAAAGTGAGAGAGAGATTATTTGATGCTGCCTAGAGGAGGTTGCCATAGTCCGATGTTTGATATCAGGGGCAAATAATTTGACATGTAAAATGTATCTATGTCTCCATATAATATTAGATTTTGTTTACTATATGCTAAGCTATTTTAGTCCGAGAGGTGCAAGGTTTGTTTGTTTTGTGTGTTTTTTCTATTTGAATAATGTATGGATTTATTTGCCATAATCTATGTAATTGAATGTATTTTCTTCTTTTTTGGGGGCTACTTATCCCTATAATGATATAAATGTGGCTATTTGTCTGTATGTAATGTTTAATAATAAAAAAAAAAAAAAAATATTTGTTATTAAAACAAAAAAAGGAATGGAAGTTGAGCCAATAGTGTGTGTGTGTGTGTGTATATATATATATATATATATATATATATATATATATATATATATATATATATATATATATATATATATATATATATATATATATATGGGGATAAATGAAGAAAAGAGTTAACATAGCTAACTCCAGCCATCACGCCATTGTAGGTGGAAAGTGTACTTTAAATAAGGGCTGGACAATAGGAGTGATTCTCCAAGAGGCACATTGGTAACCTATTATACAATTTAATGTAAAAAATACTGTATGTATAGAAAGATTTATCAACAGATGACAGAAAAACAGCCAAGAAGGTATTGCTCATTAGTAAAAAATCATTTGTGTTTGTTAAACTGTAGGGGTATAGAAGATACCTATGTCTGTGTAATTCCCTTAGACATCACAAAATATCCCCATGGTTCCTTGGGTAATTAGGCACCAGCGTAGAGTCCTTACAAGGTTGATTCCACATTTTTGTCTCTTGGAAACCTTTCCCTGTCATTCACTTATAAAATGCAAATTGAGTGCAGCCTAGTTAGTTGGTGGGAAGCAAACACAGAGAGAGATTTTTACTCCTGGTGAGATAGCAGCCAGGACAATGCTGGGAATTTAAGCCCCCTTAGGGGGGCATTTAGCCTGCTCCCTTTGAAAGAGCAATAGAACCATACTTACTTTTTTAGCTTTGTTTTAAAAAGGAAACAAGTGTGGGCATTGGTCTCTCCTAGCGGATTGGATATTTGTAACATTTACCATACATTTGTGATCTTCACCAAGTTGGGTGATATAAAAGATGTCTGTATTTAAAAATTATTTTATTCTTCATAATTTACCTAAATGGATAGTTGCTCTTGAACATGGATCTGTAGGCAATGGCAGAGGGATTTGTGCTATCTAGAGTGTGACTCAGTAGTGGGACTGTATCATGATTAGGCTAGGCTGGGCCTTGCTTAGTGCTCCCAAGGGGCCAGTGACTATGTGTTCTGTTTCATTGTAAGCAGGTGATTTTCTCTTTCATGCGCTTACTGAGGTGTTTCAGTGTTGGCTGTGTTCAGTATTTCAGGGGTTAAGTGTATTTTCTTCTGTGTTAATTGTACTACTTATTTAATGTTTCCCAGCAGAACTGGTGCTGCCTGTAAAGCTAGGGTTAATGCTGCTAGACATTCCCAATGTTTCTGCAAACCCCTGCCCTCTGCTGGAGAAACATATAATAAGCTTGTGTGAGAGAGAGCTCCAGCATGAAACAGGGAGGAAGGAGTGCTGCATCATGTAAAGCTGTACTGGGCACGTAGCCTCCCTTTTGGGGTACCCTGTTAATGTACAGGAAGATGGATATTGACTTTTGTGAAAGGACTTATCTGGAAGGTATAACTTGTATACAGTTAGGATGAACTAGAGCTGTGTTTGGAAGAATCTGTGAGATACTGTGCCACATTAACTTTGTAATTTGCAAGAAGTTCAAGTAAAAGTTCTTAAAGGATAAGTTCACCTTTTTGTAACATGTTACACCCATATCTAGTTACAGCTGCACCAGCCTCTGCACACTCCCTCATCCCCTGTTTTGAAAGCGAGCGGGAGATCCACCTCATCAGAATTTCAGTTGCACTATGGCCCTCCTAACGGGCAACCTCCAAATGCCCAATTGACTTGACTGCGGGTGACTGTGGAAGAAGGCATGAATAAATTCCCTCTCATGGACATTTTGTTCAGGTTCCCAGGAGTTCTCTTATAGACCATACTTCCACTTAAAGTGTTTGTTAACCCAAAAAAATAAAAAATAGAGATCCTGGGCCCCTAACCACTTCAGCCCCAGAAGATTTGGCTGCTCAATGACCAGGCCATTTATTGTGATTCGGCACTGCATTGCTTTAACTGACAATTGCGTGGTCGTGCGATGTTGTACCCAAACAAAATTAATGTCCTTTTTTCCTCACAAATAGAGCTTTATTTTGGTGGTACTTGATTACCTCTGCAGTATTTATTTTTTGCGCTATAAATAAAAGAAGAGCGACAATTTTGAAAAAAACACAATACCTTTAACTTTGCGCTATAAAAAATACCCCAATTTAAAAACAAAAATATTTCTTCCTCAGTTTAGGCCGATATGTATTCCTCTACATATTAAAAAAAAAAAAAATTGCAATTAGCGTATATTGATATGTTTGTGCAAAAGTTATAGGGGCAGATTCACAGAGAAATGGATTATCGTAGCGTATCAGAAATACACTACGCCGCCGTTTTTTACCTGGCTCTACGTAGAATTCAGGTAGATTTTCTACGGTAAACGACGGCGGCGTAGTGTATTTCTCCCGTCGCAATCCATCTGCGCGAGTAGGGGGCGTGAAACATTTAAATTAGGCGCGTTCCCGCGGCGATCGATCTGCGCATGCTCCGTTCGCAAATTTCCCGCCGTGCATTGCGCGAAATCACGTCGTGACGTCATTCGTTGTTTATGTAGCGTACTTTACGGGCGATCCACGTCCCGACGAGTTACGTAAACAAAATAAAATTTTAAATAAATTCGAAGCGGGAACGACGGCCATACTTAACATGGGCTACGTAAAGTTAGAGCAGCAAAAAGCTGCTCTAACATTACGTATAAAAAAATAGACGAAAACGATTGCGACGCCCGCTCGTATGTTCGTGAATCCCCGTAAAAACACATTTGCATATCCCGATGCACCAAAACGACGCGAACTCCTCCCAGCGGCCGCAAATAGATGGCAGCGTAGATCCGAAGGCTTACGAAGACGTAAGCCTCTCGGATCGAAGCCCAAAGCCGGCGTATCATGGTTTGAGGATTCAAACTAGTGATACGCCGCGCGAAATTTGAAATTACTCCTGTCTAACCCCAGTTAGACAGGCGTAATTGTTTTGTGAATCTGCCCCATAGCGTCTACAAAAGAGGCATAGATTTATGGCATTTTTATTATTATTCTTTTTTTTTTACTAGTAATGGCAGTGATTAGCAATTTTTATCGGGACTGCAATATTGCGGTGGACAGATCGGAGACTTGACAGATTTTTGGGACCAATGACAATTATACAGCAATTAGTGCTATAAAAATGCACTGATTACTGTATAAATGTCACTGGCAGGGAAGGGGTTAACACTAGGGTTGATCAAGGGGTTAAATGTTTTTCCTAGTGTGTGTTCTAACTGTGCAGGGGATAGGACTTACTAGGAGACGAAAGAGACCAGCGTTCTTCTGGCTGGTCATGTGACTCTCGGCCAGTCTCCTGGGCTAACTTCAGAGGGAGATCTCAGCCCCTCCAGCAGTAGCCATGTATCGGATGTTTACAGCGGCTGCGCGTCAGGTATTTACATGCCTTGTTTTAATAAAATACTTATACAGTGTGGTATGCTTTGTTATAATAGAGGGGCTGGCAAGTGATTTGCAGGACTGGGTTAGAAACACTTTAATTAAATATTGCAGCTGGTTTCTCCTTTTCCCACAGTCCATGATGGCTTCCATCTCATATTCCTCATCTCCATTAAAAATATCTGGAAATGGCTCAGGTTCTGCAGGATTCAATAGAAAGACGTAGAACACTGGATACATGTTAAGCAAGTCTGCTAAGGCTATGGACAATTCATATGATACCACGTTAAGCTTCCTTTTTGCTGGGAATGGTCCCACAAACTTAGGTGCAAGGTTTTTCGAGGGACACACCAACATAAGATTGTCTGCAGATAGCCATACTTGGTCACCCTACTGGAGAATCGATTCCCCCCTTCTCTTTTCGTCAAAAGCCCTCTTGTTAACCATCTGTGCCTTGGTCATTGTGAGGAAATTCACAGTGCTCTGGAAAGCTGGAACCATGAATTTCGGAAAAAAATTAGTTAAGAAGGACGGATAAAATCCGGAGCTGGCAAAGAATAGAGACTGACCTATAGCAGAGGTGCTAGGGTTATTGTAGGCTAATTCCACCATTGACAGTAGTGATACTCAGTCAATGGTGGATAAATGTAGTAAAGCATCGGCTGTATTGCTCAAGTATGTGGATGGTCCTCTCTGTTTGCCTTTTGGTTTTAAAATGTTAGGCTGAAGACAAGGACAGTTCAATTTTTAAGACATCGCAAAGAGCCTTCCAGAATCGAGAAGTAAATTGGACACCCCAATCTGAAACAATATTAACAGGGACTCCATGAAGTCTCGTGATATCATTATTGAAGACCTGGGCAGTCTCCATAGCAGAAGCATATTCTTCAGAGGCAAGAAATAAGCCATTTTAGTCAGGTGGTCTACTACTACAAAAATATCTGTTAACTCTTTTGATGGAGGGAGCTCCACTATGAAGTTCATAGATATCATCCTCCATGGCCTGTCAGGAACTGGTAATAGTCTGAGTAAACCCCAGACTTTGCTTCTAGCGCTCTTGCTCCGTGTACAAATGGCACATGCATTCACATACTCCTTACAATTCTTCTATAAGTTTGGAGTAAAACGAGCGTTTTGTGGACTCCGAAGTGGCCTGACAAGGGATGATCATGACAAAGGCCCAAAACAGTTACCGAAATACTCTCTGGCACAAAAAATTTGTCTTCCATCCATAGTAATCCTTCTCTACGCACCAATGTGACCCCAGGGGGGCCAGAAACACCCACAGATGCCTGCTTTATTCAGGACAGAAGATCAATTTGCAAAAGCAAAGAGTTACCTGCAGACAAGATACTATTTGGCACTGGTAGTTCCTTTGGGTCATCGAATGTGTGGGAAAGTGCATCTGGCTTGACGTGGGTGAGGCCCTTTCTGTGATTTCATTCCGCACGAGCAGGCTGGTGCTGACCGCAGCCGTGTGTGTTTATGTGGTACTTCGCTGTTTTTAATCTGCTTAACTGTAATCTGTGCTTTTAATACATGCCTTTTTAAAGTATTATCCTATAAAGTTTTCCTCTTTCTCTGCATATGTGGGGAGTGATTATCGGCCGACTTTCCATTATCTGATACCTTGGAAACATCAGTGTGATCGCAGGTGAAACAGAAATCCCTCCCAGTTTGGCTGTTGAATCTTTTGGATATTCCTTAAGTGAGTGTGATGTCTATAATTTTAGATCTGCCATTTCTGTTATGCACTATATGTGATGAAGGCACTCATTTGAGCACTATCTGTCCTGTATGGTGTATGACACAGACACACATTGCAACGTTATAGGATCGGATGTCTGTTTAAACACTTACACATGAGGAGGTACTTATGGATGTTCTTATATTTAAATGATCCTTTTAACAGATACTCCCACTCTTGAAGAGCAGCTTTAATGGCAAGAAGCTCAGGATCCCTTACATCATAATTCCTCTCAGCTGGAGAAACTTTCCTACTGGGAGTATCTCACCAAAAATGACAGTTTTGTTGCAAAGGATACCTGGCATCTGACTTAGGGCAGAGTTCTAAGCAAATCGGTAATCCAATCACACAAACAGGAAATTATGTTTCTGAGAGGGTGTTCTGTACACATTGTGGGTACAGAACACCTCCAAGTAGCCATATTGCATTGCATTTTCCCCAAAAATGCAAAGCTGCTGATTGAAAAGAAAAAGGTCATTTTTAAAAACATTCAATTACAATATGACTTTTGTAATTTTGTTTGCTATTTTTTCCACATTAAAGTGGAGTTACATATATACTCTCTGCTCTGCTTTCGTGGCTGTGGTGAACTAGGATAACATATACATATATTTTGGGAATGTTCGGTTTCAAAATATTTTTGGAAAGAGGTTTTTCTCATGCTCTCAAACTCATTAAAAAAATCAATCAATCCAGATCCTTCAATTGCACTTCTAAATCTAAAACCGATCTCTATTTCCCACAATCAATTTAAACTTCTTCTACAAATCACCACAGCAGCAAAACAGACAACTGCCAAAGCCTGAAAAACCCCATCATTAATGCTCTCTGAGACCAAGAACAGAATACATTTAGCCATGATTCATTCATTGGTAGAAGCTATATCCAATGATAAGATTTAAAAAAAATGAGAACATTTGGAATCCTTGGGTAACTCACTTTTTCCCCTCCCAATTTTGATACCACATTATTAAGACCTTGGCAGTATAGCTATAAATATCTACCTAGTAGGGTTGTCCCGATACCACTTTTTTAGGACCGAGTACAAGTACCGATACTTTTTTTCATGTACTTGCCGATACCGAATACCGATACTTTTTTTAAATGTCATGTGACAGTTTTCAAAACCACAATACAGACTAAGGATATTTTCTTTAGAATTATGAAGAACTCTAACTCAAGACATTATAAAAGAATAAAAATGAGTAAAAATGAATAAAAAAAAATTATTTTCTTGTCACGCAGTAGTAAAAAACTCAAAGAATTTTCACAGAACATGTTGATAAATACAAAAAAGTATTCTATTTTGGCATCGGGAGCATTTGCACGAATACAAGTACTCCCGCAAATACTTGGTATCGGTCCCGATACCGATACTAGTATCGGTATCTGGACAACCCTACTACCTAGCATACCCAAAATTTATGACCATCATTATAAGATACCCCGGGGACCTCTACTTCCTTTACATTTTTTTTCTTTTACCCTTTTCTCTCTTCTACTTCTCCTCTTTAGTCTGTCTTTTTTATATATATATATTTATTCTTATACACAAAAACTAGTAGCGGAATTCCTCTCTTATGATTTCTTATCTATACTATACAATAGTTATAGAGTTCCATTGATTTAGCACAAACCTATTTTAAATCCTTTTTCCATCTCTACAACATATTAATTCAACGTCAAAAGTAAAATTAGAAACTAAGATATTTATTTTTTTCCCATTTCTACTGATATTACATATTATATTATTGTTATATCTAGTTGGTACCTATTTGGTTTCAACACTAAGCATATTTTTTAGTAAGATATCAAATATTGGTCAACACAGGTTAAGTTTATTTATTTTATCATTTTGGAACCCAACGTTGATACAACTATCCAATATATATTCACTTTAACTGCTACTATGTAATTTTACTATGGGCCAGATTCAGGTAGATGGGCGAATCTTTAAGTTGGAGTAACGTTTCTCATTTACGTTACTCCGCCGAAACTTTAGGAGCAAGTACTGTTATTCTCACAGCACTTGCTCCTTAAGTTGCGGCTGCGTAGCGAAAATGAGCCGGCGGAATTCAAATTGGGCGGGTAGGGGGCGTGTATTATTATAACTAGGCGCGATCCCGCGGCGAACGTACTGCGCATGCGTCGACTGTCAGTGCGCATGCTCCAAATTCTTTCAGGGAACGTCAATGACGTCAATCCCCATTCACGGACGTTTTACGCAAACGAATCAAATTTTTTTTTTTTCGACGCGATGACGACGGCCATACTTAACATAGGATACTCCACTAGGGGGCTGCTTTATCTTTACGCCGCGTATCTCTTACAGAAACGTCGGAAAGTCACTGCGTCGCGCCCGAATACGATCGTGAATTGCCGATTCTCGCTGATTAACATATTCTCGGCGTTAATCAGCGGGAACGCCCCCAGCGCCATTTTTTAAAATTGCAGTTCCGATACGACGGCGTAATATAATTACGCCGCTCGTATAGGAACTCCAACCCGGCGTTTCTTGTTTTCTGACTACAGAAAACAGAAACGCCAGCTCAAAGTGAGAGTTAGGCTGGAGTATCACTGATACTCCAGAGTAACTCTACCTGAATCTGGCCCTATGTTTGTTAATAATATATATGCTTGTAATCTTCAAACTCAATAAACAAAATTGACAAAGAAAAGTTTAGGAGTTGATTTTCTAAAGACGATTAGATAATAGGTGCAATTGCACCCAACAAAGTGCAGTTGCTCCAGAGCTTAGTAAATGAGGAGAAGATCTGTTGACTTCCATCATCCAATCATGTGCAAGAAAAAAAAATTCTTGCATGTGATTGGGTATTCTTTGTAAAGTGAAGCTTCACCTCATTTACTAAGCTCTGGAGCAACTACAATTGCAAAGTTCACAGTCTATTTGTCTTTAGTAAATTAACCCCATAGTATAGTATAATAGTTTTGGCAATGAAGTACTATATTTTGTTACAGTGGTCTGTACATCAGACCAAAAAGAGGGATAACTGAGGAGGACAAAGATTAGAGAGACTTTATCCCAAGAGTATCAGTCCCCCCAAATCAGGGACATTTGGTAGCTATGCTATCAAGCCTTCACAGCTGTAGTTGACACATATTTCCATTTAATTTTTGTATGGGGCACAGGTTGGCAGACCTTATACAATTTATGTTCCCTGATAGAAGTAACTGCCAAATAAACAAAAATGTAAAACCCCTGCAGTTATTCATGTTAACCAATTAATAATATGCTAGCTAACTGCTCAGTATTGTAAAATAAAAAGAAAAGGCAATGATGACATTGAGGCCGTGTACACACGACCGAGGTTCTCGCTGGAAACCAGCGAGAACCTCGCTGGAAGCTGCATTCCAGCGAGGACCTCGGCCGTGTGTACACTCTCGGCGAGCTTCCCGTCGGGAAGCCCGTCGAGCAGAAATAGAGAGCACGCTCTCTATTTGCTCGACGGCCCGCCTGGAAGAATGGCTGGTTGCCATTCCCGACGGGCGGGTCGCCGATTTCGACGGCCGGCAGGGAACCTCGACGGGCGGAACGATGTGTTCTGCCCGTCGAGGTTCTCTGCCGTGTGATTTTCAGCTTGTATTGATTTACTAGCATGTAGATGTTTTAAGAATGGTACCCCTGAACATTGGTCTGTACAAAAATCCAAGAAACTAACTATACTGTAAACTTCTGACAAGATGGTACCTCACCCCCACCTCCTGCATCAGTATTTCCCTGATAATACTGATCTTTGTTGGCGATGCCAGGGAGACAGAGGAACGTTACTCTGCATATTTTGGTCATGCCATAAATTAACCCATTTCTGAGCAACAGTCAGGGACGCTACTCAAGTTCATGGAATACAAGATTCCTGTTGATCTGGCCTTTTTTTTACTACATGTTACGTATCTAACATCTCTGTCAAACGTTATCAAAAATCTATTATACAACACCTCCTAAACGCTGCAAAGTCCTGCATCCCGCTCCACTGGAAGAAACAACTACCGCCAACTGTGGCTGACTAGCTACATAAGGTGGAAGATGTTAGTAGAATGGAGGACTTAATGTTAACTGCGCAACACCAGCAGGAAAAATACTCTAAGGCGGCGTACACACGAGGGGATATGTCCGCTGAAAACGGTCCGATGGACCGTTTCAGCAGACATCTCCGCTCGTGTGTATGGGCTAGCGGACAGATTTCTCCACCCGACAGATTTCAAAGCATGCTTTGAAATCTATCGGGTGGGAATCTGTCCGCCCGACATGTCTGCTGGTTAGTACACTTACCAGCAGACATGTCGGCTCCCACCACCGCCGCGCCGCTGCCGAATGGATTCGGCGCATGCGCGGAAGTGTTTTACTTCCTGGTGCGGTGACGTGGCGGTGACGCGGCGGCGTCAACGTCACCGCCGCGTCACCACTACGTCACCGCGCCGTCCGGCGGCGGGGAATTTGATCCGATGGTGTGTACACGCCATCGGATCAAACTCCCGATCGGACATATCCGATGGAAATGGTCCGCGGACCGTTTTCATCGGATATATCCGATCGTCTGTACGCCGCCTAAAACCTGGAGACTTTGGAAACAGTTTGTCCTCTCTGCAGAGGATTTGGCCCTCTTGGCTACGGATGTAATATGTGAGCACTATTCCCTGAATGCCTTGGCTATTTGGAGCCAACGCTACCCAGACCACCCCTCCCCCTCCTTTACATCCCTTCCCCCCTTTTTTTTCTACCCTCTCCCCCTTTTTTTTTTCTTTTCTTTGTTTCACTTTCTCTTCAGTACAATTCTTTCAGTTGTTGAATATAGGAAACTGGTTATGGGTGGCTTCAGGTCTATCACCTTAGTTTTCTTTTCGTTACTTCTAGTAGACGGCAAATGGCAGAATCTGTTAGATTCCCTCTTTATATCTCCTCTGTTACTTTTTAAAGATGTTTGTTCTGGAATCAATTTTCTTATGGTTAAAAAAACGATAGAAAAAACTAAACGTCTGTGGGGAAATCCATCAATCAAAAATCCACGCATTCTCAGAATCAAGTCGACACATGTTCGGAAGCATTGAACTTCATTTTTCTCAGCACGTCGTTGTGTTTTACGTCACCGCGTTGGATACAATCGGATTTTTAACTGATGGTGTTTAGGCAAGACTGATGAAAGTCAGCTTCGTCAGGTATCTGATGAAAAAATCAATCGGTCCGTTTTCATCAGACAAACCGATCGTGTGTACAAGGCATTAAACACAAATGTATTAGTCTTTTAAGAAAATAATGCATACTCAATACTCAATGTCTGGAGACCCCGCTTTCTTGAGGATGTTTCTGTCTGCTTCAATTAATCAACAGCTGCTTCCTCCTAGCTAAAACAGTAGATATTGTGACATCCAACCTAAGATGTGCTAGAAATAAAAATGTTCCAGTGCAGACAGATTGTGGAGATATTTTAGGATTTATAAAAGAGGACACTAAGTCAAGTCTAATTAAAATGTTATTCTTTGCTGTTTCTGTATCGTCACGTATTGAGAATAAGTACTTCATTTAGCCTGGATGTCAGCCTAATATTACTGCTTTTCATTTCATACAGTGTATAAATATGATGGGTTGCATTTATTCTTGATAATTTGTGAGAATGCCTTGGATGTGAAATAAGATATTGAACCACTAGCTTAATACATCGTTCAATATAATAAAATATGTACAATACATTAAACCACTCCAGTCACATGTAAGAAAAATATCTATTATACATTCTGAACATGTGCCCAAAGGAAGCCTCTGCATGTGTAAATTGTGTTTTCTCATGAACTAACAATTTCTAGAATGTTATGCTGGCCATACAATCAATTTTGTTGCAATGTCAGATACTTGCAAAAAAATAAAAATGAATCAAGGCAACTCTAAAGACATGCTGGTAGTTTAATTTGCTCCTGTCAAAATTGGTCCTAATATGTTTATGAATGTGATTTAAAGACTTCTTCATAGCACAGAATGATGTGAATGTACAATATAAATATATATCACTACATAAAATTGTTGGTGACATATAAGTGCCTCAGTACATACAGAGCAGAGGATATGAGTCAACTGCTGTGTGGCGATGGAGGGACATGCCATCACCGGGGAGGCTGTGGTGTCAGTTTAATTGATTAAGAATGAGTCGTGCAGATAGCAGAGAGAGGAGAGAGCAGAGAGGAACCACACTTGGTGCTTTGAATGCAGGTTATTACACACTTCAAAGCTTTTTTGAGTGACGGTTCCCTTTAAGAATCTATTAAAAGTTATGAACCCCTCCCCAGATTTTTTCTTACATTAACACAACTTTGCATGCATAAAATATATAAAGTAAACAATAACAAAAAAAAATCACTCCTTTTCATGCAAAAAGTAATTGCCATTAAATACAAAAATGAAATGCAATCAACTTTTGAAAATTAAATAAAACAAATTAAAATAATGCTCAAATCTACTTCTACTATTACTACTACTACTACTACTACTACTGGAAAATGAGAATTATCACTTGTTGTTATGGAGTGGCACAAGATAGTGGTTGTGCAAAGAAAGATGAAACCAATCTAAATGGTAAACATAGGCCAGCAAAAAGTCAATAAATTTTAGTGGTTGGCACTATTAGCAGTGGAAGAGTGTATTGTCCTTAATTTCTTTCAATGAGAAATCATTGATTGGGATGGGACGGCGGGAGCTGTATAATGCATGTAAATGTCATTTTTTTCTAACTGATCCTCGCGGAACCCCATGAGACACATTCATGGACCCATTGTTAAGGACCCCTGCTATAGAGGGATGTGCTTTGTTCATTTTTCATGTCTGAGGTTTACAACAACTCTAAGGCCTCGTACACACGAGCAGACAGATTTGTTCAAATCTGTCCGTTTGACAGATTTGAACAAATCTGTCTGCTAGGATTTTGGTTTGCTCGCGTATACACACAAGCAAACCAAAATCCCCGCCAGCAGAGAGCGCGCTGACGTGTCGGTGACGTGGCGGTGACGTTGACGCCGCCACGTCACCACAGCAGGAAGTAAAACACTTCCGCGCATGCGCCGAATCCATTCGGCGGCGGTGCGGCGGCGGTGCGGGACGACATGTCTGCTGGTAAGTGTACTAACCAGCAGACATGTCGGGCGGACGGATTCCCACCCGATAGATTTCAAAGCATGCTTTGAAATCTGTCGGGTGGCCAAATCCGTCGGCTCGGCCGTACACACGATCGAATCTGTCTGCTGAAACGGTCCAGCGGACCGTTTCCAGCGGACAGATTTGATTGTGTGTACGAGGCCTTACTCTAAATTTAGGTTTTTAAAATGTAGCATATGTAAAATTGTAATTGTTATAGTTTGCCATCATATTTTTGGCAAAGGCAATTTTGAGGGCTTATAGTTAACCAAAAGCCAGCGCTCAATAAATGAAATCATATGCTATACAGTGATGTTCAATAGCAAAGCATTAATGTGCTAAAAATAGTCTTATAGTCTTAAGTGTTCTTGAAATCTTCAAATTTAATGCAATCCTTCACCACCCTTATCCCTCAAGTGAAAGAAGAGGCTTACCAAATTTTATTGACCCCCTCATACAGTAGGTTATATAAAGTTTTTAATATAATCCACAAACAAGGTAAACTTTGTAAGGTTCCGTCTCTTCAGCTGTATTCCACCGTCTCCAACTCCACTCAATCACACTATAACGTTTTCATAGTAGGAGAGAAATATCATAGTGTAGTAACTCAAACTTTAATGCATGCCTCTCCACCCTGAACACCATCCTGCAACTCCACTCTAAACACCCCCTCCCTGCATGTCCACCCTAAGCAATAACCCCCCTCTCTGCATCTACACCCTAAGAAATAACCCCCCCTGCTTCTCCACCTTAAACAATAACCCCCCTCCATGCCTCTCCATCCTAAAGCCCGCCTCTCCACCCTAAACAATAACCCCCCTCTATGCCTCTCCACCCTAAACAATAACCCCTCTTCCTGCCTCTCCACCCTAAACACCCCCAATCCCTGCCTCTCCACCCTAAACACCCCCTTCTCTGCCTCTCCACCCTAAACTAATAACCTCTCTGTGTTTAATTATGGGGTTAGTATGAGGAAGGGGTCCTGTGTAATGATGGGGATAGAGATGGTGGTAGGGGGGATTAGTTTTGTTTAACCATGCACTTAAGCCCCTTCCACTGATAACAATCTGGCCAAACCCACTTTTTGGTGTGGCGTGCCACATGCTTACATCAGCCTCAAGTTCTAAAGTTGGGAGGTATGTACTCTGTTCTTTGATGCTCGAGATGCATACTCTGTCCTGTGATGCTGGGGCTGTATACTCTGTCCTGTGATGCTCGGGGATGCATATTCTGTCCTGCGATGCTGGGACTGTATACTCTGTCCTATGATGCTGAGCTGTATACTCTGTCCTGTGATGCTGCGTTTGTATACTCTGTTCTGTGATGCTGCGGTTGTATACTCTGTCCTGTGATGCTGGGGTTGTATACTCTGTCCCGTGATGCTGAGCTGTATACTCTGTCCTGTGATGCTGGGGCTGTATACTGTCCTGTGATGCTGAGCTGTATACTCTGTCCTGTGATGCTCGGGCTGTATACTTTGTCCTGTGATGCTGGGGTTGTATACTCTGTCCCGTGATGCTGAGCTGTATACTCTGTCCTGTGATGCTGGGGCTGTATACTCTGCCCTGTGATGCTGGGGCTGTATACTCTGTCCTGTGATGCTGGGGCTGTATACTCTGTCCTGTGATGCTGAGGCTGTATACTCTGTCCTGTGATGCTGAGGCTGTATATACTCTGCCCTGTGATGCTGGGGCTGTATACTCTGTCCTGTGATGCTAAGCTGTATACTCCTGACACTATGGGTGGAAGTTAGTGGAATAGAGGGGACGGAGTGGGTGGATTCTATAAGGGGTGGGCATTATGAGAAGTGGGATGGGTCAAAGGGGAGGGGCGGAGTCAGGCGCTCCCCATCCTAAATCTTCTCCAGCCGCCACTAATACAAAGATATTCAGATCAATTAATTAACTTCACTATGTGCATTAGTTGTCAACAACAGCATACGTCCACAGGATCTGACTGCTGCCCAGGTACTCAAGTTGTGTGCTTTCAAAAAAGGAATGAGGTAGATGAATAAGCATACATCTGTATACTTTCTGGGCCCAGCAGGAAGAAAATATCCATCCTAAGAACCCTTCCTTGGCCAGAGTAACTAACGTTCAGAACTAAGATAGATAAAAAAAAACATGAAAGAAATAAAAAACAAATAGGAAAGATAACAGAGAAGGAGAAAATGTAAGGGGATGGGGCAAAATGAGGTTTAAGGTGGGATAAAGCAGGATTGGTCAGGACACCAACACGCCCTGGCCCACATCCTGTTAGATAGTCTGCAGGGAGTCATAAAAATCCACCGGAAAATAATGTGTTATTTATGGGGTCCAAAGTTTATTTTAATTTCTGGACTTTATCATGAAAAATTATTTGTTTACCTTTTGTGATTGGACTAATGTACTAACTGCCCCGTAGCCCCTAAAAAATAAAAGTCAGAGGCACCCCAGTAAATGCAGAGTTAACTGACCCATGTGCTGTCATATGGCATGGTTTTTGGCTTTTGAATGGAATTCTTCCCACTGTTTCTTCATGTCTGATAACTATTTCTGACGGGTTGACTTCCAATGACCTCCTATTCGTTTCATTCTCAATCTACAGACATATATACCTTGACTTCAGTTCTGAGAAATACCCTGAATAAATATTGTTTCAGTTCACATTATATACATTGACACTTCTATTGGAGTGTTAAATTTTTTTCTTGACTACATAGCTAGATGAAACCGTTAGTGACAAAGGCTATGTCAAGTTTAATAAGAAGACTGTATGCTCAAAAAGGATACATTCAAAGTTGCAGTTGATAAGATAGATCAGTGGCTCATCAAACACTGCAATATGACAGTAAGATAATAATTCAAGCCAATAGGAACTCCACATTGAGAATGTAGATTTTGAAGTTATCCTAATACATCAGTCATAAAATAATGCCTTCATTTATTTTTGAGTTTATAGATTTTGAAGCTGTCACAGATACATCAATCATAAAATAATGCCTTATTTTATTTTATTATACTGTACAAAATTCTGGCTGATGTAAGCTAACATACTTTTATATTTTAAAATATGTCAAGCCATATTCCTTCTGCTTTACAAGGTTTAATTACTTAGGTATCAGAAAGAAAATGTAATCACTTTATTTAATAGAATGATGCACTTCAAAAGAAAGTGGAATGGTATGCAGTAATAAAACGGATTACCTGACTGGTTGGAAAAGCCCATTATGGATAATAACAAAAGCCTATGCGGAGCAATGTGCATTAAGGCATTGGCTTATGTTTAAGCAGAATGTTATTTTACAGTATATTTTTTATCCTACGTGATGGTTAGTTACCTTTCTGCTCTTCACACAGTTGAAAGTCTTTGGGCCAGATTCTCATAGATTCTGGCGTATCGTAGCGTAAGCTATTTACACTACTCCGCCGCAACTTACAGGAGCAAGTGCCGTATTCTCCAAGCACTCGCTCCGTAATTTGCAGCGGCGTAGTATTTAAATTAAGCGCGCCCCCACGCCGAAAGAACTGCGCATGCACCGGCCGTAAAAGTAGCCCAGTGCGCATTCTCCAACTCACGTCAGAAAACGTCAATGAAGCCGACGTGAACATCACTTATGCAAAGCCCTATTTGTGAATGTTTTATGTAAACGACGTAAACAACGGAAAAACACGACGCTGTCCCGAGTCCATACTTAACATGGCATACGGCGGACCGACGTAAAGCTACCCCTCATATAGCAGGGGTAACCTTACGCTTACGGAAACTACATAAACTACGGCGACGCGGTGCAAATACGTTCGGGAATCGGCGTATCATTCTCATTTGCATATACGCCACCTAGCGGCCAGCGTAGTATTGCATTTAGGATCCGACAGTGTAAGTGACTTACGCCAGTCGGATCTACGCCGTATCTATGCGTAAATGATTCTAGGAATCAGACGCATAGATACCCGGGCTCAGAATCAGAGATACACCGTTGTATCTCTTATGAGAATCTGGCCCTTTGAGTACATTGTTACATACATTATAAGTGGCTGCTCTGTTAATAGGCTGCATTTCTGATTCATTGTGATGATTTGTCTTGAGCCCTCTATTCATTAAAGTTGGTGTGACCTCACCTATTAACAAGCAAGCTGCCAAATAATGTAGGATGGAGTTTTATTCAACGATCACATGGCTTCCC
Source organism: Rana kukunoris (assembly GCA_029574335.1). Lineage (NCBI taxonomy): Eukaryota > Metazoa > Chordata > Amphibia > Anura > Ranidae > Rana > Rana kukunoris. The sequence continues at coordinate 493,478,997 of CM056049.1, read as the reverse complement.
AGACTTATTTCTCATCCTGGTTCTCAAGTGCGACAAGGATACCTCAATGTTCAGCTGCTCTTGTGACAGGGAAGCACCTAATTGGAGCTGCTGTCAATTGAACCAGGCCTTGCAGGAAGTGTATATAGAAAAAAATGGATAACGGCGCCAACAAAAATATGTGAAATTAAAATTTAAATAAATATCTATACAACAAGTTCAGCTCCAAAAATTAGTAGGTGATGAATAAACTGTAAAAAGGAAGGTACAAAGAGCGCAACAAGTATAAATTAATTAGTTGAAAAATAAGAAAAAAGTTCAAATTTCTTGCAAATGTAGAACTGGCAACAAAATGCTATGTTCCAGATTTAGGCTCCAACCACCCTGCTCTCAGAAATTGCAGCGTGCATAATAAAGTGCTTCACCCGAAGTGACAATCAAAATGCGCTCACCAGGAATATACGGCCTTAAATGACCTACAGGCATGTAAAGGGTTCTTTCAGGATCCTTCTTAATACACTCTCTCCCAAATGAGGTCAATTCCCAATAGATCCAAATACAGATAACTCCTTGTGTGTTCCAATCATCCAATCTAAAGGCTCCACCGCAATGAGCCACAAAAAACGGGGATAGTGTAATCCCTTTACATGCTTGTAGGTCATTTATGGCTGTATATTTCTGGTATATTTCTGATGAGCGCATTTTGATTGTCAGTTCGTGTGAAGCACTTTATTATGCACGCTGCATTTTCTAAGAGCATGGTGGTTGGAGCCTAAATCTGGAACATAGCATTTTGTTGCCAGTTCTACATTTGCAAGAAATTTGAACTTTTTTCTTATTTTTTAACACATTAATTGGAGTTTATATGGACATTAATTTACACTTGTTGCGCCCATTGTACCTTTCTTTCTCATGCAGAAAGTGTATCAGTTAGCCTGGCTATCGGATTACAGGCACACTGTAGTTCAGTGCAGCTTGATGTTTCACCTACAGGGGGCATCTCCTTGATGCTCTAGGCACAAAGGGAAATTTGAATGACACTGGATATCATTCAATGTGGAAGAGGACTGGTACTGAACCACAGATGAAGACACTTAAGACAGTGATATAGTGTTGAATTGACTAGTGTTCAGGGGTCAAGTCCAGGGAAAAAAGTGTGGAAACTCACCCAAGATTCCCCACCCACTTAAAAAAAAAAAAAAATTGCATGTATATATATATATATATATATATATATATATATATATATATACATGTTTTATGTACTACTTTTTTTAACGAATAAACTGCAACATTTATTGTCAAGTGCCAGTTTTATGAGTCAGGAAAACACATATAAAATTAACATGCATTAAACAAATAAATATAGCACAGATGTGACAACAAAATAATTTAATCTGTATGCTATACTAACAATAAAACACACCACTAGGGTTGCCACCTGTCCAGTTTTGACCTAGAGAGTCCAGGTTCTGACACATGTGCCCGGGTTTCCAACCGCTGGAAACCCGGGCACACATTCCACCGTCCTGTGACCAGTGACAGCCATATCTGTCCCCGGCCCTAACATCTAGAGGGGTGGCGCGCATGATGCCATGCCCGCTATCACTGTCACACAGCGGTGTGCTCTGAGCCAGCAGGTGCCCTGTGATTGGCCGAACGGGCCATGTGTGGGGCAGGCCAGGCAGCAGACATGGGGGTCTGAGACTGGCCCTGCGGAGCTGGTGCTGGTCACGTGTGGAGGCAGGGGCGGGGCTGGACTGTGGATTCGATAATCTTGCCTGCTTGCTCCTGGAGTCCTGCCTCACAATGTGTGTCTCCTGAGGTCTCATCTGCTCTGTCAGCTTGCCCCCCTCCTCTGTGTCACCCCCTCCTCTGTGTCACCCCCTTCTTTGTGTCACCCCCCTCCTCTGTGTCACCCCCCTCCTCTGTGTCACCCCCCTCCTCTGTGTCACCCCCCTCCTCTGTGTCAACCCCCTCCTCTGTGTCACCCCTCTCCTCTGTGTCACCCCCCTCCTCTGTGTGAAAAGTAAAAAACAACCTTTCCCATAGTAATCCTTTGTTGTTACTGGCCGCTTACTTTATATGTGGATTCAGCGCCCGCCCGGGTAGTGTGTGTGGGTATTCCCTCACTTCCGCAATGTCTTCTGGGAGCTTTTGTCATTGTTTCCAGGAGTCATTGCGGAGGCCTGCCGCGAGTTATCGCAGGATTTAGAAAGAACATTAAGCAAGTTCTTTCTAAATCCCACAATAATTTGCGGCAGGCCTCCGCAATGTCTCCTGGGAACAATTACAAATGCTCCCAGGAGACATTGCGGCATCACTGCGGCCATCGTTAGTGAAGTCTGGGCGGCTCGAGGCCCGCAACGGGAGCGGCCTTCCTGCTTTGGGAAAAATGCAGGGACGCAGGACTCGAACCCTGCTATTGTTACTGTACAAAATAAAATAAAAATCTTATTCGGGAGGAGGATAGGGGACAAAAGTAATAATATAGTTAGACTTTAGTAGGCATAAGAATATATATTTTTTCTCCTTTTTCCCATACTTTTTCTCATTTTGTACATGTTTCAGAAAAAATGTGTGCTGTTAATACTTCAATTTGTATTTGTCTGCATAATCAAAAATGAATAATTTCTTCATACCTTGTTTTATGTGCTACCAAATATTTTTGTCTTATGTCCTTTTATTTTTCTCTCTTTTCATTTTATAATTTGAGGTTTGCACAAAGGTGAGCATTTTTAAATGCAGTATTGTCTTTAGTTTGATTACATGTTGTTCAATATTTTCTTATTTCTTTGGCAATATTAAACAACATCTAAATGTCTTTTTTTGGCTTGAGCTTTGTATTATTATGTGCATTATCAGGGTTTATCTAACGCGAGGCAAACAAGGCATTTGCCATCCCTGCAACATTCCTAAAAAATTTCGATGCTGACTCCACTGCTCCGTGCCATACATGAGAGCAGCAACCTGTGACCCTGCCCTCCTTCCCCACACTGTCCCTGCCTGGCACTGAGATTGGGCATGGCCATGGCTCCTCCTTCCCCCCTCTTCCACAGCCATATACTATTTCCTAACCTGTGGCTAGGTCTGTAAAGAGGGAGGAAGCAGGAAAAAGCATGAGTAAGCAGGAGGAGAGGATTGCTTACAGGGGGATTCCCAATCCATCCCTGGAAGGGAGTGCAGGAGAGTCAGGGCTGGGGGGAACATAGCCCAGACACCAGGCATCCCAGGCTGGGGTGATCTCCTGTCCTCTGGAGATATGTGAGTGTGGGCACTGGGGGTGTATGAGATGACTGTGGGCACTGGGGTGAGTGTGGGGGCTGGGGGGAGAGGTGAGTGTGGACACTGGGGTCTCTTAGCCCCCTCTCTCTCACCCTCCCCGCCAACATCTCTACCCTCCTCTCTCCTCTTCTTTAATTTTTCTTATTTTCCATGTACCCATCTCTCTCTCCTTCCTACACCTATCTCTTCATCTAGCGCGGGGGGGGGGAGCACTGTGGAAGGCTAGTGGGATGGTTACTAACCCACAGTCTACCAGAGACACTGTACATCTACCAGAGACCCCAAATAGCCACTATAGCCACCCCAAATAGGAACGGGTGTCTAGGGCAGCACAAAATCAAAATACACCACTGTGCATTATACAGCATTGGATGCATTTACTAAATAAATGGGGACTGTTTATTTAGGAAAGGGAAAGCTCTTACCTTAGCATATACAGTATGGCAAAGCTATGTTCACTTTGAATAGCCAATCATGTGAAAATAAATGTTTAAAAGATGAATTTATTGTTTTCAAATTAATAAATGTTTGAAGTGAAGCGAATATGGTGCCACCTTATTCACCAGGTGAATTCATTTGCAAAATGAGCATAAATATTCTAAAGTGAACATTCACTTTGCAAAATAAACAGTCTCTGTTAATTTAAATGACCCCCCCCCCCCTAAAATAACCATAAGCTGCCATTGCTTTATCCCTTTGGAAAAAGCTAGTTTATGACTATATCTGGTTCTAATACTTTGAGTCACTGCCTCTTAATAAAGGTTTTATTTACGGTAATCATATTTGGCAAATGAATTATGCAGAGATATTCATTAAATAGTTTAATTAATCGGCTAAATGTTACAAACTGGCAATGCTTATAATTACGGTTTATATCACATATTACTTTGTAAAACTGATAGAACCAACATTCATCCTTCTGTTTACATTCATGGAAACAGGGTAATGTTGTGATCTTAAAGCAAAGAAAAATGTACAGGTTCCTACATACATGAGATGAGAACACCCAAGTGCCAAGCAATCTTTTTATCTTAATGGAATTATCATGCCTGTCTATGTCAGACAATTATGTTAGCAAACAGCCTGGACTGATCTCAGGGGCTTAAAAGCAAACATACAGGAAGATCGAGCCATCCAGTCAATTCCTTCCACTGAGATTGGTCAGGCAGGACTGTCTGCAGATTTTATAAAGCACTCAAAGACATAAGTTTCCTTTACAAAAAACTTGACTTTTGTTGTTCTCTCCTAATATGACCAAATGGAACTATTTATTATCTGTGACCACAGCATTTGTTTTCCATTTAGATACTCAGTGACATAGAACAAGAAGCACTTTACAAGAATGCATGCTTTCAAAGAAGCAATTCTTTTTCACTGATCCAAAAACGGGAACAGAAGGGAGAGATGCTACTAAAGGCTTGGAGCTGTAATGCTTTACCAGAGGGGAAGGTAAAAAATTAAAACGTTTGCCCATATTACAGTTAACAAATATTGTAAAATTAGTATACTTAATAATACAATTTGTTTACATAAAACGTAATATTTCCAAAAATAGTTTGCATCTTGTTTTAACAAATCATTAGCTTTCAATTTGGTTTAAAGTGATGAGCTAACCAACACAGATATTCTGACCATGTGTTCTTGGAAACATTCACCATTCACGGTGTTGCCTCACTGCATTATGAACAAGCTAGGGTAATCTAGTAAATTCGGTGAATTTGAAATATAGGTACGGTAGACATCATTCTCCAAATTTAATATTCTGCATCTTGAAAAAACAGAAAAAAAGAATCATCCCCTAATAATTGTTTTACATGTGTCATACAAAATAACATAGTGGAGTTTAACACTATAAAATGCATTGGGGGGGGGGGGGGGCTTATACTGATAAAATCCTAAAATGAAAATGAAGCTCTGGAGTCTGGAATAGTTGGTGTGCTCTATAGATCCCTAAAGCCTACTTTTTTTTCTAGACCATTGTCAAAGATGGAGAGTGTGATGAGCCTGAAGCATTATGGGTGGAACTGTACATGGGTGTGCGTACTACAAAGGTTATCATTGGAGTTTGTTATTGACCTCCCAGTGTTAATGAGGAGGTGGAGACTCAGCTCCTTGCACAGATAGAAAGGGCTGCGACAATGATAATAATGGAGGATTTTAACTACCTGGAAATTCACTGGAGTAATGGCACTGCTGGACAGTTAACCACTTGCCGACCGCCGCACACACATATACGTCGGCAGAATGGCACAGGCAGACAAATTTGTGTACAGGTAGGTCCCTTTAAATGTGCCGCCTTTCAGGTGCATGCTGCACGAGTGTTCCTGCGGGTCACGCAAACTTGATGTTCACCGACAGCCGGTGATTGTGAGACCGAGAGGCAGAACGGGGAGATGCCTATGTAAAGAAGGCATTTCCCTGTTCTGACTAGTGACATGGCAGGGATCTACTGCTCCCTGTAATCGAGAGCAGTGATCTCTGTCATGTCACTGGAAGCCCATCCCCCCACCATTAGAATCTATCCCTAGGACACACTTACCCCTTCAGGGCCCCCGAATGTTTAACCCATTCCCTGCCAGTGTCATTTACACAGTAATCAGTGCATTTTTATAGCACTGATCGCTGTCTAAATGACAATGATCCCAAAATAGTGTCAAAAGTGTTCAATGTGTCCGCTATAATGTCGCAGTCACGATAAAAATCACAGATCACTGCTGTTACTAGTAAAAAAAATAATTAATAATAAAAATGCCATAAAACTATCCCCAATTTGTAGACACTATAACTTTTGCGCAAACCAATCAATATATGCCCTTTTCAAAAAAAAAATTACCAAAAATATGTAGAAGAATACATATTGACTTAAACTAAGGAAAAACATATTTTTTTTATTTTTTCTAGGATATTTATTATAGCAAAAAGTAAAAAATATATATTTTTTTCCAAATTGGCGCTCTTTTGTTAATAGCGCAAAAAAAATTAATCGCAGTGGTGATCAAATACCACCAAAAGAAAGATCTATTTATGGGGGGAAAAAGGACATCAATTTTGTTTGGATACAACGTCGGACAACTGTGCATTTGTCAGTTAAAGTGTTGCAGTGCCAAATCGCAAAAAAGGGTAAATTCTAACGGAGCTGAAGTGGTTAAAGGGCATAGATGTGTAAACCTATTACAAGACAATTTTATGGTCCAGTTTATTGAGGCCCCAACTAAGAATTATGCTCTGCTGGACCTGGTAATCTCAAACCATGCAGAGCTTATTACCAATATTCATATAAAACAGCATCTGGGTAGCAGTGACCATTACATAATTTCATTTGATGTTAGCTGTAAGCAACAAACACATACAAAACAAAACCATTTAACTTCAAGAGAGCACATTTTTCAAGGGTGAGGGGTGCTCTCCAAAACATAGACCAAGAGAGAATATTGGCATCAATGGACACAGAACAGAAATGGTAATTCTTCAAAAAGACTGTATGCAAACTCACTGCAAAATATATTCCCATGGGCAATAAGTTTAAAAGGCTTAAAATAAAACCTATGTGGCTCACAGCCAACATTAAATTGGCTATAAATAATAAGACAATAACTTTAAGAAAATATAAAAATGAAGGAACACTATCATCGTTTAAATGCTACAAGGAATGTAACAGAATATGTAAAAAGAAAAATCAAGGATGCAAAAATTCCAAACAAACGCCGGATTACAAAAGATAGGACAAACCCCCAAAAATTCTTCAAATATATCAATAGTAAAAAAGGTCAGGTCTGAGCATGTAGGCCCTTCACAAAATAATCTAGAGTGGGTGACTGGGTACAAAGAAAAGGCATGTCCATAATGGGGTTGGTATTAACACAGACCCAAATGATCCACAATGGTTAAAAGCGATATGGTCCAGAAATATTTAGACAACATAAAGGTGGATAAAGCACCTGGACCAGATGGCATCCACCCACTGATCCTAATAGAAATGAGTACCGTAATTTCAAAGACATTTATCATTTTTAGGGACTGGTTAATGACTGGAATGGTATCAGTAGATTGGCGTAGGGCCAATGTGGTAACCATATTTAAAAAAGGATCAAAGTCTTTACAAAGTAACTATAGACTTGTTAGTTTAACTACTATAGTCGGGCAGATACTGGAGAGTTTAATAAAAGACCACATAGACGAGTTCTTGCTGGGAAAAAATATTTTAAGCAACAGACAGCATGGATACATGAAAGACAGAATTTGTCAAACAAATCTTTTTATGAGGAGGAAAGTAAAACCTTTGACAGAAGGGTGGCTGTGGACGTGGTATACTTGGATTTTGCAAAAGCGTTTGACACAATTCCCACTCACGACTAATGTGTAAGGTAAAGTCTACAGGCTTGGAAAGATCAATTTGTAAATGGATAGAAAACTGGCAAACAAATTGAATTCAGAGAGTAGTGGTTAATGAATTAGTTAGAATGCATTTTCGTCCGAAAATCGGGTATTTTCGTTATCGTTTTAACGAACGAAAACGAAAGCGCAAGAAACGAAAACCGAAAGATCCGACATAAAAAATGCTTTATTTTTCTTTTTCGTTCAGATCCGACGATTTTCGATGCTTTGACGAATTTTCGTCGTTCAATTCCTACCTATTCACTGTATTCAGTGAATACAGTGAAAAGGTAGGAATTGAACAACGAAAATTCAACGATTTTCGATGCTTTGTCGAATTGAACGACGGAAATTCGACAAAGCATCGAAAATTTTCGTTTTCAGACGAAAACGAAATAAATCAAAACGATTTTCGGGAGTAACGAAATACATTTATTTTCCAGACAAAAACGAAACAAAATATTTCAGTCTGCACATGTCTACTTTTTAATATCTTTATAAACAATATAGGGTCTGGGATTTAAAGTACAATTTCTTCCTTTGCAGATGACACTAAGCTAAGCAGTGGAAAAACATCCTTACAGGATGTCTCCAATTTACAATCTGACCTCAATGCACTGTTTTATTGGGCAAATGAGGTCTAATGTTGATAAATGTAAAGTTGTGTTGTAGTAGCAGCAGCCATGAACCCAATATAACCACCTCATATACAATATATATATAGATATGGTGGTATTGAGGTGGTTAAACTACTGATAATAACCTCATACTGTAAACTACAGAGAATCTCATAAAATTTGTTTCCTAGTTTGTTGATTATCTGTGATTTCATTTTAAAATATAAAATTACATACCGTATATACTCGAGTATAAGCCGAGTTTTTCAGCACATTTTTTTGTGCTGAAAATGCCCCCCCCCCCCTCGGCTTATACTCCAGTCACCTTTTTGCGCCTGATCTCCTGGAATTTGGGGTCCCGGTACCGGCCGGCCATAGGTCCCCTGGACCACAAACTTGGCACACGTAGCCCTCTACAAGTGTGCAAAGCCTGTTGTCCGGGGAGCACCGATTTTTCAAAGCTGGGCACCCCTTTCATAGACACACATGTAGCCCCATTTCTCCTCTACAAGTGTGCAAAGTTTGTTGTCTGTGGGACTTACGGCTGGGGAGCACCAATTTTTCAAAGCCGGGTACCCCTTCCATATACTCCCATGTTAAACATCAGTCTAGTCATGGGCACAGTGAGGCATGGACACAGTGAGGCATGCACATGGACACAATGAGGCACAGTGAGGCATGCAGATGCACACCCTAGGCTTATACTAGTGTCAATAAGTTTTCCCATTTTTTGGGGGTAAAATTAGGTGCCTCGGCTCATATTCATGTCGGCTTATACTCGCGTATATACGGTGTGTGTGTGTGTGTGTGTGTGTGTGTGTGTGTATATATATATATATATATATATATATATATATATATACACATATAGTTGATTAGTCATTTTTCATTTTAATAGGTTTTGCCTGCATTACGCTCATTGGAGAACCCATCAAGAAAATCTGAGAAAGGAAATGCAAAGGAATTTCTTCTATCAAATTCACTGAATGCAGTTACCTATCCCATTGGTTTAGAATCAATTGTCAAGAATCATATGACAAACAACCAAAATGTAAATGGACTTGATGTTAATGGAGGATTGGATTGGATCATTCATGCCACAATTCCACGTATTGTCATAATTCCCACATCAGAAAGCAGTATTTCTGAGGGGCCAGATCAACCATCAGAAAATGAAATAGATGAGAAGTATGAAAAAGATTTAGATGACGATGACTTCTTCAACTTTAATATTGATACTACTTTATTGGACTTTGAAGGACTTTCTTCTAATGCAGACCTTTATGAAGTTGTTGAGAAGTTTTTGTCTTAGTGAACATGCTATGTTCACCATTTTCAACTACCATAAATAGTTCATATGCAATAGCAAAAGCACAGTGTTTATTATTATAAAATGTTTGAAAAGAATATACCAAGATAAGAATTGGACAAAGACACGGCCTGACACGTTAAAAAGGCTAATGATAGCCCAAGTCCTTATAATTAGGTCCCATAGGACTTAAATGTTTACTGTGTAAAAGTACCACTAAGGGATAAAGCTACATTAACAATATTAGCAGAGATGTGCCTTTAACACCTTCACTGCTTGTTTTTAAGCCTTCCATCTGATAACAGTAGGAAAAGCTCCAATGAAAGTGTAAAGAGCTCCAACATTTCTAACTGGAGAGAGTACTGATGACAATGTTGAAAATATTCCATCCACGAAAAAAAAACATTGTAGCAAAATTTTTTTTTTTGCATAGATGCTATTTCCCTTCTGGTTTTGTACTCTAGAGAATGAAGATGATACAGACATTATTTGATACACCTGTAAGTTTAGCTTTTGCTTGGACACACAATAATATATGTATTCTAAAGAGCATTTATAACACTTTCTTTATAACATTTGGGATGCTATTTTATTAAAAACTTAAATAAGACCAGTTGCGTATCTGAACAAAGCCAGTTTAATATGTTTAAAGCAGTCACCAATAGATGCCTGTACATACCTTTATTTGTCCTCTTGAACCTAGTGCACTTACTATGCAAATAATTGGCTTTCAGTTCTGAAGCTGGAGCTGGAGTCACATTTTCCATATTAACCACCCTGGGTTTCAGATTTTTTTTTGAGGCACTCTGAAGTGCAAAAAAGGTATGGATAGGTGTCCTGCTTACTATTCTACATATATTAGATTTAATATGATGTGATGTCTGCAACAACGGGCAATTAAAGGGTATTTGTCATTTTTGTACCTGCCTAACTATAAAGCCTGTATGAAGTAGCAGTTCTCCAACCTTTGGTCTCAGATTCTGGGCTTTAAAGCATTAGTTAAGACCAACTGGGGAAAATGTACACAAACTGACGCATTTGGAATCTGGTGCAGCTGTGCATGGTAACCAATCAGCTTCTAATCTCAGCTTGTTTAATTAAGCTTTGGTAGTAAAACCTGAAAGCTCATTGGTTTCAATGCAGAGCTGCACTGGATTTTGCACTCTTCAGTTTTAGTCAATTCCCCCCACTATGTCTAAAATGACTGTCTGAGCCTTATTATGCAGCCCAGAGATTAAAGAAGGTTTTTGCTACTGAAGGCTTCTCTGTCAAGTCACTACTTAAAATTAGGACCCATGCAACTTTCATATGAACCATAACAATGCTATTGCAATTTTTCCACTTTAGCTCCTCTAAATTACAGATATACCTTTGTCAGATATATGGCTTTGTTTTTCATTGCAGAAATTATTATTTAATTTAAAGCGGAGGTTCACCCAAAAATCCACTTTCTGACATTAGCTCCATCATACTGCTAACATCTGCAGTATGCTGGTTTGTTTTTTTCGTACTTATCATTATACGAGCCCTTGTTATCCGGCTCCGAGCGGGAAATCCTGCGGGGAGTAGGCGTTTCTAAGCAAAGAGGAGTTGATTGACGGCTGCTAAGGCGCGTCACGCCTTCCGAAAATACAGAAAGTGACACTCGGCGTTTACGGCGCCTGCGCTTGCCGTGTAGAGCTGACTGAGCAGGCGCCGTAAACACCCGAGTGTCACTTCGGGTATTTCCGGAAGGCATGATGTGCTTTAGCAGCACGTCAATCAACTCCTCTTCGCTTAGGAACACCTATACCCGGAAGTAAACTCCCCGCTCGGAGCCGGATAACAAGGGCTCGTATAACGATAAGTACGAAAAAAAAACAGCATACTGCAGATGTTGGCAGTATGCTGGAGGGATGTAGCTAATGTCAGAAAGTATATTTTTGGATGAACCCCCGCTTTAAAGCCCTAACTGTGAGACCCTTGTAAAGATTGTGGTACAGTATCTTCTCTAATTATTCTTTTGTTTGAACAATGTTATCAAAGAGAACTAAGTTAAAGCATGTATCAGCACTGTATTGTACACATTGCTGGGTTTCACTGCAGGCATACTTGGCCTGTAAGTTCTTCCTGATGATCCAACCAGTACCAATAGAGATCCCAGATCATAGTGCAGAAATCAGAATCATCATTAATCAGAATCATCATTTACTGATATGACTTCAGTATACCGAAGAATTGGCTGCTATGATTTACCACACTTTGCACATTAAAATCACTTTTTGCAATGCCTTATTGAATAATCGTATGGGTGCCTAAAAGTTCACACATTAGAAATTAATTACATTTCAAAGAAGGTCTGCAAGCAAATGCAAATTAAGGACTTATGTAATTTGGCTTTGAAATTATGTTATCATTTAGACATCAGTGTAAAACACTTCTGAGATCTTACAGAATTAATTGACCAGTACATTTGACCTGCAGTCCACCTCCTTCTTGATCTTCTTCAAGTGGGTTTTGCCATCCCATATACTTGCGACCAAAAGCCAACTGACATAGGCCCCAATAATACAGTAAAAACCACAACTCCAGACACAATAAAAAACATATACAGTATTGTGTGTGTGTGTTTGTGCAAATATATATATATACTGAGCAAAATTATAAATTATAATTATACACGTTTGTGTTTTCCCCTATTTATCATGAGCTCAACTTAAAAATCGACAACTTTTTATATAGTCAGGTCCATAAATATTGGGACATTGATACAGTTCCAATCTTTTTGGCTCTATACACCACCACAATGAATTTGAACGGTGATCGGTGTAGGAATTACAACAGTGTGTATATGTGCCTCCCACTTTTTAAGGGACCAAAAGTAATGGGACGGATTAACAATCATAAATCAAACTTTCACTTTTTAATACTTGGTTGCAAATCCTTTGCAATCAATTACAGCCTGAAGTCTGGAACTCATAGACATCACCAGATGCTGGGGTTTCATCTCTGCCAGGCCTCTACTGCAACTGTCTTTAGTTCCTGCTTGTTCTTGGGCATTTTCCCTTCAGTTTTGCCTTCAGCAAGTGAAATGCATGCTCAATAGGATTTAGGTCAGGTGAATGACTCGGTCATTGCATAACATTCCACTTCTTTCTCTTAAGCTCTTTGGTTGCTTTCGCAGAATGCTTCGGGTCATTGTTCATCTGCACCATGAAATGCTGTCCAATAAGTTTTAAAACATTTGGCTGAATATGAGCAGATAATATTGCCCAAAACAACTTTAGTATTCATTAGACATGTGCACATGTGTTCCGTTTCGTATGGTCCCGTCGGTTCGTTTCCATTCGTTTTCCGTAAGACACCCGTTTTCCCGTTCGTTCCCGTTCGTTTGTCGTATGACGCGATTTTTCCGTATTCCGATTGTTTCGTATTTCCGTTACCGTTATATTTTCGTACATGCGGGATGGTTCGTTATTCTGTTTAATTCATGTTCGTTACTTGTTAGACAATAATTATCGTGAATTTTTGTCAATTTGCATTCTGTGTATCTTGAATGTTTTTCTTTTGTTAGTGTCAGTTGTATGTTCATTGTTCAATGACATCTATAACAAAAGAATTTCATTATGTATATTGAATGAATTCCTTTTTCTGTTCGTATTGTGTATTCAAAATACTGAAGGCAAATCTTTTGTTATAGGTGTCATATCAACATACGAAAATAAAAGAAAAAGGATTCAAGTGCAAATCTTTTGTTTATCGTTTTTTTGAATGGCCAGAGAGTTAGGCTGGCCATACATGATACAATTTTCTGTGCAATTTTCTGTACAATTTTCTTTAGATTTACCTTCAACTATGTAGTGCAAGGGCCTACCTGATTGCATACAATTGAAAGTGTTGTTTAGTTTGACCTCATATTATATGGTTTTTGGTAAATCTAAAAGAAAATTGTACAAGAAAATTGAACATGTATGGCCAGCCTCAGTGACTGAAAGCAGCTTCTCTTTTGTGCTGAGTAATGAGTATACTAGTACAGTAAAGCCAAATAAACTTTTCTGTGGATTTTCATCTGAAGGGAGATCAGTTGGCCAGACTTTTGAACCCAAAAATGGTTTTCTGATGCAGTTTAAAAACGAATTTTCTGAGAGCGATCGGAAAACGATCGTTTTTATGTTTGTTGTTAAAACAGTCTGACCAAGTGTATGGGGCTTAACAATAGTTAATATGGATGAGCCACGTGTTGAAAGTGCCGCGAATCCCGCGATATATTTAGGAAAGTACAAAATGACAAAAAAACTTTTTTCTGTTCATATTTTCAGGGAGATCTGGCCAACTGATCTCCCTTCAGATGAAAATCCACAGAAAAGTTTATTTGGCTTTACTGTAGATTTTCATCTGAAGGGATATCAGTTGGCCAGATCTCCCTGAAAATATGAACAGAAAAAAGGATTTTCGTCATTTTGTACTTTCCTAAATATATCGCGGGATTCGCGGCACTTTCAACACGCGGCTCATCCATATTAACTATTGTTAAGCCCCATACACTTGGTCAGACTGTTTTAATAACAAACATAAAAACAATAGTTTTTCGATCTTTCTCAGAAAATTCGTTCGTTTTTAAACTGCATCAGAAAACCATTTTTGGGTTCAAAAGTCTGGCCAACTGATCTCCCTTCAGATGAAAATCCACAGAAAAGTTTATTTGGCTTTACTGTACTAGTGTACTCACTATTCAGCACAAAAGAGAAGCTGCTTTCAGTCACTGAGGCTGACCATACATGTTCGATTTTCTTGTACAATTTTCTTTTAGATTTACCAAAAACCATATAATATGAGGTCAAACTAAACAACACTTTCAATTGTATGCAATCAGGCAAGCCCTTGCACTACATAGTTGAAGGTAAATCTAAAGAAAATTGTACAGAAAATTGCACAGAAAATGTTATGTATGGCCAGCCTAACTCTCTGGCCATTCAAAAAAAACGATAAATAAAAGATTTGCATTTGAATCCTTTTTCTTTTATTTTCGTATGTTGATATGACACCTATAACAAAAGATTTGCCTTCAGTATTTTGAATACACAATACGAACAGAAAAGGGAATTCATTCAATATACATAATGAAATTATTTTGTTATAGATGTCATTGAACAATGAACATACAACTGAAAACTAACACAAAACGGATTCAAACAAAATACACAATGCAAATCTTTTGATACAGATTTCATTTTCGTTATTTTGCCGTTTTCGTTTTGTCGTTTTTTTTCCCGTGGGATCGTTCGTTCGTATTTGCGGTCGTTCGTTATGCGGCTCTTCCGTTATCCCGTCGTTTTCGTATTTTGGTGCTTTACCGTTTTCGTATGTACACATTATCCCGAGGGTACGAAAATGAACATTTTCGTACGAAAATAACATTGGTACGAACGGGAATGCACATATCTAGTATTCATCCTGCTGCTTTTGTCAGCAGTCACATCATCAATAAATACAAGAGAACCAGTTCCATTGGCAGCCATACATGCTCACGCCATGACACTACCACCACCATGCTTTACTGATTAGGTGGTATGCTTTGAATCACGAGCAGTTCCTTACCTTCTCCATACTCTTCTCTTCCCATTACTCTGGTACAAGTTGATCTTGGTCTCATCTGTCCTTAGAATGTTGTTTCAGAACTGTGAAGGCATTTTTAAGATGTTGTTTGGCAAACTCTAATCTGGCCTTCCTGTTTTTGAGACTCACCAATGGTTTACATCTTGTGGTGAACCCTCTGTATTCACTCTGGCTAAGTCTTCTCTTGATTGTTGACTTTAACACATATACACCTACCTCCTGGAGAGTGTTTTTAAATATGGCCAAGTGTTGTGAACGGTGTTTTCTTCACCAGGCAAAGAATTCTTTGGTCATCCACCAAAGTTGTTTTCCGTGGTCTTCCGGGTCTTTTTGTGTTGCTGAGCTCACCGGATGCGTTCTTTCTTTTTAAGGATGTTCCAAACAGTTGATTTGGCCACACCTAATATTTTGCCATCTCTCTGATGTTTTTTTTGTTTTTTTTTTTATCCTAATGATGGCTTGCTTTACTTATAGCGACAGCTCTTTGGATCTCATATTGAGAGTTGACAGCAACAGATTCCAAATGCAAATGACACACTTGAAATTAACTCTGGACCTTTACCTGCTCCTTGTAAATGGGATAATGAAGGAATAACACACACCTGGCCATTGAACAGCTGAGCAGCCAATTGTCCCATTACTTTTGGTCCCTTAAAAAGTGGGAGGCACATTTACAAACTATTGTATTTCTTACTCCGTTCACCTGATTTGGATGTAAATACCCTCAAATTAAAGCTGAAAGTCTGCAATTAAAGCACATATTGTTAGTTTATTTCAAATCCATTGTGGTGGTGTATGGAACCAAAAAGATTAGAATTGTGTCAACGTCCCAATAATTATGGACCTGACTGTATGTACACGAAAAGGCCTATTCCTCTCAAATATTGTTCACAAATCTGTCTAAATCTGTGTTATTGATCCAGAACATACCAAACATGCTCAATGGGTGACATGTCCAGTGTGTATGCTGGCCATGTAAGAACTGGGATGTTTTCAGCTTCCAGGAAATGTGTACGGATCCTTGAAACATGGGGCCGTGCATTATCATGCTGCAACGTGAGGTGATGGTCGTGGATGAATGGCACAACAATTGGCTTTAGGATCTCGTCAGGCCTTGTACACGCGGGCAAGAATCTCATCAGGAAAAAAAACGTTGTTTTTCCAGACGAGATTCTTGGCAAGAGTGAATGAATGAATGAAAACTTATATAGCGCAGCACATGCAAACTGAATCGCCTCTTGTCGCTCGAGTGTACACACAGACCTTTCAAAAGAACCGCGGTTCTCTTAAAAGGCAAGAACAAGATGACGTCATTGCGTACAACGAGCATGCGCTCGTCACATTCGATGCCGTTGTCCCCATCTTGCTTCACCCTACCTATGCCGTGGAAGCTAACGCGCATGCGTCAAAGTCATTTTGAGCATGCGCGGGTTTCCACGGCGACAGGTAAGTATACACACTCTCGGGTTTCTCGTCGGGAAACAGGCCAACAAGAATCTCAATGAGAAAATAGAGAGCAGGTTCTCTATTTTTCTCGTCTAGATTCTGGCCAGATTTCCAGACGAGAAACCTGAAAGCCTCGTACACACGAACGGTTTACTTGTTCTTGCTGAGAAAACCGAGCGTGTGTACGAGGCTTACGAGTGGCCTTTCCTTGTGGCCAGCCTAATGCACACCTGTGCAATAATCACGCTGTCTAATCAGCATCTTGATATGCCACACCTGTGAGGTGGATGGATTACTGTGCTCACTAACACAGATTTAGCCCTGGTTCACACTGGGCTGCGGGAGTGAAATCGCGCGATTTCAGCTGAACTCGCGCGATTTCACTCCCTCTGGCAGTTCCGATTTTGGCGCGATTTAGGAGACATTTGTGCAGGGTTCTGCACAGATGTCAATGTAAATCGCGTCCTGAAATCGCAAAAAGTAGTACAGGAACTACTTTTTGAAATCGGCGCAGCGCCGCAGATGCGGAGTCGCACCAATTAGGACGGTGTCATTGCCGGCAATTGCCGCCGAATTTGAGATGCGATTTCACATGTGAAATCGCATCTCAAATCGAACTAAATCGTACCCAGTGTGAACCTGGGCTTAGACAGATTTGTGAACAATATTTGAGAGAATTATGCCTTTTGTGTACATAGAAAAAGTCGTAGATATTTAAGTTTAGCTCGCGATAAATAGGGGCAAACACATACGTTGTATATATTAACCCCCTGAGCGGTATTCCCGAGTCGGCTCGGGGTGGAATTTCAGGACCAAAAGCGGTAACCCCGAGCCTGACTCGGGATCGCTCGCAGTGTACACAGGCAGGGAATTACTTACCTTGTCCCTGGATCCTGCGATGCCTCCCCGCTGTGTAATCGAGCTGTGTCCTCGCTCGATTCACACAGTGCCCGTGTGCCGCCAAGATCCGTTCCCTGCAACGTTATGACGCACGGGGGCGGAGATCATCGCCAAATTTAAAAAAGTAAATAAACACAATACGTACAGTATACTGTAATCTTATAGATTACAGTACTGTATGAAAAAAATACACACACCCTTTGTCCCTAGTGGTCTGCCCAGTGCCCTGCATGCACTTTTATACAATAAAAAAATGTTCTTTCTGCCTGGAAACTGGAGATTGTTCATAGCAACCAAAAAGTGTCCCTTTACGTCAAAATTGGTTTTAGACCAGCTAAAAAACAGTGGCCCAGATTCACAGAGCGATTACGCCTGCGTAACAGGAGATGCGCGGCGTAAGTCTAAATGTGCGCGTGCGTTTCGAAGCACGGCATCCCCAAAACGAGATACGCAAGAAATCTACTTTTTTTTTGTCCAGCGTAATTTCGTTAGACAGGCGCATCCGTCCGCGCAAAACTGCGCTAGACAGACCATTGATTTGCTAGTCAAATATGCTAATGAGGGACTTACGGGGATCCACAAAAGAACGTTGGGGCAGCGCAGGCTACGCAGTGTGCGCAACAGCAAAATGTCCTGTCTAAAATTAGACCATATAAAAGCTGGTCTAAAAAGAGAAAAAACGTCTACATGTTAGATAAAGCAACACTGTTAGTTAGGAGCTCAGCAGTCACACGTGTTACACAACAATCTGTATGCCAACATGCCAGGGGCATCGTCGCGCATAGCTATACTACTGACTTTAGATGAGCAAAGAAGGAGGAGGGCACGGAGGATGGCACGGGAGAGGATATACCGCACGCGCATAGACCTCTTTGGCATGAGTGATTCTGAGGTGTATCGCATGTTCAGATTCACCCCTCATGCCATCCTGGAATTAACCACAACCTTGCAGGAGGACATCACCAGCCCAACACACCGCTCACATGCAGTGCAGCCACTGGTCAAGGTCATGGCAACACTCCATTTCCTTGCCAGTGGCTCTTTTCAGCGTACAAGTGGAGTGGTGGCTGGGATGTCACAATCCTCCATGAGCAGATGTGTGCACCAGGTTGTCCCTGCAATCCTCAGACGCATGGCCAACCAAATCATCAAACCCACCACTGAGGACCTGCGGCTGAAGGCAATGACAGATTTCTACAGAATTGCCAGATTCCCACGCACCGTGGGGGCCATTGATTGCACACATGTGGCACTCCAGCCCCCCCAGGAGACAGAGCACATATACCGCAATCAGAAGCATTGGCATTCCATCAACGTACAGGTGATAGTCGATGCCCAAGGCCTCATATGGCACGTCCGTGCCAAACACCCAGGGTCCAGCCATGACAGCTACATATATAATTAGAGCCCCATCCGAATGGAATTCGAACAGAACGTGTATGGGGACACCTGGCTGGTTGGTGAGTGAGATGGGTGGCAGGCATGACTGTACCCCCCCATGATGCACACATCACAAGGGGCACATGCATGACTAGCATCCTCCTGTCTTTTCCCTTACAGGTGACTCTGCATATCCACTGGGACCCCATCTCATGACTCCTTTCCGGAACCCCCAAACCCCAGGAGAAGAAAGATACAATCAAGCCCACGCCCAAACACGTGCAGTGGTGGAGCGCACCTTTGGCCTCCGTTTCCGATGCCTGGATAAGTCTGGGGGTACCCTCTTGTATTCCCCAAACTTTGTGTGCCATATCATCGGTGCCTGTTGCCTGCTGCACAACTTCGCAGTGAGAAAGGGCCTGCAGATTGACCTACGTGATGACCTGACCCCCCAACCAGACAATCCCCCCCTAACCAAGGTTACCCCGTCTTCTGAGGGAAGAGCAGTCAGGAGACAGCTCACATTGGGCATCTTTGCACGTTAAACACACACATTAATCATGGCACAATGAGAATGCATGCATGCACACCACTGTGGTCCCTAGCACCCACACCCCACATCCTCATCAAATTGGATTGGCACCAGTCCACCATGCAGGACTTGTGAGCAGCAACGCCACGCCAAGGCTCCAATTATGTCACTGTACATTCATACACCATTCACATGGACCTGGGGATCACTTCTCCCTGGTCCTGGGGAACCCTTCTCCACCAAAATTGAGGGTGACACCCCTTTTCTGGCAGGAATGTCACCCCCACATTCAAACAGCATTCACAACCCAAAAAAAAAAAATCACCAGCAAAATCAAAAAATTTCCAGCAAAAAAAAAAAAAGCCCCAAAAAAAGGGGGAAAAACAAATTAGTGCCCTTGACATGAGCCACGCCTAGGGCGCCCCCGGCCACGGCCCCGGCTCCTCTGGGGAGACTCATGGGGGAGGGGGTAAACCGGGGAAGGAGGAGCAGCCCCTGGTCTCTGCCCACCTGGCGGCCTGCCCTCCAAGGCCACGGCTATTCTGTCCAGGGCAGCACCAAGTTTTGCCGTGTTGGCCTGGATAGCCTGGGTAAGGGCCCTCACATCCTGCCCAACGCCTGCTAATGTAGTCTGCAGGTCGTTTAGGCAGTTTGTGAAAGCCCGGGAGTGGCAGTCCAGGTTCCCAAGCGTATCCTTGATGGAGGACAGGCTCTCCTCCATCCGCCCCAAGGTCTGGCTGACCTGTCCCAGATGGCGGGTCTGGAGGAACTGTTCCCTTCTCAGAGTGGTGGGCAGGAGATCGGCCACCCCCCTGGTCTTCTGGGTCGCCTTCCTGCCTCCAGCTGATGCTTGTGGCCGGGGAGAAGGGGAGGCCCTTGGGAGGGGAGCCATGTTGGGGGAGGAGGGGGGGGGGGGCTCCCCCTTAGGGAGGGCTGGCTGCTGCCATCCAGAGGGGAACGGTCCTCCAACAACAATAGGCCAGTGCCTGACATGGACTCCACCTCCTCCTCAACCTCCTCCTCTTCAACCTCCTCCTCCTCTTCAACCTCCTCCGCGGACTCCGGCCTTGTCGGGGGGGCCTCATTAGGCTGCTGTCCCGGGGATGGTGCCGTCTGGCCAGATGGCCCAGCACCCTCCTGCACATCTGTGGATGACACAAAACATTCACAGGTTGGAGGATCCACACACTTGCCACATATTCCCTTTCACCCCCTCCCCCACACATGCTACACACCTGATAGGGCAAAATAACCTTACCTGGCATCACTTCCTTCATGACTTGAGTCATAGCCAGGCAGGTCCTCCACTTCTTGCCTATGAAAGTTCTGGGCCACCGCACGCTCCTCCGCTGTCAGCCTAACAGGGCATGGTGGGCCCCCTCCTGTGCCCCTGGCATGGGCAAGAATTTTGGCCAGCTTCTTTTTGACCAGACCCCGGAGGTCATTAATCTTTTTCTCAATCCCAGACCGGTTCCGTGTCTCCCCCTCCCCCGCTGAATTCACCTGGTCAGTGATCATGTCCAAAATCTCCCTCCTTCTGGCTGGGGTGGTGTTGGCACTGTCCGGGCCATGGAGGAAACGCCCATAATCGGAAATGGCCCGGGCAAGAATTTGTTTTTCCCTCAAAGAAAAATGTAATTTTCTCTTCCTCTCAGTCATACTGAAAAAAAAACACTCCCAGACAACAAAAATCACTCACAAAAACAAGCACGACCAATCAAGCAAGAAAACAAACAAACAGAAAAATATCAAACAAAAACTCTCACCAACACTCAGCAAAAAGCAGTCACAAAAACAAACAGGAACGATCAAGCAAGAAAACAAACAAACAGAAAAATATCAAACAAAATATCTCACAAACACTTAGCAAAAAACACTTTTAAATATCTACTAACAAACACAAGATCACACAGTACACAAATCTGACAAATACAAATCACAACACAACTAACTACAGAACAAAAGCACCTTGCTGTATAGGGAGGGATACAAAGGGATGTACTTTTGCAATGGAAGTGCGTTTGTGTCTGTCTATTTATGCTGTTTGCGTAGTTCATGATTTTGCCATAGTCCACTTCCAATTTCACTGATTGCGCCGTTCCCGAGTTGTGAGCATGCGCAGAGAGGTGCTAACATGGTCTGCTTCAAGCGCGCATGCGCAAGCCGGCCGGCCCTTAATTTGCATGGGGTCACGGCTCATTTCAATATAACACGCCCACGTCCTTCCCAATTTGAATTACTCCGCCTTGTGCCTCAGAAATAACATTGCGCAGGCGCTATTTTTTGCGTAAAAGCGGCGAGAATAGGGTGATTGCGCGGCTACATTGCGCAAGTCTAACGTAAAGGCGGTGCGCTACACCGGTCCAATAATGCGCAGATGTACCTGAATCTGGGCCAGTGATAATAAATTAGAATTACTTGCAGAATTGAGCGATAGTGATTTGTGGGGAAATTTGTCATCAAAAAATTAAAAGTATTATTTTTTATTATTATATATTATTTATTATAATTATTTATATTTATTTATTATATTATAATTTATGATGTTATGTTTTTAAATTTTATTACACCCGGAATGTCTATTAGACTCTTGTTTGGACAGATTTAAGTTAGTTATTTCTAAGAATTGCAGGCCTACAATATAAAACGCCAAATTTCCATGCAAAATAATGGTACCGCTTTCAGCACCTAAAATCTGAAATAATCATACCGCCGGGGAGGTTAATATTTTTAAAATTCAAATAAATATAAAGAAGGATCATTCATACTATTTGTGTATGTAGCAGTCAGGGACTAGCATACACAGAAGATTCAGCAATTATGTGTCAATTACGTAAGAAAAACTGAAGAACTGCTTCTGGAAAGCCATACCAATAGACAATATACATGTGGATTATAAATGTTTCATTTACTTTGTGTTTTTGGTTCTGTTTTACCTTGAAAACCCAAAACAAAATAATAAATGAAAAACACTTAAACCCATACATTATATATTTTCTGAATGCAAAAAATACTGTATATAGAATAAAAACTTAATAGTTGCACATTTTTACTTCACATGATATTTGTACAAGTTTTGTTTTTTCAAGCCTATGTTCTCTTTTAAAAATACACTAAACACTAACACTAACAATAGTTTTAGTACACACAAACTGAAATATGTAAGGTTGGGTGGAAAATGGCAAAGCAGTTAAAAATTAACAGTGGAAAAGACCACACAGTGGTTTAATAGCCCAGGTTCCACTCAGAACAAGCCTCGCCATGGCCGACCAAAGAAGCTGAGTGCATGTGCAGCGTCATATCCAGGGGTTGTCTTTGGGAAATAGAATTATGAGTGCTGCCAACATTTCTGCAGAGGTTGAAGGGGTGGGGGGTCAGCCTGTCAGTGCTCAGATCATACACCGCACACTGCATAAAATTGATCTGCATGGCTGTTGTCCCAGAAAGAAGCCTCTTCTAAAGATGATGCACAAAAAAGACCACAAACAGTTTGCTGAAGACAAGCAGACTAAGAACATGGATTACTGGAACCATGTCCCGTGGTCTGATGAGACCAAGATAAACTTACTTGGTTCAGATGGTGTCAAGCGTGTGTGGCAGCAACCAGGTGAGGAGTACAAAGACTAGTGTGTCTTGCCTAGAGTCAAGCATTGTGGAGGGAGTGTCATGGTCTGTCATGGCCATTAATGCCAACAGGTACTGTTACATACATACTGAAGCAGAGCAAGATATCCTCCCTTTAGAGACTGGGCCTGCAGGGTAGTATTCCATAATAACAACCACAAAAACACCTCCAAGACAAGCACTGACTTGCTAATGAGGCTAAGGGTAAAGGTGATGGACTGGCCAAGCATGTCTCCAGACCTAAACCCTATTGAGCATCTGTGAGGCATCTTAAAACAGAAGGTGGAGAAGCGCAGGGTCTCTAACATCCACCAGCTCCATGCTCTGGTGAACTCCATGCCCAAGAGGGTTAAGGTAGTGCTGGAAAATAACGATGACCACACAAAATATTGACACGTTGTGCCCAATTTCGACATTTTCACTTAGGGGTTTACTCACTTTTATACAAGCTGTACACTCACTACTATACATTGTAGCAAAGTGTCATTTCTTCAGCGTTGTCACATGAAAAGATATAATAAAATATTTACAAAAATGTGAGAGGTGTACTCACTGTTGTGAGATACTGTACATATATTTGACAAAAGAATCAATATAATCAGACTCACAAATATTTGCATAAAACGTGCTTGTCACATAAAATTATGCTGGGCCTGCAGAATGTGCTGAGTGCTAGCAAGCTGCCATTTTCTGACCCCCCCCCCTCCTTCATCACAGCCAATGGGTACCAAGATCTAGGAGGCGTAAAGACTTTTCACTCTACATCTACCAATTAGAAAATAGCCACAGTAGCACTCAGACTCTTCTTCTCTGCAAGGATTGTTTTATTTGATAAGGAGGTTTTTTGCCCAATTTTGTGAAAAGGGTTTTATTGATTGATTTGTCAAATCAATCTATGTACTTTACAAAGACAAAGTGTTTTGTTCTTTTGCTGTATTCTTAAACAGAACTTTCTTTATTCTCTATTTGAGCTGACAATTCAACATGAAGTTAGGAATTTGTTGAAACAATATACAGTATACAATAACAATATACAGAATTAAGTTTCCCTAGTGAAATAGCAGTACTTGAGTAGGGATTTCAAGGTAAAAAAGAGTTAACTGGAATAATGCTCAGGGTTATTCATTTTTACTTTGACTTCCTAGCTAGAGCAATGCTTTGGATTAATGCCAGAGAGGTTACAGTGGTTGTAAACCCTCACTTATACCCAGTGAAGTGAACAGCCTCGGATGATACACAGAGATGAAACAAATATCCCTACATAAGTTTTACATGTATAGCTGCAGTCTTTCCCTTTCTAAACACTTAGAAAGGGCACATCATGTTACAAATCTTTCTTCCTGTTTCAGAAGTGGGTGTAGAGTCTGGGTATACACTGTGAGAGCTGATTGGAGGAAAGTCACCCCCCCCCCTTTCAAATAGGCAGAGGAACAAAGAAACTTGCAGAGCTGCAAGCTAAATAGACAAGCTCTCTGATAATCTATCTCTAAGTTCCCTCCCCAACACAAATTTCCAGCTGCTTTTATCTCATGTGTCAGAGAGCTTGTCAGAAGTTATCATGCTGATAACAGAGGAACGAAGCAGCAGAAAAGCACAAGACTCAGAGCTTTGGAGAGAGATAAGTAAACACTTCAGATATAGGTTGAATTTTGTGAATAGGGTTTACAACCACTTTAAAAAGTTGTTCACATAGCAAAGTGAATGTTCACTGACATTAATTAAAAAAAAGATGACATTATATTTATTTCAATCATCCAATATTTTTTTTTTTCTTGAACATGTGTGTGTGTGTTCAAAACAGTTTCATGTTTAATGATATTCACCTTGCTAAATAAACAGTCAGAAATCCAATGAATAATTAATAATGAATTAATTATTATTAACAACTAATTAAAATAATCCACTTACTATTGGGCTACATTATTTCAACGTCTATTTAGAGGATAATAGAATTTTGGACGTAGATTATCTGCCTCCAGTGGGTAATTTACACATCTGCACAAGTAATGCAAAAAAAAAAAGAAAAACAAATATGTATAAATGTGTCACATCTTACAAAGTAAACACTTCAAATGACTCAAAATATATGCTCACTGAAAAAAGCACTATACTTTCTCTTTAAATTGTTATTAAAAGGTCTTAGGCCTCGTACACACAACCGGTTTCCTCGGCAGAATCCATTAAGAAACTTGGTGGGAGAGCTTTTTTGTCGAGGAAACCGGTCGTGTGTACATTTTTCATCGAGGAAACTGTCGAGGAACTCGACGAGCAAAAAAGAGTGCAAGTTCTCTTTTTCCTCGACGGGAGTCCAAATTTGCTCGCCGTGTTCCTTGTCGGGCTGCTTTTTGACGAGAAACTTGAGAGTGTGTATGCTAAGAAACCCGTGCACCCTCGGTAAAAGTAGCGTTTGTAATGGAAATAGCACATTTGTCACGCTGTAACAGACTGAAAAGTGCAAATGTCTCTTACCAAACTTTTTCCTAACACGCAGTTAACATGAGATTAGTAAAAGCAGCCCCTGCTGTTGTATGTGTTGAAGTCACCGCGTTTGAGAAAGAGGAGATTTGGTCTTTAACGTGTGTACGCAAAGCAAGCTTGTCGAGTTCCTCGACAAGCCTAACAAAGAAACTCGACGCGGAAAATTACGAGTTCCTCGGTTTCGCCCGACGAGTTCCTCGGTTGTGTGTACGAGGCCTTAAAGTGAACTACTTTAAGAGGCGGTTCACACTGGGCTAACACGACTTTCAGCGCGACTTTGGGAGGCAACTTGAACACGACTAGAATATGAATCACAACGCGACTTACAACACGACCTAAAGTCGCCTCTAGGAGGGGGAACTCGATGCCAAATTTTAAATTAAAAACCGGCATGGGTTCCCCCTCTAGGAGCATACCAGGTCTGGTATGGTTTTTAAGGGGAACCCCCACACCGAAAAAACGGCATGAGGGTTCCCCCTCAAATCCATACCAGACCCTTATCTGAGCACGCAGACTGGACAGTCAGGAAAGGGGGTGGGGACGGGCGAGCGCCCCCCATCCTGAACTGTACCAGGTGGCATGCCCTCAACATGGGGGGTGCTTTAGAGCAGGGGGGCACCCTGTGGCCCCCCACCCCAAATCACCTTGGCCGTTGGGTGTTGGGGTCTGCAGGTGGGGGGGCTTATCGGAATCTGGGAGACCCCTTTTTCAATAAAAAACACTACACAGGTTTCTAAAGTAGTTTATTAGGCAGCTCCGGGGGTGTTCTTCCGACTTCTCCCTTCTGCCGGGCACCACCAATGTCTTCTTTCAGCTCTTTTACAAGCGTGGGCCCGGTCTTCTCCCTTTCTTCCAACTTCCGGCGGGTCTTCTATCTGACTTTCGGGGGTCATCCGACTTCACCGCTCTCTTCTCCCGCTCTCCGATTCTTCTTCTCTTCTGCCGGGCACCACCGCTGTCTTCTTTCAGCTCTTTCACCAGCGGGGGCCCAGTATTCTGCATCGCCTTCTTCTCTTCTTCCCCTTTTCGATGATGACTCAATGATCCCTCCCGCTGTAATGCCAGGTGTGCGGTGCTCAGTGATTTATATAAGCCTCTTATGACTTCACAGTCCCAGCATGCTCCGGGTGGTGACAACATAATTACCCCGCCCCCTTATGTCGTCACCACCCGGAGCATGCTGGGACTGTGATGTCATAAGAGGCCTATATAAATCGCCGCACACCGCACACCCGTCATTACAGCGGGAGTGAGCGTCGAGTCAACATTGAAGAGGAGAAGAAGGCGACGCAGAAGACCAGGCTCCCGCCGGTGAAAGAGCTGAAAGAAGACAGCGGTGGTGCCCAGCAGACGAGAAAAAGAACCGGAGAGTGGGAGAAGAGAGCGGAGAAGTCGGAAGACCCCCAGAAGAAGACCCCCCAAAGTCGGAAGAATGGAGAAGACAGGGCCCATGCTGGTAAAATATCTGAAAGAAAACAGCAGTAGTGCCCGGCAGAAGGTAGAAGTTGGAAAACCCCCAAAGTCAGAAGTAGACCCCCGAAGCTGCCTAATTAAAAACCTGTTTAGTGTTTTTTTATTGACATTTTTCTTCCACCAGGTGAATGGGAAGGGGTACGATGTACCCTATACTCATTCACATAGGGTGGGGGGCCTGGATCTGGGGGCCCCCTTATTAAAGGGCTCTCCCAGATTCCGATAAGCCCCCCTCCCGCAGACCCCGACAACCAATTGCCAGGGTTGTCGGGAAGAGGCCCTTGTCCCCATCAACATGGGGACAAAGTGCTTTGGGGTGGGGGTCCACTGGGTGCCCCTTGCCTCAAAGCACCCCCCCATGTTGAGGGCATGCCGCCTGGTACGGTTCAGAAGGGGGGGGCGCTCACCTGTCTCCACCCCCTTTGCTGACTGGCTGGTCTGCGTGCTCGGATAAGGGTCTGGTATGGCGTAGGGGGTTCCCCTTGAAATCCATACCAGACCTAAGGGCAGGAAAACCCATGCCGGTTTTTTATTTAAAATTTGGTGTGGAGTTCCCCTGTGGGAGGGAGCGGCTTGCCTTAGAACAGGTTCACACTGGGGCGACTTTCTGTAAAGTTGCCTTACTGTGAACGGGGATCCGGCTTGGAGGTGACTTCCACTGAAATCAATGGGTACAGGTCGCCTAGAAGTCGGATTGAAGTAGTACAGGAACCTTTTCTGAAGTCGGAGCGACTTCAGTAGTGTACAATAAGAGGGCTCCCATTCACTTCCATTAATTTTCTCCACCGCGCAACTTGGGGCGACTTGAAGTCTTGAAGATCCCAAGTCACCCCAGTGTGAACCGGCTCTTAAGGTTAAGAGCTTGTTTATTGATATTTTTTAGCACGTTTGTGTTTTCACTTCAGATGTCTTTTTATTTAGCTTAGACATGGAGCCTCCATGCTATGGTCTGTGGGTCACATCTGGCCCGTTGCAATTTGTTTCTGCCCTGCAACTAAGGTCAGAGGTGTATCCTTTATGCACTCAGATTGAAGATTATGGTCAGCAGAGTCTACCTATGGTCAATGCTTCAATACCTGCATATGTAATGTGGGACTCTGAAGTGAAGGCTGATGTAAGGGTTACCCTGGTGGAGATTTTTTTTTGTCCCTATACTAAAAGGTTTGGAGACCCCCTGGCATAGACAATTATTTTACCCAGGTAAAACATCTTTCTTTTCACCTGTGGTGCTTGTATTGGTCCAGCAGCGCACCAACACCTTTTCAGCCATTGTGCTACATGCTGGGCGTTTGGTGTGCTCCTGCACCTTTAAGGAGGGGTGGCTCCCCTTCAGTCCACCTGCCCCTATCTATCCATCAGAATGCATATGCCTCCACTATGGGGACGCTCATTGTTTAGTGTTAGGACTACAGATTACAGGGTGCCTTGGTGCGGCTCTGTGGCTCACGCATGCGTTTGCAAATACGTGCGGACAAAACCCCTGTTTTTAACGCATACTGTTAGACAGGTTAATTGTTCTGCGAGCTGGTCGGTAAGTAGGCTTGGTTTTTCCCTGGGCATTCCCCAGGTTTTGTTGTTAAAACATCTTTCTTAGCCTAACAATGAGTATAAATTATTTATTGAATGCATACTTCTATAGAACTGTCATTTACAAATTATCAACCTTTTAATAAATACCTAGAATATTAAATGCTCGGGTGATTGTCTTATAGTGGTTTAAGCGTAGAGTTGCTCTAGCTATTAAACTAAGGGGCCTAATAATAAAACAAAATTGTTGTTTCAATGTTTCTTCTAGTAGCCATAATGCAGGATTTTCCTAATTGAGATTTTTCAGGAAAATACTAAATTATGGCCACTGGATGGAACTGACCAGCATAGGAAATAAACATAATAGGCAAAATACAGGGGTTATTTGTGATAGCTGTGTGAATGCTGAGACATTCAAACAACAATTTTGTTTTATTATTAGGCCCCTTAGTTTAATAACTAGAGCACCTCTAAGCTTTATGAGCCAACTACAAATCAATACCAGAAAGCACCTATTTAAAAAAATATATATTTTTTTATTTAAATGAGATGTGTTGATTTTAAACACAGGGATGAATGGTGAGTGGCATATGACTTTAGTGTGCACTAGCCACTTTTATGCATATTTTGTGTATGACTTTATTTGCAGAGTGTATTGTAAATCCTGTTAAATGCTTTGTAAGACTATCGGCTAGATTTGCCAAAGTCTAATAAACTTATTATAATTTTTTTTATATCGATTACTGTGATTATATCTGAAAAACTCATAAGCACAGTCACTAAAATCTCATTTTAAAAACGACATAAAAAATTCGAGCATGTTCAAATTTTTTTTTGGTCGTTTTTGAGAAGACATAAAATGACATTTTGCCCACACACGATCATTTTAAATGACATTTTTTAAAAATGTAATTTTTTTTCATCACAAAAAGTGTACACGGCATCACAGTCCTGGATTCAGATATTTAACATGTGTATTAGCATTAACTTTTACATTATCACTTATCTTACCCTTGTCTTACCCTCTGGGTGATCTATGTACATTGCAAAGATTGTAACAAACTTTGTTGCAGATTCCAATCTTTTGTTATTCTAAAGAAATCCCTATGGGCCAGATTCAGGTAGAGTTAGAATGGAGTATCAGTGATACGCCAGCATAACTCTCACTTTGAGCTGGCGTTTCTGTTTTCTGTAAGCAGAAAACAAGAAACGCCGGGTTGGAGTTCCTATACGAGCGGCGTAATTGTATTTCGCCGTCGTATCTGAACTGCAATTTTAAAAATGGCGCTCGGGGCGTTCCCGCTGATTAACGCAGAGAATATGTTAATCAGCGAGAGACGGAAATTCACGATCGTACGTGGGCCCGACGCAGTGACTTTCCGACGTTTCCGTAAGCGATACGCGGCGTTAAGAAAAACATGCCCCCTAGGTGGAGTATCCTATGTTAAGTATGGCCGTCGTCATCGCGTCGAATTTAAAAAATGTTGCGCCGTTTGCGTAAAACGTCCGTGAATGGGGATTGACGTCATTGACGTTCACTGACAGAATTTGGAGCATGCGCACTGACAGTCGACGCATGCGCAGTACGTTCGCCGCGGGATCGCGCCTAGTTTAAATAATACACGCCCCCTACCCGCCCAATTTGAATTCCGCCGGCTCATTTTCGCTACGCCGCCGCAACTTTAGGAGCAAGTGCTATGTGAATAACAGTACTTGCTCCTAAAGTTTCGGCGGAGTAAAGTAAATGACTAACGTTACTCCGAAATAAAGAACCGCTGTCCTACCTGAATCTGGCCCTATGTGTTTATCTGTGCCCATGGGCTGAATAAGTCTATTTGGAGTGGTTTACTAAATAACAATCATCTGTAGCACCTGGCAGGGCTCTAATGAGGAAAGCTGATGGGCCTGCATCCCTTTAGAAGTGTTTCTATTTCTGGAAATATCTAACTAAAAATAATATTTTTGTGCTAGGGGATGCCTGAAATCTGACTTATATCTTAGTGTAGACTTCTGGGAAAATTGGTAAGCCAATCACACAATCAGGAAATGATGTTTCTGTGGAGTGGTCAATACACACTCTGTGTACAGAACAAATGTTTCTGGGGAGTGGTCAATACACACTCTTTGTACAGAACAACTCCATGCAGCCATATTGCCTTTATTTTCAGAAAATGACAGAGCTGCAGATTAAAAATATTAATAAAGGTAATTTTTAATAACATTTAATTACAATATGACTTGTGTCACAATGGTATATGCTATATTATATTTTCCTTATTTCCTATATTTTTTTGCCACGTAAGTGAAGTTACCCTTTAAATACAGCATCATCAGCACTCCAATCGTATTCATTATAATTTGAAAAACATGACTGTTTAAGGTTGTTTAGGATGTGGGGCTCAATTATGTTATCTAGTGGTAATGCGTACATAGCAGCCATTTATTTTGTGCCTGCTTATGCGCCTTCAAGTGCATAATTCAGCCATTTTAATGGACTCTTAATGCAGCCTTTTCCCTCTCCTCAAGAGTGCATAGCAACTATTTATTTTAGGCCTGTTTATGCACTTTTATCCTCCTCCAAAAGAAGTTGCAGAGGCATAGATCCTCCACTTAGATCATGTGTCTTCAAACTACGGCCCTCCAGTTGTTCAGGAACTACAATTCCCATCATGCCTAGTCATGTGTGTGAATGTCAGTGTGTTACAATGCCTCATGGAATGTGTAGTTCTACAACACCTGGGGGGGCGTAGTTTGATAATCCCTGACTTAGATTGTGACTAGTATCAATGGTGACACAGGCCTGCCCTCACACGGCTGTCAGCAAACACTAAGAGGCAGAGGGCCAGGACAGACCATAGGATAAGGGATGAACAGCCCCCACTGAATGAAGCTCCAAACATCCCACAGGTGACTACAAGCCTGAATCATTGCCAGATCAAAAATCAACATTTGGTGACGCACACTTAAGACTAAAATATATCATTGCTACACCACCGATTGGGCATCACCAATACTGCCTATACTTACCTAAACTAATTAGCGTGGTGGATGGGATCAAAACAACCCCCACTAACTGGGCAAGACATTATAACATAACAAAACGATATCCATATATCAAATAGTTAAAAAAAATGTTTAGTTAGGTAATCATACTGTATATCTTGTGCAAACCCAAAAACATGATGAACACAATTAATTAAATAAAATCAAAATAAAGGGTATACAAATAACAAGTTAATTGTTACCCAAATTATATTCAACATACAAATAAAATAAAATATATGGTTTGTTGAATGTGTATTAATGTAAAGGGGAAAAAATTCTCAAACCAAAATCAATTATAATAAATCTGGACCACCTAATCCCCTCGATAATCTCATTTAAACCATTTGGAATCAAGTTAATTTTATATGTCCATATGTTTTTCAAGCGGAGGTATCTCTATTATGATATAGGGGAGATTTAATTAAACTGAATCAGGATCGATGGTAGCCGGTTAGCTTTTTACCTCAGCTTGTTTAATTAAGCTTTAGCAATCAAACCTGGAAGCTGATTATATTATAGCATTATATTTTGCACTCTCTAGTCTTAGTAAATCCCCCACATAGTGCATAAATCAGGCCCAGACTGGTCATAGGGCACATATATCTATTTAGAAGAATCAATCTTTCTATTCTCCTCCTGCAGGGTCTGAAAGCAAGCTTCTCCTCTTCTACCTCCTGCAGGCATACAGAGGCTGCAGGAAAAGAATGGAGAGATTGATTCTCCTATATGCAGCAGCCCCTGCCGCTCCTCCAATCCAGCTTCTTTCAGCTGCCCCTCCTGTGATCTCTGCCCCAAGCTCTCAGAACCCCATGGCTCTTTCCAACCGCCCCCCCCCCCTGTGCTCTCCAGCCCCCCACAGTGCTCTCCAGTTCCCAGGTGCTCTTTGCCCCCATGTTATGCCAACCCCAGCTGTGTTCTATGGCCCCCATGCTCTTTGGCCCCAGTGCTTTCCAGCCCCCGTAAGCCCTCAGGCCCCCCAAGCTCTCAGCCTCCCCCAGTGCCCTCTGGCCCCTCCTGTGCTTTCTGGATACACCCTGTGCTCTCCACCCCCCTTTCCCCCAGTGCTCTCTACATGCCATCGGACCAAAATCCGGAGGAGACATGTCCGCTGGAAACGGTCCGTGTGTACGCGGCCTTAGACAGGTTAATTGGTTGTTCTGCGAGCTGGTCGGTAAGTAGGCTTGGTTTTTCCCTGGGCATTCCCCAGGTTTTGTTGTTAAAACATCTTTCTTAGCCTAACAATGAGTATAAATTATTTATTGTATGCATACTTCTATAGAACTGTCATTTACAAATTATCAACCTTTTCATAAATACCTAGAATATTAAATGCTCGGGTGATTGTCTTATAGTGGTTTAAGCTTAGAGTTGCTCTAGCCATTAAACTAAGGGGCCTAATAATAAAACAAAATTGTTGTTTGAATGTTTCTTTTAGTAGCCATAATGCAGGATTTTCCTGATTGAGATTTTTTAGGAAAATACTACATTATGGCCACTAGATGGAATTGACCAGCATAGGAAATAAACATAATAGGCAAACCACTGTGGTTATTTGTGATAGCTGTGTGAATGCTGAGACATTCACACAACAATTTTGTTTTATTATTAGGCCCCTTAGTTTAATGACTAGAGCAACTCTAAGCTTTATGAGCCAACTACAAATCAATTCCAGCAAGCACCTATTTAAAAAAAAAATATATATTTATTTATTTAAATGAGATGTATTGATTTTAAACACAGGGATGAATTGTGAGTGGCATACGACTTTAGTGTGCACTAGCCACTTTTATGCATATTTTATGTATGACTTTATTTGTAGAGTGTATTGTAAATCCTGTTAAATGCATATGTTTTGTAAGACTATCTGGCCCCCCTCTGCTCTCTGCCCCCCCCCCCAGGGCTTTTTACTCCCCCTGTGCTCTCCAGCCCCCCTGTGCTTCCTGCCTCCGCAATGCTCTCCAGCCCCCAAGTGCTATATCCCCCCATGCTCCGCCCCCATGTTCCCTGTGCTCTATGTCCCCCATGATTTTTGACAGTCCCACTCACCTCTGTCAGGATGGAAAGTGGGGAAGGGTACAGTAAATATTTTATGGTCTACTCAGTCTAAAAATGCCTGGACCCATTTTTTGTCCCAGTCCAGGACCTGGTTTAACTATACTTGGGAAAATCTGTCTTGATATTAATGCGAAGTTCCGCCAAATTTGACTGCTGACTTTCAAAATATGGACACTTACATGTCCAGGGCACCAGCGATGTCGGCAAGTTCAAAACAGAGTGATAACATACATGAATATTGTGTCAATACGTAAGATGTCTATGTAGCAATGTGGAATATCAGAAAATGGCAAGTGACAAACAAGAAGTACAAAAATATATATATATATATATATATATATATATATATATATGTACACAATGTGTTAGTACATATAATGTGATAGTACATATATTGTGTAAACAGGGAAAGCTTCCCACTAAGGGCGCCCTGGGTGTATCACACAGTGAGCAATGCAAATAATAACAAATATGGATCAAGGTCACAAAAATATATATGTACACAATGTGCTAGCTTTTCCACATTTCGGCCATGCTAGCCCTGCCTTCTGAGGTGCTGGCGGTGCCCCTGCTGCGTTGGCGACCTCTTCCTCCTCCTCTGCCTTCACCTTGTGCTTCCACTGTGCCCCCGCTGTCAGGTGGGAATTGCACCAGCAGCGCGTCTACCAGCGTGCGCTTGTACTCGCGCATCTTGCGTTCACGCTCCAGTGAGGGAATTAAGGATGGTACATTGTCCTTGTAACGGGGATCCAGCAGCGTGGCCACCCAGTAATCAGCACCTGTCAAAATGTGCGAAACACGCCGGTCATTGCGGAGACACTGCAGCATGTAATCGCTCATGTGTGCCAGGCTGCCCAGAGGCAACGAAAAGCTGTCCTCTGTGGGAGGTGTATCATCTGTGTCCTCTGTATCCCCCCAGCCATGCACCAGTGATGGCCATGAGCTGGTCTGGATGCCATCCTGCTGTGAACATGGTTCCTCCACCTCCTCCTCCATGTCTTCCTCCTCCTCATCCTCCAACGCGTCATCCTCCAGAACTGTGCCCTTGCTGGACAATTGTGTACCTGGCCTTTGTTGATGCACGAACCCACCCTCGGAGCCACTTGTGAATGACTGCCCTGAAAGCCTTGGAAATGATCCCGATTCCTCCTCCTCCTCCTCCTCCTGTGCCACATCCTGTTCCATCATCGCACGTAGCGTTTTTTCAAGGAGGCATAGAACTGGGATAGTCACGCTGAGAGCGCCGTCATCGGCACTGGCCATGTTGGTGGAGTACTCAAAACAGCGCACCAAGGCACACAGGTCTCGCATGGAGGCCCAGTTATTGGTGGTGAAGTGGTTCTGTTCCGCAGCACGACACACGCGTGCATGCTGCAGCTGAAACTCCACTATCGCCTGCTGCTGCTCGCACAGTCGGGCCAGCATGTGCAAGGTGGAGTTCCACCTCGTGGGCACATCACATATGAGGCGGTGAGCGGGAAGGCCAAAGTTACGCTGCAGCGCTGACAGGCGAGCAGGGTGAGAATGCCGAAAGTGCGCACAGACAGCCCGCACTTTCTGCAGCAGCTGTGGCAGATCGGGGTAAGTTTTCAGGAACCACTGCATCACCAAATTCAGCACATGCGCCAGGCAAGGGATGTGCATCAAACCGGCTAGGCCCAGAGCTGCTACGAGATTTCGCCCGTTATCGCACACCACCAGGCCCGGCTTGAGGCTCACTGACGCCAACCACTCATCGGTCTGTTGTTCCATGTCCCTCAACAACTCCTGCGCGGTGTGTGGTTTTTCCCCCAAACAGGAAAGTCTTAAAACTGCCTGCTGGTGTTTACCCATGGCTGTGCTGAAGTTGGTGGTGAATTTGTTACGCTGACTGGATGAGGAGGCGGTAGAGGATGAGGAAGCGGAGTAGGAGGACTTAGGAACAGGAGGCAAACTGAAGCGCCCTGCAAACCTCGGTGGTGGAAGGACATGCGCCAAACTGCTATCCGTCTCAGGCCCAGCCGCCACTGCATTTACCCAGAGTGATGTTAGGGAGATGTAATGTCCCTGACCGTGCTTACTGGTCCACTAGTGCTTACTGGTCCACGCGTTGCTCAGTGCACACCTGATTTTGTCCCCACTTGGTTGTGCAGGGAAGGGATGGCTCGCCTGGAAAAGTAGTGTCGGCTGGGCACGACGTACTGTGGGACAGCCAATGCCATCAGGCTTTTAAAACTCTGCGTCTCCACCAGACGGAATGCCAGCATTTCAAAGGCCAGTCATTTTAAAATGCTGTCATTCAGGGCCAGGGATCACGCGTGGGTAGGTGGGTACTTCCTCTTCCGCTCCAGTGTTTGGGAGATAGAGAGCTGAATGCTTCCATGGGACATTGTGGAGATGTTTGGTGACCCAGGTGGTAGTGTTGCTTGCCGGTCCTCTAATTGAGGGGTGGCAGGTAGCACTGTCACGACAGAGGTGGATGAAGAGGCCGAGAGGCCCGAGACTGATGCAGAAGAGGAAGCAGGAGGAGCCAGAAACCTTTCTTGGTTTTTTAGGTGTCTACTCCACTGCAGCTCGTGCTTTGCACTTAGATGCCTGGTCATGCAGGTTGTGCTCAGGTTGAGAACGTTTGTGCCTCGCTTCAGCCTCTGATTGCACAACGTGCAAACCACTTGTGTCTTGTCATCAGCACACTGTGTGAAGAACTGCCACACTATGGAACTCCTTGGACCTGGCTTTGCTGTGATCGGTCCCTTGCTGCATTGGGCAGTAGCAGGCGTACTGTCTAGGGGACGGACGCTCTGCTTTGGCACCCTGCCCCCTCTTCTGCTGTGCTGGTGGCTCTGTGCGACCACCGCCTCTTCCTCCGAACTACATGGGTCACCTGCATGAGGTTGATTCCATGTCGGGTCGAGGACCTCATCGGCCTCCATATCACCTTCCACCCAGTCTTCACCACTGCCCTCCTTGTCGGTCTGCACAATTGCAAAAGCACCAGCAGTTGGCAACAGTGTTTCATCATCATCCAAGACGTGCTTCCACTTCTGGGGCTGGGCTAGGTGGATGGCCCTGGGAACACATGCTAACAGACTCGTCAAAAAGCAGAAGAGACTGCTGCATGATTTGGGGCTCAGACTGCTTGGCTGATTTGCAAGGGGGTGACATGAAATACTGATGGTGGACATCAGCTGCAGGCGCCAACTCTGAACTTTCAGCACAAGACTGGTTGGGGGACAATGTAAAGGAACTGGAGGCACTGTCAGCAACCCAATCTACTACCGCCTGTTCTGCTCCTGGCCTCAACATTCGTAGAGCTGGATTAGGCCCGACCAAATACCGCTGCAGGCTCTGTTGCCTACTCACACCTGAGAAAGGTGTTTCACTTGTGCGTGTAGCTGGCACAGATCGACCACATCCTCTCCCTGTAACAGGAGCTCCACCAGCAGCACCACGGCCGCGGCCACGTCCCTTATTTGACGTTCTCCTCATATTTCTCAAATGTAGGACCTTTCCCTAAATGGGTGTTTTTCTAATACAACAATAGTGTAATATGGTGTAATATGCAGAGATTCACCTATATAATTATTTCCCTATAGCAGGAAGCATGAACCTAGGCTTAAACAATGTACTGCACAGTAGATATGTGCATTCCCGTTCGTACGAATGTCATTTTCGTACGAAAATGTTCATTTTCGTACCCGCGGGATAATGTGTACATACGAAAATATTAAAGCACCAAAATACGAAAACGACGGGATAACGGATTAGCCGCATAACGAACGACCGCAATTACGAACGATCCGACGGGAAAAAACGACAAAACGAAAATGGCAAAATAACGAAAATGAAATCTGTATCAAGAGGTTTGCATTGTGTATTTTGTTTGAATCAGTTTTGTGTTCGTTTTCAGTTGTATGTTCATTGTTCAATGACATCTATAACAAAAGAATTTCATTATGTATATTGAATGAATTCCTTTTTCTTTTTTCTGTGTATTCAAAATACCGAAGGCAATTTTTTTGTTATAGGTGTCATATCAACATACGAAAATAACAAAAGAAACGTGTTCAAATGCAAATCTTTTGTTTATGGTTTTTTTAATGGCCAGAGAGTTAGGCTGGCCATACATGATACAATTTTCTGTGCAATTTTCTTTAGATTTACCTTCAACTATGTAGTGCAAGGGCCTGCCTGATTGCATACAATTGAAAGTGTTGTTTAGTTTGACCTCATATATGGTTTTTGGTAAATCTAAAAGAAAATTGTACAAGAAAATTGAACATGTATGGCCAGCCTCAGTGACTGAAAGCAGCTTCTCTTTTGTGCTGAGTACTAGAGTAGTGAGTACACTTGTACAGTAAAGCCTAATAAACTTTTCTGTGGATTTTCATCTGAAGGGACATCAGTTGGCCAGACTTCTGAACCCAAAAATGGTTTTCTGATGCAGTTTAAAAACGAACGAATTTTCTGAGAACGATCGGAAAACGATCGTTTTTATGTTTGTTGTTAAAATAGTCTGACCAAGTGTATGGGGCTGTGTAATAGTATTGTTAAGCCCCATACACTTGGTCAGACTATTTTAACAACAAACATAAAAACTATCGTTTTCCGATCGTTCTCAGAAAATTCGTTCGTTTTTAAACTGCATCAGAAAACCATTTTTGGGTTCAGAAGTCTGGCCAACTGATGTCCCTTCAGATGAAAATCCACAGAAAAGTTTATTAGGCTTACTGTACAAGTGTACTCACTACTCTAGTACTCAGCACAAAAGAGAAGCTGCTTTCAGTCACTGAGGCTGGCCATACATGTTCAATTTTCTTGTACAATTTTCTTTTAGATTTACCAAAAACCATATATGAGGTCAAACTGAACAACACTTTCAATTGTATGCAATCAGGCAGGCCCTTGCACTACATAGTTGAAGGTAAATCTAAAGAAAATTGTACAGAAAATTGTATCATGTATGGCCAGCCTAACTCTCTGGCCATTAAAAAAAACATAAACAAAAGATTTGCATTTTAACCTGTTTCTTTTGTTATTTTCGTATGTTGATATGACACCTATAACAGACAGGAATTCATTCAATATACATAATGAAATTCTTTTGTTATAGATGTCATTGAACAATGAACATACAACTGACACTAACAAAAGAAAAGCATTCAAGATACACAGAATGCAAATTGACGAAAATTCACGATAATTATTGTCTAACAAGAAACGAACATGAATTAAACAGAATAACGAATCATCCCGCATGTACGAAAATAAAACGGTAACGGAAATACGAAACGATCGGAATACGAAAAAATCACGTCGTACGACAAACGAACGGGAACGAACGGGAAAACGGGCGTCTTACGAAAAACGAACAGAAACGAACAGACGGGACCATACGAAACGGAACAAAAAAAAACGAAATTTTTTTCTGTGCACATGTCTACTGCACAGACAGTATATCACAGGGGACAGGTGGAGTGAAAATAGTGGTGAAATAGGCAGAGTCACCTATATATTGCTGTCCCTATAGAAGATAGCTGGAACCTCTCCCTGAACTATGTACTGGACACACACAGTAGATCACAGGTAACAGGTGGAGTGCTGGTGAAATAGGCAGAGTCACCTATATATTGCTGTCCTATAGAAAATAGATGGAACCTCTCCCTGAACTATGTACTGGATACACACATTAGATCACAGGTAACAGGTGGAGTGCCGGTGAAATAGGCAGAGTCGCCTATATATTGCTGCCCCTATAGAAAATAGCTGGTACCTCTCCCTGAACTATGTAATGGATACACACAGTAGATCACAGGTAACAGGTGGAGTGCTGGTGAAATAGGCAGAGTCACCTATATATTGCTGTCCCTATAGAAGATAGCTGGAACCTCTCCCTGAACTATGTACTGGACACACACACACAGTAGATCACAGGGGACAGGTGGAGTGCTGGTGAAATAGGCAGAGTCACCTATATATTGCTGTCCCTATAGAAAATAGCTGGAACCTCTCCCTGAACTATGTACTGGATACACACAGTAGATCACAGGTAACAGGTGGAGTGCTGGTGAAATATGCAGAGTCACCTATATATTGCTGTCCCTATAGAAGATAGCTGGAACCTCTCCCTGAACTATAACATGCAGATCTCACAGAAATAAACCGTGCTGGTGAAGATTTCTGAAGCAGCATACACCTATCTGGCACTGTCCCTCAATCAACAGCAGCCTGTCCCTACACTAGCTAATGCAGAGTGACGAGCCCTAAACGAAAAGATGCAGATCTCACAGAAATAAATAGTGCAGTTGTAGATTGCTGAAGCAGGATAAACCTATCTGACACTGTCCCTCAATCATCAGCATCCTCTCCCTACACTAGCTAAAGCAAAGTGACGAGCTGTGCTGTGTGCCTCTATCTGATATAGAGGCCGGTCACATGCTGGGTCACATGCTGCACTGGCCAGTCACAGCCATGCCATTAGTAGGCATGGCTGTGATCACTTCCTAGTCACAGTTGTAAAACGAATGGCGATTGGCTGCCGTGCAGCGCGCCATAACTTAGCTGAACTCCAAACCCGAACCCAAACTTTTTCCAATTATTCGGGTTCGGGTACAAAAAAAAAACCAAAGTCCGTACCGAACCCGAACTTTACAGTGTTCGCTCAACCCTACCCGTGACTGCTAAAATAATTCTTGGTCTCCTTGTTGAGAATTGTAATCTGTGATAACAGACATCTGGATATTCAAAGTATTTTTGCACTATTCATGTTTTTTCTTGGGATCTAAACATTGATCCTGAATGAAATTTTTGGTTCTAATACAGGCATAGGTCACAACATTTTCTGGATACTGTCTATCCGAAAATCTCTTTTTAAGAATTTGGACCTCTTTTTTAAATTCTGAATTGTCTGTGTTTGAAGATTCTCAAAAGCAAAAGAGATTTTCATATAGACAATATCCAGAACATTTTGTGAAATAAGCCTGTATTAGAACCAGAAATCTCATTCAGGATCAATGTTTAGATCCCAAGAAAAAACGTGAATAGTGCAAAAAAACTTTGAATATCCAGACATCTTTTATCACAGATTACAATTCTCAACATAAGGAGACCAAGAATATTTTAGCAGTTCAATCTAACCAATCTGAGTGATATCCCTAAAATATATATATTTTTTTATAATATTAGAGTTTGAAAAATTAAAACCCCAATTATTCCCATTAAGATGAGAATCCATACAGACAACAATGGACCTCTTTTCCAAATACAGATGATGTAATACGGCGTACACACAATCATTTTTCGGCATGTAAAAAACAACGTTTAAAAAAAATGTAATTTAAAATGATCGTGTGTGTGCTTCACATCATTTTTTGGGTTCTGAAAAACGAGAAAAAAAATCGAACATCCTGCTTTTTTTTACAACGTTTTAAACAATGTCGTTTTTCTGGTTGTAAAAAATGATCGTGTGTGGTCTAAAACAACGTTAAAAACCTGTGCATGATCAGAAGCAAGTTATGAGACGGGAGCGCTCGTTCTGGTAAAACTACCGTTCGTAATGGAGTAAGCACATTCATCACGCTGTAACAGACAGAAAAGCGTGAATCGTCTTTTACTAACACAAAATCAGCTAAAGCAGCCCCAAGGGTGGCATCATTTGCATGGAACTTACCCTTTATAGTGCCGTCGTACGTGTTGTACGTCACCGCGCTTTGCTAGAGCATTTTTTTTAAACAACTGTGTGTGGGCAACGTCGTTTTAATGATGAAGTTGGAAAAAACATAGTTCTTTCTACATGCTGAAAAACTTTGTTTTTTACAAGCCGAAAAATGATCGTGTGTATATATATATATATTAATCAATAGCAGAAAATCACCTCAATGCATCTACAAACCAGCTTTGCTTAACACCCTATTTATGCCTTTTTTTTACCCAAACAGCCATATGACAGCTGCCATTACTTTGCACAGAAAGTGATCCCTGCCATCCACCAGCATGTGGAATACCATAAGGCAGTAGGAGGCAGAGGAAAAATACAAGTAGAAGGAGAAAGGTTGGTGTGCTGGTGGAAAAAAGAAGAGGAGGATTGGAGTGCTGATGGTGAGGAGGAGTGTTGTTGTGTTGGCACTACTGCCATAGTGCTGATCTATGGGTGCCCCTATCACAGACACCGAGAGAGTAGGACGCTCTCAAACGAGTCTCTCTCTCAGGGGTAGTGCAGGGTCCTCCCCACTGTGCGGCTCCAGGCCTCACAGACAGGCAGGCAGGATTTCCACCTCCCTGTCAGCTATCCATCTGCCACTGGCCACTCGGACAAGCTCCTCTCCCCCCTCCAGGACTTCCACGGCTTTCCCCCAGTGCACCTGACCTGGTAAGCCACTCCTTGGGAGCTGCAGGCGGCCGTCCTTCTCAGGACAAGCCACAGTAGCTTCCCCCAATCCCCACGGCTTTTCTCCTCTCCTCACCCCCATACCCCTACCCCCGCTCGGGTCCTTTCCGCCAGCCATCCCCACAAACCGCCGCTACCCTCGGGCGTACTGTTTTCTTTCCTCCGCGCCGATCGGTGGAGATTCGCAGCAGCCGCGACTCAGGTAAGGCCGCGGCTTCATCCGCGGCCTAGCGGCGCGCCGCTCTCCACCCCCCAACAGTCGGCACTACTTCATTAATCGGGCCAGAAAGCCCCCCCCTACCCCAGTAGAGCCCCCTTGCCCTCCGATCATCTCCCTTAGCCCCCCTGGCGCCACTCAGCCTGGTACCCCCCAGCCTGGATCCTGCTGCCAGGTCGGCGGCCATCTTGCTCCACCCTGCCCTATCCCTCTCAAATTCATTAAAACTTGATCCAGGGCTTAAACCCGATCGCCTCTTTAGGGGTCAGGAAGGATTTTTTTTCCCTACCACAGCATATTGGCGCAGCGTGGTCAGGTTTTTTTTGCCTTCCTCTGGACCAAGCCAGGATCAGAGGATTCAGTTATCCTTGTGAATCCACCCCCCCCCCGCCCCTTGGTTCCACGGCGGCCATGGTTAATCGGCAATACTCGGCGAAGAACATTTGGGATCTGGGTCGACTTTTGAGGATCGATCGACGATCGACTGCCAGAAATCGCAGCCATTTACCCCAGCCTAAGCACATATCATGTGCTTTGATCAACACTAGATCAAAGCAGTAAAACACCGATTAGAAATCCATGATTTCTTATTGCGACATGACTTAGACTGCCTCTTTATTACAGAGAGCTGGCTCACAGCCGACTGTAACACCATTCTAGGAGAATTAGTGCCAGAAAACTACCGTATTATAACGGAAAACAGAATAGGGCAAAGAGGAGGAGGACTGGCGGTGATCCATAAGACGCGTCTTGCGATCACAAAACCAAGCCTCCAAAACCCTCTTCCATTCATGGAAACCCTGACTCTCCAACTGCAAGTAAACGACCAGGAGACCGTCCGGATTCTACTCTGCTATAGGCCACCTGGCCCCAAGTCGCAGCTGCTCCCATCTTTGACGGACTTTGTCTCCACTTATACCCTGAACAGCAAACACCTTTTGCTGCTCGGGGACTTCAACCTCTGGGCCAACTCCCCGCAAGACCCCATTGCCGACGCCTGCATCGACCACCTGGAAGGATTAGGGCTTCAGCAACTAGTATGTGGGCCCACACATGCTTCAGGTCATACGCTTGATCTTATTTTCAGACAAGATCTGGAAATAAAAATCTTGGAAAATGAAACATTGTCATGGACAGATCACCATGCAATTAGATTCATTATTTCCGAATTCCCCCCCTTACCAAAAACATCAAATCCAGTGACAACACACTGGACCAGATGTCATAAGAAGCTCCACTCGGAACTCTTCAAAGCCACGTTAGGGGAAAAAATAAACATAATTCAGCCGCACCAAACAGCGGAAGAAACACTGGAGGCCATAAACATAGCACTATTGCAGTCAGCTGACTTGATAGCGCCGAAACGAAAGACCCAGATCAGGAAAAATAACTCCGGCTGGTTCAACAACCAGCTGGCGTTACTGAAGCAAGAGCGCAGAAGGGCAGAAGCAGCCTGGAAAAGAAGCTCTTCAGATGAGAACCTCTCGATTTACAAGGCAATAACCAGAAAATACTACAAGCAAATCTTTGAAGCCAAGAAAAACCATTTTTCTGAGGCTATCAACGGTGCCCTAAACCGCCCCCGCGAACTCTTCAAGCTGGTCACTCAGACCATGAATCCAGGATGTCTTGAAGCCCCCAACTTGGATACACAAGAATTTTGCGATGAGTTATCGGATTGCTTCATTAACAAAATTGAGGCAATCCGGCAAAGCATTCAGCAAAACAATTGCTCTCCCAGCCCCCCCCCCCCGTAGTTATTTACACAGCACCGGCAGTAATTCACCACAGTTAGGTGAGTTCACGCTGGAACCCATCTCCATTCAGACCACAAAAAATATCATCAGCACTCTGCGCAACAGCACTGCGCCAAATGATATTATCCCCACCAAACTGCTGAAGGAATGCGCCGACATCCTGGCACCTCCTGTCAACCAATCCTTTAGGGAGGGCATAATGCCCTCCCAGCTGAAGGAGGGCTTCATTCAACCCATCTTGAAGAAAGCCACCCTGGATCCTAAGGATCCACTCAACTGGCGCCCCATAACAGGCCTAAATGTTCTCTCCAAGGTAATGGAGAAAGCAGTGGTACAGCAGCTGCAACAGCATCTAGATACCCACAACTTACTCGACCCATTTCAATCAGGATTCCGTCCCGGACACGGGACGGAAACAGCATTGCTTAAGATATGGGACGACGTTCTCGAGGCCGCAGACGAAGGAGAATCTTCTCTTCTGGTTCTGCTGGACCTAAGCGCAGCCTTTGATACAGTAGATCACAAGCTGTTATTGACTCGACTGGCCAAAATAGCCAAAGTCGCAGAAAGCAATCTATCTTGGTTTTCCTCTTTTTTGGAAAACCGATCGCAAATTGTGAAGCTAGGACCCTTCACTTCTGAACAACG
Source organism: Rana kukunoris (assembly GCA_029574335.1). Classification (NCBI taxonomy): domain Eukaryota; kingdom Metazoa; phylum Chordata; class Amphibia; order Anura; family Ranidae; genus Rana; species Rana kukunoris. The sequence goes on along the minus strand of CM056049.1, from coordinate 493,434,391 downwards.
CACATTATCGTGCGGGGTCCCTCAAGGATCTCCCCTATCGCCAATGTTATTCAACATCTATGTGCGTCCTCTTTTCGAAATCATCAGCAGCCAAAAACTGCTTTATCATTCATATGCAGACGACACGCAACTGTACTTCCGCATTTGCAATAAAAAGGATTACCACCTCAGTCTAGAGACTTGTCTCTCTTTGATAGAGGACAAAGAGTTATCTCAAACTCAACGGAGCGAAAACAGAACTTCTTCTGTTTCACGCCAAGCGTAGGAATCAATCGGCAACAACCTGGATCCCCCCGCCCATTCTGGGCAAAATCATCACCCCTAGCGCCAAAGTCAAAAGTCTTGGGGTCATCTTTGACTCCGACATGACAATGAACGCACAAATAGGGTCAGTAGTCAGCGGATCTCACCATCTGCTGCGCCTACTACGCAGACTCACGCCTTTTATTCCCAAGAAAGACATAGCGGTCGTGGTGGGATCGATTGTAAACTCCAGACTGGACTATGCAAATGCCCTTTACCTCGGACTCCCCAAGTACCAAATCGCTCGTCTTCAAGTCGTTCAAAATACGGCCGCCAGACTTGTGACTGGGAAAAAACCCTGGGAATCAATCTCACCTTCACTGAGATCCCTTCACTGGCTACCAGTTAAAGACAGAATCACCTTTAAAGCTCTCTGTCTAACGCATAGATGTATCCATGGGAATGCTCCCCATTATCTATGCGAAAAATTAAAACTTCACAATCCCAATCGTATTCTACGATCCACCAATCAAAATCGGCTTCAGATACCGAAAGCCAGATACAAGTCCAAAGGAGACAGGAGATTCGCTGTCCAAGGTCCCAGACTATGGAACGCCTTAAAAGCCAGCATTCGGCTGGAGGAGAACTACTTAGTCTTCAGGAGAAAGATTAAGACGCATCTCTTTTGATCTCAAAGGAGACAGGAACAACAAGCGCCCAGAGGCGATTTACTTCGCATGTGCTGCGCTATATAAGTTTTTCATTCATTCATTCATTCATTCAATATGAGAAGGAGGAGTGTTGTGGTCTTAGCCGTAAAGAAGAGGCTAGTGGTAAGGAGGAAGAGGAGGGTTGCCAGTGAGGTAGAAGAGAACATTTTGGGAGGCTTTAAGGGGAATATTTTATCACTCCCAGATAAAGGGGGAAATCATGCAAGGATCTTTGCCACTATCCAAGAGAAATTACAAAGTGGCCCACTCTGAGGATGACTGGAAGATAAGCGCCTTGCCACATTTCCTAATGGTGGCTGCATCCATCTCACTGTAGACAAAGCTGAAGGGGAATGCTCACCCACTAGGTGGCTTTGGTTTGAAACATTCTCTGCTCAAACAAGCAAAGCAGCTGTGGCACATAACTGAACACTTCTGCACAACACTAAAGCATTACCATTACCTTTACATTTTTAATTTGTATATATTTTTATATACCGTATTTATCGGGGTATTGCGCGCTTCGGCGCATAGTACGCACCCCTCAAGTGGACCCGCATTCCTGTAGAAAAAAGATTTTTGTACTTACAGTTTTGGTGTCTTGCGCGGCATCCATCGGCGGCCTCGTCAAGTCCGGCGTCCGTCTGCGGCTTCGGGTGTCCTCTTCGTCGGGTCCGGCGTCCTTCTGCCGCATCCTCCCCGCTCGATCCCCGCTTTCCCATGCCGAGTTTGAATACTGCACCTGCATATACCGAGCGCAGTACACTCGTGTATAGTCGGGCAGGCTCCGCTACTTTTGCGCCAGGACGTGAGTGTGAGAGGAGCCGAGCCTGCCCGACTATACACGAGTGTACTGCGCTCGGTATATGCTGGCGCAGTACACTCGTGTATAGTCGGGCAGGCTCGGCTACTCTCGCGCTCATGTCCTGTACTTCATGTCTGGAGTGACAGCCATGCAGATCAATTTGATGCAGAGTGCAGCGTATGGTCTGAGCACTAACAGGCTGACCCACCACCCCACAACCTCTGGATAGCATGCTGATAGCATGCTGAGCACATGCACTCAACTTCTTTGGTCGACCATGGCGAGGCCTGTTCTGAGTGAAATTTTTTCCTGTTAAACCGCTGTATGGTCTTCGTCACCTTGCTGCAGCTCAGTTTCAGGGATTTGCCAATTCCCTGAATAGCCTAGGCCATCTTATAGCCTAGGCCATCTTTATGTAGAGCAACAGTTCTTTTTTTTCAGATCCTCACAGTTTTTTGCCATGAGGTGCCATGTTGAACTTCCAGTGGGAATTAAAGGAATTCATGGATAGCCGCACACCAAAATAAACCTAAAAAGGTAGCCTTTATTGGTGTAAAAAGGATAAAAAGCACTACAAAACACAGCACAGCAAGCAGTAGGATGGAAAAGCTGACACGTTTTGCACGAAAGATCAGTGCTTAGTCATAGCTAAAACATAATAAAATGTATTCCAAATATATACGGATTCAAAAGCGATCACATGAGCTATTACCGCCAATGGTGTTCACCTGCCACGGTTTATTTTGGTGTGCGGCTGTCCATGAATTCCTTTCATTGATTTCTGCCTTGTGCATTGCCAGCACCCATGGACCTTGAGGAGAACATTGATTGCTCATTGCATTTGCCTGGAGCAGCGGTCTCTTTTTCTTGAACTTCCAGTGATCAGTATGAGAGAGTGAGAGTGGTAATCCCAAATTTAACACACCTGCTCCCCATTCACACCTGAGACCTTGTAACACTAACATGACACCGGGGAGAGAAAATGTCCAACTTGGACATTTTCACTTGGGTGCCAGCGGTTTAGACATTAATGGCTGTGTGTTGAGTTATTTTGAGGGGACAGCAAATTCACACTGTTATACAAGCTGTACACTCACTACTTTACATTGTAGCAAACTGTAAATTGTTGTGACATGAAAAGATATAATAAAATATTTACAAAAATGTAAGGTGTGTACTCACTTGTGAGATACTGAATATATAAATATATATATATATATATATATATATATATATATATATATATATATATATATATATATATATATATATATGTGTGTGTATGTGTATGTATATATATATATATATATATATATATATATATATAAGATTGGGGTGATCAGACTCCAGCGGTAGGTCCGGAACTGAATTTTTAAGGGCCTGGTAACCCACTTTTATTTAAAAGCACAAAAAGTTCACAAACACATCAGTAGCCCTCACAGGGGGGTTCCACCATTATTGTATCTTGCATACTCAACACTTTAGCCTCCTGGCTTTTATTCTTGCCAATCCGGCTGCAGCCTTTGACTCCTTTTAGAGGCATGGGAGTCCACCTGACTCCAAGGTACAGATTTCCTGTCTGTTGGGTGGGGTCCTGAGCTATAGTCAGGTCAGAACTAAATAGCCCAACACATAGCTGTGCAATCAGTGTGTCTTGCTCTCCAAATTCTGGTTGAAACCAGAAATCTTTAAGGTCGCACAGGGTCCCACCACCACATATATATATATATACACACACACACAATATATATGTTACTGATAGCATAAAAGGTGGACAGTAATGGTAGACGGCCCCTTCAAAAAATCCTACCAAGCACAATTAAAAGTAATAATTACCATATACAAAAGACTTTTAACTCTGATCAATGAAGAGTTTTTTTTCTCATTGAAGTCCTCATGTAAGAAGTGTGTATGCAGTATTTATTTTTTAAACATTTGCCAAAAATAGCCAAAAATATTGTACAATTGATGTACAATATGTAAGCAGCTTTACTATGCCACAGTTTAAATTTAAAGGTATTATCAAGAAAGTTTTATCAAGAAATCTAAATTAGAGTAAAAAAAAAGCCAGAAATATTGGCCCAGATTCACAGAGCGATTACGCCTGTCTAACTGGTGTTAGACAGGAGTAATTTCAAATTTCGCGCGCCGTATCACTAGTTTGAATCCTCAAACCATGAAACGGCGGCTTCGGGCTTCGATCCGAGAGGCTTACGTCTTCGTAAGCCTTCGGATCTACGCTGCAAACTTTTTGCGGCCGCTGGGAGGAGTCCGCGACGTTTTCAGCGTCGGGATATGCAAATGACTTTTTACGGCGATCCACGAAGATACGAGCGGCCTTCGCAATCACTTACGCCTTTTTTTTTGCAACATATTGTTAGACCAGCTATTTGCTGGTCTAACGGTGCGTAGCCCATGTTAAGTATGGCCGTCGTTCCCGCGTCAAATTTAATTTTTTTTTTTTTACGTAACTCGTTCGGGAATAGGAATGTCCCTAAACGACGCTACTCAAAAAAAATGACGTAATGACGTGATTTCGCGCAATGCACGGCGGGAAATTTCTGAACGAAGCATGCGCAGTTCGATCGCCGCGGGAACGCGCCTATTTTAAATGCTTCATGCCCCCTACTCACGTAGATGGGCTACGCCGCCGTAGTTTACTGGACAAAATCTACCAGGATTCCACGTAGAGCCAGGTAAAATACAGCGGCGTAGAGTATTTCTGATACTCTACGCGAATCTAATTGTATGTGAATCTGGCCCACTGACTCTATGTGTAGTATTTAAGTACTTTTAGTAGGCTGCAGTTTTACAGGGAGACACCAGGCAGACTTATGCTCAAGAAATAAAAAAAGTACTACTTGTAAGAAAAAAAGCTATATATATATACTGTGTTGTTTCTGTGCAAAATATTTTAAGCATTTTTTCTAGGCCACATTGCCAAAATGAGTGACAAGCCAGGTTGATGTTCAGGAAATTAAAATTACAGTGTATTTTTCACATAAAAATGCAGAAATATGGTACAGTTGATGCACAGTATATAAGCAGCTTTATTAGGCCTCAATTTCAAAGGGAGAGGCAAGGTATGTTTGTTTATATGTAAAGATTGAGAGTAAAGATTTTTAAATTAATCCCGGTGACTGTACAGAGTTCTGGAGATTGCACTAGGAACCAGCCGTTGTGCATTGGCACACGGTAACCAAATGTAAAAAAAAAATGTGAAACTGATACAGTGAAAAAAAGATGCTCACAAACTGTACTTTAAAATAGTTTTACCACAGGTCAATTTGTATGAAGTGCTTTGGTGATCTGGTATGGCTGATAATTCCACCAGTCAATTCAGGTCTGTTATTGCCTGATAAAATAAAAGGTGCCACTGACAAAATCCCCCCCCCCCCCCCCCCAAAAAATGAAAATAATCAACTTGGGCTGCTGCTGCTATATTTAAGCCAAGCTGAATATAAAAGTTAAAAACATCAACTACATATCCAACAAACTTGATTCCGGGAATACGGTGTTACCGATCTGTTCTTTAACACTACATACAACTCAAAAGCTTCACTGAAGCATGCTTTTTAACTCTTTTGCTTACAAAGCTGTTTTTTTTTTCTTGATTTTTATCCACATATTTTAGGCATAAAGATTAGTTAAGACCCCCCCATATTTTACATTAACTTTAACTTTATTGATATCACATATCATTTGCACTACAGACATGTATCTATCTCCTGGTGTATCTCTTCGCCTACTGAACACCAGGACCCCCATCTTCGCCTACTGAGCACCAGAATCCCCATATTTACTGACTGAGCACAAGGGCCCCCATCTCCCCCAGTGAGAACCAGGAACCCTTCATCTCCCCTAACTGAGCACCAGAACCTCTTATCTTTCCTGACTGAGCACCAGGTCCATCATCTCCACCCACTAAGCACCAGGACCCCATCTTTCTTGACTGAGAACTAGGTCCCCCATCTCCCCGACTGAGCACCAAAACCCCCATCTTCGCCTACTGAGCACCAGGACCCCCCATCTTCACCTACTGAGCACCAGGACCCCCCATCTGTCCAGACTGAGTACCAGGACCTCCCATCTCCAATGTCTCCAGTATGTCACCAAAGCCCCCAACAGGGCTCCTAAAAAAAGTAAATAATATTTTAAAAAAATGATATGAAGATAAAAAAACGATTGATATTGTTCATTGCCCTACTGACACCAACCTCTGCTCTACTGACACCATACTCTTCTGGGGGTGGGCGCTGAACTAAGACTTTGCACAGGGTGAAATAATGTCTAGCTTAAAGTGATTGTAAAGACTTGTTTTTTTGTCATACTTACCTCCTCTGTGCAGTTGGTTTTGCACAGAGCAACCTGGATCCTCCTCTTTTGAGGTCCCTCTTTGCTGCTCCTGGTCCCTCCCTCATTTGCGTGCCCCTCAGCCAGCAGCTACATGGGAACCAATAGCGCTGCTGCTCTGTCTCTGGGTGGCTGAGGGGATGGTGGACATCACTGGAGAGAGAAGGAGCTTAGGTAGGTAACTGGGGTGTGCTGGGGAGGCTGCAACACACAGAAGGTTTTTTATCTTAATGCATACAACTCCTTTAACCATTGTGCTTACATCTGCAACAGTGAAAGGGTTAAATGACTAGTGTTTTGTCACATTAAAAGGTTTGTCCCCCCACTGTACAGTTTTTTTCTTTTGTTTTAAGTTTTGCTTTGTTGAATGTGTGTCATGGTAGTACCCAGTTCCCTTGCCTATTAGACTTAAAAATGTACAGATTTTAACAGAAGACCTTGTTCCCAAGTTTGGGTTTCACAAATGTAAGAGAAGATTTGGAGAACATCCCACAAAGCAAACCTGTGCATTACTTATTCCATCATTTCTTCAACAGTTGTATTCAAGGACTGTAAGTGAAGTTCATAGGACAATGTAAGTCCAATCAAGATAAGATATGTTCCTACTATAAGAAACCTTAACGGTAGGTTCACACCTATGCTTGTGGCTGTGGGTGCAGGAATCGCGTTGGTTCCCACACCTGCAACCACCCGCAGCCAAATCAGGTTGATCGTAGGAAGTGCGTGGGGCTGCAATTTACTCTGAATGGCACTCTCACAAATTTTAGTTTGCAGTGCGTTTGCAGTTGCAGGAACTGCAGGAAAATCCCATGGTCAAAATGAAAATGCAATTTCTCTTGGGGCTGCATTTTTGAATGGCACCTTTTTTTTGGTGAAAATACAGGCATGGAGGTCCAATTATTTAAATGGGCTGCCGTGCCCATGCAAACTCGGGCTGAATAAAAACCTCTAAGGTGTGAACCTATTTCACAGAAATCAAGCAAAAACATGGCCATTTATTTTAAAGCATGGCTTAATCCTGAAGGGTGTAACGGTTCAAGCTGAGTTAAGTATTTGTGCCATGAATAATCATAGGATAACCGAACATTTGTGGAAGCACTTGAAAGAGAAATAACCATAGCAATTTTGAGATCTAACAATGTTGCTTTCACATTGACAGTTTATTTCCACAGATACAGTATTTTTCATATATGTGCTGAAGGATAATCTAATTAGGCTGAAATAATATGTGAAACAACTTTCAAGCACATATGAAAGATAGCTCTACTCTTGAAAATAATTTGAATTACTGTTTATGTTGCAGCATGTTATTATTTGAAGTGAAACAAATGTAGCTCAACAACTTTACATTATTGTGTAAGAATAGTACAGCTGTCATAAAGAAATGATAAATACATTGTTTTGAAAATATTTATTTCACATCAGAATTTCTTTTGAGCATTTGAACTGTGAATACTCTGTGAATATAATGAGTTTTGTGATTGTTCTGCACAGTTTTCACATTGCATGATTGATTTAGAGATTTGTTAACTAGAGTATGCTTACAAAGGAGTAAATTCTTGAAAAAGAGTATTCATTTCATGGTTTCGTAAAATGATTAAACATTTCATGTTTTCGTTTTCATGTTTTCGTTTTCACATTTAGGCAGAAATTATGCTAGGTACGAATAAGCTTTGGGTTGACCATTAGTTAGACAGTTCCCCAAATTTACATCCTGGGACATGTTATTTTAATAAAATACTTTTTTCTGTGGTGTCTTTTTATTTATTTTGTCCAGTTTTTAAGTTATTCACATGCCGACCCTGTCCCCTTTCTCTTCTTATTGAATGACTTGGTCTTAGCCAATGAGGAGGCGAGTGACTCATGCAGCTGAGACACTCTTATAACATTGCTGGATCAAGATGGGGCTCAGGTAAGTATTAGGGGGGCTGAGGGGGGATGCTGCACACAGAAAGCGTTTTATCCTAATGCATAGACTGTATTAAGATAAGAATAAATCTGCCTTTACAATCACTTTAAGTTCCTTTTCCCACACAGACCCCCACATCCACTGGGCTGGGACAGTGAGGATTAAGCCTTATTCCCCATCAACATAAGAACAAGGTGCCTTGCCAGGGGTGGCCATCCCAGGAAGTTAACTTTCCAATGCAGAGGGCATCTAGCCAGGTATTGTTCAGGAGAAGTTACTTCGTAGGTGGTGGGCAAAAGCAAAGAAGGTTGATAGGGACAAGGTTCTTATCTCCACATACCTCCCCTCCCTCAACAGATGGATGAAAAATGGACAGAGGGAACACCCATGTGAAAGGGACCTAAACTCTGTGAGCAATCAACACTGAGGGAGCATGAAAGAAACAGGAAGGGTCTAGCTAGGACTGAAGTAACTACCACCAAACAGAAGGGGAAGACAGAGAGAGAACTACATTTTCCTAACTGATTCTAATCGTTTTAATTTGTCAGCTTTCCCTACAACAGTTTCCAATTCATTAACACTATGGCTGCTCTGCATCCTGCTTAAAGGCCGCGTACACACGATCAGACATGTCCGATGAAACAGGTCCGACGGACCATTTTCATCGGACATGTCTAAAGTGGTCTTTTGGTCTGATGTGCATACACACCATCGGACCAAAATCCCCTCGGACCAAAACGCGGTGACGTAGAACACACCGACGTGCTGAAAAAAGGAAGGAAGTTCAATGCTTCCAAGCATGCGTTGAATCAATTTGAAACATGCGCAGGATTTTGGTCCGATGGTTGGGCGTACTAACCATCGAACCTGTCCGACAGACAGGTTTCCAGCGGACAAGATTCTAAGCATGTTTAGAAACTTTTGTCCGCTGGAAAACTGTCCGATAGGCCGTACACACGATCGAACATGTCCGCTGAAACTGGTCTGCGGACCAGTTTCAGCGGACATGTTTGATCATGTGTACGCAGCCTTATAGTGAAAAAGCTGATTTAATCAACAGATCCCTCATTGGCCCTTTAAAACATGTTGGCCAGAGTTCAAAGGCTTTACAGTGCATTATGGTTCAGAAATATTCTCCTGGGCAAATCTGCAAGTTCGCTGAGAGCATGAATCTCAAGCCCACAGGCTTCACTCTAAATCCATGGTAGCAGTGAACCTGAACATTATCTCTACTTACAGGTAGTAGGAGATGGTTTGGGGTGCAGTAGTATTGTGGGGCTATAGTGGCAGCACACTATATGTTGGGATAGCTCAATGATGTACCTCCTATACCTTGCTCCATACATCAGCCTGTAGCCAAATACTTACCTTCTTGTACCCTCTGGAGGCTTTCACCTATGGTGCGTATTGGCTAATATATATATATATATATATATATATATATATATATATATATATCTTCTTCTCATAGGTACCATCAGTTTTATTTCCTGTATTTTATTATTTTTTCTCTTTACTTTTGTTGTCAAGTTGCATGTTTATTAATTTATGTATTAACATTTTTTCTGTTGAGTTTGATGTGTCTGCACACTCCTGTTCCTTCTATGCTTCATCTGAATCTGCATCTTTTTTGTTAATCTGTATCTGTAGTCCAGTCTCTATCTCCTGTTTTACATACAGTGATCCTTATTATGCCCCTGCCAGGTGTCTGGCAATATGGGACATGTCCAGCTGGGTGAGATGGATGGAGCCAGGACCTGTTGTAACATCAATGCCATGCTTACCAGTTCACTGCAGCACTCTCCTGGACATCATCTTGACTGAAATCATGTAGGTGTGCTAAGCTCTGTTGTATTCCTGCTGGGTGACATTCTCTTAGCTGTTCTTCTCATTTTTCCCCTCCTGGTATGTGATTGTGGTTAATGATGTTATTAGTTACTTACCTTTATTCCTTAGTAGAGATGGTTGTATGCTTTCTGTTTGAATTATTGTTTGGTGTATTTACAGTTGGGTGTGGGATATACCATTTGGGAAAAAGGGTTTTTTAACTATATACTGTAAATGTTTATAGATGGTGGCAGCCTTATGAAAGTTAGGCTGCACCCAACCATAACATCGGCTGTCTGTTAAGGAAAGTGTTTTTTCTCCTCGTCAATGCACTTTGTACTGATGCACTTCGACAGAGACGGATACAGAATACTTTATTAATCCCAAATGAAAAATGATTGCGACACTCAACAAAGACAACACACGATCACAACAATGAACAGAACAAGACACAATGACACAAAAAACAAAACAAATTAAAACGATATACTAATAAACCATTCATACAATTAAAATACAACATAGAATAAATAACAGATTAAAAAATAACAGAAAACCAAACTACCAAAACACAAATAATACACCACGTTCTCTAGCATTACCCCAAATAATAATTAACATAATGCCAACATACAATAAAACAACATAAAAATATATAGGCAATATGTGCCTGTTTGTATAAACACAAAACCTTGTGACCAGCCTAAGATCAGTTAGATAATGTTCTATAGAGTCGGCTGCAAGCACTTCTCACAATCCCATACAATGTGCAAAGCAATAAGATTTCAATTAATGTGCCACGCTTCTATTTACCGATAATGGGGAATGTGAACAAAAAAAACAAATGATTATAAAAGTAAATATAAATAAACCAAATCAATCAAATAAATTACTTTAAGAATTCATATATGCCAAATATACAATAGTGATGGCCAAAAAGGGATCATTTTGACTCAGAGGGTCATACTGAATATGTATTGCAATATATGCCAATTAAGAATCCCCGTTTTTTTAAGCAAAGGTTTGGTTCCACTTCTTTAGTATCTCATGTATTGTATATATGGAAGCCACCTAGGACGTATCTTCATGTCTACTGCATAGTACAGGTCAGTGTGTCAGAGAATTGACTTTATTCTCTAGTTTGCCTACTCTGGTGTAGTCCATATTATGCCTTTTCTACCATCTTTTACTTCATCCCTTTGGATTTCTAATGTCCTTATTATTTTTTCGTAGAAGTCTCTTCTATTGGGGGAGGTGGACATGTTATTTGGTGTAGTACCCATTTATCCTTAATCCATGCTCATTATTCATGAGACTCCTTACAATTTACATGTATAACATCTCAGAACCCAAGCTTTGTTATTAGTGAGAAGGTTTGCTCATTAATCATGTTTTGAAAATAAACCATTACTATTAATAACCAATATTCTACATTGGATTTATGTGTGTGTATATATATATATATATATATATATATATATATATACACACACTACATATCTCATATACATTGTTTATAGTATATATAGTGATGTCCTTATGCCAATGCCCCCCCCCCCCTCCCCGGGCCTCCTCTCCCATCTTCTTCTACCTTTACCTTTTTAGACTACCCTTTTCCCCTATATGGGATATGAGATATGAAGGTGCAAGCAACAGAGCAGGGTAGTCAGGTGATAGATGGGGTAAGAGGAAAAGCATTAGAGGGGCCAGTCTTAAACTGATTCTTCCAAATATAAATACGCCCAGTTGCATGATGTTGGGATATCAGTCAAGGAGTGGCATTGCTGGAGCTGACCGACTCTCCTAGCTGTCAGGGGACAACTCCTCCATTGAGAATCAGATCGAGCCTATAAAAAAGGTTAGACAGATTTTGGTTGTTAGAATGACAGATAGGACAACCTGTCACAAAGACCACGATCGTCGAACAGTATGTTATTTACCAGTTACTTGAGTGTGACACATTGCGGATCAGATAAACAGCTTTTGGGTGGGGCTAGGGACGACCCCCAGCTGACATGGTACATATTGATATCAATGACCAAGTAAGAGGAAGAAGAAGTATCCTAAAAAATTATTTCAGGAACTTATGGTAGGTGCAATATTAAAGAAAAGGACCTCCAAGGCAGTATTCTCAGAAATACTGCCTGTACTTCAATCCACTGGTGGAACTGGTGTAGCGTTTTGGGTTAATAGAGAACTTAGCTGACTTTTTGTTACCACCTCTATAGCACAGACAGGCTGCACCTTACTGACGGGCATGCAACTCTCTGAGAAGATGGTCAAAAGATTGGAGGAAGTTTCAAACTAGGTGGTGGGAGCTATAGATGGCAGTGAGCGAAGGTCAGAGGATGCTACAGGGGGCAACATTGGTAGCGTAAATAGGGCACCTAAAACCAAGGCATGTATATTGGCAAATTCCTATTGCGACATTAGAACATACAAGGAAAAAATATTATGCCTTACAAAATAAAAGGCATTTTCATAAATGCTAGAAGCTTGGTTAGAAAATGTAAGAACTGGAACTGTTGATACATGAGAAGGATTTTGACTTTGTAGGAGTATTAGAAACCTGGTTTGACCACTCACATGGCTGGTTTGCAACCTGAAGGATGAATAGGAAACCAATCTCCTCTTACAGTTAGAAATGGAAAGGCCTTCAATTATTCAGATATTGATTTGGCTAATCGAAATGCTCAGACATTTAGGGCTTGTTGTTTCTTAACCACTTAAGACCCGGACCAAAATGTAGGTAAAGGACCTTGCCCCTTTTTGCGATTCGGCACTGCTTCGTTTTAACTGACAATTGCGCGGTCGTGCGACGTGGCTCCCAAACAAAATTGGCGTCCTTTTTTCCCCACAAATAGAGCTTTCTTTTGGTGGTATTTGATCACCTCTGCGGTTTTTATTTTTTGCGCTATTAACAAAAATAGAGCGACAATTTAAAAAAAAATGCAATATTTTTTACTTTTTGCTATAATAAATATCCCCCAAAAATATATAAAAAAACATTTTTTTTCCTCAGTTTAGGCCGATACGTATTCTTCTACGTATTTTTGGTAAAAAAAATCGCAATAAGCGTTTATCGGTCGGTTTTCGCAAAATGTATAGCGTTTACAAAATAAGGGATAGTTTTATTGCATTTTTATTAATTTTTTTTTTTTTACTACTAATAGCAGCGATCAGCGATTTTTTTCGTGACTGCGACAATATGGCGGACACTTCGGACAATTTTGACACATTTTTGGGACAATTGTCATTTTCACAGCAAAAAATGCATTTAAATTGCATTGTTTACTGTGGAAATGACAGCTGCAGTTTGGGAGTTAACCACAGGTGGCGCTGTAGGGGATGTGAGACCTAGTGTGTTTGTTTACAACTGTAGGGGGGTGTGGCTGTAGGTGTGACGTCATCGATCGCGTCCCGCCAATTACAGGGATGACGCGATCGATGCTGCGGCCACAGAGAAGCACGGGGAAGCCGTGTGTACACACGGCTCTCCCCGTTCTTCCGCTCCAGGGACGAATCCCGCGGTCCCGGTCCCGGAGCTTCGGACCGGGTCGCGGGCGCGCGCCCGCGACCCACGGCTGGGTACTAAAATCAACGTATATATACGTTGATGTGCCCAGCCGTGCCATTCTGCCGACGTAAATGTGCAGTAGGCGGTCCTTAAGTGGTTAAATGTCTTGCAGGAAAGTTTCATGTGTCAATTGGTAGAGTCCCCAACTAGAATTGATGCTCTGCTCGACCTACTAATTACAAATAACAGGGGTGGGCAACTACATGGCAAATAAGGTTTAATATTGAAAAATGTAATGTGATACATTTGGGGCTTAAAAATCTGAATGTAAGTTACTCCCCAAGGGGAGAACCTGTGGTGGAATCAAGGATGGAAATTAATCACAAGCTTAGCAATAGAATGCAATGTCAGGCTGCAGCAAACAAAGATAGCAGACTATTGCCATGCATTAAAAGAGTATTTACTCAAGAGACAAGACTACAATTCTACCAGTTTATGAAACTCCAGTTTGGCTATAGCTTGAGTATACTGTTTAGTTCTGGTCACCAGTCCTCAGGAAGGATGTGCTGGAACTGGAAAGAGTTCAATAAAGGGCAACAAAGCTGATAAGGTGACTGGAAGATCTAAGCTATGGGGAGTGACTACAGTCTTTAAACGTATTCTCCCTGAAGAGGAGATATTTAAGAGGAGACTTAAATATACCTAAATACCCAACTGGTGATCCTAGCATAGGGAAAAAGCTATTCAGTCTCAGGTCGCTTAGGAGGACACAATGGTCACTGAAAGAGGGTCGTTGAGAAGTGGTTTATTTGTAAACTGTGTAGGTGGTTCTTTACTGTTAGGCCTCGTACACACGATCACATCTGTCTGCTGGAAACGGTCTGCTACACCGTTTCAGCAGACAGATTCGATCGTGTGTACGGGCAAACAGACGGATTTGGCCACCCGACAGATTTCAAAGCATGCTTTGAAATCTGTCGGCTGGGAACCCGTCCGCCCGACATGTCTGCTGGTTAGTACGCTAACCAGCAGACATGTCTTCTCGCACACGCGCCGAATGGTTTTGACGCATGCGCGGAAGTGTTTTACTTCCTGGTGCGGTGACGTGGCGGTGTCAACGTCACCGCCATGTCACCGACACGTCAGCGCGCTGTCTGCTGGCGGGGATTTTGGTTTGCTCGTGTGTACACGCGAGCAAACCAAAATGCCAGCAGACAGATCTGTTCAAATCGGTCGGTCTGAACAGACACATTTGATCGTGTGTACAAGGCCTTAGAGCGATAAATATGTGGAACTCACTTCCACAGTTGGTGGGCATCTGAGTGAATGCAATATATGGGGATATGTGAAATGGGTGAGACTTAAACACACACAATACAACGCATGTTGAACTACATGTACTGATGTCTTTATTCATTTAACCTTGCCAACTATGTTACTATATTACTATGTAACACTGACTGGAGTTGCACATTTTGTGTAAGGATTGGAACTTTGTTATCTACACCCTGACTTACTTTACTTATTTTTTTGTCATCTTTAGGCGTTATTGTTTGTTGTTTGCACTTTTAAGGTGTAGAAAAACATACGGTATGTTTTAATTTCAGAGTAAATGAATGCTGATAAAAAAAATGTAATCATTACAGTGCTAACTAATCCACCTAATCAAATAATAAATGCTAAATGTGAACCCTATTAATATACATGTATAAAAAATATGACTGAATAAATATGTGACTAATCCTCACAGCACAATTTTTTTTTATACAATCAAACCTTTCCTCCTGTGCTGTGAAAAGACATAATCAGCAACATAGTTGTTGCGCGGCACAAGTATGTAACAAAGTCCAGCGAACAATTCTGAAATAATCAGTATATAAATAAATAAACAGCTCTCCCTAAAAAATATACTAAAGTCCGGTGTCCAAATGTGAAACAATCTACAAATAAAAGAATAACCAACACCTCTAACCAAAAGCTGAAACATGATCACACTTCAGACTAAAGACACTCCTCTCCCAAGGGTGTTCTTATGGTAATCTCCTCTCCTCTAAATATTCACCACTTTAAATGATTAAAACGGTCAAATACAGCCTAAGAGAAAACAACATTCCTCTTCCTCCATGATCCATTCCCTTAGGGCTTGTTCACACTAGCAGTTGAGGGGCAGTTAAACCCACATTTGAGTCAAGTTTTTACGCACCCACATTTGGCAGTTATTATTTGCTTAAGTGGATTAGTTAGTGCTGTAATTAGTAGATTTTTTATATATATATATATATATATATATATATATATATATATATATATATATTCACATTGTCACTGATATTTATACAGCAGTTTATAAGGTAGGGGATTTTGTATATATTTATTCTTATTTTAGCACATACGTATGTATGTAAATGAATGCTGAAATGCCTAAATATTTTAGTATTCCCCATGAATTAAACTATTCAACTACAATAACCTAGTCTCTTCCATATGTGTATGTAAAAGCACTGATAGGACTGCAGTTTCCTTTAGCTAAGAGGAAGAAAAAAAAAAAGCTTTTTCTAAATACACCACTAGATGTCCCATCTGAGCTATGTATTTCATTTGTCTATGCTTAACAGGCAGACCTGGTTAATGTGCAGTGCCTATAAAAGTTTATCAAAACTCTAATAAAATCTTTTTTATACCAAATGCAGTTGAAGACACCAAAAAATTACGAGATGTGAGAAAAATAAATGTATCTCAATGAACCTAGTTTAAGCAATGTAGTGCTTTTTTGTGTGTTTAAAAAAAGCACAACATGCTGCATTTTCTTGTACATAATCGTATTAGAACACACAAGAATGCACTGCAAACGCATGTACTGTAAATGAAACTCAGTAAAACAAGATCATAAATAATGCCCCAAAAAAATATGTAAACAAGCTCACAGAACTGCACACGGAAGCAGGATTGCAATATAAACAAGCCTCTAGAGCAGGGGTCTCCAGACTTTTTACTTTGAGGTCCACATTGTACTTTTTTCATAAATTCTCGGGCCAAAAAAAACCCAGTTATTTATAAATTAATCTGCAGCAGCAGAACAGAATAGAATTTGACAGGTTGTCGGCAGTAGAGCTTTATGGCGCACCTGTATCCTCCGATCAAACCTAAATGCCGTAACCTCATGCACGGGGGATAAACTTCCAGTGGGCACATGTATTTAAATCTGTGTTACTGTGACACAAAAACCCACGTACATTTGTGTCTCCATCAGATTCTCCGCTGCACATTTGTGTCCCCCTTTCATATTTGTGTCCCCATCAGAGCCACTTCCATATTTGTCTTACCATCGTAGACCCCTACATATTTGTGTCCCCCTTAGAAAACCCCCAAACATTTGTGTTCCTCTTAGAGCCCCCCCCCACACACACACAAATTTTGTCCCCATCAGAACCCCCTGAACTTTAATGTCACAATCAGGGGCCCCCCACACACATTATTGTTCCCATCAGAGACCCACCACACACATTGTTGTCCCCATCAGAGACCCCCTACACACAGGGCCGATCCTAGGGTCACAGGCGCCTGGGTGCAGAAATATTTCTGGCGCCCCCACAAAGGGGGCGTGGTCATCTTACCAACTTCTCCCCTTTACAAATGTTTCTATGGCAATGACTCAAACACAGAGATGCTCCTCTAAGAAGTATTTGTTGCCCTGGGATCCTCCCGTGATCTTTTATCAATAAAGAAAATACTGGAAGAGTGTACACTAATGAGACCTGGAGGGGAACCTCTCTGATACTGTTAGAAAGTGTCCCAAAACAAAGTACAGGAGATGGTCAGAGACTGTAGACATGATACAAGAGATGGTCAGAGACTGCAATCATAGTACAGGAGAGGATCAGAGAGTGTAGACATATTACAGGAGACAGTCAGTGACTGGAGATATAATACAGGAGACGGTCAGAGACTGCAGTTCCTATTGGCGTAAGTAGATAATGGCCGATCGGCTCTCACCTAACCCAGCGATACAGCAACAACGGTTCCTCTGATCAGGAGTCAGCTCTCTCTGAATTGCCCATGGATACTCCGCTGGGTAGAGCCCAGATCTGTATTCTGGCAATGACTCCATTCCTTTCTCCGCCAGGGATGGCACTAGGCTGTGTGGCTTTCCCTCTGGTGGCGCACGGCAGCGGGGTTCTCTCTCTGATGGTGTTCTCTCAGCACTGTCCTCTCCCTCTGGAGTCCTGGGTGCACTTCCCTGAAAGCTTTCCTGGGGTCCTGGCTCTCTCTCTCTCTCCCATTCCTCCACCTATAGTTGCCCCTCAGTACAGACCCCCTCCACCAAGTATAGACCCCCTCCGTCAGTGCAGACTCCTAACTAAGTATAAACCCCCTCCCTCAGTACAGACCCCCCAGGACAAACCACCCCCCATTAGTACAGACCCCCAGGACAAACTATCCCCCTCTATTAGTACAGACCCCCTCTAGGACAAACCACCCCCTCCATTAGTACAGACCCCCAGGACAAAACACCGCCCCATTAGTACAGACCCACTTCCAGTATTAAAGACCGCCCCAGAACCCCCCCCCATTAGTACAGACCCCCAGGACAAACCAATCCCCCTCCATTAGTACAAACCCCCCATTAGTACAGACTCCCCAAGGACAAACCCCCCTATTAGTACAGACTCCCCCAGGACAAACCCCCCCATTAGTATCGACTCCCCCAGGACAACCCTCCCTCCATTAGTACAGACCTCCCTCAGGACAAACCCCACCAGTAGTGCAGACCCCCCCCCAGACAACCCCCCCTCCATTAGTACAGACCCCCAGGACAAACTCTTCATTAGAACATACCCCAGAACAAACCCCCCCATTAGTGCAGACCGCCCCAGAACAAACCCCCATTATTACAGACCCCCAGGACAAACACCCCTATTAGTACCGACCCCCCAGCATAACCCCCCCATTAGTGCATACCCCCAGGACAAGCCCCCCCATTAGTACAGATGCCCCTCAGGACAAATCACCCCATTAGTGCAGACCCCCCAGGACAAACCCCCCCATTAGTACAGACTCCCCCCATTAGTACAGACCCCCCCAGGACAAACCACCCCATTAGTGCAGACCCACCCAAGACAAACCCCTCCATTAGTACAGACGACGAGGACAAACTATTCCCCTCAATTAGTACAGACCCCCTCCATTAGTACAGACCCTTCTCTATTAGTACAGACCCCCCTAGGACAAACCACCCCCTCCATTAGTACAGACCCCCAGGACAAACGCCCCTATTATTACCGACCCCCCAGGATAACCCCCCATTAGTGCATACCCCCAGGACAAGCCCCCCCATTAGTACAGACCCCCCCAGGACAAACCACCCCATTAGTGCAGACCCCCCCCCAGAACAAACCCCCCATTAGTACAAAACCCCCTTAGTACCGAACCCCCAGGATAAACCCCCCCATTAGTGCATATCCCCAGGACAAGCCCCCCCATTAGTACAGACTCCCCCCATTAGTACAGATCCCCCTCAGGACAAATCACCCCATTAGTGCAGACCCCCCAGGACAAACCCCCCCATTAGTACAGACTCCCCCCCATTAGTACAGACCCCCCAGGACAAACCACCCCATTAGTGCAGACCCACCCAGGACAAACCACCCCATTAGTGCAGACCCACCCAGGACAAACCCCCCCATTAGTACAGACCCCCAGCACAAACTATCCCCCATTAGTACAGACCCCCCAGGACAACCCCCCCTCATTAGTGCAGACCCACCCAGGACAAACCCCCCCCATTAGTACAGACTCCCCCCAGGACAACCCCCCCTCATTAGTGCAGACCCCAGGGACAAACCCCCCCCCCCATTAGTACAGACTCCTCCCAGGAAAAAAACTCCCCCTACATTACTACAGACCCCTCCCCCCAGGACAAACCCCCGTCAATTACAGTAAATAAAAACACACGGTCCATCATGCCTGACATTCTGCTCCTCTCTGTGTCAAAAAAGGACTCCTGTCCGCGGCGATCTGTGATCCACCCGGGCGGCAGCTGCAGAGGAGGGGACAGTGTGCAGCCTCGCCGCCCGGGTGGATCACAGATCGCCGCGGACAGGAGTCCTTTTTTGACACAGAGAGGAGCAGAATGTCAGGCATGATGGACCGCCCCATCAGCGATGTCACTGAGCAGCTGCCAGCTAGCGTCTCTCCGAGTCCACACAGAGACAGCCAGCCGCTCCATTCTCCGGACTCTTCAGACCCCTCTCTAACAGGAGGAGGAAGGGGGGGGGCACTGACAGCCTTATAGGACACACGCGGCGGCGGCGGGGAGAGCCGCCGGCGCCGCGCTACATGAACAAGGAGAGGGATTTGAGGGAAGCACTCTGGCACTTCAGCGCCCCCAGCTCTGTGGCGCCTGGGTGCACTGCACCCTGTGCACCCCGGGTAGGATCGGCCCTGCCTACACACATTGTTGTCCCCATCAGAGACCCACAACACACTGTAATGTCCCCATTAGAGACCCCTGCATATTAATGTGCCCATCAGAGACCCCTGCGTATTAATATCCCCATCAGAGACCCTTCACACACATTGTTGTCCCAGCGGGCTGGATGGGGTCCACGGGCAGTAGTGCAGAGACCCCTGCCCTAGAGAACCTAAATGCTGTGCCAAACATACTATATATATGAGAAAGAAAAGCTGAAAAATTCATGGACGTTGACATATTTAGGTGTTGAAGCAGTACTTACCTTTACACATGGAGAACAGAAATCATTGGACTCATTTAAAAAAGCACAGACAACTGGATTAGCAGTGATCAATATATGCCTCTATTTCCATGAAGCCAGGGTCAAATTAGAATCATGGTGCCTCCATTTCCTCTCATTCAGAGTCCCTGTACCCCCCTTAAAAAAAATTTTGGCAGTCTAGTGAGAAGACTGTCCCTTATATGGTATATATGGTATGGGCACCCTGTGAAAAAAAATGCCACCATCTATGCCACCATCTACCCATCCGGCAGTCCAACGCACACCAGAGCATTGTCATCACTACGGTTCCAGAGAACTAGGGGAGATTTACTAAAACTGGAAAAAAAACACTTAGAATCTGGTGTAGCTGTGCATGGTATCCAATCAACTTTTAACTTCAGCTTGTTCAATTAAGCTTTGACAAAAAAAAGGGAAGCTGATTTCTGGTTTCTGTGCAGAGTTGCACAAGATTTTGTATGCTCCAGCTTTAATACATCTCCCCTACTGTGTAGAGCTTCTCTTCTTCTGATACCCGGACTGACTATTTGGTCACTCGGGCACTGCCCAAGGGCCCCATGCCACTAGGGGGCCCCATCAGGGTTGCCAGCCTCAGTAGGGACAGTATGTAAAAATCTGTGTTTTAAAAAAAAAATACCAAGTTTATAGCTGCCCCGCCTCTCCAGTACCTTTTCAGTGTGTGTATGTATACTGTGTGTGTATATTGTGTGTCTGTATACTGTGTATGTATACTGTATGTGTGTGTATACTGTGTGGCCCCATAATCTCCTATTGCCCGGGGGCCCCATGAGTTTTCAGTCCGCCACTGGTTATCAGAGGAAAACTGCAGCAGTTCTGATGATTTCTTTGTAAGTCTTCCGAAAGGGAACCTCACAGCACAGAGCTGGATGCGCCTGCCTCCTTATGCCAAAGTATTTTGGGTGCTAGGCAGAGGCAGCAAGCATAGTGGCATTAGTGCCTGATGTCATGTTGTTTAGGGACTGGTCACTCACTTTACAGTGGGAGGACCCACTACCTACTGTATATACTGCCTGTACCTCCCAATCGGCAACCCTGAGTAGACCTGCATCTATAGGCAGATAGGTGGCTTTTCCCTTTTTGGTCTTGTACTTTCAATCTTACATATATTTTTTATACTTACTAGGTTTCTTATCAAAGGAGCAAACAGACCGGACAGTAATATAACATATAACGGTATAACAGCAAGGTAAAAAAAAAAATAATAATTATTTTACAAAGTCGTCATGAACGTAGAAACAGGTTTTCCAACAAACCGATCATGCCAGGTAGGAAAGTCTTGAGCTTTTCATTTAAATGCTTATATTCCACCCATGACGTGACGTGACAAAAGGGTTGTATGTATTCAGAAAGGAATCCAAGCCATCACCTGGGGTTCTAAAGCACTTCAAATGTCTATAGAAACAAAAAGCAAAGCTGCGCCCTTATAACATGACATGACAGTGTGGCAAGGGTTAATCAAAATCCATAATCCATTGGAGTGGGGCCACTAGTATTGAGTCCATGGAGCAAAGTTCATAGAGAGATTATGTCCTATAGGCGGCGTACACACGAGGGGATATGTCCGCTGAAAACGGTCCGATGGACCGTTTCAGCAGACATCTCCGCTCGTGTGTATGGGCTAGCGGACAGATTTCTCCACCCGACAGATTTCAAAGCAAGCTTTGAAATCTATCCGGTGGAATCTGTCCGCCCGACATGTCTGCTGGTTAGTACACTTACCAGCAGACATGTCGGCCCCCACCGCCGCCGCACTGCTGCCGAATGGATTTGGCGCATGCGCGGAAGTGTTTTACTTCCTGGTGCGGTGACGTGGCGGTGACGCGGCGGCGTCAACGTCACCGCCGCGTCACCGCGCCGTCCGGCGGCGGGGAATTTGATCCGATGGTGTGTACACGCCATCGGATCAAACTCCCGATCGGACATATCCGATGGAAATGGTCCGCGGACCGTTTTCATCGGATATGTCCGATCGTCTGTACGCCGCCTTAGATTCAACCTCGATCTTTCACAGACTGTATCACACAAATAAATTCACCCAGTGACTGATGTAAATCAATATGTGATCCCTCCACCAATAAATGGATGGCCGCTTACCAGAAGGCAAGCCACACAGACGGTCGGCTATAGCCCAGCCGCAGCCTTGTAAACCTGGAAGTGGTGGTCAGAGAAGATCCGACGGGACACTAATCAGTGACACTTGCAGACATCCGGGGAAGGAGATAAAAAATGTGCACCATAGTGTGACTCCGTTTAGATAATAAAATATTTCATAAAATACATGTACTCACATACAACGATGTAAAATCAGCATGTAAATAAAAGTGCCGGCCGGCAATCAATGGGAACCCTTCCCTCTAGAGCGTGGTGACGTTACTACGTAGTGCTCCAGACGCGTTTCGTCGTCAACGGACGTTGTCAATGGGATGGGCTACCGCAGTAAACCACCTTGTAATATACCCAAACCTCGTTGTGAGATGCATACCAACAGCCGCGCAAACGCCATATTGGTTGTGGTAAACGTGCCATTACATGGAATGCGTTATGTTCACCTCAGTATGATACCAATCGGGACTCGGCAACAGCACAAGCACCATTTTGCTTGTGGCAAACATACCCTAATAAGAAATTTAGATAAAACTCCTTCGATGTGGTAATGATCAAAACTCAAACGGGTAAAAGAAAGAAAGAAACTTTTATATATAGAAATTGTCAGTTATAAAATAATTTATAACACACTAGTTAATACTGACTTGGGAATTAATATTTAATTTGTTCCTTCTGACGGAATATTGACCTCACTGCAAAAAAAAGGAAAAAAAGAAAAAAACTAGGGAAAAATGCTGCACTGACACAAGCAGCACCTCCCATATTTTCTAAAAGCCGCTCACGTGGATATTTATAAGGAAGCAAGGCTCCAGACGATCACGCAGAAATTACCAGGAATTGCTTCGTATTTAAAAACTTTTTTGGACCCCTTTGTAGACGAAGAATATAAATATAGATATATGTGTCCATATATCATAACACAAAATATCCCTCCCCGTGTGTCCCCCCGGGGCTAAAAAATCCGGTAGATTAACCCGTCTTGGGGAAAAAAAATATAGGGCTGAGGAGAAATAACCTACTATAGTAAAACGCTACCTGACATGGCTTCAGGTCTTAATGGTAGTGACCCTTTGTTTTATTAGTACTCAACAGCCAATGAGTTGTTATTGCCTAAAATAATAAGTACCTAAATAATAATTACAGATAATAAAGTGATATATGGTGAAAATTTAGAATAAGCTTATACCAATACCTAGAGGTAAGGTCTGTGTGTGCTCTGTATTAATATTAAAGGGGCAGATGCCCAAAATTGTTAAAATGTCCCCCAGTGGCTACCCATATTACTAAATAGCAACTATTGGGTTAACCGAAATAACAAATGTCTATAAAATCATTATCATCAGTCACTGTTTTACTATGTCTAAACACAATGGGATTAAAGTATTATTCTAATGAGTATATATGGAATGTAAACTGTTTCTATGTTGGTGTTGTTGGATGAACTGTTTGTTTCTTTTTCAGATGCATGTCTTGCTCTACAAGTATAAATAGACAGCAGATAAACATGTCAAGTCACACACATGTTTAGAAGCAACAAACACTTGCCGAAGCACTGTAAATTATGAAAAACATTTATAATAATCATATGTCTCAGGAGGGGCCTGTTATTGGGGGCACTTGGCAAGGGGGAGGAGCCAGGACCACCCAAAAAGAAGAGGATCAGGTAAGTATAACATGTTTGTTATTTTATTTAAAAAAACTTTGGAATCACTTTAAGGATATGGGATTTGATTGAGCATTTAGCTATGAGCATTTAGCTCTGATAGACCAGAAACCTATTCATTATCAAGATTGTAGGATTAATAGTTGTGTGCTACATTGGAAATCATAGTTGAATATAAAGCTGGCCATATCCCAATTGAAATTTCTACGGCTGACTCTACTTCATAGTCAAGTCAATTGTCTGATCAAATTCTGAGACATGTTGGATTCTTTTTCACGATAAGTGGCTGCAGGCAATCGGTTGCAGCCACTGACCAGTGTATTCTGACAGCGGTAAATCTTGCTGTCAAAATACAATACCCCAGCTGGGGATTTCTCCATCTACTTTGCTTGTGTTTTTTTTTTCCAGCCCACTGAAACAAATTGTCTATGGCCAGCTTAAAGGGTCACTAAAGGAAAACATTTTTTTAGCTAAATAGCTTCCTTTACCCTAATGCAGTCCTGGTTTCATGTCCTCATTGTTCGTTTTTGCTTTAATCCTTCTCTGTTCTGCACACTTCCTGGTTGTCTGTTTCCTTATGAAAAAAGTACTGGGAGCTTCTCTCTGTGGTCTCTAATCAAGAAGGTGTGATTACTGTGTGTCTAAAACCCCTCAGAAACAATCAGTTTCATGTTAAAAACAAACACTGCCCTGTATTGGCTCTGTGTCTCTGTCCTTCACACAAGCATGAAACTAGATGAAAAACGAAACTGAAACTGCAGGCACATTATATGATTGATTTTTATCTATTTTTAATCATTTTTAAAAGGAATCAGTTAACTATTATGTCTCTATACCCTGTAAACAGTCATTTCAGCAAAGAAAAATGTTCCTTTACAACTCCTTTCCTACAACTACTTTCCAGGTGTAGTGGGTGTATTGAAAGTTAGACCCTAGAATACACTGGTCAGTGGCTGTAACTGATTGCCTGCAGCCACTAATCTTGAAAAAAAAATCAACATGCAATTTTTTTAATTGGTCGTCAAAAATAAAAACCACAGAGGTGATCAAATACCACCAAAAGAAAGCTCTATTCGTGGGAAAAAAGGACATACATTTTGGGTACAACATCAAACAACCGCACAATTGTCAGTTAAAGCGAAGGGGGTAAATCTTTCCGGTCCTTAAGTGCTTAAACAGAAGTCTAATTTGGAGCAAAGTCATTAGTGCATCAAAATGTAAACAAAGCACAAGCTGGATGTTATTTGTGTATGAGAGTAGGATTTGTTACTACTGGTGATATTCAGCACACTGATAGCTCATATTATAGCCTCATGCACACAGAACAACTCTCTTAAGCCTCGTACACACGATTAGTCCATCCGATGAGAACGGTCTGAAGGACAGTTGTCTTAAGCCACGTACACACGATAGGTTAACCAGAGGACAACGGTCTGAAGGACCGTTTTCATTGGTCAAAACTGATCGTGTGTGGGGCCCATAGATTATTTAACCATCTGTTAAAAAAAGCAAACTTGCTTTAAAATGTAACCGATGGATTGATAACCGATAGGTAAAAAACGATCGTAAGTATGCGAAACTATCATTTAAACACGCGCGGGCATGCTCAGAATCGAGTCGACGCATGCTTGGCAGCATTGAACTTAATTTTTTTCCGCACGTCGTTGAGTTTTACGTCACCGCGTTCTGATACGATCGTTTTTTTAACTAATGGTGTGTAGGCACATCAGACCATCAGTCAGGTTCATCGGTTAACCTATGACAATGGTCCTTCAGACCGTTCTCATCGGTTTGACCGATCGTGTGTACGCGGCTTTAGGTTAACCGGTGAAGCTGACTGATGGTCCGATGTGCCTACACACCATCAGTTAAAAAAAACGGTTGTATCAGAACGCGGTGATGTAAAACACAACGACGTGATGTAAAACACAACCTATGGGTTACGAGTCCATAGGTTAATTTTAAAGCAAGTTGTTTTTTTTTTTAACCTACCTTTAGCCTACACACGATCGGTTTTGACTGATGAAAACAGTCCATCAGACCGTTGTCCTCTGGCTAACCTATCGTGTGTACGAGGCCTTAGAAGACTTTCCTCCTGGCAGCAGAGTTTTGGTAGAAAAAAAAACCTGAGGCTTGTAAAAACGTGTAGAGCTTTTAGGAGCATTTAGAGCATTTTCAGGTGTCAAGCGCTTGGACGTTAACTCCTTTAATTAGCCAGAATAATAACGTAATAAGCTTCCTGAAGATGCAATAATAATTGCGAAACGCGTCGAGGCTGCTGCACTACTTTACACTCAAACTGCAGGACAGTTGGGAGGACTTTAGAAAATCTGCTTTTTTACCCACCAACAGCATTTACATACACGGTTGGAGACGCTTGGTGCCAGCACAAGGCACTTTTAAATGTGAGTGCAATATTTGTTTTATATAATAAATTTAATTTTAAAACATATTACACTATGTGGAGCACCTTTCTTTTCCTGTGAACCACCATAGGAGAAGGCAACACATTACCCCTTCCAATTAACCTGGCAGCAGGAGGAACAACAATTATAGGATTGGTTATCCTGATCAATGAACCACAGGCCTGGGTTACTACGACATCTGTGTCCCTTCCTGCCTGCTCCGGGGGATCGTGGTTTACAGCTGTCTCTTGGACACCAAGGCCGTGGCTGGGCTATAGCCAATTGCTACTTCTGAGCTTGCTTTTGGTAAGCAACCATTTCTAACATCGGTGAAGGGATCACTTTCAAGCTTATGTTTGTCACTGCGGTGGTGTGCTACTGTGGATATCTTCATATATGCAGCATATACATCATTGGAGGCATTCAGATTCATATGTTGGACTTATTGTGTTGAAAACTGCTTTATTGACGGGTCACATGGGCGGGCTCTAGAGGAGCAGACATGCCTGCCTAGAGCTCCGCTACTCGGGGAAGAAAGCCGTGGATAACCCGGTATTTGATCCGGTCAAACCATCCCATAAACGGACCACAAGCTGTAGGAAGGTGAGGGGGACATTTGGGTGAAAGAATGGTGCTAGGAGGTGCCAGAAACAGGACAAAAACGAATCCTCCATGCAGCCCTCAGCTGCACAAAGGCACCACTAAGACAGCACTGCTCGCCTCAGAACAGCTCCCCTCAGGGAAACAGAGAAAGCAAACGGCAGCTATAACTGCCAAAACAACTAATCTTATGGCATCTCTGTCCAATATTACCTCAGATAGTGAGGGAGAGGACTCAAATGTGTCACCACAGTTGGATAAAGGTGACAAGGAAATCCCCTCAGGATTGCTCAAACAATTTGAAAAGATGCTTCACAGAGCACTTAAACAGACATCTGAACAAATCACCTCAAGTCTCACAAGAGAAATAAGGGAGATAGGGAACCGCACAGATGCCCTGGAAACCAAGGTAGATGAAATAGAAATCTTTACTCAGGAATGCATGTCTGATATAGATACCCTCAAGGAAGAAAATTTAACCCTGCAAAATAGACTGGAGGATTTTGAGAATCGGGGAAAAAAGGTCAAACCTGAGATTTAGGGGCATACCAGAGTCTGTAGTAGACCTTCAATCCACCATTCTTGCCCTATGCCAAGAACTGCTCCCAGGCATCCCTGTAGAGCGCCTAGAAATGGACAGGATTCATAGGGCTCTCACCCCTAAAAAGGCTGACGGTCCCCCCAGGGACATAATAACCAAATTTCATTACTATAGGTCCAAAGAGCAAATACTGCAGGCAGCAAGAGAAAAAAACATCTTGACTTTTCAAAACTACAACTACCAAATTTTTGCGGACATCTCACAACAGACAATTAACAAGAGAAGAGCCATGAAGCCCCTCCTGATTGAGTTACAGCAACGCAACATTAAATACCAATGGGGTTTCCCTTTTTCCCTCCGTTTTACACTGCAAGGGACAAAGATAGTCTGCAGGTCACCTGACCAGTTACACCAAGCCCTTGTGGACTTCAAATTAATTGAGCAACCCTCTGCCACATCATCCACACGCAGAAGATCGCCATCATCCCCAGCCAACAACCGTGCTACGCAGCAGGACCAAAATGAAGACTTCCATCAGTCAAGCAAACGAGGCAGATTCGTGTCACATCCTCCTGAACGAGAAGACTCAATGGACTGATCATCTTACATTATTAACCATTTTTCCCTTTCTCTCTAGGTTGGAAATCTGGTCACTTGCATCTGAGCTGCTTGTACCACCCTTAGGGTGACCCCCTCTTCTGGTAACGACCCCAAATCCATTCACTAGGTAATAATATTGTAACCACCACCCTACCCTTTTATCACACATTCCCCATAGTAGCCTACCCAACTATACCCTTCCCTCCTTTTCTGGAACCACATCCATGGCTCTGTACTCTGAAACTTTGGTAAAATCCAGAGAAAGCAAGAATAGTTTATCACGCCAATCCCTCCTAACCGCAACAAATTCATGACCACCTTCCTTTAATTGTTAAATCCACTCTCTTTAAGCGAACGGTTGCCTACTGCACCCCCTCTCCTTCAAGTCATTCTGGCTATCGCAATAGATGACAGCCATATGGATTTAATCCTATTGTTCTAATCTATCCCTAATAATCCAGACTCCACTCTACTCCCACTCCCAACCTAACCTCCCGGTATATCTCCTGGGTGATCCCGCCTGTCCCAAGACCCCTATACCCCATTAGGCAGTACCATTTACCTCAGGTACGATAGGGTTCCCCCTCCCTTGCTCAGCTAATATTGTAATATTCTACATAGCCAAGCGCATCCTCTCATCTCTTACAATTGCTCTTCTCTCCCCTTTTTGTACACTACGGAACGCGGCACTCTGACCCTTGGAAAAACATGTGCCCCATTTGGTCTAACTCAGACCCCCAACTTAATATGTGGGGATCTGACGGAGACGCCCTTTTCCCTGGTGGGGATCCTTTTCCCCAACCACGGACTTATGCTAAATATGTTTGTTACAATTTGTTAACTGTTGTTGCACTAACTTTTGTTGTCTTTTATTTTTCCCCTGAAACCTCCTTTCCTGCCCTTCTCCCCATCCAGTCTGCACGGAGTGGTCCGGGTAATTGCTACACGCGGAAGCACGGTAAGATTGAGTTGTCGGTTTGGCTACCATGGCACCATTGAACTTATTGTCACTCAATGTTCAAGGCTTAAACATACCACAGAAGCGATCAAAAGCTTTCAGGCTTTTCCAGTCAAAAAAGGCCCACATAGTCTGCCTTCAGGAAAGTCATTTCACCCCAAGCACAACCCCTAAGTACTTTCACACAGCTTATCCACAAGTTTTCAATGCATCCGCCACAGTAAAGAAAAGAGGCACCCTTATAGCCTTCCACCGCTCGACCCCTTTCACATTGAACACAGAAATCAGAGACCCAGAGGGGAGATACCTGATCTTAACAGGCTATATTTTAGACACGGCAATTACGATTGTCTCATACTATGCCCCTAACCTCAATCCTATGCCATTCATGTCTCACCTTCTTCAAACCATAAATGCTCATAAACTTGGCTCCCTTCTGATTTGCGGAGACTCAAACCAGGTTCTTCTCCCTTTCTTAGACAAGTCCCCCTATATTCAACACAAACACCATCCTAAATGGAATCTTCCCAATCTCCTCTCAAAATACAACCTGGTGGACTCATGGAGGGAGATGAACCCAACAAAACGCAACTTCACCTATTTTTCAAATCCGCACCAATCATTTAGTAGAATAGATCACATATTCCTAACAACCGGAAT
The DNA here is from genome assembly GCA_029574335.1 of Rana kukunoris. Lineage (NCBI taxonomy): Eukaryota > Metazoa > Chordata > Amphibia > Anura > Ranidae > Rana > Rana kukunoris. Next base: position 493,404,721 of record CM056049.1, on the reverse strand, counting down.
GATGCCTGAAGTCCTCCACTCCAATATAGTCCCTATTCCGTGGTCAGACCACAACGCAGTTCTTACAACTATTGCCTCAACCATTCCAAAAAAGCACGACCGGTCTTGGTATATGCCTGAGCTATTACTTAACCACCCCACTCACTGTCTAGAAATAGAACAATCTTTAAGAGACTATCTAACCCACAATGAGAGCCCTGAAATATCCGCCCTCACACTCTGGGAAGCCCACAAGCCAGTTCTAAGAGGGACTATTCAGAGACAATTAGGGATCCTCAAAAAACAAAGGAAACAAATGGCGATGAAATTGGAAAAATAATTTAATCTAGCATTTTTAGACTTCCAAGACAATTATTCACCCAGAACTAAGGACCACCTAGACAAAGCTCGCTTAGAGTATGACCTATTCCTTACAGAATCAGCCAATAAAAGTTTAAACAGGTCCAAACACACCTTATACAAACAAGCCAACAAGCCGGGGGCTTATTTAGCAAGATCATTAAATTTCTTTAAGAAATCCTATACCCCCATTAAACTGAAATTGGCTAACAACATCATTTCTAGCAACCCCCTTAAAATCGTACAAAAATTTAGCTCCCACCTGAAAAAACTGTACTCGGATAGAATCACCTGTATCACATAATGAAGTAAGCAACGCGATAAAGGACCTTAAACTAAATAAAAGACCTGGACCCGACGGATTCACTGCTAAATATTACAAAACATTCACTGAACTCCTCTCACCAAGGCTAGCTGAGGCCTTTAATGACTTGCTAAACCGAAAATCCTTCCGACAGGAATCACTCATGGCCACAATCTGTATGATACCAAAACCACAAACCGATAACACCGCATGCGAAAACTTTCGTCCCATTTCAATGCTGAATACGGACATTAAACTTCTTGGTAAGATCTTGGCGGTGCGCCTAAACAGAATAATAGGCTCACTGGTCCATCGTGACCAGGTTGGCTTTATACCGAACCGACAAGCAGGTGACAATATTAGAAGGGCGTACTTGCACAAAGCTCCCGGTCCTGTCAGGTAGAGAAATGCTGATCTTCTGTTCATACAATGTATGAACGGAAGATCAGTGATTTCCCCTAGTGAGTCCACCCCCCTACAGTTAGAACACACCCAGGAACATACTTAACCCCTTCCCTGCCCCCTAGTGTTAACCCCTTCACTGCCAATGGCATTTTTATAGTAATCCAATGCATTTTTATAGCACTGATCGCTATAAAAATGCCAATAGTCCCAAAAATGTGTGAAAAGTGTCCGAAATGTCCGCCATAATGTTGCAGTACTGAAAAAAACGCTGATCGCCGCCATTACTAGTAAAAAAAAAAATATTAATAAAAATGCCATAAAACTACCCCCTATTTTGTAAACACTATATAACTTTTGCGCAAACCAATCAAAAAAACGCTAATTGCGATTTTTTTTTTACGAAAAATATGTAGAAGAATACGTATCGGCCTAAACTGAGGAAAAAAAATGTTTTTATATATTTTTGGGGGATATTTATTATAGCAAAATGTAAAAAATATTGAATTTTTTTCAAAATAGTCGCTTTATTTTTGTTTATAGTGCAAAAAATAAAAACCGCAGAGATGATCAAATACCACCAAAAGAAAGCTCTATTTGTGGGAAAAAAGGGACGCCAATTTTCTTTGGGAGCCACGTCGCACGACCGCGCAATTATCAGTTAAAGCGACGCAGTGCCGAATCACAAAAAGTGCTCTGGTTTTTGGGCAGCAATATGGTCCGGGGGTTAAGTGGTTAAACTCTATTGCCTGTAAACTCTTCCAAAATCCTATGAGACCATGGACACATAGGGCCAGATTCTCTAAGAAATTCGCCGGCGTAGCGTAAGCCATTTACACTACGCCGCCGCATCGTACTAGAGCAAGTGCCGTATTCCCTAAGCATTTGCTCCGTCGTTTGCGTTGGCGTAGCGAAAATGACCCAGCGTAAGGCCGCGTAATTCAAATGAGGCGGCTTGTATTTAAATGAAGCGCGCCGGCCGGGGAAAAAGCCCAGTGCGCATGCTTCAGCTCACGTCGGAAAGCGTCGCTGAAACCGACGTCAAAACGACGTGAGCGTCATTTACGCAACTCCCTATTCGCGAACGAGTTAGTAAAACGACGTAAGCGACGGAAAAAGCCAACGCTGACCCCACGCCATACTTAACATGGCATCCGACGGCACCCGACGGCATCCGACGGAACTTCGTAAGGTTACTCCACATAGAAGTTGGGGTAACCTTACGCGGACGAAAACGACATACGCGACGACGGTGCGGCGTAAAAGCGATCGGGAATCGGCGTACTAGCCTCATTTGCATAGGCAAATGAGAAAACAACGTAAAGGCCACCTAGTGGCCGGAGTTGTCATTACACCTACGATCCGCGAGTGTAATGGTTTTACACTTGTCGGATGTTGCAGCGTATCTATGCAAAAGTGATGCTAAGCATCACGCGCATAGATACGAGGCAAAAAAAAAGGCGATACGACGGGGTATCTGAGATACTCCGTCGTATCGCCGATGAGAATCTGGCCCATAGGCTAAGATGCAGGGTAGTTTGGAGAGTGGAGACCCATCCATATGGGGCGCAGGGACGCTGCCTCTCTTATCCATGCACCTAGCCACTAATATCCATGCAGGGTGCCATACGCATTGTTTGAAAAGGGGACCCCCAGATCCCGCCCCCCCCCCCCATGTGAATAGGTAGGGGTACATTTTAACTCTGTTGCATTTTGCATTTTGTTTTCATCTTCCCTGCTCTGAGAATGTTATACGTGCTTAGTGAATATTTATGGCAGACACAGCAGGCAAATTTGGTAAAGTATATCTACAAAATACACTTTGGTGGAGCAATCTGTTATAAGAACCTTACCTAGCTGCTAAAGCAATTATTTAGACACATCAGTTTTCCAAAACCTGTGCAGTAAACATCAGTACTTCTCAAAAGAGTTCTTATCAAAAAAGCAATGTGATACTCAGCTAATGATGCTTTGAAAACAATTAGTAGCCCCTTGTGTTTCATAACACCATATGTTCTAAATTTCCTTAACATAACTCTGTCAAGATGTACTAAAGGAAAGTTTCTCTTTATTGCATTAGTGCTTCATCGAGGTTTTATTTGATAATGGTATTAAACAACATTAAAGCAGAACTCCAGTATTTTCCTTCACTACTTGATGTGAAGGTTTTTGTAAATTTTTAACCATTAGGGCAGATTTACTTACGTCCTGTTACTGTCCCCAGACCAGGGATTTCAGAACTCAATGAAAACATAGAAGAGGTTATATTCCTTCCCAAAAACAGAAATCGCTGGAGTTTTGCTTAAAAGTGATTGTAAACTTCAATCTTGTACTTGTACCTATAGGTAACCTATAATAAGGCTTGCATATACTGTATAGTAAATATCTCCTAAACAGTGCATGTTTAGGAAATATTTACCATACCTATAGGCTATAGGTACGGTAAATATTTCCTAAACATGCACTATTTAGGAGATATTTACTATATATGCAGCCGATGACGTTGACCAGGCCATTCCTTCAGAATCCTGTGCCGGAAATGGCGGCTCCCCCTGCAAATGCGCGGGAGTGAAATCTTTGTGGCTCCGGACAGTCATACAGCCGGAGTCTGCTGACCCGGAAGGAAGATGGGTGAAGATGGAAGCAACATACTAGCACAGTATGCCTTTACCTTGCAGGTCTGAAAAAAAGGCACCCAGTGGTTTACAACCGCTTTAAGCAAAAAATAAAAAATAAAGAATTCAGCTGTAGATGGATTTTGACAAGATGTTTACACAATGATAATATACATTTTTTTCTGACAATGTGAGTATATTTTAAAGTGTTACTAAACCCACAGCAGTAAAATCAGTCTTTTCTCTTGGGAGAGTGCATATGATTAGCACAGGGCTGCTATATACTGCTGATGAGAAAGGGTATTTAGCAGATTATATTTACTGAAATATTAGCATGTTCCTATTCTGTGTACTGTGGGAGACCAGATACAGTGCAGAAAATAAGTATTTGAACACCCTGCTATTTTGTAAGTTCTCCCACTTGGAAATTATGGAGGGGTCTGAAATTGTCATCGTAGGTGCATGTCCACTGTGAGAGACATAATCAAAAAAAAAAATTCCAGAAATCAAAATTTATGAATTTTTGTAACTATTTATTTGTATGATACAGCTGCAAAGAAGTATTTGAACACCTGAGAAAATCAATGTTAATATTTGGTACAGCAGCCTTTGTTTGCAATTACAGAGGTCAAACGTTTCTTGTAGTTTTTCACCAGGTTTGCACACACTGGAGGAGGGATTTTGGCCCACTCCTCCACACAGATCTTCTCTAGATCAGTCAGGTTTCTGGGCTGTCGCTGAGAAACACGGAGTTTGAGCTCCCTCCAAAGATTCTCTATTGGGTTTAGGTCTGGAGACTGGCTAGGCTACGCCAGAACCTTGATATGCTTCTTACAGAGCCACTCCTTGGTTATGCTGGCTGTGTGCTTCGGGTCATTGTCATGTTGGAAGACCCAGCCTCGACCCATCTTCAAAGCTCTAACTGAGGGAAGGAGGTTGTTGCCCAAAATCTCGCAATACATGGCTCCGGTCATCCTCTCCTTAATACAGTGCAGTCGCCCTGTCCCATGTGCAGAAAAACACCCCCAAAGCATGATGCTACCACCCCCATGCTTCACAGTAGGGATGGTGTTCTTGGGATGGTACTCATCATTCTTCTTCCTCCAAACACGGTTAGTGGAATTATGACCAAAAAGTTCTATTTTGGTCTCGTCTGACCACATGACTTTCTCCAATGACTCCTCTGGATCATCCAAATGGTCATTGGCAAACTTAAGACGGGCCTTGACATGTGCTGGTTTAAGCAGGGGAACCTTCCGTGCCATGCATGATTTCAAACCATGACGTCTTAGGCCTTGTACACACGATGGGATTTATCCGCTGTAAACGGTCCCCGGACCGTTTACAGCGCATATTTACGCCGGGATGTTTTGATCCGATGGCTGTACACACCATCGGATCAAATTTCCCGCCGGCGGACAGCGCAGTGACGCGGCGGTGACGTTGACGCCGCCACGTCACCGCACCAGGAAGTAAACACTTCCGCGCGCATGCGTCGGAGCCATTCACAGGATACGACGCATGTGCGGGCAGATATGTCCGCTGGTTTGCCGTACTAACCAGCGGACATATCTGACGGGCAGCTATCCGGCGGAAAAATTTCAAAACATGCTTTGAAATTTTTCCGCCGGAGGAATCCGGCCAGAACGGTCCGTTTGCCCCTACACACGAGCGGATTTTTCGGCTGAAATGGTCCGTCGGACCATGTTCAGCGGATTTATTCCCTTGTGTGTACAAGGCCTCAGTGTATTACCAACAGTAACCTTGGAAACGGTGGTCCCAGCTCTTTTCAGGTCATTGACCAGCTCCTCCAGTGTAGTCCTGGGCTGATTTCTCACCTTTCTTGGGATCATTGAGACCCCACGAGGTGAGATTTTGCATGGAGCCCCAGTCCGAGGGAGATTGACAGTCATGTTTAGCTTCTTCCATTTTCTAATGATTGCTCCAACAGTGGACCTTTTTTCACCAAGCTGCTTGGCAATTTCCCTGTAGCCCTTTCCAGCCTTGTGGAGGTGTACAATTTTGTCTCTAGTGTCTTTGGACAGCTCTTTGGTCTTGGCCATGTTAGTAGTTGGATTCTTACTGATTGTATGGGGTGGACAGGTGTCTTTATGCAGCTAATGACCTCAAACAGGTGCATCTAATTTAGGATAATAAATGGAGAGGAGGTGGACATTTTAAAGGCAGACTAACAGGTCTTTGAGGGTCAGAATTCTAGCTGATAGACAGGTGTTCAAATACTTCTTTGCAGCTATATCATACAAATAAATAGTTAAAAATTCATAAATTGTGATTTCTGGAACTTTTTTTTTTGATTATGTCTCTCACAGTGGACATGCACCTACGATTACAATTTTAGACCCCTCCATGATTTCCAAGTGGGAGAACTTGCAAAATAGCAGGGTGTTCAAATACTTATTTTCTGCACTGTATAGTAAATGCAGGTAGGGATGGGCCTACCGGCCCCTGTTCGGTTCGCACTCGAACGTTCGAACACATCAAAAGTTCGGACCCGAATAACGAACCCCATTAAAGTCAATGGGACCTGAACATCAAATATCAAAAGTGCCCATTTTGAAGACTGAAAGGGTCACTAAAGGAAAAATTTTTTTAGTTAAATAGCTTCCTTTAGCTTAATGCAGTGCTGTTTTCATGTCCTCATTGTTCGTTTTTGCTTTGATGTTGCTGTAATTCCTCTCTGTTCTGGACACTTCCTGGTTGTCTGTTTTCTGATAACCACAGTGCTGGGAGATTTCTCACTGCGGTCACTAATCAAGGAGGTGTGTGTAAAACCCCTCAGCACCAATCCAGTTTCGTTTTACAAACCATAACTGCCCTCTATTGGCTCTCTAGCTCTGTACATCAGAGAGACAGGAAACAACAGCAAAAACTAAACTGAAAGTGCAGGCACATTATATGATTTATTTTTATCTATTTTTAATAATTTTTAAAAGCAATCAGTTAACTATTATGTCTCTATACCTCTATAAAAATGTTTTATTTACAACTCCTTTAAATGCAAGTAATTGGGCATACAATGGTTGTGTTGAATTTATAAAGCCCAAAAAAATGTATTTTTTTCTGCAAGCTGCCTTTATTTTGCTCAGCAACAGCGTGTATGATGAGGCCACAATGTAGTGCACTGGGAACACGATTAGAGATTTTTTGGATACATTCTGGTGTCACTTCGACTTTGAATGTAAAGGAGAAGTTGAAATCTGTATGAAGATGTTATTTAATCAATGTAAAGAGGTGTATGGTGCCCCTTAATTTGAGTACTCACTTTACACAGACACACTCCACAGATACAATATAATATACTGCAATATAATGTGACAAATGTACAGTGACGCACAGAACTATATGGCATTAAACTGGCAATAATGCAGTAATGGCAGTAATGCACGCAAAACTAAATGGAGTTAAACTGCCAGTAACGCATGCAAAATGATATGTCGTTAAACTGTCAGTAACGCACACATAAGTAAATGGCATTAAACTGTCAGTAACGCACATAGAAGTAAATGGTGTTAAACTGTCAGTAACGCAATAAAATAGACGGTGTTCAACCGTCACTACACTGACGCTATCTGAACTGTACTCTAGCTATACACTAATGTCAAGATTACTGACACGGTCTCACTACACTACACTACACTGATACTATCTGAGCTGTCCCTACTCTACACTAATGTATATGTAGCATTACCCCCGGAGGAGCTGCTGGATGTTTGGGCGGCACATTACCTCATGGCTCCTCTGAATTCCTAGGGGTGAATGATGCATATTGCATATAGTAGAAGTAAAGGAATGTCCACCCGGACAGTGTACCCAGACAGGCCTCTCTCACTGACCTGGCAGCAGGAATAACACTCGGACAATTGTAGGATAATGTCTCTTGCCACAGACCCTCCTTAGTGAGCCTCAAAAAGATACCTGTGCCACAGGCCCTCTCTGGATTGAATTCTTGGAGATATCCCTCCTTAGATGAATTAAGCCTGGATCTCCTTCAACTTGTCGCCCAGGTACCGACTGACAGGTGATCAATTCCTCATTGTCCGGCTACCTCAATCCCCGGTGGACCTTTTGGATCGCCAGCCTCTCAATGGCGCTCCTCAGACTCACTCCCCACCGAACAGCAGTACAGCTTGGGATCCTCAAAGGAGGGAACACAGTCACTCACTGGGTCCCCATCTCTGTTCAGATGCTCCGGGCCAGCATTGCCCCGGAACCAGGGCGCCGTGATGTGGCCACCCTAAAGGTGTATTCCACACTAGACGAAGAAGACCCAGAATCAATGGCGTCAGCAGAATAAGCCCACAGCACAGCCAAGCTGAGACAGAGACCCTGTTTTGCACTTAACAATCTAGATCAGAGTCTAACTACACTCTGATGTACAAATAAATTTAACTAGCACCGATACCATAAAGTACACAGGCGCTACACACTCCCCCCAACGGAATAGGCACTGTCCTCAGTGTCTCAAGAAAGGGTATTCACTCCTGAATACCGAACCTAAGCCTATCCCTAAATGCAGGGTCTTGGGTTTAGGAACACTTTAAAGACTTGTAGCACCCTCTACTTTAGGTAGGTGCTAGAAGTAGAATTTTTGTAGTGTAGGTAAATTTAGCCATGCTTAGATGTTTGTTTAGATCTGTGTGGGCTGGGAGTGGCTTAGAGTAGGAACAGGTGACTCAAATGCAACATCACTTCTCGATTACTTCCCTCTGGTTTCTAGAGGATTCTAGAAGAGAGGAGGGGGAGAGAGGTGTAGCTGCCTGGGGTGTTCTAAGGAGCCCTGACCAATCCCCAATTTGGATTGGCAGGGGGCAGGCCTCTTTTAGTAATTAGGGTCAGCCCTACTGGGGAAGAGTTGTCAGGTGGAAGAAGCTTGATATGGAGCACTAGGTTGTCTGGGCCTTTGAGGCACTCCCCAGTCTGGGGGGGTGACCTAGGGCCTGTGTGGTTCGGGTCCAAGTCGGAGACTTTTTTCAGAAATAAAGAAGGATCTGAACAGAAGGCACAGAGAGGGGCCGAGAAGGACAACTGGAGCCAGTGTTGCTGGGCATGTCTCCAGGACGAATACATCGGAGTGTAGCCAGGAGGGCTGGTGAGTGACAGGCAAAGTTGGGAGAGATGGGGAGGCATGCCGGAGCAGACTGGGAGTATGCCGTCTGAGATGGAAATAGAGCCAGCAGGAGAGACATGTCATGGGCAGCGGAGACCGGCAGCTGCAGTCAGAAGGGCTGGCAAAGCCTAAATGAGGACTGACTGGGAGCTTACCATGTGCTAGCTGTGCCTGAAACCAAGTATTGTACAGGAAAGAGAGAACAGTCTACAAAAAAGTGTTGTGCTGGAGGAGGCTGGAGCTCTAGAAGAGTAAATATAGGTTCCAACTGATCATTCAATTAATTCTACTTTTGATTCTGGGCATCCCATAGTTTTCCCTTACCCTATCCAAGTTCAAAATCCCTCAATAAAAATGCAAAAGCAAACATACGTTTTTTTCATTGTCTCTAAGGTGAATGAGAAGTGGTTGCTGGGATGGGGCAGGGTAACAGGTGGACCACAACTTTCAGCAGCCCCTATGGGGGTACCGCTACAGACTACATAGGGAGTACATAGGAGATGTAGACTTTCCACATAGGGATATACTACATGCTGCTAAACTAAGTTCTTCTAGAATGCTAGTAAAATAAACATACTGCGTGTAATTTCTTGTCACTGCGGCGCACATATACTTTCTGTATGACTCACTTGCTGATGACTGTATTTCCCTGCAGTCTCCCTGCTCTCTCGTTAGGATTATGATTCAATGGGATTGATTTACTAAAGGTAAACAGACTGTTCACTTTGCAAGAGAAGTTGAATATTGCAAGGGTTTTTTCTCCAGAACGTAGTGAATGGGGAAGTATGCTTACTTCCATTAACCAATTACAAGCAAGCAAAAAAAGCTATGTTTTTTTTTTTTTTTCCCTTGCATGTAATTGGGCATTCTTTGCAAAGTGAAATTTCACCACGTTCATTAATCTCTTGGGAAAATTACCTTGCAAAGTTAAAAGTTGATTTGCCTTTATTTGGTTAAACCCAATGCATCACTGATGGTAACAAAATCAACTGTAAATTGCAGTAGTAACTTACAACATTGGAGAGCTGCATAAGCAGCCACCTTGGGGGACAGACATTTTCTGTCCTGGGTTCATAAAAAAACTTAAAGGGGTTGTAAAGTCAGAAGTTTTTTTTCTTATTGTATTCTCTATTTTCCCGATGGGATTCCCAGCTGTTTTCCTGTTGGGAAAACTGCGAGGAAGCATACACACCTCCGGTTTTCCCGGCCAAATGCTCTCTTGGCAGTTTTCCTGGCAGGAAAACCGGTCATGTGAACGGGGGTACAGGCTGGGTTCACACTGCCGTGCAGAGCTGCTCTCAGCAGGGGTCCGGTGCTTAATTTTTGTCTGAATTCGGACCTGAAACGGACCGGAAGACGTTCAGGGCTCCTGTGCAATTCACTCCGCAGCCATATCGGAGCTGTGTGAACCGTCTCAATTGAGAGCCGGTCATAATCTCCTGACATGCGAATTTCACTGCATCCAATTTGCAATAATGTGAACCCAGCCTAAAGGAAGCATGATTTGATGAAGACTTTTCTGGAAGCTGTATTATCGTATTTATCGGGGTATTGCGCGCTCCAGCGTATAGCGCGCACCCCTAAAGTAGACCCTGAAATTCCTGTAAAAAAAAACATTTTATTACTTACAGTTTGGTGTCTTGCCCGGCGTCCATCGGCGGCCTTGTCCGGTCCGGCATCCATCTGCGGCCTCGGTGGTGTCCTCCCGACTTCTCCCGCGCTGTCTCCGAGTTGAATCCCCGCTTCCCGCGCTCAGTTTGAAGCCTCCGCCGACATATACCGAGCGCAGTACACTCGGGCACGCTCGGCCATGCTCGGTTTCCCACGCATAAACGTCACAGAGCGTGACTACGAGCGAAGCCGAGCCTGGCCGAATGTACCCGAGTGTACTGCGCTCGGTATATGTCGGCGGAGGCTTCAAACTGACCGCGGGAATCGGGTATCGGCGTATATCGTGCACCTACGATTTTCCCCTTATTTTAAGGGGAAAAAAGTGCGCGGTATACGCCGATAAATACGGTACTTGCACACAGTGGAGTTCAGAATTGCTGCCCACATTAGAAATAAGTATTTGCAGTCTTCTATTGCATTCTTTGAAGCAACAGAATTTTATTCTTATTTTTTTCATCTTTCTGGAGTTCAACTGAACAAATCTGAGAACTACTAACATGATAAATAGTCCAGCCTTGAAAAAAATGTGCCCTACTCCCTAGCTAATTGTTTTCTGTTCAGCTTAACCGTCCATTTCTGCTCACACCCTCTTCTTCCTTTAAATAGGAATGTTGATTTGTCATTCTGAGGAACATGAAGCAATAACGTAAGCACTTGAGAAAAAAAAGTGTGTTTTAAACCAAGTTATAAAAGTAACTAGATACATTGTAAATCTTCATGTGTTAAACTGAGCATTTTTCTACCAGGGGAAATGAAACAATGCAATACTATGGGTGTTTGTAGATAATCTGACATTGTAAAGCACAGGAAGCTGCCAAGTTACATCTCCTGCGACAATTAAACAAGGGCACATGAACACTTTAAACAGTTTAGGAATGACAATTTAATCTTAATTGGGGTCAGCATGTTCTAGGAGTCTCCTGGAATCTAAAGAGCTTGGAATGCACTTTGTAACATAATGTACAGCATTAGGCAGCATCTGACATTAAAAACACGTATAAAAGAATTATGTCTTATATTTCTTTGACTTCCAATAATGCGCTGTACAGAAAATGCTTTCAAAGAAAGCCTTATAGGGGCCTAGTGATTAATGCACAATGGTTGTTATTGTGTTAGGGTGATTGAAGTGCAATATTTCCAATATTGCATTGTAATATAAAATGAAATAGTTCAACTCACCATAATGTAGAATCAGTGGGAGGCGAGAGCGTGTCACTTCACCTGCCACAAGATGCCATCAGGTGTCCCCAGCAGAGTCCCTCCTTACATCAGGTGTCCCCAGCAGAGCCCCTCCTTACATCAGGCATTCCCCGCAGAGTCCCTCCTTACATCTGGTGTCCCCAGCAGAGCCCCTCCTTACATCAGGTGTCCCCAGCAGAGTCCCTCCTTATATCAGGTGTCCCCAGTAGAGTCCCTCCTTACATCAGGTGTCCCCACCAGAGCCCCTCCTTACATCAGGTGTCCCCACCAGAGCCCCTCCTTACATCAGGTGTCCCCAGCAGAGCCCCTACTTACATCAGGTGTCCCCAGCAGAATCCATCCCTACATCAGATGTCCCCAACATAATCCCTCCCTACATCAGGTGTCCCCAGCAGAGTCCTTCCCTACATCAGTTGTGCCCAGCAAAGTCCCTCCTTACATCAAGTGTCCCCAGCAGAGTGCCTCCTTACATTAGGTATTCCCAGCAGAGTCCCTCTTTACATCAGGTGTCTCCAGCAGAGTCCCTTCTTATATCAGGTACCTCAGTAGAGCCCCTCCTTTCATCAGGTGTCCCCAGCAAAGTCCCTCCTTACATCAGGTGTCCCCAGCAGATTTCCTCCTTACATCAGGTGTCACCAGCAGAGTCCCTCCTTACATCAGGTGTCCTCAGCAGAGTCCCTCCTTACATCAGGTGTCCTCAGCAGAGTCCCTCCTTACATCAGGTGTCCTCAGCAGAGTCCCTCCTTATATCAGGTGTCCTCAGCAGAGTCCCTCCTTATATCAGGTGTCCTCAGCAGAGTCCCTCCTTACATCAGGCATTCCCAGCAGAGTCCCTCCTTACATCTGGTGTCCTCAGCAGAGTCCCTCCTTACATCAGGCATTTCCAGCAGAGTCCCTTTTTGCATCAGGTGTCCCCAGCAGAGTTCCTCATTACATCAGGTACCCACAGTAGAGTCCCTCCTTACATCAGGCATTGCCAGCAGAGTTCTTCCTTACATAACGCATTCCCAGCTGAGTCCCTTCTTATATCAGGTGTCCCCAGCAGAGTCCCTCCTTACATCAGGTGTCCCCAACAGAGTCCCTCCTTACATCAGGTGACCCCAGCAGCAGGGGCGGACTGACAACTCATGGGGCCCCCTGGCAATAGAAGATTATGGGGCCCTCGGGCTTACAGATGGCCACCAAGCCAGGTGGCAGTACAGAGGCGGGGCAGCTAAAATCTCGGGATTTTCACATCAAAAGCATGTAGGTTTTGGATATATCAGGGACAGATGTAAAAAAAACACAGATTTTTACATACTGTCCCTGGTTTTAATGAGCCTGGCAACCCTGATGCATATTAGCTCATTATGGCTTTTGCCTTGCAGGAGTAAAAAAAAAAATTGTATATGCGGGTTTACAACCACTTTAAAAAGAGCTCTCAGATGCACAGGTTTGCAAAAATGTATGCGAATGTGATACATCCCTTGGAAAGTACAACATACACTATATTGTCAAAAGTATTTGTATGCCTGCCTTTACACGCACATAAAGTTTAATAAAGTGCTTCTGGAAGAATGGTCAAACATTCCCATAGACACACTCCTAAACCTTGTGGACAGCCTTCCCAGAACAGTTAAAGCTGTTATAGCTGCAAACGGTGGGCCAACTCAATATTGAAGCCTACGGTCTAAGACTGGGATGCCATTAAAGTCCATGTGCGTGTAAAGGCAGGTGTCCTAATACTTTTGGCAATAATATAATAAGAGTGCCAATATAGTGATAAAAGTGTTTACCAGCTATGAAGTCAGAACCAGTATCTAGCAATCATACATTTTCACCAATATAAAGATAGCCTTGTAATTTATTTATAGTTGCTGTGATTGTGTCGTCCACCTATTCCTTTGCCTTGCTTGTCTTCCTCTGCCTAACCCATCACAGGGGTTTTTATTTTTCAGCAGTCTGGATATCTCAGTCTGCTCATCTGAATCCACCATGTAATTACATGCTTAGGGATCCATTGTTTCGTGCTACAGACTGTCTGTGGAATTTGTAAGGGACCAACACTAGAGATATTTGCCCTGTGATGCTGCCTATAGATTTGTTCTGTACAAATGGGGACAACATTTTTTAAATTATTAGGCTATCTCTACCCAGGTCAAATGTGCCACCCAATAGGCGTATAATTTGTTATATATAATACTGTTTCTCAATCATTTTCTATGTACGGTATGTTTAGTTTACATGCTGCCATCTAGTGACCTTTTGTGGTAATGCACAGTTTCTGTATTTTCTTTGTCTGATCTATTACACACTTCCTTTCTGTGTAATGCTCCACCCCTTCTTCCTGACTTTCTTCTTCCTCTGTCATGGCTGAAGCTACAGGCCACATGTAACAAGGGCACATGTATTCTGCATAAGTAAGCTACAGGCAGTATCATCTTTTGACCACACAATACTACAACCTGTTCATCTGCTGTAACCTGTCACCTGATTCGCACTTTCTGTGATGCTTTTTTTGCATAAAATTTTTGGATGTATCTACGATCCATGGTGTGCTGGCAAATTTGTTCATTTGTCTGGTGGTTCCAGTGCCCAGCTGGTGATCGTTTCAGCACCCACCTTTTTTCTATTAACAGCCGTTTCAAAAGTCCAGGAACGTGTGCGATTGGAATATTGACTAGACTGTCATCTGATGTATTCTGATGTTTGGATTAAAGCAACTTCTGCGAAGAGAATAGGTATTGGTGAGTTCAAGTTCAAGCTATCTGATTAGGATTGTCCTCAGTGGTTATATCTGCTTATACAGGCCAGGCATAGAGGTCTCACAAGGGATATATTGCTTCACAACAATCAGAGTCAGAATATCAAATGTTATTCATTCATATAGAGGGGAGTGAATTAGAAAAATATTGCATTATAGCCACTAGATGACCAAAGGTACATGCAGTTTCCAAGGATGAAAAGCTCTACAAATGTTTTTTATAAATACCCCTGTATAATTCAAAAGCATCAAAAGCACAAAACTCTTTAACCACTACCGGGCCGCCGAACGCCGATATAAGTATTTAAGAGGTCCTGTAATGCTTTTTTTCTATTTCAAGGGCTGTTTACATCCCTTGAAATAGAAATAAAAGTGACAAAATGTTTTTGCCCCCTCCCTTGGACTACAGGTGAGTCATGATGCCCACTAACACACAGTTCCTTTCTCTATCTGCAATGTAGAGAGCGTTCTGACCAGTGGTGGCTGGTGCTCAAAATTTTTAGGGGGCGCAAACGAAAAAAAAATTGCAGCCTCACTGTGCCCATCAAATGCAGCCACTGTGCCATGGCATGAAACGCAGCCACTGTGCCATCAATTTGCACCACTGTGCCATGCCATCAAATGCAGCCACTGTGCCATGCCATTAAACGCAGCCACTGTGCCATCAATTTGCACCACTGTGCCATGCCATTAAACGCAGTCACTGTGCCATGCCATCAAATGCAGCCACTGTGCTGTCAATTGTCACCACTGTGCCATGCCATCAAACGCAACCACTGTACCATGCCATCAAATGCTGTCACTGTGCTATGCCATCAAATGCAGCCACTGTGCCATCAATTCGCACCACTGTGCCATGCCATTAAATGCAGCCACTTTGCCATGCCATTAAACGCAGCCACTGTGCCATCAATTGTCACCACTGTGCCATGCCATCAAACACAGCCACTGTGCCATGCCATCAAACACAGCCACTGTGCCATGCCATCAAACACAGCCACTGTGCAATCAATTGTCACCACTGTGCCATGCAATCAAACGCAGCCACTGTGCCATGCCATCAAACACAGCCACTGTGCAATCAATTGTCACCACTGTGCCCTTTAATGGTCGCTGCTGTGCCAATTGTCCCCACTGTGCCAATTGTCCCCACTGTGCCTATTGTCCCCACTGTTCCTATTGTCGCCACTGTGCCCTTTAATTGTTGCCACCGTGCCTATTCATCCCGCTGTGGCAATTGTCCCCACTATTGTCACCACTGTGCCCATTGATGTTGCCGCTGTGCCCTGTAAAGTGCTCCTTTCCCCCCCCCCTGCCTGGCACTTACCTTTACTGGAGTCAGGCATCCACGTCCCACGGTGTCTTCTCCCGCCCTAGATGACTGACAGGCGTCTCAGCCAATCAGGTTACCGGTAGCCAGAACCGGCCAACCTGATTGGCTGAGATGACTGTCAGTCTTATCCAAAGAGCGCACAGCCTGTGCGTTCCGAGGATAAGCTTCCGGGACTCAAGGGCTGTACTGGGAAAGCCTATCAGAGCCACTGATAGGACAAACCGCCACTGGTTCTGACTCTCCTGTAGTCCAAGGAAAGGGGCAAGCACGACACTCCACACCAGGGAGAAAGCCTTGCATTACTTTGTGGAGTTACAGACAGAAGAACAGGAAGTGAGGATTTCTCAGAAGAAATAAGGACATTTAAAAGCAAAATGGAAGGATGAGGTAAGTGAAGGAGGTGAAGGAGGACTGCACTAAGGTAAAGGAAGCTATTTAGGGAAAAAAATTGTACCTTTACAACCCCTTCAAGCGCTAACCAAAGCCCTTCTGCCACTTCACTTTGTTCTTAAGGTCCAAAACTCCTTTTTTGTGTCTTTCAATTATCCTGGTAGTCTACTTATTAGGCCGCGTACACACGATCAAATTTATCTGCTGAAACTGGTCCGACGGATCGGTCCGATTGTGTGTACGGGCGAGCAGACAGGTTTGTCCATCGGACAAATTTCAAAGCATGCTTTGAAATTTGTCCGCTACAAATCTGTCTGTCGAATCTGTACGCTGGTTAGTACACTAACCAGCGGACAGCACTGTCCGCGCATGCGTGGAATGGATTCGACGCATGCGCGGAAGCATTTTATTTCCGGGTTTGGTGACGTGGCGCGTCAACGTCACCGCGTTCCTTGGCCGAGGGGATTTTCATCCGATGGTGTGTACACACCGTCGGACGAAAATCCGGAGGAGACATGTCCGCTGAAAACGGTCCGTCGGACATGTTTCAGCGGACATGTCCCTCCGTGTGTACGCGGCCTTAGAGGCTGAAGTTGAGCATCCACATATTATCTGAGTCATTCAAGCAGGGACCCAATACTCGCTACTATGAGGTGGCTCTAAAACGGCATCCCCAACTTATGTGTTTTAGGAAGATGATAGAACAATAAGTGAAGACACTACCAAAGACACTGCTGTTCTCTTGCTAAGTATGTCCATGTATCCCACTGACATTTTTTTTAAATAGAAGCGTGGATTAACTTTTCAAAACACAATAAGTGTCAGAGTCATTCTGCTGTCTCAACACCTATTTTTTATAGGCATTAGCATTTAATACGACAACTGCGTTATGGATTACAATTTGTTTATTCTCCTTTAGGGCTTGTATGGCTATACTCCCTTTTTTTAAAAAAAATATCATACTTTCTACCCTGCTTCTTTAAATCAATAAAATGCATTTACCTATTCCAGCCCTCCCTAAAAAATCTAGTCTCACCGAGAGAAGCTGAAAATGCCTCTATAGTGTGTTTGTATGTATGTATGTATGTATGTGATTGAGGAGCTTCACAGAGAACTTCCCAGCACAGCTCCAGAGTTATACACTGCTACCATAACCCTAATCCACTCTGCAAGAACTGCATTGCTTGAAAGCAGAAAGTAAAGGTCTGGGGGAGGACCAGAGGAGGACTGGAGCTCTCCTGCAGCTGCAGGAGAGGTGCGAGGGCCACATGAAATGGCCTGGAGGGCCAGATTCGGCCCGTGGGCCTTGTGTTTTGACACATGTGCCTTAGGTGATGAACTTCATCCCCCTTCATCTTCTATGCTTAACCAGTTTTCATATTTCAGATTATTCAATCTACTCTACTTTAGAAGCAGTGCATCCAGATAGCTGTAAATTTGGTAATATCTTGAGATTCGTACCTGGGGATGGCATGCAATGTTGCTTTGGACACTGGATCCTGCTTGGGCACTCACCTTGTTACCAAATGCAATGTTTGCAGTTAGACAGAGGGTACATTATCCATACAGGTACATTATCCATTCCTTTGGTTCCCACACCCTGAAAACCCCAATGGAGGTCTGTCCATCAAGATGGGTGAAGTCCAGACCTATATAGGTACCGGCAATATGGAAAAGTAAGACCGGGTTGTCCTTTCATAAGACTGATACTGAACCCTTACAGCAAGTATGAGAATTTGCATTTTTTTGAAAAATGCAGATAAGAAAATGAAAATTTATTATTTGACCTAGTTGTAAATTAATAAGAAATTTCTAGCACTCATCATAGGCATACTTCGAATTACACCCCCAAAACACATTCTGCCACTACCAATGCACTGTAATGGTCACCTCTGTACGAGTGGTCAGGTAATATAGCTTAGTGCAGCATCACCTACAGCAGTCCCCACTCCTATAAGCAAGGCTAGGCTACTGGTATGTGGCTAACCCCATGGATGGAAGGTGGGCTCAATAAGGAGCCCGCATCATGGGAGTGTGATCGCCGAGGAAGATTAAAGTTTTGTTTAAATTTTGATCTTTATAAAAAAAAAAAATAGATACTGAGTGATGAGCACGGGGGCTGCAGGCGGGAAAAACCTGAGTCACAGGCGGCCAGAGGGTATTTAAGCCACCTGTGTGTGACAGGATCCCTCACAGCAGCCCCTGAGGCATTTGGTTTGTAGAGCTCCACGGACATGAAGTCGTTAGTCCGCAGGGTGCTTGAGAGGGCTGCTGTGGAGGGGGGTGACGAGTGGCTGCAGCGTTGTTTGGAGATGGGGGATGAGATGGGGGATGAGAGCCGGTCTGAAGATGCCGTGGCGGCGGAACAGCTGCTAGCACCGGGCGGCTCTCCTTCAGGCTCCAGCGCGGCTTTTCACCATTCTCCAGGGCGCAGTTTGCGGAGTGGCTCTCCTCCGGAGCAGGTGACAGAGAGACTGGCGGTGAGTAGCGGGAGGTCATTCACGCCAGGCGTAGCATAAGGGCAGGCGAGACCATGTAAGGCAAGCGGCAAAGGGAAGAGGAAACAGCGGGTTCTCTCGCAGTCTCCCCCGCGCACTAGAGCAGGCAGGGGTCAGGGTCGCCCCCCCTTAGCTAGCAACAGCAGACCAGCTGGAAGACTGGCATCTCCTCAGAGGATAGCTGAAGCACTGGCTACATCAAGCGGTGCGAGCACTGTCAGGTCCAGAGCGGTGGACGCTAATGCTGCAGGGAGTCATCCTGGGCATAACCCTATGAACATGCAGATGGCAGCAGCAGTGTCCAGGCCATCTAGGCTGGATGCTGTGGGGGCCACTTTATCTACTTCATCTCTTTTAGGTCTGAATACCAGCCAACCTGGGACGCAAGGCTCACAGATTCCTGTCTTGGCAAGTCCTAGTATGCCTAGTCTGTCGGGTGAGTCGTCTCAGAATATGCTAATTAACCAGTTACTTTTCTCCTTGAATAGGTTTAATGATAATGTATCAAGTTTGCATCATGCACCCGTTCCTAACCCAGCTAATGTATGGTCGGGTAGCCCAGCTCACGCCAATGCTGATATTGTGTTTATTCCTTCAGGTAATTCTGCAGTTTCTGAGACATGTTTCAAGGAAGTTCTCCCTTGCGAGATGTCTCCGTTTTCATCTGTCATTATCAGTCAAAGAAAAAATATGGAAAGCTGAATTCATTGATCTATTATCTTTGTTACCCATTGCAAAGGATTTCAATAGGTCAGATAAGAAACCTGATGATGGCTCTGAGGATAGACGCCGTCCGGTGAACAGATCATTTTTTAACTGGTTGCAGGCCTTCTGCATTTTTTCCTCCGTCTTGGGTGAGAAGCATCCAGAACAGTGCTCAGGGCTTTTCCAACATCTTGAGCATGTACTCGAAGCTTATAAAAATTTTGGTGGCATGGGCTGGTTCAGCTATGATGAGTCGTTCCGCCAAAAAAACGCAATTTATCCGTATCTCAAATGGGGCAATAAGGATGTTGGCTTATGGCTAAATCTAATTGCCCCGCAGAAACCAGTGTTTACCAGAACACAATCACAGCCTGCTTCTGGTTCAACAGCATCTGCCTCAGTCTATAAAAAGGGTACATGCTACGCTTTTAACGAAGCGCAATGTAAATGGCTCAATTCGTGTCGTTACCGGCATGAATGCTCCTTTTGCTTTGGCCCACATCCGGTGTCAAAATGTTTTAAAAGAGTACCCAGCAGTCAATTTCAAAGAGACCAGTCAAAAGGTCTGCACACCAGTGAGGCTGTCCGTAATGCAACCTTGGCTAGCAATGTACCCCGACAGGGAGAAGGCCCGGTTATTGGTTAAGGGTTTTTCGTCCGGTTTTGAACTTCCTATTTTCAAAGGCGTAGGTTGTCAAATATCAAAAAATCTGGGAGCGGTTTTTCTTTATGCCCATATAGTTAGGGAGAAGCTAATAAAAGAGATTTCAGCCGGAAGGATCGCAGGCCCTTTCATTTGCCCACCGTTTAAAAAAATTCGGGTTTCCCCGTTAGGTTTGGTGCCTAAGAAGGAACCAAACTCGTTCCGACTTATCCATCATCTTTCTTTTCCAGTGGGCGACTCACTTATTGATCAGATCGATCCGTCATCGGCTACGGTTAAATATACAACTTTCGATGATGCGATCGAGATCGTTAGGTCATTTGGCCATGGAGCCCTGTTGGCTAAGGCGGACATCCAATCAGCGTTCAGACTATTGCCCATAGATCCCAAGTCATATAATTCCTTAGGCTTTTGTTTTGAAGGGATGTTTTTCTATGATAAATGCTTACCTATGGGATGCTCCGTGTCATGTTATTATTTTGAGGTTTTTGCTTCTTTCATTCAATGGGTGATTAACTCAGAATCTGGTCATCACGGTACAATTCATTACTTGGATGACTTTCTCTTCGTTGGTCCTCCGAACTCTCCTGTGTGTTCCTTAACACTAGAATTGTTTTTTCTGGTCTTGGATTATTTCGGTATTCCTTTGGCTATTGAAAAAACAGCCCACCCCTCTACAGCTATAGAATTTTTGGGCATCAAGATTGACACGCTAGCTTGGCAATTTGAGCTTCCGGCGTTGAAGATCTGCAAGCTTATGACCATCATTGCGGTTTTTCTTCGCCGAAAGAAAATTCTGCTTAAAGAACTCCAATCTTTTTTGGGTCTATTGGCATTTGCTACCCGCATCATGCCAATGGGCAGGATTTTTTCAAGGCGGTTATCGCTGGCCATGTCAGGATTTAAATCTCCTTCTTCCCACGTTAGGATGACTAGTGAGCTTAAGGACGATTTGTTGGTTTGGTCCTTATTTTTGCAAGATTTTAATGGCAGATCAATTTTTCAGGACGATTTCAAATTTTCGGCCGATTTGGATCTTTCACGGATGCCTCTGGCTCATGTGGTTTCGCTGACATATTCCGCACTCATTGGTGCTCGGGCCCCTGGCCCCTGCTGTGGAGATCTAATGGTCTAACAAAAAATATTGTTCTCTTGGAACTTTTCCCTGTGGTTGTCGCGCTTGAGATTTAGGGCTGCCATCTTGCAAATAAGAGGATCATTTTTAACACAGATAATAAGGGCGTTTTATTTGCTATTAATTGTTTATCCTCGAAGTCCATCCCGGTGATAAAGCTGTTAAGGTATCTAGTTCTTACACGTTTGAAGTTAAATATTTGGATCAAAGCGAGATATATCCCAGGTAAGCTCAACAATATCGCTGATGCCTTATCTCGATTCCAGATTCCACGCTTCAGGCAACTGCTGCCGCAGGCAGACCAGGTTGGGTACCAATGCCCAAGCAAGTTGTGGGATCTGATTTGAATCCGGTGTTCGTGGCCATTAAAAATTTGATTGCTCCTAGAACATGGACTGAATATTCAGTTGCATGGAATAGATGGGTGTCTTTCCTTGCTGATTTAGGCTGCTCAGATGTACTTCCGAATGAGAGCCTGATATTGGCTTTTCTTTGTTTCTTAATGCAATTAAATTTCTCTTTTAGCCATATTAATAAAATTCTGTCCGGTGTTTCCTTTTACTTCAAGCATCACAACCTTCTGGCTTGCAATACTTATTTTTCAGTCAAGCAGGCGTTGAGGGGTTTGAGGAGGAAAAATCAGGTTCCGGATGCTCGGAGACCTATAACTGTGAACATTTTATCCGGACTATGTTTGGTTACTAAGTTCGTGTGCATTTCTGAGTACGAGGCCGTTTTATTCAGCGTTTCGTTTATTTTGATGTTTTTTGCAGCCTTTCGGGTTTCAGAAATGTTACCGAACAACAAGCATAGTCTGGAAGGGTTATTATATTCAGAAGTTTTCACTTTAGAGGATAGGGTCAGAATTTTTGTTAGAAGGTCAAAAACGGATCAGGTGGGCAAGGGCAGATGGCTTAGTCTTTTTCCCAGTGGCGACTCCGATCTTTGTCCAGTTACATCCATCAACAAATTCCTTCAGGTTAGGCCTCCGTCTGGGCTCCAATTCTTAATTCATTTGAATTCTTCCCCTTTGACTAAATTTCAGTTCAACGCAGTCCTGAAGCGTTGTTTTTCCCAGCTAGGTTTTTCCAGAGCCGCCACTGAAGCTGCCAGGATGGGTTTGCCTGATTCAGTTATTATGAGATTGGGTCGGTGGGATTCTAGCAGATTTAGAAGTTATGTACGACCTAATTTATCTCTTTAATTTATAGGTAAAAAAGAATACATATGGATTGTGGGTCATTCCTATATCTATTGGGCTCATAAAAGAGCTTCTCAACGCTGCTACGGTAACAACTTATCTTTACCATCCGATAAAGTTCAGATCCTGTGGAAGGGTATTCATGGGATGCAATGGACTGACCTTTTCTTCCACCTTTCTGCGTTATTTAATGTTTGGCCCGTTCCGGCTATGTTAATTCTTCATTTGGGAGGTAACGGATGCAGGTAAAGATTTGCAGCGTTTAAGGTTAGCCTTTCCAGAGACGCAGATTATTTTTTCTGAAATGGTTTCTCGCTTTTGGTTAGATTCGAAGGCTCAGAGGCCTCTTGAAAAAATAAGTAAAAGAATTAATCATTCTATGGAGAAATTCTTGCCCTTGATCCGGGGTATCTCCCTCCGCCACACAGAGTTGGAGGGGGGTTTCTCGGGTCTTTACAGGCAGGATGGTATTCATCTTTCTGACGTTGGTCTGGACATTTTTAATGTAGGTGTCCAGTCTTGTATTGAGCAGGCCGCGGTGCTGGGGTAGCCGTGGTTTGTTTTCAACAAACACGGCTTGGTGGGCTTTGGTTTTAAATGTATTTAGTATGGCTTAGGTCCTATGACTGAGCCAGTTTAGATTTTGTTTGGAAGTTTTAAATTTATGAAGATTTATATTTGCAATGACTGATATCTGAATAAAGATGTATTTATTATTTATTTATTATTCATTTGAAACCAATAAAGGTGCCGCGGCCATTTAAAATGCCAAGAAGTTGTCTTGCCTGTTATTTTCTGGGTTTTGAATATAGAGTGTTAAGTGCAATTTACAGTCCCATGTCAAATTTACTGGGCAGGTAGTACAGGAGGCTGAAGAAAGGAAAAATAAAAGAGCTCCAGTGGTTCCAGCAGTAGAGTTGTCCACAGGGGATGGTTGGAACTAATGTCTTGCAGGAACATAGTCATGCAAATGAGTCAGTTCATGTGGTAGACAAACTGGCAAAACATCGGTCCAGACAGCAGGCAGTAATATGGTAATAAACAGGACAGGGTTAGTACAGGTGGCATGCAGAGGAAACACTGCACTGGTGTGGTTTTGATGAGAAACACTGTTTATGGCTTACAATGGTCTGGTGACATTGGGGACTAGTATGGCAGCAATAAGGAACACTACTGATGACTTACACTGGTCTGGTGGGTGGGTGGCTGTGATAAGGAAAACTGTAATCAGTAAAACTATTGCTTGCTGCACTGGTCTGAGGAGGTGACAATCAATAACACTAACTGTTGCTGGTGTAGTTATAATCAGTGAACTGTGACTGACAGCACTATTAGGGCTTGTTCACATGTGAAGTTAGGGGGAAGTAAAACCTCATAATTGAGCCACAGATTTACTGTCCCTCAAACGCTACTCTGCAGAGGCAGCGGCCGGGGGTATACACATGCTGTGGCTGCAATGCAGGAATTATAACCCCTGCCACCAATCGTGATCCATTCAAGTGAATTGAGGTTGCTTGTGTGGGGTCCAAGGGGTTAAAGCAGGTGGTGAGGAAGGGATACAATGCCTTGCCACTGCCTGTCAAATGCTCTCCTAAAAAGGATCTAAACATAGATGACTCTTCAGATAGCATCACACATGTGAACAAATCTTTATGGTGACATTATGACTGATGTGGCGATGATCAGGAACACTGGGACATGTGTGGCAGTGATCAGGAAAACTGCAACTAGTGTCACAGTGATTAAGGACAATATGACTGGTGTGGTGGTGATCATGAACACTGTGACTGGTGTGCTGGTGATTGGGAACACTGTGAGTGGGTGGCAGTGATTAGGGACACTGTGAGTGGGTGGCAGTGATTAGGGACACTGTGAGTGGGTGGCAGTGATTAGGGACACTGTGAGTGGGTGGCAGTGATTAGGGACACTGGGCTCAAGTCACTAAAGCATATTGCATGTGGTATTTGGGTCACATGACACATTTTTCCCAAATATCACATGCAATATTGAAAATGTCAATTCACTCTCCTTAACAACCAGTAAATGGCTGGTTGTTAAACCGGTAGTAAAGTGTGAGAAAAAAACAACGTCTCCGTGCAAGTTAATGTCATGACGTGCTATTATGTTTTGCATACTAGCACATTATGAGAGATTTATCCTAAAACAAAGCTGATGGCACGCTGTCACCTCTGACGGGGCTTCCATCTTCACCTGGTCTTCCTTCTGGGTTTATAGGCTCCTGCCATTTAAATGGCCGACCTGCGATGATGTCACTCCCACGCATTCGCATGGGAGCCACAGTCCTGGCACAGCACTCTGAAGGGATGGCATACTCAGTGTGTCATCCCTTCAGAGCGGTGTGTGCATGGACCAGTGATGTCACTGGCTGCAGAAATAGGGAATACCTCCTAAACGGTGCACATTTAGGAGATATTCCTTGTACTTACAGGTAAGCTTTATTAGGAGTAAATCCAGTGTCAATCACAATGGACGCCACCCACCGACCTGCAAGAAATCCCCCCCACCCAATGCTTGGCTCCCACCGACTGACAGCTACGCTTTCCACTCTGATTCCACCCGCTGCTAAATAAATTAAGGGCTGGGGGGGGGAGTCCCCTGGTTATGTTGTCAAGGACACCCTGTTTTCCAAGGTGGATAAAACAACTTTTTGCAAGGACGTATGCTCTTGAGGACAATGTACCCCAAGTACCTCTATTCTCACTTCACTAGATCTGTGGGAACTTCCTGGCTTTTCTGACATCTTGCTTTAGTTTCCCAGCTTTGTAAGACCACCACCTAGTTTTCAGTTCATACCTTTTCCAAGTTCTATCAAGAAGATATCCAGAGCCCTGCAGATGCAGTCTTTGGCCACAAGGTTCTTTTAGCGGCATTGTGAATTGAATCTTTGACC
Source organism: Rana kukunoris (assembly GCA_029574335.1). Classification (NCBI taxonomy): domain Eukaryota; kingdom Metazoa; phylum Chordata; class Amphibia; order Anura; family Ranidae; genus Rana; species Rana kukunoris. The sequence continues at coordinate 493,379,482 of CM056049.1, read as the reverse complement.
CTTGTTTGCTCATTTGGGCTTGGTGGCACTGTTCTGTTTGCCCTGTTGTTGTCTACCCCTATGATTCATTGCTTAGGAATGTCCCAAGCTTTATGAATATCCAGCATGTGTCCTGTACTATACATTTAAAGTTGGGTAAGCACTAGCAGAATTTTGAACAAAAAATTTGAACATCATTTGAAAGTAGTTCCAGATTTGGTTTGCTTTTAACATTTTATTTTGGATTGGATTTTTGCTAGAAAATGATTTTAAACCCCCAAACATTATATATATATTTTTCTAACACCCTAGAAAATAAAATGGTGGCCGTTGCTATACTTTCTCTCACACCGTATTTGCGCAGCGGTCTTACAAATAATTTTTTTATGGAAAAAATACACTTTTTTTAATAAAAAAATAAGACAACAGTAAAAAAAAGTTTATATTGTGAAAGATAATGTTACGCCAAGTAAATTGATACCCAACATGTTACACTTCAACATTGTACCAGCTTGTGGAATGGCCAAAATGTTTTATCCTTCAAAATCTCCATATGCAATGTTTAAAACATTTTACGGGTTGCATGTTTTGAGTTACAGAGAAGGTCTAGGGCTAGAATTATTGCTCTCTAATGATTGCGGTGATACCTCACGTGTCATGTGTGGTTTGAACAAGTTTCATATGCGGACCCTACTCACATATGCATTCGCTTCTGCACGCAAGCTCGGCGGGGCATGTTAAATTAATACATTTATTTTCTCATTTATTTTACTTTAATTTTTTAATTTTAAAAATTGTGTCACTTTTATGTAAACATCCCTTATAATAGAAAAAAGCATGACAGGACCTCTTAAATATGAGACCTGGGGTAAAAACAAACACAGATCTCATATTTACACTAAAATGCAATAAAACAAAAGGTTGTTTGAAAAAAAAAAAATTCCCTTTAAGAGCTATGGGTGGAAGTGACGTTTTGACGTCGCTTCTGCCCTGCAATGGTATTGAGCTGGGTGGAGGCCTTCTTCCCCTCACTCGGCTCCTTACCACAGAGGGGAAAGGACATGATTAAGACAAATACGACACTGAGACCACTTTTATCTGAAAGCGGACCGTCCACAGAAGAATACCTGCTACCATAACAATGATAGAAAAGGTAAAGGCCTTTGCGCTATTAAGTGAATAATGAATATACCCCTAAAGTGAAATGCAGCAAAAACTAATCGTGTTTACAGTACACAAAGTAGAATATGTTGAAAAGGTGAATTTGCGCAAATAATCAAAACAGTGCTAAATAAACAAACTAAAGTAGAATGACACACAAAGGTGTCAAAAGGTGATAAGTGTCCAAAGGAGTGAAAATATATATAAGGTGAAAAAATATTAAATATTAAACATAAAAATAATAAAGTGTCCCAAACATCTGTGTCTAAATGTTGCCAGATGGAAAAAGTGGGGGGGTAAATGGCCACAAAACGGAGACGTAACTCAGAAAGCTGGTGGTGGAATCCCTCAACGGGCTCTCAAAACTCTCACCTCACATACATGGATAAATGGCATGTAAGAAACAGTAGTATTGTCCACCTCCTTCTCCAGAGCTTCTCAAATTCTCCCTCTCAGACCTCATACATCCATCTTCCCTCTACAGCAAGCCAGCACCTCTGGGGTTAATCCTAAAGGACGCTTAAACAGCAGGGATAGGGACAGGGAGAGAACACAGAGGCCTCCAATAGTGTAGTATTAACTTGATAGAATCACAATTTTTATTTATTATTATACAGGATTTATATAGCGCCAACAGTTTGCGCAGCACTTTACATCAGGGAAATTTAGGAATAATCCGCGCTTACATAAAAAAAAACAGATGTTACAGCATTAAAACGATAAACGGGGGATAGAAACAACACAGCGGCGTCTATTGTGCCTGCTTACAACACTTCCTGGTGTACGTCCGTCCTCCTTATTTCCTACAGCTGACAACAGAGATCTGTAGTTAGTATCAGGATAGTGATAATTGATACAAGGATACAAAAGGGTCTAGTAGGATAACACCCAAGAAATGTAATTGTGTGGTCGATGATTAAAAGAAAAATCCACAATTTAATTACCAGTGGTTTAATCAATACAACCTTTCCACCGCTTTAAAACCTAAGCCAGACTTCTCTCTCAGTCACATGACACAGAACAAAGACAACAAGATGAATATGGAAAATCTGCCAAATAAAATGTCTGCTCTTTTCACAAAAAATGAGTCTAAAACTAAAGCTGTAGGATAACAATTTATAGTTTTGGTTTACACTATGTTGACAAGGAAGCATCTGTTCTAAACTTATAGGAGATTGATACTTGGATTAACAAAGGAATTTTGGAATAGAACACTATGTAAAATTCATGTGGTTGAAGAACAATATGATTTCCATCCAATATGGCTTTAATTAAAAAGATGTAAAGCTCCTGACAAACAGTCATATTCCTAACCAATAACATGCTAGCATTCTATCATCCAAGTATAAGATTATTAGCTGCCACTGTCACACTTTTTGCTTTTTAATTGTGAAATTTATAGGCTGTTCAGATGCCTCCAGGGCCATTAGAGTCAACTCTTCTATGCTATTTGCATGCATATGGGACCTATTCATAAAAACACAAGAAAAAGATATCCACACACATTGGAGTACTTATCCATTATAATCAGATATGCCGCGTAAGTACAAAAATGCGCCGTCGTATCTGTGCGCTGAAAGCATAAACTTAGATAGGCCTAAAAACAGACTTCATCCCACCGACGTAACTTGCCTACGCTGGCGTAGAGTGGGCGCATATTTACGCTGGACACATGTGGAGCTCCCATTGATTTTCGATTCAAATATGCAAATTAGGGAGATACACCGATTCACGAACGTACTTGCGCCCGGCGCATGATTTACACGGTTAGCGTACATTTTACGTTTGGCGTAAAGTTATTCCCCATCGATGAGGCGCAACCCATGCAAAGGTATGGACCAGGGAACACAAGCCTACGTATTGTACGTTGGACGCCTGTGAATATGGGCCGATGTGGGTCTGGCTGGGCGTAGGTTACGTTCACAGCGTACACAGTGATCGGGCGTATCTTAGGCAGTTGTTCCGACGTGGTTGTACGCATGCGCATGGGGATACGTCCATGTCCCGACACATACGCAGTTCATTTTAAGTACTTGTCTGGCGCCCGGCCCATTATTTGCATGGGGTCACGCTTCATTAACATGGATCACGCCCACTTCCAGCCCACTTCCACCTACTTCCACTTACGCCGGCTTATGCCTACAAAATATACGCTACGCCGGCGCAGAGTTGGGAGCATTTGCTTTATGAATTCCATGCTTGCCTCCCCACGATGCGCCGGCGTAGCGTAAAAGAGCTACGCTACGGCAGCATAAATATGCGCCGATGTATGTGAATCCGGGCCTCAGGATTCATATTATGCTTTCTGGGAATACTGAACAAGGTATAATCTGACTGGTCAATATGGGAAAGCTCTCTTCTTTGGAAGTGTCTGATAGTCTTGAGAAATTAAATTATTTTATACAAAGAAGTAGTAATAGGATCTACAGTTTTATGTTCTCCTATTTCATAGTAGTGAAAGGAATTAGAGCAGAGCTCCAGGCAGTGTAAATATAAGTTAGGTCACATTAGGTACATGTCACTTAAGGTATAGTTGTACTTTCTTTAATAATTCCACTTTAATTGAGGCCAGATAGTATAGTTATCACTGTAGTTCTGACACTGTGACTGTAAGAGCTGCAGCTTTTATATATAGAAGCTGCACTGTCATTTGAATCTCCCCTTGCCCATTTACAGAACACTTTGTAGTCTGTAAACCAGGGGTGCCCAACCGCTGACCCGCGGACCACATGTGGCCTGCGGAACCCTCTAATGTGGCCTGCCACCTCCTGCTCTGGGATGTTACCCACCAAGAGTACTGGCCAGCAGTTCATGCCAGCAGTACCAAGCAACAGTAGCTGCCAGCAATACCATCCAGCAGTACCCACCAGCAGTACCAGCCACCAGCCAAACCCCCCTGGGGGACAGCAGCAGCCAGTGATATATCTGCAGGAATCCTGATGAAAAAGTGAAGATTGAGATCAGTTGAGGTGTAGATAAACCACAGTGCATCAGTGTAAAAGCAGCCTTAGGCCCCATTCACATGATTGGTCCGATCGGGTCCTTCTGTCTGTTTTTCAGGTGGACCCAATCACACTCTCCATTCACCTCTATAGAGCAGCAAGTGTTCGTTTACACCTGCTTTTTTCCAATCCGATCCACTTAAAAAAAAGAAGGCGATCTGTCAGTGGCGGCTGGTGCTCAACATTTTTGGGGGGGCGCAAACAAGTGAAAAAAAAAAAAACATAAATTGCAGCCTCACTGTACCCATCAATTGCCGCCACTGTGCCCATCAAACTTGGCCACTGTGCCATAAAATTGTCGCCACTGTGCTATAAAATTGTCGCCACTGTGCCACGCTATCAAACGCAGCCACTGTGCCATGCCATCAAACGCAACCACTGTGCCCATCAATTGTCGCCACTGTGCCATCAATTGTCGCCACTGTGCCATGCCAAACCAGCCACTGTGCCATCAATTGTCGCCACTGTGCCATGCCATTGTTGCCACTGTGCCATGCCAAACACAGCCACTGTGCCATCAATTGTCGCCACTGTGCCATGCCAAATGCAGCCACTGTGCCATGCCATTTCGCCACTTTGCCCATCAATTGTCGCCACTGTGCCATGCCATTGTCGCCACTGTGCCCATCAATTGTCACCACTGTGCCATGCCAAACCCAGCCACTGTGCCATGCCAAATGCAGCCACTGTGCCATGCCAAACGCAGCCACTGTGCCATGCTATTGTTGCCACTGTGCCATGCCAAATGCAGCCACTGTGCCCATTAATTGCTATGCCATTGTGCCCCCTCAGAAACTGCTAGATTGTTTCCCCCCCCCCCCCCCTCTCCCGACACTTACCTTTTTCGGGTCAGCCATCCTCCCTCCATGCTCCCTTGATGTCTTCTCCCTAGTCCCGCCCTCGATGTCACTTCAGCTAATCAGGTTACTGAAAACCAGAACCGGTAAACCTGATTGGCTGAGACGCCTGTCAGTCTTATTTAAGGAACGCACCACCCATACGTCCCATAGATAAGTTTTACGGGAGCCGGATGGCTGTACTCGGAAAGCCTATCAGAGCCACTGATAGGCACTTCCGCACAGCCAGCCAGCTGCCGTTATTCAGACGGCCGGCCATCTGAATAGTCGGCGGAAGCGGACAACAATAACATAGATTCATGCAATGCATGAATGAATGAATGAATGAAAAACTTATATAGCGCAGCACATGCGAAGTAAATCGCCTCTGGGCGCTTGTTGTTCCTGTCTCCTTTGAGATCAAAAGAGATGAGTCTTAATCTTTCTCCTGAAGACCAAGTAGTTCTCCTCCAGCCGAATACTCGCTGGTAAGGCGTTCCATAGTTTGGGACCTTGGACAGCGAATCTCCTATCACCTTTGGACTTGTATCTGGCTTTCGGTATCTGAAGCCGATTTTGATTGGTGGATCGTAGAATACGATTGGGCTTGTGAACTTTTAATTTTTCGCATAGATAATGGGGAGCATTCCCATGGAAACATCTATGCGTTAGACAGAGAGCTTTAAAGGTGATTCTGTCTTGAACTGGAAGCCAGTGAAGAGATCTCAGTGAAGGTGAGATGGATTCCCAGGGTTTTTTCCCAGTCACAAGTCTGGCGGCCGTATTTTGAACGACTTGAATCTATGTTATTTCAGTGGCAGTGCGAGAGCCAGAGGGGGCGGCGCTCTAGTGCCATCTATAGACGCACCGCCACTGGGATCTGTCCCCTTCTGTCTGGGTGGATTGGATCGGATCGGAGGGCCCATAGAGTAGAGCAGGCTGTGTCCATGTCTGCTCTGAGTATGCAAAGTGGACACGGACCTGGCTGTCATCCACCCATTTGGCTCATTGTGGCTCACGACCGGTTACCAAGTTACTAAAGTGGCCCTCGCTCTTCAAGAGCTTCTGTGTATTGAAGCTGCAGCTTTCGTAGCCACAGCAGGTTCGAAGTATAGCAAGAGCTATATTATCTGGCCTCAGTGTACAATGATACCTAAAGTGACATACACACGAGACATGTGAGTGAGTGAGTGAGTGAGTGAGTGAGTGATATATCGTAGCACATGCAAACTAAATCGTCTCTGGCCAAGCGGTTCTCCTCTAACCGAATGCTGGTTGGCAAAGCGTTCCATAGTCTGGGACCTTGGACCGCAAATCTTCTTTCTCCTTTGGATTTGTATTTGGCTTTGGGTATCTTGGGCAGATTTTGCTTGGTGGATCGCAGAACACGATTGGAATTGTAAGCTTTTATTTTTTCGCATAGATATTGCGGGGCCTTCCCATGGATGCACTCAGACAGAGTGCTTTAAAAGCAATTCTGTATTTTACTGGCAACCAATGAAGGGAGCTCAGCGAAGGTGCAATTGACTCCCAGGGTTTTTTCCCAGTCACAAGTCTGGCGGCCGTATTTTGAACAACCATGTATTTGGTATAATTAAGGCAACATAAGGCTACTATTTACTGGTAACATAGTGACTGTTTATAGAGAGAGTAGCCATCATTTAATACATACCATATTGACATATAACTCTCATCAACATCAAAGAGTTAGTCCAGGATTATTTTTCAACAAATGGAAGTGTAATTTTGTTAAATACGTTCAGAGTCATCTTTGATCTCATATGAGTACCCTCTGTTTCCAGGGAATAAAGTTTTTTTAGGTTAGGCACATATGCCCAACTCTGTCTTTACGGAATGTAACAGAATGTAAAATATAGTCCTTGTTGTCAATTACATGTTTCTTAAAGCGGATGTCCGCTCAAAAAAAAATATTAAAAGCCAGCAGCTACAAATACTGCAGCTGCTGACTTTTAATATTAGGACAGTTACCTGTCCTGGAGTTCAGCGGCATCCGCAGCAGAGGACGAGCGAGACCCCCCGATTGGCTCCCGCTGTGTGCTAGGAGCCGAGTGTTCCCAGCACACAACGGGGGACGGACGGGAAGTCAGAAAATACCCGTCTTTTGCCCGAGACATGTGGCCGGAAGTGGGTGCAAATACCTGTCTTTAGACAGGTATCTGCACCCCCCTCCCCCTGAAAGGTGTCAAATGTGACACCGGAGGGGGGGAGGGTGCCAATCAGCGCGACTTCATTTTAGGGTGGAGCTCCGCTTTAACCACTTGCTTACTGGGCACATATACCCCCTTCCTGCCCTGGCGAAATTTCAGCTTCCGGGACTGCGTTGTTTTAACTGACTATTGCGCAGTCATGTGACGTGGCTCCCAAACAAAATTGACGTCCTTTTTTTCCCTACAAATAGAGCTTTCTTTTGGTGGTATTTGATTACCTCTGTGGTTTTTATTTTTTGTGTTATAAACAAAAAAAGAGCGACACTTTTGAAAAAAATTTTTTTTTTTTTACTTTTTGCTATAATAAATATCCCATTTAAAAAATAAAAATAAATAAAACGTATTTTTCTCAGTTTAGGCCAATACGTATTCTTCTACCTATTTTTAGTTAAGGAAAATCGCAATAAGCGTATAGAGACTGGTTTGCGCAAAAATTATAGCGCCTACACAATTTATTAATTAATTTATTATTATTTTTTTTACTAGTAATGGCGGCGATCTGCAAGTTTTATAGGGACTGCGACATTATGACGGACGCATCGGACACTTTTGACACATTTTTGGGACCATTCACATTTATACAGCGAACAGTGCTATAAATATGCACTGATTACTGTATAAATGTGACTGGCAGTGAAGGGGTTTACACTAGGGGGGCGAGGAAGGGGTTAAATGTAACCTGGGAGTGATTCTTACTGTGTGTGGAGGGGGACTGATGGGGGAGGTGACCGATCTGTGTCCCTATGTACAAGGGGACACAGCATCGGTCTACTCTCCCTGACAAGACATGGAGCTCTGTGTTTACACACAGAGCTCCACGTCTCTCTGCTCAGTTACTGGCAGTTGCGGGTGCCCTGTGGCCATCGCAGCCGCCGGGCACGCCCAGTAACACAATGGGTGCGCGTGCGCGCCCCCTATCGGCTGTGAAAGACAAGGACTTCATATGACGTCCTGTCAGAACAATAGGACTATCGTGCCACCGTCAATTGACGCCGGCCGGTAGTGTAGTGGTTAAAGTCACCTCTTGTTTCTGTCTTGGAAAAAATAAACTTCCATCATAAGCAAGTGGTGTCCATTCACCACACAATTCATTAGCATTAACCTCTATGGCATGTTACTGAAAGTCCGTGTTGCCAACTGTCAGTATTTTTACCGGCAGCCAGTGACAGGAAAAGGTTGCCAGTTATTAAAATGTGATGCTCGGTTTGGAACTGCACATGCGCACTTCCTGTTTGGGGCTACAGTGTGTTTGGGCGGCACTGACATGGTACCTGACTGTGTCATGTGATGTCATGGTGCGGTACGCTCAAAGCCTCATCTGCAGAATGGTAGCATGTCAGTCCTGTTAGGTGACGTGGCGGTGACGTTGACGCCGCCACGTCACCAATCCAGGAAGTAAAATACTTCCACACATGCGTCGAATCCATTCAACACATGCGGGAGATTTATGTCCGCTGGTTAGGCGTACTAACCAGCGGACATGTCCGACGGACATGTTTCCAGCAGACAAATTTCAAAGCATGCTTTGAAATTTGTCCGCTGGAAAAACCTGTCCGCTAGGTCGTACAGACGATCGGATATGTCCGCTGAAACTGGTCGGCGGACCAGTTTCAGCGGACATGTTCGATCGTGTGTACGCGGCCTAAGAGTCAATTTCTGTGTGCGCCTGCCCATTCTAATTTCTTGCCCTCCTGTTCTGTTCCTGAGCTACTTACTTACTATATCGAAAATAAAATAAGAAAAATGTTTGTTTTTTTGTCTTAATGTGGTTGTAAACCCCATTCATGAAATTTGACCTAAGCACATCTATCTGGAGTAACTTATTCTAGATCATCTGTTTCTCGAGGTGGCAGCATGGCCAGAAAGTTCTCTTTGTGTTGAAGTGGATGACCTGGGAGGCCTGTCAAGTTATAGCAGCCTTAGTAACTAGGCTCTCTTTTGATCTGTCTTCAATACTTACCTAACTCCTTACCTTGTAGGCTGAGGATGGTCTACTTGGGCAGTGGAATCCATAAGAAGAAAGACAGCTCACCAAACACCTAGAAAGTAGTACCATATTACTAGACTGTGGACGCAGACACACACAGGGAGCCACATGCAGGACAGCATACTGTAAATACTGACACTTGCATGCAGGGTACCCAGTAGAGTCACAGAGAAAGGGAGACAGAGAGGAGAATGATCCCGACCTTCACACAGCAAAATTGCCAGTACAGCAACCCAGAGATGTGAAAAAAGCTTTTTAATCACGCAGCCGAAGCAGCAGAAGGGACATTGCGCCATGCGTGTCCAGACACATTGTGCAATCCCCAGAGCGAGCTTGGAGACTGGCAAAGGAGAGGACCCACAATTCCAGTTGTGCATGTGCAGAAGCCCTCAGAACAGGGCTACCTTTTTGGAAATGGACAGGAGCAGGAGAGGGATAACAAGGCTCAGAAGTGTGAAAGTGAGAAACGCAAATCCCTATTCGTGAACGAGTTACACAAACAACGTAAACGACGGAAAAAAGCGACGCTGTCCCGACGTCCATACTTAACATTGCATACGCCGAACCTACGCAACGTTACCCCTCATATAGCAGGAGTAAGTTTACTCTTACGCAAACGACGTAAACTACGATGAGCGGGCGCAAATACGTTCGGGAATAGGCGTATGTAGCTCATTTTCATAAATCGATGGAAACGCCACCTGGCGGCCAGCGTAAATATGCAACTTAGATACGAAGGTGTAAGTGACTTAAGCCAGTCGGATCTAAGACAAATCTATGCGTAACTGATTTTAAGAATCAGGCGCATAGATCCAACGTATCTCCTTTGAGAATCTGGCCCATGTTTTGCATGAACTTGTTAAACAAATAATGACTTAACGTAATAAAAAAGCAGGGTGTTATACATTGTTTATAAGTGAATTCCCTTTAAGCCCCTGTTCACACCAGTGCAGCTTTGAAATCACACTACTTCAGCGCGATTTCAAAGCTGTACATAAGTGCGATTTGCACTGCCAAATTCATTGAGGCTTGTGACTTAATTTAACAGACATCTATGCAAGTCGCAATGAAATCGGCAAGAAGTATTGCAGGAATCTTTTTCATAATCGCGGTGGTATGAATGGTTCCATTGCCGGTAATTGGGTGCAACTTGACGAAAATAGGGTGCAAGTCACACCGGTGTGAATGGGGGCTAAAGGAGTTTTAGAAACATGAAATGTCTAGAAAACAATTTCTGGTTACTAAGAAACACGACATTATTTGCATCTGTTGTTAAATTTTCTATATATCTAGTGGCTAAATGTAAGTTCCTCTTTTACAAAACAGTATTTATTAATGTATAATTACAAGTCCTAAATGACTTATATGATGATTTCTGTTTGTATAAATCACATTGAAAAATGTCTCAAATATACATCTGTTTTCTATAATATATATATTAAAAAATGTGCGCGCTAATAGAGTCCAAAAAAGACGTGTCCAAGCTGTTCCTAAATGCTGCCAGAAACAGCCAATATAATAGCACAGCACAATTTATTAATATTGCCTGTACTTTCCGTATTCAAAAATAACCTTTGCTTGAAAAAAGGCTGCACAGCTGTCCTAAATGGTTAGAATTAGGTCTGAACTTTCTCAGTTTTTTGTGATCAGTTTGAACATGGTGTCTTTGGGTTCCAAAGTTGGAGCTCTGGCATTTACCCCAACCCCTACTCCACATTCCTCAAGAAAAAAAAAGAATGTTGAATTGTATGGAGCTAGCCAAAGGTCTCACTTTGGAGCTTGATATTGATATGTGCATACAATATTTTGAGTCGCTGAGTGAGATAAAGGACTATGTAACTTTGGTGTTTGCTTCAAATTATTTCAATCAACTTTATGCATTGAAATTAGGATATACAACAGGGGTAGGCAACCCCCGACACTGGTGTCGCAAGCGGTACACAAAGCCTATTTTGTTAGTGTTAGTGAGAGACGAATGCATTTCAATTTCAGAACTCCCCACGTCGCACCTGCACTGAGGGGGAGGCACTGTACCCCCACGCATTGTTAAAGGTGGGAAACATTGTTTGGTTCTCTAACTTTGCTGTAGTTGCGATCATCAGCTCTCGTGATGAGGAAGAGTTTGGGTGCAGTTCTGCTGGGACGAGGACTGTCATTGGCCACTGCTAAAAAACAATCACAGTCCTGCTAGCCCCGTTCACCATCTAGAAGAAGAGGACTTGCTTGGTTACCACTACCAATGTCAGAAAGAAGGGATTTCAGTGTGATTGAGAACCCCAATCAGGTGACAGTTTGTGGAATTACTGTCGAGCTTCTGGGAAATTATTCCTGAATCTTTTTGCGTCACTTACTACGGAACCCCTGCACTCTGTGTCCCTTTAAGCCACAGCCAGTATTCGCGCAATGAAAATCACACCAACTTGTCCTGTGGCACAGAGCGCCGCACTTTTTCTCAGCTGTGCGGTGGGGGGGGTGGTCAACTTATGATCCTGCAAACAGGCCCACTGCTTTCAGAAAATGCCCCTGACCTGAGCTCATCATTGCACATCCATTGCAGATGCTTGTATATGACATTGCATACATCACATACATTACATACAAGCACAAGGGCTGGATGTGAGAGTTGGATCAGCAGGATGAGTGTGCTAGGACAGGTAGATGTGTCTCATCTCTGCTTCTTTTCATCACTCTGCATATCACGTATATCATAGATAAGAAGCGGGTACAATGGTGGAGCAGATGAGCAAAAGGGTACAGCGTTGGGTTAAATGAGCAGGATGGGTTCAGAGGTGGGACAGATGAGCAGGAGGATACAGCAGTGGGGCAGATATGCAGGAAGGTACAGTGGTGGAAGAAAATTAGAAAGGGGGTTCAGCAGTCGAAAAGAAGAGCAGGGGGTACAGTGTTGGGGCCAGAAGAGTAGAGGGGTTCAGTGTTGGGCCAGATGAGCAGGGGGGTTCAGTGTTGGGCCAGATGAGCAGGGGATTCAGTGTTGGGCCAGATGAGCAGGGGGGGTTTAGTGTTGGGGAAAAAGATAAGAAGAGGGTTCAGTGGTGGGACAGAAAAGCAGGGGGTTAGAGCAGTGGGACAGATGTGAAAGTCGGTGTATTGGTGGGACAGATGAGCAGGGGGTTACAGTGGTGGGCCAGGAGAGCAGGGGGAAAAGAGGTTGGGCAAAAGAGCAGGAAGTACAGAGATGAGACAGATGTGCAGTGGTGGGGCAGATGAGAAACAGGGGTACATTGATGGGGCAGATGAGCAGGGGAGTTACAGTGGTGGGACAGAAGAGCGAGAGGGTACAGTGGTGGGGCAGATGTGCAGGAGGTACAGTGGTGGGAGGGATGATAAGGGTGTTTGGCAGTGGGACAAAAGCAGGAGGTACAGTGATGGGGCAGATGAGCAGGGGGTTACAGTGGTAGGACAGATGAGCAGGGGGTTCAGTGTTGGGGAAAAGGAGAAAGGAGGTACAGGGTGTTACAGTGGGGGGGCAGAGGAGCAGGGGTGTACAGAGGTGGGGCAGATGTGCAGAAGAGAAAGGAGGTACATCGGTCAATCACAGAACTATAAATGTCAGTCCATTGGAACAAGTTCATATAACTAATAATACGGTAGTACTCTCGCAGGGAGGGCTGCCGGCTTGCAGGAAGAAGCAAATCTGGAACAGCATAAAGAGACAAAAAGCAGCGCCCATGTCCCGTAGTATTAGGACATGGGCTTATCTGTGGGTGATGTCATCCGTTGAAGATTTCCGGGATAGGCGGACTCCGCTGGTACTGTACTCCTGGAATGGATGCCCCCGGCCTGCCACAGAGGAGGGGATGGTGCGGCTCTGGTGCTGGAGGGAGAACGGGCATCCAGATAGGGTGAACCTCCGATGCTGGGGAGGAGAGGGGACAGGCGCTCAATGGAGCGCAGCGGCGGAGCATCACTTCCGGGTCAGGTCACGGGGAGGTGCGCGCGTTCGAGGCATGAGTGCCTCTTCGTCAGGCTCTATCTGCTCTAGATAAGCAGATACGTTTAGTGTTGAGACAGATAAGAAGATGGTTCAACAGTGAGACAGAAGAGCATGAGGATACAGTGGTGGAGCAGATGTGCAGGGAGGTTCTGTGGTGGGGCAGATGAGAAAGGGGAACACTGGTGAGGCAGATGAGCAGGGGATACATTAGTGTGGCAGATGAGCAGGGAGTACATTGGTGGGGCAGATGAGCAGGGTGGTACATTGGTGGGGCAGATAAGCAGGGGGTTAAGGTGGTGGGGCAGATGAGCAGGGGTTACAGTGGTGGGGCAGATGAGCAGGGGGTTACAGTGGTGGGGCAGATGAGCAGGGTGGTACAGTGGTGGTGAAGAGGTACAGGGCGGTACAGTGGCGGGGCAGTTGCGCAGGGTAGTACATTGAAGGGGCAGATGTGTACAGGGTTACAGTGGTGAGGCAAATGAGCAAGGGGGTACAGTGATGAAACAGATTTGGAGGGGGGGTCAGTGAAACCTGAGGGGTGACGTTGCATGAATTGGGTCTGATCTGAGGTGAGGAGTTGCAGGAATTGGGGTTGATCTCAGAAAAAATCAGCACACTGTGCTCAAAAGGTTGCCTACCCCTGATATACAATATTTGAGGCTGGATTTATCTATGGGCACATACCCACCTCCTAAATCTACTATGTTCATGGAAATTAAAGACATGGCAAATGGCAGACAGTTAACTTGCTCTTAAAGCATGCACATAACATAATAAAGAAACTCTGGTAAAAGGTGTTCTGTCCTGGATGCCCTTATCATCTCCTTGTAATATGAAAACAAAATAAATAAATTGTAGCATTATCACATTACCATTACTGTAGGTCAGTGGTCTCCAAACGGTGGCCGGGGGGCCAGATGTGGCGGTCCTGTCACTCATAGTGAGCCTTGGCACCCCAGATGTTTTGGAACTACATTTCCCATTACTGTTCTATTCCCACTGGCATTATTAATGGGGCACTGCTCCTCCCACTGACACCAATAATGGAGCACTATTCCTCCCACTAACACCAATAATGGGGCACTATTCATCCCACTGACAACAATGATTGGGCACTATTCCATCCACTGACACCAATAATGGTGCACTATTCCTCCCACTGATACCAAAGATGGTAAACTGTTTATTCCCACTGACACCAGGTCATTTTCTACTCCCACTTGCCACAGTCTGGACCCCCTAAAGCTTGAAGGATAGTAAACTGGCACTTTGTTTAGAAAGTTTGGAGACCCCTGTAGGTGAACTGGCAATATCTTGTCACTTTAACAAAACAGTCTTTATATTATGGCATAATCCTGAGAATTAAACATTTCCCAAATAATTAAATGTATTTCTCGCAGTACAGTATGTATGCACGTGCAGAGCTTTTTTTCTCAGAAAATAGGTGCAGGAACTCAACCACGACCCCATTCAGATTTCAAAAACAGTACAAGCGTCGTAAAGGGGCATTAAATACCAGGATTGCATTTCATACAGAGTGTAGAGTTCAGGGAGTTACACACAGAGTGCAGAGCTGTCACTTGTAAACACAGAAACCAGACTTCTGTGTTTACAAGTGATTGTGGTGAGCAGGCATCAGAGGGTCTGAGCTGAAGGTGGTGGAACTGAGTTCCCCCAAGTTCCCCCTGAAAAAAAGCCCTGTGCACGTGTATGAGCAGAGGTCACTGCAATGGTTAAATATGTTGACATTCTTGTCCTATATCAAAAAGTATAAAAGCAAAGATTTAAGTTGAAGCATTTGAACTGATGGTTTACATTTGTGGGGGATTTTTCACAGTTTTGCTTCAAACTACCTTTGTGACCAAAGTAATAATTGCTGAGCACCTTCTAAAGGTTATAAATATTGAATATTTGAGTTGTATCTAGCTGTGAGTGACAAGGTTCATTTAGGTAAAAGGCTGTAGTTATGTCCCTACCAGCATTCTTTTTGCAACTGAGACCCCCCTTTTTTGTCACACATACTGTAGAGACATAGATGACAACAAATTTTAGTTGGCTAAAGAATAATCACCTCTGGGAATAACACAGTTAATGAATGGGTAACTCACAGACGGGGTTCAAGTATACATGCCTGGCAAAACTTTAACTAGTGACAATCTCGCTGCTCTGGTACCTGATGTTTGGCAGCTCTTGGGTACTTTCACACAATGCCATGACAGATATAATTTGGTCTGTTGGTAATGACAGTCTCTTCTGTCACTGGAATTTAGCCAGATGCAACCTTACTTCTTCAAGTGGTTTTAAAGTCATAAGTTTTTTTTTTATCTTAATGCATTCTATGCATTTAGATAAAAAAAACCTTCAGTGTGCAGCAGCCCCTCAGCACCCCTAATATTTACCTAAGGCCCCATCTCGATCCAGCGATGTTGCACGAGAGCCTCGACTGTCCAGGACTTCCCCTCCTGATTGGTTGAGACACAGCAGCGGGCGCAATTGGCTCGCACTGTTGTCAATCAAAATCAGTGAGCCAATGAGGAGAGGAAGAGGGCAGGGCAGAGCCATGGCTCCATGTATTAATAGACACACAGAGCAGTGGCTCAGCTTGGGTGCCCCCATAGCAAACTAGCAATTCAAAGAAAAGGCACACTTTGTTAGTACAGTATAGGTAATGAAAATGATGACACATCTATAACCCCTTAATACTGCAATTACAAAACAAGTCAATATTGTAATGTTTGCAACTGTGGCTGTTTTACCATTTTTTTGTTGTGATCTTATATTGGCATGACTTACAATACCCTAAAACTGTCCTACATAGGGGTAAAAGTCCTACATGGGGGTAAAGGTCCTACATAGGGGTAAAGCGGACTACAAAAATTTCTGTCATCAATCATTTTTTGATGCTTGCAAATTTGGAATATTCTACTACTCTGCCTAAACCTATATATATATATATATATATATATATTGCATTGGATGTCAGGTGGCAGTTTATTTAGGTGGTTATTCTACAAAAACATCAATATGTATGAAATGTGTCAAAAATTGTAGCAGCCCCTTAAAGTGATTGTAAACGGTCACCTTGTAAAACAACCCATTCAGTTTAAAATATAAATGAAAGGCAAAACATTTGTGTATAGATATACATTTTAAATACCTTTTTTCCCTTATTTATAAGGGATCACATTCCCTCTGTTTTCAGCTGCATAAGAGGTGGGGGAGGAGAAACAGCAGGACACTGGGCTTTCCAGTGAATGGCTGTCCAAGGGGGCATGTCAGGACAAGTCTGATTATTGGAGGAGAGCAGGCTGTGCTACCAGCATAGCTATAGAACTGACCGCAATGTGTTTCCCTGCTTAGTGTGGTCAGTTTTAAGCAGGAAAACAGAGGGACTGGCAGGAACTTTGTGATTTCTCACAAAGGAAGCAATACAAAGAGAACAGGATACTTTTTCATACAAGTACATGCTACAGCAGGCACACATCAGGAATGTGAAGCATTGTGGGTAACAAATGCTTTAAGACTAGTAGGGACCTACAGAGTCCAGATGGGCTGACATTTCACCTCAGGATTTAGTCTTGGACTTATAGTGAGATTGTGGACATATAGGGCCAGATTCTCGTACATGCCACGGCGGCGTAGCGTAAGCCATTTACACTACGCCACCGCAACTAACTAGAGCAAGTGCCGTATTCTCAAAGCACTTGCTCCGTAACTTGCGGCGGCGTAGTGTTAATGGCCCGGCGTAAATCGAAGGTGGCGGCTTGTATTTAAATTAAGTGCGCCCCCGCCCCAAACGGACTGCGCATGTGCCAGCCAAAAAAAAAGCCCAGTGTGCATGCTCCAACTCACGTCGGAAAATGTTGATGAAACCGACGTGAAAACGACGTGATCGTCACTTACGCAATGCCCTATTCGCAACGTAATCGACGGAAAAAGACGACGCTGTCCCGACGCCATACTTAACATGGCATACGACGGACCTTCGTAAACGTACCCCTCATATAGCAGGGGTAAGTTTGCGCTTACGGAAACGACATTAACGATGACGAGGCGGCGTTAAAAACGTTCGGGAATCAGCGTATCTTGCTCATTTGCATAAGCAAATGAGAAATCGACGTAAACGCCACCTAGCGGCCGGCGTAACATTACATTTAAGATCCGACGGTGTAAGATTATTACGCCAGTCGGATCTTAGCGTAAATCCGGCGTATCATGTTTTCAGATACACCGGCGTAATTCTTTTGAGAATCTGGCCTACAGGCTATATTCCCAAAATATCAGCACACTAGGGCCAATAATTCCTTTAAGCAGTAAAAATGAACCCCAGCTGCCGGATTACCTCTGCTCCCTAGCAGGAAAATATATACATTCAACATCAAGTGCTTTAGAAAATATCAGTTGTCCTTAAAAGTTTATCAAAATGTTCACACAATGGTCTCCACCAAATAAAATGAGAGCCTCTTCATACATTAATCAGAACAAAATATATTGTGAAAAATAGGATGCATCCTGTCTCTGATCATCCTTTCTTCCACAAATGCACTATAATTCTGCAGATTAACCAATTTCCTTCTATACCTGCTGGTGACACTCATTTTTTTTTTTGCTATTATATTATTATTATTAATATTTTATCTCTGATGTGGAATGTAACGAAATGTCCCACACTCTACTTGAGTGCTTCCGTCATATACCGCTTCCTCCAGTCTGAATATAGATATAAGTTATTGCAACTAAGAACAATGCAGTACTGCTTTTCGCTGCTGAACTGGAGCTTGAACTGTTTATTTGAACACAGGTACAGAGATATACACTCAGGGGACAATCCCCCCTTCATTGCATAATGAAACGGGGTGGGTTAGCCTTCATCTCCACCAGTAGCATGACACAGGTGTATTCAAACTTCTCATCAGTAGACCAGTGGCGGCTGGTGCTCAACATTTTTGGGGGGGCACAAACAAACAAAAAAAAAACATCAATTGCAGCCTCACTGTGCCCATCAATTGGTGCCACTGTGCCCATCAATTGCCGCCATTGTGCCTATCAAACGCAGCCACTGTGCCATAAAATTGTTGCCCCTGTGCCATGCCATCAAACGCAGCCACTGTGCCCATCAATTGTCGCCACTGTGCTATGCCATCAATTGTCGCCACTGTGCCAAGCTATTGTCGCCACTGTGCCCATCAATTGTCGCCACTGTGCCATGCCAAATGCAGCCACTGTGCCATCAATTGTCGCCACTGTGCCACGCCAAACGCAGCCACTATGCCATGCCATTGTCGCCACTGTGCCCATCAATTGTCGCCACTATGCCATGCCATTGTCGCCACTGTGCCAATGAATTGTCGCCACTGTGCCATGCCAAGTGCAGCCACTGTACCATCAATTGTCGCCACTGTGCCATGCCATTGTCGCCACTGTGCCCATAAATTGTCGGCACTGTGCCCATCAATTGTCACCACTGTGCCATGCCAATTGTCACCACTGTGCCATGCCAATTGTCACCACTGTGCCCATCAATTACTGTGCCATCAATTGTCGCCACTGTGCCATGTCATTGTCGCAACTGTGCCCATAAATTGTCGCCACTGTGCCCATCAATTGTCACCACTGTGCCATGCCAATTGTCACCACTGTGCCATGCCAATTGTCACCACTGTGCCCATCAATCACTGTGCCCATCAATTGTCACAACTGTGCCATGCCATTGTCGCCACTGTGCCCATCAATTCCCTCCAGTTTGGCTCTAAAATGCCGCCAGATTGTACCCACTCCCCCCCCCACCAGATCCGGCGAACCTGATTGGCTGAGATGCCTGTCAGTGTTAAACAGGGAAAGCACATCCCGTGCTTCCTCTGGTTAATTATTTGGAAGCCGATTACAATCGAAAAAGCCTATTAGAGCCGCTGGCTCTGATAGACACTTCCAAAGCCAACCAGCTGCCATCATTCAGATGGCTGGCGCTCACCAGGGGGCCAGCCATCTGAATAGTGGTCAGTGGCGACAATACATAGATTCATGCAATGCATGAATCTGTGTATTGTTTTTCAGTGGCTGTGCAGGAGCGAGAGGGGGCGGCGCTCCTGCCCCCCTCTATGCACGCACCGCCACTGCAGTAGACTGTCTTTGGGAGGGGCTGCTGAAGAAATCCCCCTCCCCTCTCACAGCTAATCCACATAGACATATACATCCCATAATAGGTTGCTCCCAAGGCAGACTCAAACAATAGAACAATGGGATACAGATACTTAAAGGGTTGTAGAGGTTTGTTTTTTATTTTCTAAATAGGGTCCTTTTAAGTTAGTGCATTGTTGGTTCACTTGCCTTTTCCTTCTATTTATCTTCTAAGGGCGGCGTAACGTAAGCCATTTACACTACGCTGCCACCAACTTACTGGAGCAAGTGCCGTATACTCCAAGCACTTGCTCCGTAATTTGCGGCGGCGTAGTGTAAATGGCCCAGCGTAAGGCCATGTAATTCAAAGGGGGCGGCTTGTATTTAAATTAAGCGCGCCCCCGTGCCGAACGAACTGCGCATGCACCGGCCTTAAACGTAGCCCAGTGCGCATGCTCCGTAGTACGCCGCAAATACATTGGTTGCGACGTGAACGTAATTAACGCACATGCCTATTCGCGATGAGTTACGTAAACGAAGTAAACGACGGAAAAACCTGACGCTGTCCCGACGCCCATACTTAACACGGCATATGGCGGACTGACGTAAGTTTACCCCTCATATAGCAGGGGTAACCTTACGCTTACGGAAACTACATAAACTACGGTGAAGCGGCGCAAAAACTTTTGGGAATCGGCGTATCATGCTCATTTGCATATTCGCCGCTGAAATCGACGTAAACGCCACCTAGCGGCCCACATATTATTGCATTTAGGATCCGACGGTGTAAGTGACTTACGCATGTCGGATCCTAGCCTAATTCCGGCGTATCTTGTTTTGAGAATACAAAACAATGATACGCCGGCGGGATTTTCGAATTACGCCGGTGTATGTGTATATACACCGGTGTAATTCTTTTGAGAATCTGGTTCTAAATGTTTTTTCTTTGTCTGAATTTCTTGTTTCCCCTTAGTAAGCTTGCCCCCATCAGATGGCTGGGGTTTAGTCAGCCAGAACAGATTACTGAGAAGAAACAGGAAGTGAGAAATTGAGACAAAGAAAACAAAAGAAAAAAACATTTAGAAGGGAAATTGAAGGAAAAGGTAAGTGAACCAACAATGCACTAACTTAAAGGAACCTATTTAGAAAATAAAAAACAAACCATTACAACCCCTTTAACAAACACATACTGTAGCAACCCCCACCCCAACTCAAACCATCTATAAATGGTCTCTGACGAAAGGGGACTTTATCTCCATATATTTATTAAGGGATATTGTTCAGAAATATCACTGTCCCAAGTGAAAGAGCACCTTCAGTGCTTCAAGACAAACCACACATATAAGACCCTGGATAACTGGTAAAGGGAAATGCTAAGTCCGGTGTGGTTGTATGGTGAGTCTGATTAGAGCAGATCAGACTGGGGTTCTAGGTCAACCTGTGCACCTAATAGACACAGGGTTACTTACACATAGGAGGGGGTTGGAGAGCTGGACAATGAGTTTCCAGAGCTCTCCAAGGTGAGCTGGGTTCCACAAGCCTCCCACCCAAAGTGACCCCTATCACATGGAACTCCAATCAAAACGATTTTAAATTGAGTAGTAAACATTAGGAACCTCTTAAACTAGGAGAAACCTCTTAAACTAATGAGAAACTAGGTCATGTTTAGAGTTGAGCGGACACCTGGATGTTCGGGTTCGGGTCTCCGAACCCCATTGAAGTCAATGGGACACAGACTTTTAGTAAAAAATAAATAAATTAGGTCTGGTATGGATATTAAGGGGAACCCCGACGTCAATTTAAAAAAAAATTACGTGGGGTTCCCTTCAGGTCCGACCGCTGGAGAGATCACCCGGCGCTGGATATAAGACAACGTTGGAGCAGGGAGCAGCATCGATCGTCTATTTTCACCGCTGGATTTTTATTTGGTTTAATTAATAAAGTAATTTGTTCTACGGTGTGTGTGTTTTTTTTTTCCTGAAAACTACTATTTACACTTCCTTCGTGAAATTTCACACAGGGGGGGCCAGGATCTGGGGGTCCCCTTTGTTAAAGGGGTCTTCCAGATTCTGATAAGCCCCCTGCCAGCATACCCCCACAACCACCGGGCAAGGGTTGTGGGGATGAGACCCTTGTCCCCATCAACATGGGGACAAGGTGCTTTGGGGGGCACCCCAAAGCACCCTCCCAATGTTGAGGGCATGTGGCCTGGTACGGTTCAGAAGAGGGGGGGCGCACTCTGTCCCCCCCTCTTTTCTGCGGCCGGCCAGGTCAACGTGCTCGGATAAGGGGTCTGGTGTGGATTTTAGGAGGAACTCCACGCCCTTTGGTTTTAAATTTGGGGTGGAGTTCCCCTTAAAATCCACACCGGACCTGAAGGGTCTGGTTATGGATATTTGGGGGGAACCCCACGTAATTTTTTTTTTAAATTGACGGCGGGGTTCCCCTTAAAATCCATACACCCCTAAAGGGTCTGGTTATTGAATTTAGGGGGATCCTCGCCCATTTTTTTTTCCCGAACTCCGAATCCGAACCCGAACTTTCAGCAATTATTCGGGTCCGGGTTCGGAAAAAACCCAAAGTCCGTACCGAACCCGAACTTTACAGTTCGGGTTCGCTCAACTCTAGTCATGTTCAGTGGTAGTACAGTTCGCCGAGCATTACATGAGCGATACTTTTTTTCACAGGCATGATGCGAAGGATCAAGGCAATGGCATGAAAGTGTCCCCATCTGCTTAAGGATGGTCAGTTAGGTGGATGCTACATGGCTCAATTGCATCTTTTAAATGCCCGCAACCGCAAATCTAAACCAGTACTAGTTTATCTGTTAACTGCACATGTCCAAAGATTACTGTCGATTTCTGTCTATTCACGCTAATGCCTGTAGCTATCTATGCTAGTGGGAGGAATAAAAAAACATGTTTTTTCTCTTTCTTTTGTTCAGCTTTACAAGTTCACAACTCATCTGTAACAAGTCATGACAGTTGCCTCACATCCCAAAGGCAACTGCAATGTGAAACCAAACCACAATGTTGTTTTTTTTTACATTACTTTTGTTTACAGTAAAGTTCTGTGTTATGTTGCAAGGGTTTGAGAAAATAAATACAACAAGCTGTTAATGGTTGGTTCCATGAAAGAATCTGCAGATGTAATGGATTTCGCCAAAACTGGCACATGTCTCACATGGCTCAGATACCCACAACATTTTTATAGTTTGGAAAAGAGGCCAGAATAGTCCAGTTTTTAAATTGCTGAAGATCTGTCAAAACGTCTTGCTCATGAAGCCCTGCACACACGCTCGGTTTTCTTGGTCGTAAAAAGTCTGCAGAGAAAACCGAGGGGAAACCCGAGAACCTGCTCGGTAAGTTTCCCCGTGTACACACAGCCGGGTTTTCCATTGGGAAAACTGCGGGGAGAGCTTTGGCCGGGAATCCCGGCCGTGTGTATACTCCCTCGCAGTGTTTCCGCATAGGTCTGCGAGAAAGCATACACATGGCCGGGACCCCCGGCCAAAAGCTCTCCCCGCAGTTTTCCCGACGGGAAACCCGGCCATGTGTACGGGGCTTGAATGTCCAAGCATTATTTTCCAAGGATAGCTCTAAAATATAATTTATGTATTTACACTTGAATGCATACACACACTACAGTTCACCTATTAGGCCTCGTAAACACGCCTGAGGAACTCGTCGGGAAAAGACACATCGTTTTCCTCGACGAGTTCCTTGTTAAGCTTGTCGAGAAACTTGACAAGCTGTCTTTGCGTACACACAGTCAAGACCAAATCTCCTCGTTCTCAAACTCGGTGACTTCAACACATACAGTACAATGGCAGGGGAAGTTCGATTCTACTGGCACAACCCTTGGGGTTGCTTTTGCTAATCTCATGTTACTGCGTGTTAGGTAAAAGTTTGGTAAGAGACATTTGCACTTTTCAGTCTGTTACAGCGTGACAAATGTGCTATTTCCATTACAAATACTACTTTTACCGAAGGTGCACAGGTTTCTAAGCATACAATGTAAAATAGTAAACTGCACCAAGTGAGAAACCAGATGTCAGGCTGGTAAAGAGCAATACTTGATGGGAGTTTGAATAAAAGCACATCCAGTCCAATAAAATTTCATAGCAGCACCACCGTGTGTCAACAAAACTTCAGTGTGAATACACCACCACCAAACGGAAAGCCGCTTACCAGAACAACCTAAATGTTAGGCCTGTAGACAGATTCTATTCTCAGGCTCCACATCAGACTAGCGTCAAACTGGCGAGGGATCCAGGGAGCAGATCTCGTGTTACACCACACCACTAAATGAATAGATCCTCGGTGCATAGACAAGAAAAACAGACCATAGCGTGATACTTTTCTAAGCATACACACCAACGTGTTTCTCGTTGGAAAACCAGCCTGACGAGGAACACGACGACTCCCGTCGAGGTAAAAGAGAACTTGCTCTCTTTTTTCCTCGTCGAGTTCCTCGACAGTTTACTCGATGAAAAGCATACACACGACCGCTTTCCTCGGCAAAAAAGCTCTCCTACCAAGTTTCTTGATGGATTCTGCCAAGGAAAACAGTCGTGTGTACGCGGCCTCAGAGGAAAAAGTCTATCGGCATTTTTTGGATAGTGGAACAAAACATGGAGAAAATGCAAACTTCATGCAAAGTGTATCCATGGTAGGAATTAAAATCAGGAGCCAATTAGTGAAAGGCAAGAATGCTGACTACTGTGACTACTGTGATTGTTATGGTCAGAAAGCTTTCTGTAAAATAAATAGTCATAAGTACACAGGGGCATATTTGTGAACCAGGTCTAAACCTCAAACAGTCTTTGCCACCAATTAAAAAGTCTGGCTTGCTCAAAATCATATTTATATTTCTTTTAAAGGTTTAGATCACCACAGTTTCTCTTGTGAAATACAGAAATAGAAGCTCCTGTAATTGGGCTGTAAAGCAGATGCAGAACAAACTCCCTAGATGTTACACCATGTGAGGCCTAATTAAAATTCCAGGTTCTTGGGCACGTCCAGCTGGAGTTCCTCCTTGGTGCTCCTTCCCGGGAATGGCTCCAGTGCTCCTGGGAAACCACTTCCAGTAATGTAGTATAAGCCCAAGTCACAAACTATGGATTTGTCTTAAAGGGGTTGTAAAGGTTTGTTTTCTATTTTCTAAATAGGTTCCTTTAAGCTAGTGCATTGTTGGTTCACTTACCTTTTCCTTCAATTTCCCTTCTAAATGTTTTTTTTTTGTTTTCTTTGTCTGAATTTCTCACTTCCTGTTTCTCCTCAGTAAAGCATCTGTTAAGCCATAATGTCTATGTTCTTCGCAAGATAACAAAGTGTTTCATACTGTTGCTACCAGTAATTTGCTTGAGGACAGACATATGTCTAGCAAACATCTAAAAGGTGGAGTTCAGCACCTGGTTTACCTATTATTCATCAGTGTTTCAGAACTGACTAAACTACTTGCAAAAACAGCATCAGATAAATATTCCATGTATTGTAAAACCAGTTTAGTAAAAAAAAAAAAAAGTATTTGTAGAAATTGTATGTTTCTCTAGTGAGTGTTATTCCTCTAAAGTACAGCTTCCTATATAGGATAATGTGGGTAGTAACATACACAAAACTTGCTATGGTTAAATGTGATTCATGAAGGGGTCCTCAAAACCTGCTTGAAATGTTCAAAACCCAAGCTTAGCAGTGAATCCGACATAAGCCTATAAGGGTAAATCTGTAAACCAAGGTTAAGAGGAAAGTGCAAAATCTGGTGCAGCTCTGAATAGAAACAAGTCAGCTTCCATGTTGTTTTCCTGTCAAAGCCCAATTGAGAAAGCTGAAATTGGAAGCTGATTGGCTACCATGCACCTCTGCAGCAGATTTTGCACATCCAGTTTTAGTAAATCAACCCCATTGAATATCTGGGAGAGGCTAATGTGATCTCTTTTACCTCTTCTGCCTCCTTCAGCCCCTCCATGTTCTACTCCTCTCATTCCTCTTTTGGGATGAGGAGGAAAGGAGGGTGAGTAAAACAGGATCCAGATTAGAGGACCTCTCTCCCATGTATTCCTTTAGGTCCACCACTAGTACTTTAGCCATTAGCGTTTATCCACCCCAACCAGACCTTATCGAATTTCGCTGGTCACTGCCTGCTCTCATATGTGAGCCTGTAAAGGGGTAGTACTGAGTTTATTGAAAGGCGCCAAGAGTCAAACGTGGGTGGCTCCACTGAATTCCATCTTAGGAGTATTTCCCTTCTAGCATAGAACAGGGAGAATGTCATACAAAGCTTAGTATACCTGTCTCCCTGCACCTCATCCAAGTGACTCAGTAAGAGAGTCAGGGGGTTCAGTGGGATCTGTGTCCCACTCACCTTGCTCAAGGTATTAGCGACTGCTTCCCATTAAGATCAGAGTTTGGGGCAGGACCAGACCATATGCCAGAATGAGCCGGCCCCCCTGTCTACATCTAGGGCACAACGGGTCTCTTGAGGGTATATGCGGGCTAGTCTCTCTGGGGTGTAGTAGGCCCTGTGGAGAAATTTGAGTTGAATAAATCTGTCTTTCACCGATATCATCGAGGAGATAAAAGTGGAGATGCATTCCTCCCATTCCTCATCACCAAGAGTCTGTATGTCTAACTTCCACTTGTCCAGAGATTGGGTCAGTTTAATGTTGTGGGCTACCGTCAAGTAGAGGTGTAGAGAGGAAAGGGGTTTCCCCATCGTACTAGAGATTAATAGACGCTCGATAGAATTCGACTCTAAAATTATTGTTTCCAGTAATTGGGTCCTAAAAGCATGTCTTAATTGACAGTATCTAAATTCCCATGAGCTTGGTATCGAGTACTGTACATGGTTTTCAATTCCTGAAATGTCATGAGTTTATCGTCCTTAGTGATAGTGATATGTTTCAAAGTCGTAGACCCTTTCCTTGCCCATAATGAAGGGTCTGGTAAGGTATTTAGATGGGGTAACACTGCATTCCCCCATAAGGGCATGTGAGGGGATATATAGTCCCAGTCTGTGATGGTAAAGCTTCCAGGAAAGTCCATAAGATAACAGCCAACTTGTGCTGTGAATGTTAAGATGACACAATAACGCTGGAGACTGGGGATATCGTCAGAGGAAGCGAGACAGAAATCAGCGTGGAACACAAACAGAAAGTGGACAGGAAGTGTGTCATAGAGGCGGGACACGTTTTGGAACAGCTCATTCGTTCCTTCTTCAGCCAGTGATCTTATTACAGCATATATAATGATATATCTGCCATCCGGGTCCAAAGCCAAGCCCAAGAGTTGGAAGGGGGATGTCTTATGTAACACCCTGTGCAAAGTTGGAGTAGATGGAATGATATTGGTAGCCCACCCACGTTTTTTTTTAGGGCTAGAGTCCTGCTGTCCACCAGACAAAATCGCTGATCGCCGCTATTAGTAGTAAAATTATTTTTTTATGAAAATGCAATAAAACTATCCCTTATTTTGTAAACGCTATCAATTTTGCGAAAACCAACCGATAAACGCTTTATTGCGATTTTTTTACCAAAAATAGGTAGAAGAATACGTATACCTAAACTGAGGAAAAAAAATTATATATATTTTGGGGGGATATTTATTATAGCAAAAAGTAAAAAGTATTGCATTTTTTTCAAAATTGTCACTCTATTTTTGTTTATAGCGCAAAAAATAAAAACCGCAGAGGTGATCAAATACCACCAAAAGAAACCTCTATTTGTGGGGAAAAAAGGACGCCAATTTTGTTTGGGAGCCACGTCGCATGACCGCGCAATTGTCAGTTAAAACGACGCAGTGCCGAATCGCAAAAAGGGGCAAGGTCCTTTACCTGCATTTTGGTCCAGGTCTTAAGTGGTTAAGGAGCGAGTTGCAGTAGTCAAGGCGGTAAATAATCAAGGAGTGAATAAGTAGCTTTGTGGTGTCATTAGTCAGGAAGGGTCAAATTCTGGAGTTGTTGCAGAGGTTAAGGCGGCTGTATTTAGCCAGTGATTGGATGTGGAGGCTGAAGGAGAGGTCAGAGTCAAGGATTACACCCAGCATCCTGGCATGTGTGGAGGCACCAATGGTTGTGTTGTTGTGTTGTTAGCACAACAAAGGCTGTTACCTTCCTAAGTACCCGTTCACACTACCGCTACTTGGGATCCGACTTGTGTTGCGCGCGACATGAGAAATTACATTAAAGTGAATGTGAGCTGTCTTAATGCACACTACTGAAGTCGCTCCGACTTCAGAAAAGGTTCCTGTACTACTTCAAGGCGACATCTAGGTGACTTGTACCCATTGATTTCAATGGAAGTTGCCTCCAAAGTCGGATCAGTGTCTTAACTGAAGCAACTTTACAGCAAGAGAAAATAGTTTTCTCAGGCAAACCCCTCCCTCCCACAGAGCTGATTATTGTTTGATTGGCCACTGCCAAAATTGCCTGTCCTGGAGGCGACTTGAAGTTGCTTTGAAATTGCCTTGAAGTTGCCTCGAAGTTGCCTTGAAGTTGTCACAAAGTTGCCTCAAGTTGCCTCGCAAAGTTGTGCCGACTTTCATGTTGCGTAGTGTGAACTGCCACTAACAACAAGCCAGAGGGAAAGCTGTTACATTTAGCAGCAAAAGTAATACTGCTCCTAAATGTATCAGTTCCCACTGCTGATAGAGCTTCAATTTGGATAAACATCAATTTAGTTCAGTAATTTGTCCTACAAGCAAAACTCGCACCTCATCTGTCACCTCTCCCTCCAATCGGAGGCCCGCCTCGGATAAGGTAAGCCCCCGCCAGCTCCCCTTTTACAACTGACCCTTGGTACACTCAGTTTCGCGGCGGTCGCTTTCTGTGTCCCTCACCCCCACCCCCCCTCATCATTCCACAAACTTCAACACTGCATCTACCTGGGAAAGCCTCCTAGCACAGCGAAGAGACCACCCTCCCCCGCTTACCCCTTTCTTTGCCCCTCCAGCCGCGTCCAAGCAATAAATTCACTGGCCATTTTTTTTTACTCCACAAGTCGCACGGTCGCAGAACATAGGACAAGCAGGATCACCAATCTGCAGCTCCAACAGGTAAGAACCCACGCTCCACCGCCATAGTTCAGTTGATCCAGGGTCTTACCCGATCGCCCCTGAGGGATCAGGAAGGAATTTTTTCCCTGTCGGGGGGGGGGGGTGAATTTGGGGGTCCACACATCGCCGCTCATCGGAGCCACCACTAAATCCTCACCGTCTTTGATTACCATCGCAATCGAAAACTTTACCACGATCACCATCCTAGGCGATTCTCCGATTATGGTTAAGTTGCAATACTCTGCAAAAACCATTTGGGGTCTAAGGACATCCGCCCCAACATTACCAGTCGTCATCAAACAAGTGCTAAGGAAAGAGCAACTGTTAAGAATGGATCGACGATCGACAGTCAAAGATTGCACGTCTACACTTCAGGTAAAACATATATCATGCACCTTGATCCACACAAGATCGGCAGTAAAGCACCGACAGGAAATCCATGATTTCATCCTTCAACACAACATTGACTGCCTCTTCATCACAGAAAGCTGGCTAACAGCCGACTGTAACACCATTCTTGGAGAAAACAGAGTGGGGCAAAGAGGAGGAGGCCTGGCGTGATCTACAAGGCTCACCTCTCGGTCACTAAACTAGACCTTCTGACCTCACTTCCATTCATGGAAACCCTCACTCTGCAATTCCAAACAAATCCCCAGGACACCGTTCACATACTTCTCTGCTATAGACCACCTGGACCAAAAACGCACCTCCTCACATTATTGACAGAATTCATTTCCACTTATACCTTAAACATCAAACATTTCCTGCTACTTGGGGATTTAAACCTCTGGGCCAACTCCTCACAGGACCCCATCGCTGACGCCTGCATTGACCACGTGGAAGGATTAGGTCTGCAGCTACTGGTATGTGGACCCACACATATTTGGAAATTAACATATTGGGAAATCAGCCCTTACCATGGACAGATCACCATGCAATAAAAGTCAAAGTCACTACAAACGCCCCCTTAAAAAAAACAATAAACCCGTTAACAACACACTGCACAATATCCAAGAAGAAGCTCCATTCTGAACCCTTCAAAATGACATTGCACAACAAAATAAAAACAATTCAACAACATTAAACAGCGACAGAAACACTCAACTCCATCAATAAGGCCCTACTACAGACAGCAGACATAGTAGCGCCGAAACACCATACGCATGTATATCCAGAAAAACAACTCCAGTTGGTTTAACGACCAGCTGTTGTTGCTGAAGCAGGAGTGCAGAAAAACGGAAGCAGCCTGGAGAAGAAGCTCTACAGAGGAAAACCACATTATTAACAAGGTAATAACTAAGAAATATCACAAAGAAATCTTCAAAGTCAAAAAAGATAATTTCTCTAATATCATCACTAAAGCCCTAAACCGCCCCCGCAAACTCTTTAATTTAGTTGCTCAGTCCATGAACCCAGCCTGCCTAGAGGCTCCGAATTTTGAATCACAAGAGTTTTTCAACAAATTATCGGATTATTTCATAAACAAAATTGACAAAATCCTCAAAATTATTCAGCAAAACTGAACCCTCATCGACCCCCTTTAAATCAAAAAGCTAATATCCACACAAAAATGCTGCAATCAACTAATTTCACTCTAAAGCCCATCTCCATCAATGTCACTAAAAATATCATCAGCGCTCTGAGAGGCAGCACAGCGCCTAATGATATCATCCCCACCAAATTGCTGAAAGAATGTGCCGATATTGTGGCAACTGCTATTACCCATCTTATAAACCAGTCATTCAAGGAAGGCAAGGTGCCTACCTTGTTGAAACAAGGCATAATTAAACCAATTCTAAAAAAAAAACACCCTTGACCCCAAAGACCCAAACCCATACCTGGCCTAAATGTCTTCTCCAAGATAATGGAGAAAGAAGTTGTACAACAGCTACAACATCATTTAGACATTTCAATCGGGTTTCCGTCCTGGTCACGGAACAGAAACAGCATTACTCAAAATATGGGATGACGCTCTTGAAGCAGCAGACGAAGGAGAATCTTGTCTTCTGGTACTGTTGGACCTAAGCGCAGCATTTGATACTGTAGACCACAAATTACTGCTGACTCGCCTAGCTGAAGTATTTAGCGTTGCGGACTCGGATTTACCCGCTCCTTCTTGGAAAACCGATCACAAATAGTGAAACTAGGTCCTTTCACTTCTGAAAAATGCATGGTGACATGCGGAGTCCATCAGGGATCCCTCTTGTTACCTGTATTATTCAATATCTATTTCTGCCCCCTTTTTGAAAATCATCAGTATCCAGAAGTTACTCTACCACTCCTACGCAGATGACAAGCAACTATATTTTCGCATCAGCAACAATAAGGATCAGTATCTCTGACTAGAGAAATGCCTTACTTTGATAGAAAATTGGATGACGAAGAGTTACCTTAAACTCAACGGCTCAAAAACAGAACTTCTCCTGTTTCACGCCAACCGAAAAAGACTTTCCGCACCAACATGGACACCGCCGCCCATTCTGGGACAAACCTTTACCCCTAGCACCAAAGTCCAAAGTCTCGTGGTAATTTTTGACACCCACATGACAATGGGTGCACAAATAGGGTCAGTAGTCAGTGGATCCCACCATCTGCTGCGCCTGCTACGTGGACC
Source organism: Rana kukunoris (assembly GCA_029574335.1). NCBI lineage: Eukaryota > Metazoa > Chordata > Amphibia > Anura > Ranidae > Rana > Rana kukunoris. The sequence continues at coordinate 493,348,553 of CM056049.1, read as the reverse complement.
AGCTCCCTTTATCCCGAAAGAAGACATAGCAGTCGTGGTGGGAACAATTATCAACTCCAGGCTCGACTATGCAAATGCCCTTTACCTCGGACTCCCAAAATACCAAATCACTCGTCTGCAAGTCGTTCAAAATACGGCCGCTTGACTCATGACTGGGAAAAAAACATGGGAATCAATCTCACCTTCACTGAGATCCCTTCATTGGTTGCCAGTAAAAGACAGAATTACTTTTAAGGCACTCTGTCTGACGCATAAGTGTATTCAAGGAAATGCCCCCCAATATCTATGCGAAAAATTAAAATGTCACAACCCCAATCGTGTTCTGCGATCCACCAACCAAAATCTACTCCAGATACCCAAAGCCAGATACAAGTCCAAAGGAGAACGAAGATTTGCAGTCCAAGGACCTAGACTATGGAACGCTCTACCAACCAGCATCCGATTGGAGGTGAATCACCTGACCTTCAGAAAAAAACTCAAAACCCATCTTTTCCGAGGGCAAAAGTATAGTAGGGAATGGATACTAAGAGCCCAGAGTCAATTCAGTTTGCATGTGTTGTGCTATATAAGTTTCTCACTCACTCACTCATCTTAAGTAAAGATGCTGCAGCACATGAGCAACATTTAGGTTTAACAAAGGATGAAACAAGGTAAAAAACCTTCTCTCCCCCGCCCCTCAATTCTCTTCCCATGCAGTTTGTCAGCAGCACCCCCTATGCTTTCCCTATTACTACTGTCACTCTTTTATAGTGAGGCCTACCAAAAGCCCCATTGTTGGCCCTTCTAAGCCAGTTGAACTACGTTCAAATGCCAGGTAATGCATTATGGTTACAAAGAATTTTGTGTGGTGAATTTCTGCTTTAATTTTCTCAGACAGTGAATTTCCAAAACACAGTTTTTTTGCCTCCAACACATGCTAGTGGCAAACTCAAACCTCATACCTAGCTGGTCCCAGGAAAAGTGGACATGTTGACTAAGCTGACAGATGTTTTCAAAATGTAGCCACACAAATGAGTCAGCAGAGAGGCTTACTTGGTTACAGTACACTAATGTCTCATACACATGACCGGTTTTCCCGACGAGAAAACTGACATTTTTTTAGATTGGTCGGGAAAACCGGTCATGTGTATGCTCCATAGCAGTTTTCCTGACGATAAAACTGCCCGCAAAAAATTTAGAACCTGCTCTATCTCTTCCCGTCGTGTTTCACGTCAGTCTTTTTCTCGTTGTGAAAACTGCTTGTGCGTATGCTTTTCCGAGGGAAAAAAACGTGTAGCTCAGAATCAGAAATGAGACGGGAGCACACGTTCTGGTAAAACTAGCGTTTGTAATGGAGATAGCACATTCGTCACAATGTAACGGACTGAAAAGCACAAGGCAAATCATCTCTCACCAAACGTTTACTAACACAAGGATCAGCAAAAGCAGCCCAAAGGGTGGCGCCATTTGAATGGAACATCCCCTTTATAGTGCCTTCGTACGTGGTGTACGTCACCGTGCTTTGGTCAAGCTTTTTTTGACTGAACGTGTGTATGCAAGGCAGGCTTGAGAGGAATCACGTTGGGAAAAACATCAGGTTTTGGCATGTCAGGAAAACCAGTGTACATGTGTACGTGTGTACAGGGCATTACATGCTAACTGCAATCTGTGGCCAAACAGCACGTTGAAAATGTTATGGTTTCTAAATATAAATGTTGAGTCTATCCAAAACCAATATTTTATGGATGGGTGACCATGACTCTCTTACCTTTTATTTCTGAGATACTCCAGCTGCAAGATTTCTCTATTGAAGTTCATGGTTGTGTACCCCAGTACCCCAAAGTCTCATTGTTTAGTTACACTTCCCTTGCTGCATTCTCTGGAATGTAAAATGTAAAATATTTAATATCTCTAAATAAGCTATGAATGACTTAGGCCTCGTACACGCGATCAAATCTGTCTGCTGGAAACGGTCGGCCCGACCGTCCCAGCAAACAGATTCGACCGTGTGTACGGGCGAGCCGACGGATTTGGCCACCCGACAGATTTCAAAGCATGCTTTGAAATCTGTCGGCTGGGAACCCGTCCGCCCGACATGTCTGCTGGTTAGTATGCTAACCAGCAGACATGTCTTCTCGCACACGCGCCGAATGATTTCGACGCATGCGCGGAAGTGTTTTACTTCCTGGTGCGGTGACGTGGCGGCGTCAACGTCACCGCCACGTCACTGACACGTCAGCGCGCTGTCTGCTGGCTGGGATTTTGGTTTGCTCGTGTGTACACGCGAGCAAACCAAAATCCAAGCAGACAGATCTGTTCAAATCGTTCGGTCCGACCGATTTGAACAGATAGATTGCCTCGTGTGTACGAGGCCTAATGGAAAAAATTATATTTTTGATTACGCTGTGCAAGTGTAAAACATTGCTATAAAAATATAGCTAAAGTAGCTAAAGTAATTAATATATGCCCCCCATCCCCAGAATTAAAATATTTGTTGACATTTATTTAAAAAATGAAGCTGACAATTATTAAGCGTATTTGTATACTCTAACTATTGTATATTACAGTATCATTTGACAAGAAAATGTATATATCTGTTGAGAGACTTTGTGAGCCAGTGTTTTAAATAGATTTTGTCTTTTTTCTTTATCAACTTTATTCTGTTTGAACACTGTCCACTACAGAAATTATTTGTGAGTGATTGAATCATTGAATCAAAACAGAAACAGTGACTTCATGGTTGCTAACGTGCCAGTTGCTTTAAGTCTGGCAGTAGGTAATACCAAAGTAATCTTCATTGTCCTTGAAGCTTGGCGTGGCTGCAAAGGGCAAACAAACAAAAACAACCAGTTGTCACTACATATAGTATGTCAGGACATTTGATTTATTATTTATACCAATGTTATAGACAAAACAAAGCTGGAAAGTCAATTGAAGCAGATGTTTCTGCCCACTACACATGAGTTAGCTGTCAGAAGATCAAGCAATGCCTTTGTTAAATTAAATAAGGCTATTATCAACTTATGTTAGGGACTTGTTTACACCAAATTTGTATCCATGTTATTCAATGTAATATTTACTTCTAATCTGCTATGTGTATACCAAGCCACATGCCTTTCAGTATTGCGTGGATGCTTTGAAATGGGTTTCCCCAAAAAATTGGTTCCCACTGCCAAAGCATCATGCCCAATGCTAATTGTACTCAAGGGGGGAGTCAGCAAAAAAGGACAAGTAGGTAGTCTCCCTGTCCTTGTTAAACTGGTTTTAGGGTTCCATGAGACCCCTAAAATCAGCAGAGCAGGGTGTGCTGGTAAGGAATATACAAATAACACATACAAAAAAATCCTATCCGATCCAGCGCTGGCAAGTCAGAAGAAAGACATCATTGTCCATATTTGTAGTAGTTCTAACTCTTGGCCTAATCAAACAGAAAGGTGGGGGATCAATAAGAAGATAAGCAGTTAACCTTTGCCCATGCAGGTCAAGAAAAACTAATGGAATGTTACATGATTTATTTTGCACTATTTTTCTTTTCCATTCGCTGTCTATATAATCCCCATACTCCTGTGATAAATATGAAATCAGATACAGTATGTATGCAGCATAATAGTGCAACAGCGCTCATATAAAAGATGCATAGTACAACCAAGTCCATGGTACTAAAATTAGACCTAACAAGGTTCGTAACTTATATAGTACAGTAAAACTTTGATTTGAGAGTAACTTGGTTTGAGAGTGTTTTGCAAGACAAGCATAATTTTTTAATACATTTTGCCTTGATATACAAGCGATGTCTTGATATAAGAATAGCATCATGTCACAACTGAGTATAAAAAAAAAAGAGAGGTCAAATTCCAAAACATTCTCAAAAATTAATTCACTTTATTCTTACAGGAGCTAAGCTTACAATTGCCAAAAATTGGAAGAAACCTAAACCCTCTTTCTCGGAAACAAAAAAAAAAAAAATCTCTTGGATAATGACTGAAGAAAAGTTAGCTAGCATTGTGAATGATACTGTTTTGAAATTTGAAACGATCTGGGAACCTTGGGCCAGATATATAGATATTTCTCTTACTCAGGATGCCTCTTCGATTTCCGCAAACACTGTAATTTAGGTAAATAGCTTGTCTTATCCCCTTTCCTCCCTCTCTTCTTCGTCACTTTTTTTTTTCTCCGGCTTTTTCCCGCTTTCTTTTTATTTTTTTCCACTTCTTTAGGGGAGCCTAGTGATGCTTTGTAAGGGGATTTATCTAGCAAATAGGCTTTGGTTCAGAGTGTAATTCAGTATGTCGAAAGGATTTCGCTCCTGGTGCAGTTTGAACCCAATAGGGGCACCAGGAGATTATAAGTATCCTTATTACTATTTTGAGTTAGCTTATATAAGGAGTCCTTTCTCTTTCTTACATCAATATATATATATTTTTTTAATTTTTAACTTTTAATACTCACATATTTTATTACAATGTATGATCTTTAATTATTTTTTTTTTTTTCTCTCCTTCTCAAATCTGAAGGGGGAGATTTTCTATCTCCCTCTCTCTGTAAGTCTTTTTTAGTTCCTGCTGACATTTACTAGGTTATTTCCATATTGATATGTATTGTGATTTATTGTAATTTTTATTTTATTTCTGAAAATAAAATAATTTGAAAGAAAAAAAAAGAAGAGAGGAGCCTCTAAGTGTACCAATATGGTTACATTAAATGAAGGTACAACATTTTGAAACTTATTGCTACACTTAGAGGTGCCTCTCTTCTCTTTTATACCCTGTAAAAAAATGCTTTGATATACTAGTATAGTGCTTTGGATTACAAGCATGTTTCTGGAACAAATTATGCTCGCAATTCAAGGTTTTACTGTAGTAAATTAAGGTATTCTGTTTTGGCAACCAAAAAGGGAATAATTCTAGGGACATCCGGTCCTAAAGTAAACAACTGTTGTATGCAATTTCATGGTAGTACTTACCCCAATCTGTATGGATATTCCCTACTCTGTCTATCTTTAGGCAATCCTTTAAAACATATTTTTTCAGGGAAGCCTACTTCCCGTTTTAAACAAAGTGTCAGTTTACTGTCCTTCAGACTTTAGAAGGGTTGGATTGTGGCCAAGGGAAGTAGAAAATGTCCAAGCATCAGGGAGAGTAAACTATGCCCCATATTTGGTGTCATTGGGAGGAATAGTGCTCCATCGTTGGTGTAAGAGGAAGGTATTGTGCCCCATTGTTGGTGCCACTGCTCCCAATAACACAACATTGGGGCACAATTTCTTATTTTGACACCAACAATGGGGCCCTATCATTTGTGCCCTATCTTTAATATCAGTAAGTGGAATAGTAACCCATTATTGTGTCAGTGACCGTAATTATGTCCTGTTGTTAATTGCCACTGGATGGAATAGTACCCCAAGGGCCAGAAAAAGACAAGCAAAGGGTCACATATGGCCCACAGGCTGCAGATTGGAGACCACTGTTCTATATCGTTGACTTGGTTAATATTATTATACAGGATTTAAATAGTGCCAACAGTTTGCTCAGCACTTTACAAAAAAAGGAAAGGGAGACAGTACAGTCACAATACAATCAATTTAGGGGGGTTAGGAGGGCCTTGCTTGTGAGCACTTACAACCTAAAGGGAGGATAAAGTGATCAAAACATCAATTAACATAAACCTAGTCCTGCAAATGAATGAAAAAGCTCCTAAATGGGGTGCATGCCCTGTCACTGCTGCAGACACACATAGACGAATAAGTAAGAGGATGGCCCCACTCCCATACAATGCAATGTCCTTTATTCAGGAGATTATAAAAGCAAGCACAGGTGACATGTGGCATACAGGCAGGGAATACAAGGTGGCACGTTTCACAGGACTAGTGTGCTTCGTCAAAACCATACAGGGTACAAACACCAACACATTTATATATTAAATATCACATTATCACATGAATGCAATTAGTTCAAAACAGGTGTAATTACTCCAGTGACTGGACCCACATAATCCATTATTTGTTCCGATTAGAGAGCACACCAATGATCCTAAAATAGATTAACAAAAGGTGTATTTCCCAAATGTAAATACAAACTGTACCAGTAGAAGGAAAAAATATATAACCATATAAGTACGTATATAGACACAAATAGGGAAAAGGAAAAACAGAAACAAAAAACTAAACAATAAAAAGATAAAGCACATGTTCCTGTCACAGGAATTCACACACCACTGACATCACAATCCTGTTCTAATGATATTGCCACATTACAAATATGTAATAATTAACTGGGGCTATATTGAATGGTGATGTAAGGCAAAACAATAGGTCAATCATAAAAATTAGTCAAATCAAATCCCATTGAAATTGTATGCCCCCTGGTATTCTCGTTTGGAAGGAAAATATCCAGAATATCTCTTTGCTTGCATAATATTCTGAAATTATCTCCACCTCATCTGGGAGTGCTAATTCTCTCTATAATTTATATCTGCAACAAAGAAGTGTCTCTATCGCGTGCCCCATTAAAATGTCTTGCTACGTTAGTGCCGTGTTCCTTCCCTATGTCATGGACATGAGTCTCCTAGTGGTGCAACCAACATATTGGATCGCACATGCTCTGCTAGTAATCAAATAAAAAAGTTTCTAGTGTTGCAGTTAATATAAATTTTGACCTCAAAAGTTCTGTGATTCGCAGTATAACAGACTGTTTACCTTTAATTAACCAAGGTCAACATGGACAATTGCTTGCCCCACATTTGAAAGTCCCTGTAAAATACAATCATGTTCTACTGTGGGTGTGAGAACCAAAATCACTGGGAGACAAAGAATTAGCCAAGGAGGGAGCTTGTTGTGACACTGCTTTAACCACTTACGGACCAACCACCGCCATCATACGGCGGCAGGTTGAAGAGGAATATCGTTGTTATTGCAACAACCAGCTACCATAACCCCAGTATCCTCTTCTTCAGCGGGTGGTCCTATTTTGGATAAAAGTGGTCTCTGTGGCGGATTCATCGCAAGATCACTTTTATAGGTGGTGGGAGTGGTCTCCGCCGCTTACTGAAGCTGCCGGGAGCGCCAGAGATGATCGGATCTTTTTCCCTGCTTGGCTGGCTGCCGAGTGAGGGGAAGATGGCCCCCACTCAGTTCTATAGGATTAACTGGCGGAAGCGATGTCAAACATTCCTTCTGCTCAATGCTCCCAAAGGAGATTTTTTTTATTGTTTTTTCAAATGACATTTTTTTTTATTGCATTTTTGTATAAATATGAGATCTGAGGTCTTTTTGACCCCAGTTCTCATATTTAAGTGGACCTGTAATGCTTTTTATCTATTACAAGGGATGTTTAAATTCCTTGTAATAGGATTAAAAGTGACCCATTTTAGCAATAAATTATTAGTTTGCTAATATTTGGATAATTTTTCACCACTGGGAACTTCTGTAGATTTTTTCCATTTTGAACGACTAATGCAGGTTTGAGTAATGTTCATTGTTTGCAAATGTTTGAAAATCAAAGATTTTATCAGTGATTCATCATTGATTAATTTGCAGGACCTGAGAAGCTTGCTCTAATTTTCTCCCACCACATATTTGCCACACATTCTGTACCCTGCTAGATTAATAAATAACATGACTTTACATACAAGAAAAAAAACTACCAAATTACGGCAATACCTACAATTCCCAGTTTCTTATACATATGTATTCATTTTGACTGGTTATTTTGGATTATCATAGAAGGCCTTGCCCTGCAGCTGCGATTTTCCTACTTTTCCATAGGTACAGCAGCCTATTCAAAAGAATGGACAGCTGTGCCCAGCTGTGCCCATGCAAACATGGCCGCAGGGAAACCAGCACAGTGTGAACCTAGCGGGGACATTTGTCCGAAGGGCGTTGGCCAGGAACTTGTATTGTATACAAACTGCAAAGAATCGTCGGCCAACAAACAAGAAACTACATGTTTTTTTCAGCTCTTTAGGGCAACTTCTGCTAATGTTTTGTTATGGAGAGCATTGCTTCTGAGCATGTGTGTTTGTACTTTGGAGTTTTGTCCAACGGAATTGTGTACACACAATCTGATAATCTGACAACACACATTTGTTGGCGGACGATTTTAAAGCATGCTAATCCCACATTTCTCCACAGAAACTCCGACAATTGTCCAATGGAGCATACAAACGGATGGATTTTACGACAACAGCCTGTCATTACACAATTCCCGTTGGATAATCCGATCGTGTGTACGAGGCTTTAGACTCAAGTATTGGTATCATTCTTAATTATAGATACATTTTCCATTTGGGAAGTAAACACCTGAGACATCTTAAATTATATGCAGTTTTTCTAATTTAGTGTTTGCAAGGAATGACCTCTAATCTAAGAGAAACTTCTCAGTGATTGGGAGAACAATGTCATTTAGTTTGCAGCTTATTTTATCGTCTCGTGTTTCTCACACTAAAAATAGGGCTGTCAACAAACTGAAGTTGTATTATGCTTATCACAAACTCCTGCAGAACAATACTAACACAAATCATCTACTGAATTTGTCATGCATAGCAGCTAACAATAAGCCTGAGTTAACACTGTTGGACACCGCATGTAATTCACACAGGAATCGCAGCATATTTTCTGTGCGAAGTACATGCAGTGTCTCAGGATGCGATTTCAGCCATGGATTTGTATGTTTTAAATCACATAGCGTTCGCACCAAACTGTTGCAGGAAATTTTTGGAGCCAAACAAATTTTTGTATTGGTGTACACACCCATGTGATCTGATTCTGCAAATCACTCTACGCTTTGCAAATCGAATGCAGGGTGTCCTTAACTTAACATAAACTGCACAATCGGTTCGCATGGATGGGTTGCTGTACCGATGAGGGGTTAACGCCGTTTACGATATTCCATTCCACCAACCAACGACAGCTTATCGACACTTCACAATCCAGCAGACGAACACGGCCCATATGGATTCCCCAAAAACGAGACACAGCTCAGTTCTCTGGTTCAAAACGGATAGCTCCTTTGATGGCAAACTCAGACTTTTATACAGTAGAAACCCCAAGGAACAATTTCTTAACTCCACCCACAACATGACACAAGGAGCACAATACACATCTTTAGTCAGACTTTCTGGAACCAAGTTAATTTACATGAGCTAATTAGCTACAGCTGACAAGTCAGACATCAAGACTCCGACTTCTCTCACCTACTATACAATACACATTCCTTTAGTAAACATAAATCATACATCTGACCTTTAGACTGTGCTAACTCACAACACACATTATCATCAATAGAACTTCACACAATATAGTGTTAATTAGCATCACACAATGTAAAGGTCTTTAGAAGTCAGACTAAGGTTGGTTTACATTACAGTAGCAGACTTAATTACCACCTTAACAGTCTGTGTTCCCACATGAATGAATCACTCTATTGAACGATTGGGTTTAGAATCAACAACCTGTAATATTTCAAGATATCCTGCAATACATTGTGAATTATCATTACTGTCCCAGCTCATGTAATCCGAGATATCATTTCTCAGTCATCCTATGCCCCTAGTGGACATAGAATGACATTTCGACAAGTTCTGCAATAATGTCCCTTTTCTTACGGTTGTTGGCCGGTCTGCCCGGCTTTCCTGTAAGTCCTTGAGGAAAGAGAGCTTCAGCCGTTCATACTGTGTCCCCATTGTCCCATGTCCTCTTGTAGCTGTTCTTCTGGCAATGGAATCATCCCACTGCTAGCCAACAATTGTAACGGTCAGGGGTTAACGCTGTTTACGATATTCCATTCCACCAACCCACAACAACTTATCGACACTCCACAATCCAGCAGACAAACACGACCCATAGGATTCCCCAGAAATGAGACACACACATCTCTGTTCTCTGGATCAAAACGGATAGCTCCTTTAATGGTAAACTCAGGCTTTTATACAGTAGAAACCCCAAGGAACAATGGCTTAACAGTCAACCTATGCCCCTAGTGGACATAGGATGACCCTAGACACAAGAGTCATTGGTGAAGCTGAAACAGGAGTACCCCACACCCTGCAAGAGCCTCTGGGTCCCACAGGCCCTCCAGTTACTGTTGCAAACTAGTTGCAGTGCAGAATCTGCAGCAATTTGAATTCGCACTGCATCTAGTGTGAACCCTGACTTGAGCGTCATTGAGGAGAGCCCGATTTCTTGAGATATACAGTACCTAAAAACTGTATATATTTACATATATATAAGTACATACAATATATATATATAGAGAGAGAGAGAGATTATGGTTGGTTAAGAAACTGTTCTTTAATTCTAATTGCTAGCTTTTTAGGCAACCAAACCTTTTTAATTTTGATGTATGGTAAGGTCAGTATATGAAAAAATAGGAGAACCAGAGGGTCTCAAAAGAATTGGTCATAGAGGAATTGGGATTAAGACTGCAAATTTATTCAATAATTATGCACATTTAAAAGTTCTATTTCAAAAGAATACAGGTGTCTCCCGAGCACTAATAAAATTAGACACTAGTCCAAAGAGGACAGGTGGCCACCACAACCAGTCAAACGACTCATACACACTTCTACAAGAACAAAAAGGACTTGAGCATATCCATGAATGTGAATTGGACTTAAACAATGATAATGAGAGGTCAAGTAATTGACTATAATTATAAGTGCAATTCCAGAAAAGACATGCATGCAGTGCATTAGGGCATTTTCCACAGAAAGTTGAATGCAATTTGATGGTAGAAGTCAGTGAGCAGGAGACGTTTAGCACTGCTGATAATGGCTCACTTCTTAGGCTGCGTACAGACGAGGAGACATGTCCGCTGAACATGTCCGACGGACCGTTTCCAGCGGACATGTCTCCTCGGATATTTGGTCTGATGGCGTGTACACACCATCGGACGAAAATCCCCTCGGACGGATAACGCGGTGACGTGGCGGTGACGTTGGCGTTACCACGTCACCAATCCAGGAAGTATAATACTTCCACGCATGCGTCGAATCCATTAGACGCATGTGAGAGAATTATGTCCGCTGGTTAGGCGTACTAACCAGCAGACATGTCCGACGGACAGGTTTCCAGTGGACAAATTTCAAAGCATGCTTTAAAATTTGTCCGCTGGAAAAACCTGTCCGCTAGGTCGTACACACGATCGGATATGGTCGGCAGACCAGATTCAGCGGACATTGTCGATCGTGTGTACGCGGCCTTACACACAATAAATCAATTGTGGATGGTGGCGGACAACAAGGTTGAGTAAAAGCTGGAGGCATTAGGACGTACCATAAACTGGTGCTACTAGAAAACAAGTAAACATCCCAAAGTAACTAGAAAAAGGAGAAAAACTGCGCCAACTTAAAACACAGACAAATCAAGTCCTTGTGAATATACAAATGAATTAAATTAAATAAAAGTGAATATAATAAATGTCCAATATTTAATATGTGAGACGAACAGCACCCAGGTGCTCTTGAAACCTTGTGAACCACCACCACATGGACAGAGGCTTACCAAAAGGTAATTAAGTGTCAGCAATAAAGGAAATCCACAGCGAAAAAGCTCAGGGGTAACTTCACAACACAGGATAAGTCACGGGTCACAAACAGGCATCCGCACGATAGATCCAGGAAACACAGTTACGTATGAAATCCTCAGACCCCGTATCAATCAGCCCATCCATAGGTCATGTGAAATGAAGAAAACCGCAACATAGTGTAGTACCATCCAATTAATTTAATAAAAAGATTAAAAACCTACTTACACACGGAGGTGAAAGTCATACAATAAAAACAAATGCCGGCCGGTAGAGGAGCCCTTCCTCGTAGCGTCGAACGCGGTTACGTCACTGCACACCGTATTCCCAGACGCGTTTCATCATAGATTGACGTTCTCAATTGGATGGTACTACACTATGTTGCGGTTTTCTTTATTTCACATGACCTATGGATGAGCTGATTGATACAGTGTCTGAGGATTTCATACGTAACTTTTTTTTCTGGATCTATCCTGCGGATGCCTGTTTGTGACTCGTGACTTATCCTGTGTTGTGAAGTTACCCCTGGGCTTTTTCGCTGTGGATTTCCTTTATTGCTGACCCTTAATTACCTTTTGGTAAGCCTCTGTCCATGTGGTGGTGCTTCACAAGATTTCAAGAGCACAGGGGTGCTGTTCGTCTCACATATTAAATATTGGACATTTATTATATTCATTTTTATTTAATTGAATTCATTTGTATATTCACAAGGACTTGATTTGTCTGTGTTTTTGGCGCAGTTTTTCTCCTTTTTCTCCTTCATTCCGTTGATCCCGGGACCGGCACTCGTTCAGGTGCTGGTGTATTACCATGTGACTACTCCGGCCGGAGAGTACGGTGTGCAGCCATCAACTGGTGTCCGGGACACACGGCAGCATGCATACCAGCAGTAAGGAAGGATCAGCCACGCTCCCAGCCACCCACCTAGCTATCACAGGGAATATTCCCAAAGACTCTATGAAATTTTGTTCGGCTCCTATATCTTTAATGACACAGTTCTGGGCTATGCAGTGAAGGAATCACGGTGCATGTTGACTGCCCACTCCCTAATTGCCTCTTTCCAGAGGAACTTCCCAAACTCCTGGAATCAAGTTCTCAGGCTGCAGTGTGTTCCGGACACAGGGGTCAAGTCCCGGGGAAAAAAGTGTGGGAATTACCACCTAAGATCCACTCCCCCACCAAAAAATAAATAAATGATACGCTCATATGCATAATTACTAAACCGCATGTTTTTTTTTCTCGATCCACTGTACCTTAGTAATCTTCTAACTTTAGTTCTTTCTAAATCCCGCAATAACTCTCTACAGACCTCCGCAATGTCTCCTGGGAACAATGACAAAAGCTCCCAGGAGACATTGCAGCATCGAGGAAGTGACGGAATACCCGCACACTACCTGATGAATCCATATAAGGAAGCGGACAGTAACGTAAAGAATTACTAAGGTTCGCCTGCCCCTGACAGTGACTCGAGCTGGGCATTGCCACTTAGTGAAGGATTGGCTCAGGTGGCTCGGCTGCTCTTGGCTGCTCTAGTCCTGCAAAGGAAACTGAGTTCCTGCTGTGGAAAAAGTACAGGAACTCTGTTCCCACGCGTTCCCGCAGGACTTGAGCCCTGCCCGGACACCAGTTGACGGCTGCACCCCGTACTCTCCGGCCGGCAGATTATACTTATTTGCTCTGTGCAGTGGTTTTAATCCTCCTCTTCTCTGATTCTCGGCAGCACTCCTGGCCCCTCCCTCCTGCCAAGTGCCCTTGGAGCAAGCTGCTTTCTTCAGGGGCATCCTATGCATGTCCATTCACACACAGAGCCGTGGCTAGGCCCTGCCCCCTCTCTCCTCATTGGCAGTGATTGACAGCTCCCACTGCTGTAGAGGGAGAGACCCCAAATCACCGAAGCTCTTGTGGACATTGGTCATGATTGGTCATGATGTGGTTCAGGTAAGTATTGGTAAGTACTGCACATAGAAGGTTTCTTTACCTTCATGCTTAGAATGCATGAAGGCAAAAAGTCTTGAGCCACTTTAAGCCTTGCTGTCAGGTGCGAGTATGGAGATCAAGATGCCAAGAGGGCTCCCCTTGTGGCTAAGCGCAGCACGCCCCTGGAGACAGGAATAGGGGGCGCGGTGCCCAAAAAAGCATGGTTGGCCAGGTGCTTGTTTACAGTCAGATGAGCTTGACTGAAGGGATGACTGAAGCAGGCAGAGCTGAACTTGCTGTGTTCAGGTAAACGGAGAAACCAGGAGCCAGGCCAGGGGTCGTACAAAGATAAGTCAGTCCAGAGCATACACAGGGGCGAGCCAGGGTCATGCACAAGCAGGGTCTAGGTACAAGCCGTAGGTCAAGCCGGGTGATCAGGAAGCAGTAGCAGAGTCCAGAAGCAGGCCAAGGGTCAAACTGGGAGATCAGGAAGCAAGGCCAAGGCAAGCCAGGTCACAAGGGGTAGACACAGATCAGGAAGCAAGGTCAAGGTGTATAAGGAACTGAGGAGATAATCCAGCAATGTACTGTAGTCACAGACTGGCTTAAATAGGGCCATTGGTGCCAACATCTGTCATGCCACTTGCGCACCATCGTGCACATGCAGTATTGAGCGTGCACGTGTCAATACACGCTGATGGGCGGCACACGCTTGTGCACGTCTTGGGAACCTCTGTGGGCGTCCATGAAGGTTCTGGGCAACATTGCTAGTTCTGTGACAGCCATGTCCCTGACACTTGCCTTTTCTGTTACTGGCCACTGAAACTCTAGCATAGTCTATTGAATGGCAGCGCCAACATTTTTGTCCAGAAGGAGAAAAGCCTAAAGAGGTTCATTTTGAGCAGTTTGGTGCTAGGTATCAACAAAGATTTACAGGTCTACAGAAAATAATGCAAATGCATTGCAATATAGAAAGATTCCGTAGTTCATTTGAAACTTTTTTAAACATTTTGAAGAAGTTGATTATCTCTGAAATAGTTTTACTTTGATTTATATATTATACTTTGATTTATATATTTTGGGGATTGAAAACATTTACTTTTGTCATATGGGCTACACAGGACCTTTGGGAATAGAAGTTAATCGGTGTATTAAGAACTGATTAGAAAGTAACCCCATACCATGTTGCTATGAAAACATCTAAATAAGAAGAATGTGCATTTCAGAGGAGAGATAATTGACTAGCAGTACGTTCTGGGAGGGGTATGCCCATGGGGCATGATTTTTTTCAGAGCTGACACTAAATCCCCTCTTCCTGATTTCTGACAACTCAGGAGGAAACTACTGACAGATCTGAAGCTCAGCACAAATTGAGCATTTCATGGGTTGTAAGTGAGAGATTATAATAGCTTCCAGAGTATGGTCTTGTTGTATGGCTGCAAGAGTTATGTGCCATTGGTTTTTAGAATAAATACTACAAGACGAAGAAAGCCAGACAAAATTTGTTTTTAACATGCATTAAAATGCTTATGGATTATTAATTTTTTACAGACAAATTATTTTCACCATACATTTTTTCTTAGAGATGCTTTTAATAAAAAGATGGCCTTCATGAAAAATCAATAAACAAAAAAAAAATGTATCCTTACCTTAGAATTAACAATTAACTTTTCATATTTTCTACCTTTTGGTATTTTAAAAGCAATATGTTAAATCTGTTTGATAAGTGCAAAATAACCTGTTCACCATGTCAGAAATTCAAACCTGTCCTGTGTCTTGTAAACATTTTTGGTGTTATCTTAAAGCGGAGGTTCACCCTAAGTACAAAGTATAGCATATCCAGAAGATTGTTTTATGTAGATAAACATTTTGCTATCAGAAAATGTTTTAATCATTGAAATACCTTTAAAATCTTGTTGTATACAGCCACTTCCTGGTCTCTCTCCCGCGGGAGTGGGTGTGTCACTTCGTTTTGTGAGTGCCCGAGTGTTTCGCTATGTCTCCTGGGAGCACAGCATCATGCTTTCTTTCAAATCTTTTTTATTGAAGTTTCAACATACAAAGTGGTATAGCAATGCAGTGAGATGAACATTGTAAAGATAATAAGCGGTGGAATCAACCATGTAGGAGACACATAACTGGCTGGAGATGCGTGATCCCAAGAAAGAAGATATAACATATCATGTAATAAAATGTAATATCATGTAATAAAATGAACAGCTTCAACAAACTAGTTGGTATGAACACATGTATACCAGAAAGGGAGGGGAAGGGAAAGAAGAAGGAGGGAAGGAGGGCATCAGTCAGGAAACATCAGAGCGCAATCAAGAGGTGGTTAATGGGCGTGCGTATTGGTGTACCATTAGTACCAGGGGTCCCATAAGTTTAACAGGTTAGCATAAGTGGGTTTCCCACGAGATAAAACAGTTTCATAGGTAAAGTGAGTCTGTACCAATGTAACCACTTCTGTAAGTGTAGGGGGTACTGACATTTTCCATTTTCTAGCGATCAACAGTTGTTGCTAGGAGGATGTGTGTCGTCACCAGTCGGAGATTGGGTGGTATATCATCAATAGTCAGGTTGAGAATAGCTAGTTGAGGGGTCAGCATCACTGGGACGCGGAGTACTTTCCGCAGCAATGATTCAACGTATCACGGTAGTTAAAGATAAACTCACCAAGGCCAAGATGCTGAGGGCGGCTCCCTTTGTGACCTAGCGCGATCCGCCCCCTGGAGTGGGTACAGAGGGACGGACGCACCGGGAGGCACCGGTACCGACAGGTGGACGAAGACTGGGTCCGTGGAGCAGAGACTGATCCGGAAGCAGGTCACTGAGGTCAGCCTAGGAAGCACACAGAGATAGTCCGGAAGTCCAGATAGCTGAAGCTGGGAACAAGCAGAAGATTAATCCGGGAAACAAGCCGTGGTCAGGAGGGTTGGAGAGATCAGGAAGTCCGATAGTTCAAGCCAAGGGTCAAGAGCAGGAGATAGCAGCAGTCCGGTAGCAATAGCCAAAGGTCAAAAGGTTTAGGATCAAAAGGTCGTAGGTATCAGATTCACTTAGAAGCTGTGACAAGCCAGCAACCAGACAGGAGGAAGAGGCTGGCTTAAATAGCCCGCCTAAGCCATTGATTGGCCGGATAGAGAGAGTGTCCGTGCGCGCCCGTGCGCGCGCCCGCGCCGCGCGCCTATACTGCGCACGCGCGTGCCTAATACGTGCACGCGCGCCCCTGAGCCGCGCATGCGCACGCCCGCGGTAAACGGCCACGAACGGGCAGCTCTAATGCCCTGACACAACGTCAGTCCAGAGACGTTGTATGTGAGTGCAGGACCAAAAGATATGTATGAGGATACCCGAAGAATTGCATTGTCTCCAGCAATCGCTTGAGGAGTGGCTATAGAACTTAGCTAATCTGTGTGGTGTCAGATACCAGCGCATCAACAGTTTCTGGGCAAGCTCCCATAGGATGTATGTGTACTTGTATGTAGATTTAATCGCCCACTGCCATTGCATGTCTGAGAATGCAGTGTGGAGATCAGTTTCCCAATCAGTAAGGGATTTTGTTTTTTGAAAAGTGTTTTTGTTTTGCAGAGTGGAGTATATAATTGATGTACCTTTGGTGGTATGCCTGTCTGAGAAGAAATAGTTTCATAGACGTATGGGTAAAGAGCCTTCTAGAGAAGGGTTAGCTAGTAAGCATCTCCGTAATCTGTAGTAGGTGAAGAAGTCGGTAGTCGCAACTTGAAAACGTCCTTGGATACGTAAGAACGAGTCGGTCGTCGCAACAGTGCGAAGGTCCAATGTGGAGGACATGTGGTTAGTTACCCAAGTCGGAATGTGTTAGTCAGGTGAGATTAGTTGTAACGTCCCAAGGGGGACAGGTATAGGTTTGATCAGGAGGTCAGTCCATTTAGAGTGGTGGATCGTTTTCCAAGCTTTGACTGTGGCCTGAATTGTAGGGGAGTAAATGTGGAGCAGCTTAGTGTTGGCGGTCATATGAAATAGCCAACCAGCGAGGTTCGGTCCGGGCGTCATAGCATTTTCTATATCAGTCCACAGCGTACAGGGTGGTGCGGTGAACCAATCATTCATCTGTGCTAAAATAGTCGCTAGGTAGTAGTCTCTGACATCAATTTGACCCATTCCACCCACTAGTCTATGTTTAATAAGCCTAGCATGACTACATCTAGACTTCTTGCCTTGCCATATGAATCTAGTGACGATGGATTGCAATGAGTTAAGGTATGATTTAGAGAGGGGTATGGGTAGTGTCCGAAACTAATAGAGCATTCTTGGTAGTAACATCATTTTGAAAGCTGCTAAGCGACCCACCCAGGAGAATTCGTGTTTGGAGATGCTTGCAGTTTCGCGTATCAGCATTTGCTTAAAATTCAAGTAGTTATGTGGGAAAAGGCCTTTCGGAGACTTGGTAAGTGTGATACCTAGGTAAGATATTCCAGATTCTGCCCAGGGGTATTGGTATGTATTCCTGAGGAGATTACTCGCGATTGCGTCCTGACCTAGATCTAGAATATAGGATTTATGACTATTTGCTTTATAGCAGGATACAGCACTGAACCTTTGCAATAGAAGTTGCACCGAAGCCAGGGAGGAAAGTGGGTTTGTGATCATCAAAATTACGTTGTCCGCAAATAAATAAATTTTGTGGTTCACAGCTCCCACTTGGAAGCCTGTAATCTTGGAGCTGGACCTGACGTGTTTGGCTAGTGGTTCCATTATTAAATTGAATATGAGCGGGGACAACGGACATCCCTGCCGGGTACCATTGGAAATAGAAAATGGTTTAGAGAGCATTTCAGACGTGTATACTTGCGCTGAGGGGGAGGAATACAAGGCCAATATAGCGGACAGGATATGTCCTCAAAATCCAAATTTGAGGAGAGTTGCTTTCATATAATCCCAATGTACTCTATCAAACGCCTTCTCTGCATCCAGGTAGAGGAGCAGAGAAGGCGTTCGGGTGGATTCAGCAGCATGAATAATATTTAGAATCCTTCGAGTAGCATCATATGTTTGTCTCCCTTTCGTGAAACCAGATTGGTCCCTATGAATGAGAAGAGGCATCAGGTCTATTAATCGATTGACAATAAGTTTGGCATAAATTTTGGTATCTAGGTTGAGGAGAGAAATTGGTCGGAAATTTTGCGGGCACGTGGGTTCCTTGCCTGGCTTCAGCAGTGTGACAATTAGGGCAGACAACATTTCTGGAGGGAGAGAGGAGGACGAGGCGGCGTCATTACACACCCTAGACAGGAAAGAGGAAAGGATCATACCAAATCTTTTATAATACTCACTAGTGAGTCCGTCGGGGCCTGGTGATTTGTTTGAGGGTAATTTAGAGATAGTGTCCATAATTTCCTGGGAGGTGAAAGGGGCATTCAGCGACTCAAGTTGGTCCGCGGATAATGAGGGGCGGTTGATCTCCTCAAGGAACGAAGCTATATCGGGTGGGGAAGGTTGTGGCATCGAGGCATAATTTTTCAGGTTGTAAAGATTGTTATAGTAGTGATGGAAGGCATCAGCAATGGCTGACGGGTCAATACGTTTTTGATTTGAAGTGGGGTGGTAAAGGTGGGGGATTTTGGTTTTAGAGTAATGTCCTTTAAGTCTATTGCCCATGGCTTTTCCTGCCTTATTGCCAGTGGAGTATAGTTTGGCTTTGAAGTGGGTATGAGCTTTTTCAAAAGAGTCTAACAGGTGGGATCGTAGCTCTTGCCTAAGGAGGCCTAGTTTGGTTTTGGTATCGTGGTCAGGGTTGGATTGGTTTTGCCCTTCAAGGGATTTGATCTCAGATGTAAGGGCGTCTAGACACAGTGATCTCCTCCTCCTCTCTCTAGCTCCCAATTGAACAAAAATTCCCCTTATGAAAGCCTTGTGGGCATTCCAAAGAACCGAGTTATCCCCTACAGAGCCATCATTGAGGGAGAAAAATTCTTCCAAACGTTCTTGGACGTAGCGTGAGTAAATCGGGGAGTGGATGAGTGTGGCATTAGCACGCCAAATCCACGTAGCAGAAGTGGATAATGAGTCATTGATGGTTAGTGCGACTGGAGCGTGGTCCGACCACATAATGGTGGAAATTTCTGATATTGAGATTTTGGGCAGTGTCCATTTGTCCACCAAGAAATAGTCAATTCGGGTATAAGAGTTATGACGTAGTGAAAAATAAGAGTAGTCTCTTTCGGTGGTGTGGTGGCAACGCCACACATCGTACAGGTCATTGGTTTGCATGAAGGAGCTCATGGGTGACCGAAGTCTACTAGATCTGGACGAAGTATCCATGGAGTTGTCGGGAACTATATTGAAGTCACCGCAGATGACAAGATGACCGTGTTTGAAGCGTGTTATCTTCTTCATGAGCTTGTTTAGGAAACTAATTTGTTTTGTGTTGGGAGCGTAAACCGTTACAATTGTATACCTGGTGTTGTTTATGGAACAGTCCAAAGCTAGGTACCTGCCGCTAACGTCGACCAAGCTATTATGTAGCGTAAAAGTCACTGTGTTTTTGATGGCTATCAAAATCCCATTTTTCTTATCAGGGCCCGATGCCCTGAAAATGTTGGGAAAGGTCCTGTTGGTGCAGGTGGGTTCTGCAGAAAGCTTGAAATGGGTCTTTTGTACACAGAGAACGTCGCAAAGGGAGGTTTGCGCCGTCTTCCATAAAGAGGATCTTTTTGCAGGGTGGTTAAGGCCTTTGGCGTTTAGAGATATGAATTTCGGCATGGTAGCTTGTGTGGTGCGGTAAAATACAGGAGTGGTAGTACTTACAGTTCGTGGGCGTTAGGCTGTAGGTCAATAAGGAAGTATGTGGTATTTCTGGAAGTCGAAGATTAACGGAGGCTGTGTACCTCAAGTATGTTCGGATCTCAGATGACTAGCGCTCTCCGGGACAAGGACAAGAGGGGAGACAAAATGGAGGGTGACAATCAATAGAAGTAAATAAAATAAAGCAATAAAAAGAAACAAGTAGGGTAAATGGGAGAGATGAGGATCAGTAGTGTGGTAAACGGACTACTGAAGTCGTACGGAGGTATTAGTCCGTGGGTAATCTGCAACAAGCAGGCACTGACCGGAGTGCTTAGGCGAGCTGTAGAATAAGAAAGCCGCTAACCACACATTCATCTGGCAGTGCTGGTGTGGGGACCAGTGTTGACCGTCTGGCCCTCATCAGCGTGGGACACCTGCATTGGAACGGGTGCGTCCGGGAGAATTTTCCACTTTCTGAGCAATTGTATGCCCTCCTCTACAGAATGATGACTGTGTTTTACTCCATTCTTGGTAACCAGAAGTTTGGTCGGGAAACCCCATTGGTAAGGGATCTTGTGGTTATTTAGTGGCTTGGTAATGGTTTGAAGTTGACGCCTCTGTTGGCAGGTGTATTGGGAGATGTCGGCAAACAGCTGCAGTTTTGCATACGGTGGTGGAAGTTGATCAAGATTCAAGACGTCTCGTTGTCGCCAGGAGCATGTCTTTGGAGTGGAAGAAATGGACTCTCATGAGTGTATCGCGGGGGAGCGCAGCTGGGAGGTGCGGAGGCTTCAGTAGGCGATGAATGCGGTCAATTCTCTATTGTGGAGAGATCAGGCAGAAGCGTGGAGATGAGTTTCCTGGCATAAGAGTTCAGGTCCGCCGGCAAGATCGTTTCCGGAATGCCGCGAATTTTGACCTTATTACGTCTTGCCCTGTTTTCGAGGTCCGCCATCTTGGCTCGAACCCATTGCTGTTCATCTCTAGTGTGTTCATGGGCATCTACTAGATCAGGGGTCTTCAAACTATGGCCCTCCAGTTGTTCAGGAACTACAATTCCCATCATGCCTAGTCATGTCTGTGAATGTCAGAGTTTTACAATGCCTCATGGGATGTGTAGTTTCGCAACAGCTGGAGGGCCATAGTTTGAGGATCCCTGTACTAGATCGTTTACAGTGACTGTCATGGCGCCCATCTGTTGTTCAACATGGCTCAGTTTTGACCCCATGTGAACCATGTCTGATCTGAATGCAGAGATCATAGCTGATATGTAATTTTGTAGTGAGCTATGTAGGGAGACCAACATCTCCTTCAGCATTGTGTCAATCACCGGCTGATTAGCGGTGGGGAAAGCTGTAATGGGGGAAGGTGCAGGAGCCTGCGTGAGGCGCTGTGTCCTCCGTATCTAAGCGCATCCGCTCTTTCGCTGGGCTGCCCTGGGAGGAAGAGGGACCCGATCCTGCGGCGGGGTTCACAGAGGTGTTTTGGGGTAGGATGGATGTGGTGTCTCCGTCAGACAGAGCAGTGCAGGTCCTGTCACCTCGTGGCGAGCGATCGCGGGTGCCATCTTGGCTGTGTCCTCCGGGTGCCAGGGCGAAGAAGTCTGTGAGCCTCCTCGGTGTCCGGTATTCTTTTCTTTTCCGGGAGGACCCAGACTGATTCTCCAGTGTGGGGAGAGCAGGTTGATGCATCTCAGCTGTGTGGGTCAGCGGTAATAGGGAGAATTTCTCCGGTCAGTGCTGGAGCTGTGGTCTCAGGCAGCCATTCAGCTTGGCGGTTAGCCACGCCCACAGCATCATGCTTTCCAGGAGACTAGTAATAACACTGAAAGACTAAATCTCGCAAGATTTTACTTGTCACGTCACTCAAGAAGCAGGTCACGTGACGAGGGCGGATCTAATTCTGCCATTTTAATTGATGGCAAACAGGTAAATAATGCCATTATTCACCTGAATACATGCGGAGAAGCAACCATTTTCTTGCACGGGACCAGATAAAAATATCCTTTGATTGTACCACTATTACTGACGGCCGTTGTGATGGCAACGGAGAAGTGTTGACGGCGAGCGGCGCCGGGATAGAGTGGTGAATGCTGGGATATCAGCATTCACCGCTTCCCGGAAGTATTTGCTTGTCTGATTCACGCTACACCCAAGCAAAATGGAAAATTCCTGAAGCGATTTTTATAAATACAGATTTGATGCCGATTAAGAATGCGGAGGAGTAGCAACGTCAAACATACAAGCTTGGCAATATTAAAAGAACATTTCACAGAAAAAAATAAAAAAACGACGGACCGCGGAACCCCCACTTTAAGGGGTTTAATTAAGGTCCATGCACATTGGCTTAAAAAAACCTTCTGGTTTGCATTTTTTTGATTGTTTTTCCTGCTCAATCAGTGCAGACGGCTATAGTGGAAGTCTCCCCACCATCATAATACAATGTTGCAAAAATGAGGATTCCCTCATTCCCTCATCCACATCGAATATGTAGATGGGGGAATCGTGTCAGTTTTATCATTTAACCCACTGGTTGAACAAAAAAAATTGATCCATTTGGGGGCTGCTTTTTTATGCAGATCAGTATGTTTTTTCTGTACTTGCATGGTCTTCTAAAACATGTTTTGCTGTTGTGCATATAGTGTTAAGATGTACTGTGTGCATATGTATACTGTATGTATATACGGTATATACTGTATGTATGTATATATATATATATATATATATATATATATATACAGTACAGACCAAAAGTTTGGACACACCTTCTCATTCAAAGCGTTTTCTTTATTTTCAAGACTATGAAACTTGTAGAGTCACACTGGAGGCATCAAAACTATGAATTAACACATGTGAAGTTATATACATAACAAAAAAGTGTGAAACAACTGAAAATATATGTCATATTCTAGGTTCTTCAAAGTAGCCACCATTTGCAGCAGACACATCTCTAGAACAACTGTTAAGAGGAGACTGTGTGAATCAGGCCTTCATGGTAGAATATCTGCTAGAAAACCACTGCTAAAGAAAGGCAACAAGCAGAAGAGACTTGTTTGGGCTAAAGAACACAAGGAATGGACATTAGACCAGTGGAAATCTGTGCTTTGGTCTGATGAGTCAAATTTTGAGATCTTTGGTTCCAACCACCGTGTCTTTGTGCGACGCAGAAAAGGTGAACGGATGGACTCTACATGCCTGTTTCCCACCGTGAAGCATGGAGGAGGAGGTGTGATGGTGTGGGGGTGCTTTGCTGGTGACACTGTTGGGGATTTATTCAAAATTCAAGGCATACTGAACCAGCATGGCTACCACAGCATCTTGCAGCGGCATGCTATTCCATCCGGTTTGCGTTTAGTTGGACCATCAATTTATTTTTCAACAGGACAAAGACCCCAAACACACCTCCAGGCTGTGTAAGGGCTATTTGACCAAGAAGGAGAGTGATGGGATGCTGCACCAGATGACCTGGCCTCCACAGTCACCGTACCTGAACCCAATCGAGATGGTTTGGGGTGAGCTGGACCTTAGAGTGAAGGCAAAAGGGCCAATAAGTGCCAAACACCTCTGGGAACTCCTTCAAGACTGTTGGAAGACCATTTCAGGTGACTACCTCCTGAAGCTCATCAAGAGAATGCCAAGAGTGTGCAAAGCAGTAATCAAAGCAAAAGGTGGCTACTTTGAAGAACCTAGAATATGACATATTTTCAGTTGTTTCACACTTTTTTGTTATGTATATAATTCCACATGTGTTAATTCATAGTTTTGATGCCCTCAGTGTGAATCTACAATCTTCATAGTCATGAAAATAAAGAAAACTCTTTGAATGAGAAGCCGTGTCCAAACTTTTGGTCTGTACTGTATATATATATTAGTTGTGCTCATAAGTTTACATACCCTGGCAGAATTTATGATTTCTTGGTTATTTTTTAGAGAATATAAATGATAACAAAAAACTTTTCTTTCACTCATGGTTAGTGTTTGGCTGAAGCCATTTATTATCACTCAACTGTGTTTAATCTTTTTAAATCATAATGACAACAGAAACTACCTAAATGACCCTGATCAAAAGTTTACATACCCCAGTTCTTAATACCGTTTATTGGCCCCTTTAACATCAATGACAGCTTGAAGTCTTTTGTGGTATTTGTGGATGAGGCTCTTTATCTTCTCAGATGGTAAAGCTGCCCATTCATCTTGGCAAAAAGCCTCCAGTTTCTATAAATTCTTGGGCTGTTTTGCATGAACTGCACGTCGTGGTGTCTTTTTTGTTAGTATAGCATAAAGGTTAAATTTATTTGTAATGTAACCACTTAAGGACTGCCTCCTGCACATATACGTTGGCAGAATGGCAAGGCTCGGCACAAGCGCGTACAGGTACGTCCTCTTTAAGTGCCCAGCCGCTTAAAGCTCCGTGATCGTGACCGTGGGACCCGTGGAATTAATCGCCGCTGGAGTCCCGCGATCGATCCCCGGAGGTGAAGAACGGGGAGAGCTGTGTGTAAACACACCTTCCCCGTTCTTCACTGAGGCGACGTGATTGATCGTATGTTCCATTTTATAGGGAAACACAATCAATGACGTCACACCTACAGCCACACCCCCCTACAGTTAGAAACACAAATGAGGTCACACACAACCCCTTCACCGCCCCCTTGTGGTTAACTCCCAAACTGCAATTGTCATTGTCACAGTAAACAATGCATTTTGAATGCTCAAAATGTGTCAAAATTGTCTGAAGTGTCCACCATAATGTCGCAGTCACGAAAAAAATCACTGATCGCCGCCATTAGTAGTAAAAATTATTTTTTATAAAACTGCAATAAAACGTCCCCCCTATTTTGTAAACGCTATAAATTTTGCGCAAACCGATAAACGCTTATTGCGATTTTTTTTTACCAAAAATAGGTAGAAGAATATGTATCGGCATAAACTGAGGAAAACATTTTTTTTATATATTTTTGGGGGATATTTATTATAGCAAAAAGTAAAAAATATTGATTTTTTTTCAAAATTGTCGCTTTATTTTTGTTTATAGTGCAAAAAATTAAAACCGCAGAGGTGATCAAATACCACCAAAAGAAAGCTCTATTTGTGGGAAAAAAAATCAATTTGGTTTGGGAGCCACGTCGCACGACCGCGCAATTGTCAGTTAAAGCAACGCAGTGCCTAATCGCAAAAACTAGCCAGGTCCTTTAACTTCCGCTGATTGGAACCCTCCGGTGTCACATTTGACACCTTTCAGTGGGGAGGGGGGTGCAGATACCTGTCTAAAGACAGGTATTTGCACCCACTTCCGGCCACACGTCTCAGGCAAAAGACGTTTTTTTTCTCCACATCCCGTCAGTCCCCCGTTGTGTGCTGGGAACACTCGGGTCCCAGCACACAGCGGGAGCCAATCGGCAGGCGTAGCGCGTAGGGAACCGGGCAGTGAAGCCGGAGCGCTTCACTTCCTGGTTCCCTCACCGTGGATGGAGGTGGGAGCAGCAGGGTGACGAGCGAACGCTAGTCCTCTGCTGCGGATGCCGCTGGACTTCAGGACAGGTAAGTGTCCTAATATTAAAAGTCAGCAGCTGCAGTATTTGTAGCTGCTGGCTTTTAATATTTTTTTTTTCAGGGGGACATCCTCTTTAAGTGGTTAACACACACTTTTTATTTTTGAGGTGTGGGGAATCTTGGGTGACTTCACACAGTTATGATAGCAGCAGGTGAGGAGGGGTGGGAACTGACACTTGCTGACAGGCAGGGAGGGAGGGGGAGAGAGGTAGTAAGGAGAGTCAGCAGTATGATGGAGGCATGTAAACTGACCACTGTATCAGGGCTCAGCAGGCATGATAAACCTGGTCAGTTTACAGAGGGGAGGGCAGTACCAGGCATGATCAGACAGGTGCTGTTATTTATTCTTTAAAGTAACGTGATCTTGTCCTAAAATCATTCAGGCTAATAGATATTCGTTAGATCCGGTAAGATCAAGTGGTTTTAACGCTAGATCTCACATCATTTCTGAGATATTCCACATACAAATACAGAAATTGGGTGGTACATATGAAAGGGTTGGCCCCCTTTATCAAATTTTCTGGCCAAAAATCATTCAGGCTAATAGATATTCGTTAGATCCGGTAAAATCAAGTGATTTTAACGTTGGATCGCACATAATCTTAGAGATATTCCACATACAAATACAGATATTGGGTGGTACATAAGAACGTGTTGGCCCCCCTTATCAAATTTTCTGGCCAAAAATCATTCAGGCTAATAGATATTTGTTAGATCCGGTAAGATCAAGAGATTTTAATGTTAGGTTTCACATAATTTCAGAGATATTCCACATACAAAGAGTGCGGCGCAAAATAAAAACAATAATAATAATAATAATGGTGACAATAAATATACTTATAAAAATATAAATTATTTGAAAATAGTGTCCATGTGCAAGGAAGTCTATAAATCAATGAATCCACAGCCTTAAACGAATTTCCAGAGTGGAAAGTGAAAAGGAACACCAAAGAATATCCTCCACCAGTGTAAGATGGACTCTCACCTCTCTGCTTTGACCCAGATGGATCTCAAAGCATAATCTGTGTAACCAGAAATCAGCTGACAGCCTTCATAGGCAGACGGATGGATAGGATAAAAAACCATAGATCCGGATTCAATGATTTCTCAACATTCATACCACCATGTAGGGAAGAAAGGAAAGAAATCTAGTGCTCTCTGTTGAAATAACTATTTATTTAAACCAATGGAGACTTCACTCACATGTAGAGACACTCTAAGAGCCGAGTGTCAGCATAGCGGCATGTAACAGTGTACCAAACCGTCCTACTGCAATCTGCGGCGATCGTGGGTGACGTTCTGCGTGGCTCCTCCCCCTGTACGCGTTACATCCCGTAGGCGGGACTTCCTCAGCGTGGGTTAAGGGAGCACACTTTCACTTACACTTGGGACTTTTTATGAATTGTTCTTAGTGCTGGCTTGCATATATTGGTACTTTATTTATTTTTTCCAGTGCTGAATATATTCTCTTATTTTTATATTCCACATACAATACAGATATGTGGTGGTACATATGGACGGGTTGGCCCCCCTTATCAAATTCTCTAGCCAAAAATCATTCACGCTAATAGATATTCGTTAGACCTGGTAAGATCAACTGGTTTTAACGTTAGATCTCTGGAATCAGCTGGGGGCCAGGGGAAGGAACAGGACTATTTAACCCCTTGGAAGGCTGAGTAACAGGAGGGGGCAGAGTGACAGAAGGGGGAAGAGTGACAAGAGGGGGGCAGGATGACAGGGGGGGAGGCAGAGTGACAGGAAGGGGGCAGGCTGACAGGAGGGGGCAGGCAGAGTGACAAGAGGGGGGCAGGCAGAGTGACAAGAGGGGGGCAGGCAGAGTGACAAGAGGGGAGGCAGGCTGTGTGACAGGATGGGGGCAGGCTGTGTGACAGGAGGGGGGGCAGGCTGTGTGACAGGAGGGGGCAGGCAGAGTGACAATAGGGGGGGCAGGCAGAGTGACAAGTGGGGGAGCAGGCAGGGTGACAAGAGGAGGTCAGGCAGTGTGACATGAGGGGGCAGGCAGAGTGACAGTAAAGAGCAGGCTGACAGGAGGGGGGCAGGCAGAGTGACAGTAAAGGGCAGGGTGACAGGAGGGGGGCAGGCAGGCTGACAGGAGGGGGGCAGGCAGAGTGACAGTAAAGGGCAGGATGACAGGAGGACCTGTGGAGTGGACACACTACTCTTTGCAGGACACTGTATTATGGTGGCACGAGCACACACAGGTCCCCATAAATCTGTACTCAGTCCCCCTTCTCCCTCCCTCCGTCTGTCCGATGACGGCCCTGGTGTCTCAGCTTCACTGACTGTGACCGATGGATGTAACTGTGCTGCTGCCTGCTAGATAAGGGGGGAGGCGCCCTTACTGTGTAATATCAGCATCACAGTGCCCTCTGCTCCTGTCGCCGTTAGGACTTAGAAGCTGCATAACACACACGTGAGACAAGGAGAGGAGAAGGGAGAGAGGACAACAGTGTCTAACACTTGGGCACGACAGCGCCCCCCCCCCCCCCCCTCTGCAGCAGCAAGGTGCTGCTGAGCAGTGACCTGGCCCCCCCAGGCTGTGATGACTGCGAGTCATCACAGCCTGTGACGGCCGCACGGCTCCCTGTTGCTTATGGCGCTCTGTGCGGCCGCACAGCACGCGCACCCCAAAGGCCGCCCTGTCTGTATTTGTATGTGGAATATCTCTAAAATTATGTGAGATCTAACGTTAAAATCACTTGATCTTACGGATCTACCAAATATCTATTAGCCTGAATGATTTTTGGTCAAAAAAATTGATAAGGGGGGGGCCAACCTGTCCATATGTACCACCTAATATCTCTTTTTTTATGTGGAATATCTCTGAAATGATGTGAGATCTAACATTAAAATCACTTAATCTTACGGATCTACCAAATATCTATTAGCCTGAATGATTTTTGGCCAGAAAGTTTGATAAGGGGGGGCCAACCCGTCCTTATGTACCACCTAACATCTCTGTTTTTATGTGGAATATCACTGAAATTTTGTTAGATCTAATGTTAAAATCACTTGATCTTACCCGATCTAACGAATGTCTATTAGCTTGAATAATTTTTGGCCAAATCTGATAAGGGGGGACAACCCGTCCATATGTACCACCTAATATCAATTTTTTTATGTGGAATATCTCTGAAATGATGTGAGATCTAACGTTAAAACCACTTGATCTTATCGGATCTAATGAATATCTATTATCTTGAATGATTTTTGGCCAGAAAATTTGATAAGGGGGGGGGGGGGGGCAACCTGTCCTTATGTACCACCCAATATCTGTATTTGTATGTGGAATATCTCTGAAATTATGTGAGATCTAACGTTAAAGGATCACTAAAGGAAATTTTTTTTTTTAGCTAAATAGCTTCCTTTACCTTACTGCAGTCCTGGTTTCATGTCCTCATTGTTCTTTTTTTCTTTGAAGTAGCTGTAATACTTCTCTGATCTCCACACTTCCTGCTTGTCAGATTCATTTTAAAAACAAACATTGCCCTGTATTTGTTTGTTTTTGTTCTGTGTGTCTCTTTACTTCACAGAAACATGAAACCAGTTTAAAAGTGAAACTAAAACTGTAGGCACATTAAATGATTGATTTTTATCTATTATTAATAATTTTTAAAAATAATCAGTTAACTTTTATGTCTCTATACCCTGTAAACAGTCATTTCAGCAAAAACATTTTTTTCCTTTAGTGACCCTTTAAAATCACTTGATCTTACCGGATCTAACGAATATTTATTAGCCTGAATGACTTTGGGCCAGAAGCATCCGAAGATGCATTCACATGAAGCTTGTAAAATTTGAAAAAAGGTATGAACAGACGACCAAGTCGCCGCCTTACACACCTGTGAAACAGACGTGCATCCGCCACAAGGCACACGAGGGCGGCGTACCAGGGACGCCGGGACCAATCCGAAGCGATTAGAATCAACGGGACCCCCTCGATCTCCACTCTGTGGAGCAGACGAGGAAGCAACTTCAATGGGGGAAAGGCATAAATTAGCCGATACTGACCCCATGGGGCCACCAACGCATCTGACGCGTCTGCCCAGGGATCTCTGGACCTGGCCACAAACCTCGACACCTTGCGATTGAGTCAAGAAGCCAGGAGATCCACGTCCGGTGTGCCCTACCTCCGGCAACAAAGTTGAAAACCCTCCGGATGTAACGACCATTCCCCTTGGTCCAGCATCTGGCAACTTAGGTAGTCCGTCTGCCAGTTTTCCACACCCGGAATGTAAACGGCTGACAGAGCCGGCACGTTTCTTTCCACCCACCTTATTTGTGAGCAACCTCTGATGCCACAGCCAAGCTCCTTGTTCCCCCCTGATGGTTGACATAAGCCCCCGCTGTGGCGTTGTCCGACTGGATCCTGACAGGATGCCCTTGAAGCCCCTGTGACCACTCGAAGAGACACAGCCTGATCGTCCGAAGTTCCAGGACGTTGACCGGCAGTAGGGACTCTTCTCGGGGTCCAGCAGCCCTGAGCCGACTGAACCCCCCAAACTCCCCGCAGCCAGTCAGGCTGGTGTCCGTCGTGATAACAGTCCAATGGTGGTGGAGGAAACGACTTCCCAGACTGAAGAGAGGCCCTGACCAGGTGACTTACCTGAATCTCACGATCCAGAGACAACAGAGATTTGTTCCATTTGAACAGGATCTCCTTCTGCGAGACTCGAGTGTGCAGTTGCGCATACGGTACTGCCTCGAAGGAGGCCACCATGAGGCCCAGGACTTGCATGCAAAAATGGAGAGACGACCACTTGCAGGACGCTAACAATTTCACTGCCGACTGGAGTGTCTGTAACTTCTCCAAAGGAAGGAAGATCTTCGCCTCCGAGGAGTCCAGGATCAATCCTAGGTACTCCAGACACTGAGTCGGTACCAACACTCCAAATTCTCGGAGGTACTGACTGGCTATAGACACTTCCTCCTTTAATTCTGAGCCAGAAGCAGCTCTCAGAAGAAGATCGTCTAAGTAGCCCATGACAGAAATGCCTCGCTGTCTCAGCAAAGCCAGAATCGGGGCGAGTACCTTGCTGAATACTCTTGGTGCTGACGCTAGGCCAAAGGGAAGAGCCACAAATTGATAGTGTTCTTCGCCGATTGCAAAGTGCAGAAACCTCTGATGCCTGGCGCACATGCAAGTATGCGTCCTTGATGTCCAGGGATGCCAGAAAGTCTCCCGGATGGAGCGCAGCAACCACCAAACAAATTGATTCCATCCTGAACTTTTGCCCCCCCACAAAGGCATTGAGGGCCTTGTGGTCAAAGATTGGATGGACTCTGTCCTTCTTTGGGACTACAAACAGATTCGAATAGAACCCCTGAAACCTTTCCTCCAGTGTCACAGGTAAAATTACCCCGCACCCGAGCAAGTCTTGTACTGCACCCATTAAGGCAGACCGATGAGCCAGAAGGAGAGGAAGATTTGAGGGAAAGAATCTGTTTGGCGGACAAGAAAGAAAGTCGATCTTTTACCCTGAAGTGACCACTTTGCAGACCCACTGATCGGAAAGCAGGGAGGTCCACTGAGCTGCAAACCCGCAAAGCCGTCCCCCCACCCTTGAGTCGGGCGGGAAAAATCTTTGCCCATTCAGTAAGTGTCTGAGACACCAAAGTTGCAGCAAGGATAGGCCGCAACGCAGACCCCAGCATGGTGAACATGGAACGGCTCACCGCTTCGGACCTCCTATCAGTAGGGTCCTTAAAAACAGGGGTCCCCTCAACTGGGAGAGTGGTTACTTTATTTTGCCGAGAGACCGGGGGGTCCACGACCGGGGGATCCTCAAAAGGATAATGGACCGCCATGCGCTGAGAGACCACAAAATAATTCTGCGGCCATTCAAATCCCTCATCTATGAACTTATCAAAGAAAGACACATAAGGAAAAACCTTAACAGAGCGGTTCGACTTGTGCGACCCAAAAGAGACTGAGCCATGTGTGGACGTCTCAGCTGTATCCTCCAACTTGAGAGAGTCCCTCACCGCATCAGTAAGGGCACTCACAAGTGCCATGTCTTTCGCTGACCCGGACGAGGGGTCCTCCTCACCAGGGAGGTCCTGGTCTGCATCCTTTGACATACCAGAACCGGGGTCCTGAAACGCAGCCAGGTCCGAATCCGAGTCAGAGCATTCCCCAGAATATGGCGGGGGAAGAGAGTCACTTTTTACCCCCCTTACACCCGCACGCCCCTTCCACCCTGGCAACAAATGACTCCAGGACTGCCGACAGTGTATCCATGGGAACCGCAGGTGCAGGGGCACCGTTTGCTGCCTCTGGCAAGTTTGGGGAAGAAAGGCCAGATACTGACTCCATAATCACCCACTGACAGCTCTCAGGGACTAAGTGAAACACTCAATAAGTCCACCCTCCTTGCTGCACCAACCGGGGGGGTTACCCAGCGGACTCACCACCCAGAGGGAGACCGCTCACCACCGCTGCCCGTCTGTACACCGCGTGTGTGTGAGGAAAACTGTGAGCTGATTGTGCTGCGTGCCGTTCAGGAAGCCAGTGCTAGAGGCCAAAACCCACTCCAAAATGGGCGTTAGACGCCTCAGACAAAAGGGCGCAGACCACAAGAAAATGGCCGCCCGCAATGCCGACCTGTGTCACAGTGCGGCCAAAGCAAAATGGCCGCCAATGGAAATTTAAATAGTGAAAAGCAGGCACGCAAAAAATGGCGACGGTTCTGTAAAAATGGCGCCTGTGCACCGTGAGGTGGATGAGAAGGCTGTGGCAGAGACTTCCCAGGAGACAGACCACCTCCTACAGAAAGCAGACCCCGACACTCCACAGTCCCCAACTGGGACCCGGAGTCCCCCCACAGGTACACCCCGGTCGCAGCGGCCCCTAGGGCAGGAGGGGAAAGGGTGACAGAGAGCAGGCAAAGGGAGGACAGGAGAACCCCTAAATCCCAGGAATGCCCGGCTGTTCCATCCTGCCGAGGCAGGAGGAATCGTACTTACCCATCCTTGCGAAGACTTGCTGGGGCGTCCCTGACAGACCTACAACCGAGTGGTACGGAGTAGCTGTCCACTGTGAGTGAGACAGCAGCAGCCCAGTCATATGCGGACCCCGGAGCATATGGTCATCGGCCACCCCTGGAGTCATGGGGTATGTCGTGGCGCAACCCAGCGCGTAGCTAAGGTCTGCTCACACTTGATGGTTGGACTGGGGGGACTATAAGGATCTATAATATCCAAAAATAGGATAAGAAAGGCGCACCAGCCTAGTGTATTACCATTTGACGATTTATTAAATAGAAATAATAATAAAAAACTACTCACAAAAGAATTGGTATAAAAGGCTTGTCAAAAATGATAAGGTAGATATCCTTCGAACCACACTCCAGAATAGGGGGGATAGAGCAGTCTGGGCTCTGATGTTGCCTCGAAATGTGTCAACCGGCAGTGACACACCTCTATCCCCCCTATTCTGGAGTGTGGTTCGAGGCATATCTACCTTATCGTTTTTGACAAGCCTTTTATACCTTTTTATTTGTGAGTAGTTTTTATTTTTGAGTAGTTTTTTATTATTATTTCTATTTAATAAATCGTCAAATGGTAATACCCTAGGCTGGTGCGCCTTTCTTTTCCCTTTTTTGTTTTCTGCCAGGATATTCCCCATCCAAGAAGGGCAGCAAGGCCACTGTTACTATTTTTGACATCTGTGTAACTTTCCATGCAGAATATTGATTAATTGTTGGACATTCCACCCGTGCGCAGGAGTTTTTCTGTATATTATCTATAATATCCAGCCTGTCACCCAGCCAGCAGTTGATAGAAGAATCACAAACATAAAATAAATAAAAAATAAACATTTCTTCAGGACTCTGGGCCCAAAGGGAGCCAGGTCCTACTCTTCTAGGCAGAAAAACACTGAGCTGCTGACTGCAGGGCGGAGGGTTAGGTCTGGAGGGACCGCCCCCTGGGCAGGGCTGTTCAACTCTGTTAAAGTAACATGTATTAAATATCTAACATGTTCTGCCTAGTCCTCTCCTATAGATACATAACAGATACATAACCCACTTGTCAAGATTTAAGGAGCTGTGTCCGTCCATGGACGAAAAGAGAAAAGGCATCGACACTTCCAGAAGTGTCAGTATCTGCAGATTCTTCGATGGCCATTTCTGTGCATCGGAACAGTGCTCAGGGCATGGTCAGCGGGGGAGTTGTGTATTTTAATTCTTCTTTCCATATATATTTTATTGCTTTTTCAAAAAGAGAGAAAAATAAAAAAGGAGTGGCTAAGAGTAACCATAATAAGGCTGAGTGAAATACTGCTGACACTTCATTCATGATTTTTTTGTTCAGCAAAGATGGTAGCCTCTTTCATAATCATTCTAATTCTATGCCAGTATAGAAGGTAAGTACGCATTTAACAACAATATATGTAACTGTAACAATGCAAAACAGATCACAGATAAGAGAAATAGCATCTAGGCAGTATACAGTATACAGATAGCTTCTAGCTATAGTGCATGATAACACACTGGGCATACCAAGCATATTTTTCATTTTACTTGAGTTGTTCTATTTTTTGTCTTTGTTTATTTTTCCAAATACCATTCTAAATATGAGCAGTGTGCTTTAATACAGAAAGACAAGACATACTGTAGATGTGGAATATTGTATACATAGCAAAATGAAAGCTCAACAATAGGATACCTAAATTAGGAGTTTAAAGAAATACGTTTCTACAAATATAAAATAATTTAACACATAATAAATGTATGTTGTTTTCTAGAAATGTTAGTAATATGAATTAATTTACATTTCACCAGAAAAGATGTCTTTTCATTCAGTCATAATGGCCTCTGTCTACATGTAAAATCTTTTTGGTGTCCCTTGTTTGCCTATTTACAATAGAAGATTACAACTCAGAACTGGGTGTGACTTAAAGTGATACTAAACACACACTGTTTATAGAAAAGGTCCACCCAAAAGGTGAAGCTCCACTTGTTTGCTTCCTCCCACCCACCGCTGCCCCATTTGAAACCTTTCGGGGCAGGGGGGAGTGGTTACATGTTTTTGACAGGTACCTGCTCCCACTTCTGGTTGACTTCACTGAGGCAAAGTCACTTGGAAGTTCGGTCCCCATCCTCCTTCCCCTGTCGCCATTCAGAAAGTGCAGCACGCTTCACTCATGCACAGTAGGGAACTGGCTGTAAAGCGGCAAGGCTTCACTGCGGGTTTCCCTTTACAAGAAATTACGGCTGCAACATTGCGCGATCCCTGGACAGGTAAGTGTCCTAATATTAAAAGTCAGCAGCTACAGTATTTGTATTTAGCTGGTTAGTAAGCATGGCGGAGGAGGGAAGGATTGGGCTGTCATTTACCACTGTGTATACGCCCACATGTGTGACTCTATAATCACATGGGCTGCTCAGATGTAATAGTGAGGAAATGCTCAGTATTTAAACTCACTGAAAACTGAGCATGTGCAGAGCTGCCAACACTGCTCTGCAAAATCCCAAGCTGCATTTGGGACTTGGACAGAAGAAGGAGATAGAGAACAGCAGGATCAACCATTTTTTTGCAGAATAAGGTAAACAAATCTCATAGTGATTACGAACAGCATGTAATACAGAATTAATTCATAGTTTTTTTTATGATGTGGCTTTAGTGACATTTTAATATCTACCATATTCAATAGGACTGTCTTACCATGATGTCTAAGGGTCCCCTTCAAAATTGGGATTTATGTACTCACTGCATGCTATTCCCAGGTTGTCCACCTTGGGTTTTCCCACTGGAAACAGATGACTGGCTACCAAAGCAAATTAATACATTTTTAAGGTAAGAGCAAAGACAGACAGATGTCATGTAGATGCAGGGCCTATGCTAGACTCTTTTACACTCTAGGCAAGACCAGCGACTTGCACCCCCCCCCCCCCCACCCAAAAAAGAAATATGACAGCAAGTAGGGGCATCCTGCTCCTGTGTCTACTATGACATATATATACAAAATATATAATAGCATACATTAGACATGACCTATTCAGAGGGGAGTAGGGGCAATAGAAGAGCATTAGTGTCCTGACAGAGGATGTTTGGACACGCTGGCACTCGTGGTTCTCCAGCAGGTGGACGCATTTGACATTACCTGTGTGAAGCACACCAGCCATATGGGGTTCTCCTCTGCTATGATGTCACCAGGGATAGGGGAGCCCACACCACGACATTACTTAGCACCACACCACCAAGGTCAGTGAGGTGGCTAGCCTGCCCTGGAAGTGATTTGTCAGGCAGAGCAGTGCTTCCAGGAGGTGGCTGTCAGTTGGGCAGAGAAGGTGTCCAGGCGTGGCTGTGGGGAATTGTTCACTTGGCAGGTAAGAGGGAGCTGTGTACTGGGGAGGGGACATATGCCCATCTCTTTTGCCTGCCCAGCTGTCTTTAGACTCCCGGGAGGCAGCTCAGTTCTTCCCTCTTCACACGCCAAGCTGCTGCTGACCTTCTCAACAGCCGCCAAGCCAGGCATCCACTGCGGCTGCTGCTTTCACCGGATTGGACAGCAGAGAGTCAGTCAGCGCCCCAGCCCCATGTAGGGTGGTGGCCACCAGCCCCTCATGTTCCCCGGCCAGGCTATTAAGGAAACCAGCAGCCGTGGCTGTGCCCTAGGCGGCAGTGCACCCTAGTCTAGTGGTAGCGCTGGCCATGTGTAGGTGACATTCACACAAAAGTAGAGGCAGGTGACAGAACGATGAGCAACGATATCCAAAAAATCAAGCTTAAGATGTAATTAAGGCAACAATCAAAATCTATAAAACAGATTACCAAACAACACACAGGGACCAGTAGGAACCTTTTGCTTGGTCTTTATCCCAGTGAACCAAGAAACCAAGAAAAACCCTGTTGATGCAGTTCTGAAAACTATCTTTATAGGTGTACCCTCTTTCAAGTAGATGGCGTAGGTTGATTAAAAGAAAATTTCCCTGAGATATATAACAAATAAGCTGTCGTTGCTCACCTCCTTCTGAAAATGCAAACGGCCTGGTTCTTTTTCTGATCTAATATATTCAATATATTCTAGGTCAAAAGTCCCAGACCTAGAACAAGCATGGGACAATTTAAGACAAAACCCCTGACCACGCTTTATCTTGGTCAGTAAGTAATGCCCTGTACACACGACCGGTTTTTCTGTCTGAATAAACTCGTGTTTTTCCAACAGAATTCCATTCAAGTTGTCTTGCATACACACGGTCACACCAAATTCCGATCGTCAAAAATGCGGTGATGTACAACACTACAACAAATCGAGAAAAATTAAGTTCAATGCTTCTAAACATGCTTCGCCTTCATTCCGAGCATGCATGGTTTTTAGTGCGTAGGAATTCCATACAGAAGAACAGATTTTTTTTCCTTCGGAAAAATAGAGAAGCTGCTCTCTATCTAAGTCCATCGCAATTTCCAACGAAAAAAGTCCGATGGGGCATGCACATAGTCGGAATATCCGATGAAAAGCTCCCATCTGACTTTTTCCATCGGAAATTCCGACCGTGTGTACGCAGCATAAGAAAGCATTAAAGCATGATAGCCAGGATTCTTGGAGGGATCAACAATGGTAGCCCACATATTACTCATTTTCTTTTGCCATCCTTTACTTTTGCATAATTTTCTTTCAATAGAGCATTGGGATTAGAGAGAGGAGATCAACATAGTATCCACTGGGTCTTAAGGGGATCTTATACCCATCTTTTAAGGTTACAGTTATTGTTGAAAAATACTCAAATGTTTCAGGTCTGCTTCACCTTTTCTATGCTGTATAAAAAGCAATATCATCCAGCTTTGGAATATAGAAAAACTCTGTATATTAATAAGCAAATTAGTCATCAAGATTTAGTCATGTCAATAAGTCTTTATAGTATTCAAGGTTAGTTAAAGCCCAACTTAGGGCATGCAGAAACACTGTTTTACCTGGGAAAATAATTATAATTCTCTCTAGCTTCTCTTTCCTCTGATCCAAGCAACCATGTCAGACAGCATATCCAGGTCATTAAACTCCACCGAAGCAGCAAAACAGTTTACTCAGGAGCACTACCCCAGCTTCCCAAGTGTACAATAAAGCAGCAACATCTCTCACTCTTTGCTCCTGTCTGTATGAACACTGACAGCACATGGTCACTACTACAGAGCTTGATTGACATGTAATGCTGGCTGGCCTTCTTTCTATCATTCTGACTGTTGCTTGCTATATATAATATTATAGGAAGTTGATATCAGGAGCCTATATGAGCTTCATTATAAAGAAACCTTTAGACTGTGTTCCCCCTGCTGCCAAATGCGGCTCGCAACAGGGGGTCCTATGCGCCCCTGTTCTTACTTTCAGGGACGAGTCAGAGCCAAGTTTTTGCCTAAATTCAGCCCTGAAACAGAGCCAAAGATACACAGGACCTCTGTGCAATCCGCTCCACAGCCATCTCCTGAAGATATGTGAACCAGCTCCATAGAGAGGCTCCTGTCATGTGAATTGGATGCGGAGAAACCCACATCCAATTTGCACTAGTGTGAACCCAGCCTTAAAGGGGTTGTAAAGGAAACATTTTTTTCCTCAAATGGCTTCCTTTACCTTAGTGCAGTCCTCCTTCACTTACCTCATCCTTCGATCTTGCTTTTAAATGTCCTTATTTCTTCTGAAAAATGCTCACTTCTTGTTCTTCTGTCTATAACTACACACCATAACGTGAGGCTTTCTCCCTGGTGTGGAGAACGCCTCTTGAGGGGGAGGGGGCAAGCAGGCAAGTCAGGACACTCTCTACTTTGCAGATAGAGAAAGGAGCTGTGTGTTAGTGGGCGTCCTGACACTCCTGCTTGTCCCCTTCCCCCTCAAGAGGCTTTCTCTACACTAGGAAGAAAGCCTCGCATTGAGGTGTGTAGTTACAGACAGAAGAACAGGAAGTGAAGATTTCTCAGAAGAAATAAGGACATTTAAAAGCAAAATCGAAGGATGAGGTAAGTGAAGAAGGACTGCAATCCACGTCCCCATACTTAATTTTGTTGAGAAATCATTTGAAAAACACCCCCAATGCATCTCAAGTCATGACCAAGGGTGATGATTTCTGTAGCATTTACTTACGCAAATCCATCTGCCCTTAGCTCAGGCCTTGCAGGCAGGAGGATGTGCTTAGCTGCCCCTCCTCCAGAAAAAATGCCTATGAAGACTCATGGCATTTTGGTCTCCCCCCTCCCTTCCCTGCCTGTAAGCACTTGCCAGTGCACCCCCCCCCCCCTGCTGCTGAAATAACTGAAGAAAATACACACATACCTCTCTGTTAGAAAGCGTCCTATGCTGCAGTGTCTGTCTTTTGTAAGAAAGATGTCCATTACTACCTGATTTCAGAGCGCCGCTCGGTTCTCATGTGACTCCTCGCTGTTCCACTACTCCCTGGCTGACGTCTTGGCTCTCTCCTCCTTCCCTCCTCCCAACAGATGTCAGCGGGGGATTCTTGGTCCCTCCCGCTCTAGCTGTCAGATTGAGAGGGAGCAGTGAGGAGTCACATGAGCGCCGAGCAGTGCTCTGAAATCAGGTAGAAATGGGCATCTTTTTTACAAAGAACATACACTGCAGCATAAAATGCTTCAATTTATATATAAAAAAAAGATATTTATTTGCAAAATGTTATAACAGAAAAAAGAAAAACCCAGCAGTAATTAAATACCACTGAAAGAAAGCTCTATTTGTTTGAAAAAAAATATGAAAATTTCATAAGGTTACAGTGATGCATGACCTCGCAATTGTCATTCAAAGTGTCATAGTGCTTAAAACTGAGCAGGAAGGGGGTAAAAGTGTCCGAAGTGTATTGAAGAAGTTAAACAACAGAAGGAATGTGCTGAAACCACAATGATAGATAAAAAACACAACCCCTTGGGATATGCCACACTATCAGTCCAGTAGTCAGTAGTAGCATACTCTACTCATTCTGCTGGCCAGCTTGTTGGGGACCAAAATGTTATGTTGAAGTGCTCGGGGCAGTGTCCCTTTAAGAGCTGATACAGCCAATAATGCAGTGTTTTTTGGCAGACAACTCTGTCCCTCTGTTATAAAGGTGTAGATTGACCAGCGACCGTTCACTACAATACAGTTCAATACAGAAGGAATAGGAGTCCTCTAGGAGCTTACAATCTAAAGGAAGGGGGAGGTTGCTACAAAAGGAAATAGCTGCAGGGGATGGTCTGATGGAGGTGACTTGGGTACAGTTCTTAGGTGGAGGTAGGCTTTCCTGAATAAGTGAGTTTTCAAGGACCGCCTAAAGATGGACAGGTTAGAAGCTGACCGGACATAGTGGGGCAGGGAGTTCAAGAGGATAGGAGAGGCTCTGAAGAAATACCAGGAAGTGAGCATGGGAGGAGGTAACAAGGGACCTAGAGAGCAGGGAGTCTTGGTGGGAGCAGAAAGGGCGATTTGGGCAATATTTGCAGATGAGGTTGATGATGTAGCTGGGGGAGATGTTGTCAGGGCCAGATTCCAGACAAGACCACCGAGGCCAGACCTCGGAGCGGCAGTGGGTGCAGGGGCGGCACTGGCTCAGTGGGCTGGTTACAGCGGCGGCCTAATCTGCATCGGAGGTCCGCACGATCTACCTGTCAATCGCTGACAGCTGGCGCCTGACGGGTAGATCGAGATTTAGCCAGCATGCAAAGTAGCGCAGGAAGAGTGTGTAATACGTTCTCTTTCATGTCACTCTGCTCCCCGGTGGCCCCACCTCTCTTCTCGTCCATCCCCATTTCCTTGTGACATCATCTGGGATGGATAAGAAGAGAGGAGAGGCCC
Source organism: Rana kukunoris (assembly GCA_029574335.1). Lineage (NCBI taxonomy): Eukaryota > Metazoa > Chordata > Amphibia > Anura > Ranidae > Rana > Rana kukunoris. The sequence goes on along the minus strand of CM056049.1, from coordinate 493,308,027 downwards.
CTGGGGAGCAGAGTGACATGAGAGAGAACTTATTGCACAGCCTTTTTGCGCTACACTGCATGCTGGCTGGTAAACGATGTGCCCCATAATGTGCAATGTGCCCTGATGTGCCATGTGCCCTGATGTGCTATGTGCCCTGTGCCCCGTGTCCTGATGTGCTATGTGCACTGGTGTGCTATGTGCCCGTGCCCTGATGTGCTATGTGCCCTGATGTGCCTTGTGCCCTGATGTGCCCTGATGTGCTATGTGCCCTGATGTGATCTGATGTGGCCCGTGCCCTGATGTGCTATGTTCCCTGATGTGCCCTGTGCCCTGATGTGCCCTGTGCCCTGATGTGCCCCGTGCCCCGATGTGCTGTGCCTCAATGTGGTGAGCCCTGATGTGCTGTGCCCTGTACCCTGATGTGATGTGCCCTGATGTGCCCTGTATGTGTTGCTCTCTCTGCCGGGGTTCTCGGCTCTTGATTGGATAGATTGATAGCAGCAAAGTCATTGGCTCTTGCTGCTGTCCATCAAATCCACTGAGGTGGGCACTGGGGGGGCAGGACCGAGTCCAGCAATCTGTGTCTATGCATGCAAATATTGGACTCGGGAGTGCACAGGCAAGGTAACCCCCAAGGAGAGTGCTTCTCCTAGGGGGTTCACTGCTGCGAGAAGGAGCTGCGAGCACCACCAGGGGACCCCAGAAGATGAGGTTTGGGGCCACACTATGCAAAACGAACTTAACAGTGGAGGTAAAAGCAGGGCCGCCATCAGGAATTATGGGGCCCCTTACACAGCTTCAGACATGGGCCCCCTGGAGCAGAGAACCAGGGGGTGCTACCGCCTGAAAATGAGAAGCGGGGGTCCCTTTACAAAAAAAAGAAGAAATATATATATAAAAAAAAATAAACACTTATAAAAAAAAGGGGGGGTTTGCCACATGGGGCCCTAGGTACCTCTGAACCCTTTAAAAAAAAATGTATAAAAAAATATATAAACGAAAATAAAAAAAATAAACATTTATAAAAAAAGGGGGGGTTTGCCACATGGGGCCCTGGGTACCTCTGAAACCTTTAATAATATATATATATATATATATATATATATATATATATATATATATATATATATATATATATAAAATAAATAAAAATAAATAAAATAATATAAAAATCCGGGGCCCTGTGGACCTCTGGGCCCTTTAATAATAATATATATATATATATATATATATATATATATATATATATATATATATATATATATAAAAGAAATAAAAAAAATATATATAAAAAAAGATTTTTTTTATTAAAAAAAAGGGGGTTGTCATCCGGGGGCCCTGGGGATCTCCGGGCCCCTAAAAAAAAAATTGGCCCTTTAATAAAAAAATTAATAAAAAACGGGGGTTGCCATCCAGCGCCCTGGGATCCTCCGGGCCCCTGGGGACCTCTAAAAAAGATAAAGAAAAAAAATGCCCTTTAATAAAAATTAAAATAAAAATATATTAAAAAAATATATGTATATTTTTATAAAAAAATAATTAAAAAAGAGGGGTTGCCATCTGGGGCCCCTGGGAACCTCCGGACCCTTAAAAAAAACATTTTTTTTTAAAGGGGGTTGCCATCCAGGCCCCTGGGGACCTCCGGGTCCCTTACAGGTGTACTGCCTGTACCCCCCTGATAGCGGCCCTGGGTAAAAGTATGACATGTTTGTGATTTTTTTATTTTTTTAAAAACACAATCACTTTAAGTATCTTTTCTTGCACTACATTTCCCACAGCCCTTTACACTTCTCCACAGAGTCTCTAGCAGTCCATGCCCTCAGCTCCCCCTCTAGTGGATAGAGGGCACATTAAAACTAGTTGTTTCGTGACAGGACCGGGACAAGAGGTGGGCAGGAGGGACGGCTACCATGGGCACTGTGGCATCATGTAAGGTGGAGGGGGGGCAGGTGTGAGGAGATTGGGGGGAGGAGATTTGTGTTGGGATAGTGAATTTGGGGGGGGGGCGGGGCGGCTGGAGGTAGACATTGCTCTAGGAAGGAAAATTTGGGTGGATGTTCTGGGAATGGTGAGTTGGGGAATTTGTGTTGGGATGGGAGAAGAGCATTTGTGCTAGGAAGAAAGATTTGGGGGGTTTATACTAGGAAGGGGAATTTTTAGGTGGAGTATTTGTGCTGGGGGGTATAAGATATGTGTTAGGAGAGTACATTTTTAATTGTGGGGGGTTCATTTGTGTTGGGGGGCTGGGGAGCAAAGATTTGTTCTGGTAGGGGGGATTTGGGGGGGTTTGTGGTAGAAGAGGTGATGTGGGGGGGCACAGTCTGGCATGTGCACCCTGGGCCCTAGATAACTTTGTCCCGGCACTGCTCTGTAAATTATATTACTGCAGCCTTGGAAACACATTTTTACACTGGTGGTCAGTAAAACCAGCTGGCTAAGCCACAGTTTAACTATCCCCTGGCTGCCCACTGAGATGCTAACATTAGAGCCTGACAGGGCTGTACACATGCTGCTGGCCCTGTCAAACCCTCCCATTGAGATCAACTGCTAACGCTCGGTTTTACAATTGTGGTGTGGTCTTGCTATGTAAAAAAGCCATTCGACAATGAGGCCTCGTACACACGACCGAGGAACTCTTCGGAAAAGACACATCGTTTTCCTTGACGAGTTCCTTGTTAAGCTTGTCGAGAAACTTGACAAGCTGTCTTTGCGTACACACTGTCAAGACCAAATCTCCTCATTCTCAAACACAGTGACTTTAACACATACTACGGCAGGGGAAGTTCGATTCCACTGGCACAACCCTTCGGGCTGCTTTTGCTAATCTCATGTTACTGCATGTTAGGTAAAAGTTTGGTAAGAGACATTTGCACTTTTCAGTCTGTTACAGCGTGACAAATGTGCTAATTCCATTACAAACGCTACTTTTACTGAAGGTGCGCGGGTTTCTAAGCATACACACCAACGTGTTTCTCGACGAAAAGCAGCCCGACAAGCAACATGGCGAGGAAATTGAGACTCATGTCGAGGAAAAAGAGAACTTGTTCTCTTTTTTCCTTGTCGAGTTCCTTGACAGTTTTCTCGATGAAAAGCATACACACAACCGTTTTCCTCTGCAAAAAAGCTCTCCCACCAAGTTTCTTGACAGATTCTGTTGGGTTTCTCAGTCGTGTGTATGAGGCCCTAGTAAAAAAGGTAAAAAACAGGGGCACAGCAGCAGCGTCACTTGTACACCTGCCACTATACCACCCTCTGATACCCCACAGATTGCTTTTCAGAGGGCGGTAAACTTACCACCAGTGTGAAAGAATCCAAATGGGGAACTAACCTAGGGTTGCCACCTGTCCAGGATTCACCCGGACAGTTCGGGTTTGGAATCATGCGTCCGGGTTTCAGACTGCCTGAAACCCGGACACATTATTTAGACTGGACTATGGCTTCCCAGCAGGGTTGCTGGCTCCAGTTGTCTAAGTTGTCTAAGCTGAGAGTGTCTGTTACACCCTCCTTCATGCTGCCCAAAGCTTGCACTAACACCCCCCCTCCCCAAACACCCCTACCCCTCTGTGGATGCCCACATTACAAACCCCGGCGCTGTGCCTCAGAAAAGGAAAGTTGTGACTGGAAATTTGGATAAGAGGTGTTGACTGGCAAGGGGTGAGTGGGCTCACCATCCATCCCTGTCTGTGACTGAAGTCCCCCCCCCATTCTCTCTCCTGCCTTTGAGACAGTACACTAAGGTAAATCAGGGTTCTCAGATCACCCCTTACATCTGAATTTCCCTTCACACCAGAGGCCACAGTGTTCCCCCTTAAATCAGAGTCTTCTCTGTACATCAGAGTTCTCAGTGTTCCCCCTTAAATCAGGGTTCTCAGAGCATCCCTTATGTTAGAGTCCCCAGAGTTTTCCCTTACATCAGAGTCTGCAGAGTCCCACCTTACAGTGTAAGGGAACTCTGTGAGTTCAGGTGTAAAAAGGGAACTTTGTGAACTCTGATGTAAAAGGGAACTCTGTAGAATCTGATGTAAAGAGGGACTCTGTGGACTTTGATGTAAAGAGGGACTCTGTGGACTCTGATGTAAAGAGGGACTCTGTGGACTCTGATGTAAAGAGGGACTCTGTGGACTCTGATGTAAAGAGGGACTATGTGGACTCTGATGTAAAGAGGGACTCTGTGGACTCTGATGTAAAGAGGAACTATGTGGACTCTGATGTAAAGAGGGACTCTTGTTACTAACTTCAAATGTTATTTAATAGCAAAATATATGTATAGTGTTTATACTATAAAAAAGAAATTGCTGCGCACCGCTAAAGTGTTCAGGTTTGACTTGAAGAAAAGGTGGCAAACCTAAACTACCCCCCTCCCTTCCCACACACACCTTTTGTTCTCGCTGCAATTATTACCTTCCTTGATTGTCTTGTGCTGACCCCGCAGCCGATGTAGTGGTCCAGGGATCTGAAAAAGGGAACATTGTATCAAATTAGAGCTGCACAATTAATCGTTAGAAAAATCGTGCCGCGCTTACGCAGATTCTTTCATTCTTCAAGTGTAGAGACTTCTCTGCTCACTCAGCTGTCAAAAGGAAAAATCCAGGCAATCTGCCCAGTTTTTAACAACATGAAACATTGTAACACTTCCTTCTTAGATCAAAGGGATACACTTCTGTGTGTACTGTAAATACAGAAAGTTTAACCACTTAAAGTGCTAGTTCACCAGTTTTTCCACTGTAAACTGACTGGAAACTGACTGCATAGAGTGAACTAGAGCCATTGGAATACATGGAAAACACTGTGCATGCACAGAACTGAACGGAACTGCGTCTGGTGTCAACTGGCTCTAAATCTTTTTCTGACACTTGTTTCAAGTTAAAATCAGTTTTTTTGCTAGAAAATTACTTGGAACCCCCAAACATTATATATATTTTAGCAGAGACCCTAGGGCAGGGATCCTGAAACTACGGCTCTCCAGCTGTTGTAGAACTACACATCCCATGAGGCATTGTAACACACTGACATTCACAGACATGACTAGGCATGATGGGAATTGTAGTTCCTGAACAACTGGAGGGCCATAGTTTGAAGACCCATGATCTAGGGAATAAAATGGCATATTTTATGTTACACTGTATTTCCCCAGCGGTCTTTAAAACACAATTTTCTGGTAAAAAATACACTTCGATGAATAAATAATAATAATAAAAAAAACGAAACAGTTAAGTTATCCCAATGTTTTTTGTTTTAATGTAAAAGATGATGTTACGCTGCGAGAATCGTGAGAGAATCGTGACCTATCTTCTAAGCAAAATAATTGTGATTCTCATTTTAGCCAGAATCGTGCAGCTCTATATCAAATACTTACCATCATTTTCCTTTCATGGTACCAATCCACGTCAGCATACATGTGGTAGTATGGTGCCATGTTGATGACAGGAAAACTGAAAAATTGTATCAAATACTTACTGTAATTTTCCTTTCTTGATGACAATCCCTCTCAGCATACATTTGGTAGTATGCGGCCATGTTGGTGCCAGCAAAATAGAAAATTGTATCAAATACTTACCGTAATTTTCTTTTCTTGGCGCCAATCTATGGCAGCATACCTATGGTAGAACGCTGCCATGTTGGTACCAGGGAAACTTAACATTGTGTCAAATACTTACCATCATTTTAATTTCTTGGTGCCAATCTATGGCAGCGTACAGGCGGTAGTATGCTACCATGTTGGTGCCAAGAAAACTGAACATTGTATCAAATACTTACCTTCCTTTACTGGCGCCAATCCATGGCAGCATACTACCACATGTATGTTGCCATGTTGCACCAAGAAAATGCAGTACACAGGTGTGTGGTGAGAGGATATTGGTCAGCTCTGAACACACTGACCAATGAGAATGACTCTGAGCCATCCTGAAAGAAAGAAAGGTGCACAAGAGCGTGTCTATAAAACGGCCAGGTACAGCTTTTGCGGGAAGTGAAAGCTAATCATCCATGAAGGTAAGTACAGCAAGGATAAGGGGTGTGGGGAGGGTGTGGTGAGTTCCTCTTTTCATGTAGTACAAAGCTGACCTAACCCTTTAATGACAACCAATTTAGCCGTTCCCATTTCCTCACAGCATGCCTTGTGTCTTCCTTATCCCAAAGTATTCCTCTTCCTCAAGTTCCATAGTTGGGAGGTCTGTCTGTGAGATGTATTGCACACCTATGGAGCAGTGTGAGATGTATCACACACATATGGAGCAGAGTGAGTTGTATCACACACATATGGAGCAGTGTGAGATGTATCACACACATATGGAGCAGTGTGAGATGTATCACACACATATGGAGCAGTGTGAGATGTATCGCACACATATGAAGCAGTGTGGGATGTATCGCACACATATGGAGCAGTGTGAGATGTATCGCACACATATGAAGCAGTGTGGGATGTATCGCACACATATGGAGCAGTGTGAGATGTATCGCACACATATGAAGCAGTGTGAGATGTATCGCACACATATGGAGCAGTGTGAGATGTATCGCACACATATGGAGCAGTGCGAGATGTATCACACACATATCGAGCAGTGTGAGATGTATCGCACACATATGGAGCAGTGTGAGATGTATCGCACACATATGAAGCAGTGTGAGATGTATCGCACACATATGAAGCAGTGTGAGATGTATCGCACACATATGGAGCAGTGTGAGATGTATCGCACACATATGGAGCAGTGCGAGATGTATCACACACATATCGAGCAGTGTGAGATGTATCACACACATATGGAGCAGTGTGAGATGTATCGCACACATATCAAGCAGTGTGAGATGTATCACACACATATGGAGCAGTGTGAGATGTATCGCACACATATGGAGCAGTGTGAGATGTATCGCACACATATGAAGCAGTGTGAGATGTATCGCACACATATGGAGCAGTGTGAGATGTATCACACACATATCGAGCAGTGTGAGATGTATCACACACATATGGAGCAGTGCGAGATGTATCGCACACATATGGAGCAGTGCGAGATGTATCGCACACATATGGAGCAGTGCGAGATGTATCGCACACATATGGAGCAGTGCGAGATGTATCGCACACATAAGGAGCAGTGCGAGATGTATCGCACACATAAGGAGCAGTGCGAGATGTATCACACACATATGGAGCAGTGTGAGATGTACCGCAGACATATGGAGCAGTGCGAGATGTATCGCACACATAAGGAGCAGTGCGAGATGTATCGCACGCATATGGAGCAGTGCGAGATGTATCGCACACATATGGAGCAGTGCGAGATGTATCGCGAGATGTATCGCACACATATGATGTATCGCACACATAAGGAGCAGTGCGAGATGTATCGCACACATAAGGAGCAGTGCGAGATGTATCGCACACATATGGAGCAGTGCGAGATGTATCGCACACATATGGAGCAGTGCGAGGTGTATCGCACACATATGGAGCAGTGCGAGATGTATCGCACACATATGGAGCAGTGCGAGATGTATCGCACACATATGGAGCAGTGCGAGGTGTATCGCACACATATGGAGCAGTGCGAGATGTATCGCACACATATGGAGCAGTGCGAGATGTATCGCACACATATGGAGCAGTGCGAGATGTATCGCACACATATGGAGCAGTGCGAGATGTATCGCACACATATGGAGCAGTGCGAGGTGTATCGCACACATATGGAGCAGTGTGAGATGTATCGCACACATATGGAGCAGTGCGAGATGTATCGCACACATATGGAGCAGTGCGAGATGTATCGCACACATATGGAGCAGTGTGAGGTGTATCGCACACGTATGGAGCATTGTGAGGTGTATCGCACACGTATGGAGCCGTGTGAGTTGTATCGCACAATTATGGAGCCGCGTGAGGTGTTTCGCACAATTATGGAGCCGCGTGAGGTGTTTCGCACACATATCTAGCAGTGTGAGGTGTATCGCACACTTATGGAGCAGTGTGAGGTGTATCGCACACATTTGGAGCAGTGCGAGATGTATCGCACGCATATGGAGCAGTGCGAGATGTATCGCACACATATGGAGCAGTGCGAGATGTATCGCACACATAAGGAGCAGTGCGAGATGTATCGCACACATAAGGAGCAGTGCGAGATGTATCGCACACATATGGAGCAGTGCGAGATGTATCGCACACATATGGAGCAGTGCGAGATGTATCGCACACATATGGAGCAGTGCGAGGTGTATCGCACACATATGGAGCAGTGCGAGATGTATCGCACACATATGGAGCAGTGCGAGATGTATCGCACACATATGGAGCAGTGCGAGATGTATCGCACACATATGGAGCAGTGCGAGATGTATCGCACACATATGGAGCAGTGCGAGATGTATCGCACACATATGGAGCAGTGCGAGATGTATCGCACACATATGGAGCAGTGCGAGATGTATCGCACACATATGGAGCAGTGCGAGATGTATCGCACACATATGGAGCAGTGCGAGATGTATCGCACACATATGGAGCAGTGTGAGGTGTATCGCACACGTATGGAGCATTGTGAGGTGTATCGCACACGTATGGAGCCGTGTGAGTTGTATCGCACAATTATGGAGCCGCGTGAGGTGTTTCGCACAATTATGGAGCCGCGTGAGGTGTTTCGCACACATATCTAGCAGTGTGAGGTGTATCGCACACTTATGGAGCAGTGTGAGGTGTATCGCACACATTTGGAGCAGTGTGAGGTGTATCGCATACATATGGAGCAGTGTGAGGTGTATCGCACACATATGGAGCAGTGCGAGGTGTATTGCACACATATGGAGCATTATGAGGTGTATCCCACACATATACAGTATAGAGCAGAGCTGTGTTCATGTGTATGATAAGAGCAGTATTCCTCTCTGCTTCTCCTCACATAAAATAGAAAGTGACAGGAAGCATGTGAGCTGACTTTTAGTACATAGGAAAAGATTAGTGTTTGTCACATTTCAGTGAGAAGTACATAGGCGCTGCACCTAGCTGGGCGAGGCGTCGTCTGCCCAGGTTCCCTGCAACCTCCCTTGTCAGCGCTACTCTGCCCGCCGCCCTCTTTTCTCTGGGAGGGGTCAGCGGACTGTCCCTGTGAGGTAGACAGAGGAAGAGAACACCCAAGAGAGAGAGAGCAGCTCTCATATAAAACCCACAGGCGGAAGTTCTACACGAGACAGAAAGGCAGAGCATTGCAGAGCTGAGTGGCCGGCACACAAGTCGTCTGAGAGGTGGGTGCTCCATACTATAAGAAGAAAAACTTTGTGTACATTACAAGTGCACAACTCCACTTTGTAATGAGTGTGCGTGTATTATGGGCACCCTTGTTGTGCAGAGTGGGGGGTGAATGATTGATTAGCCGTGGGGAATTGTGGGAAGAGGGCAGAGGTCTGCACCCTGCCTGCCCAGACAAGACTGGGAAATGACAGTGATACTCCCTTCCTCGTCCCTGCGGTATCACTGACACTAATGGGGAGCAGCCATTGTCATTAGAGTCCTGACAGGAATGACTGGAAATCCTCACACTGTGCTTCATGTGTACTTTGTATGTAGTCACTTGTATGTTAATAGCTAGGGTTATAATAGGGGAGTTAAAGATGCTGTGAGGAAAAATGTAGCAGTGCTTACTAGTCTAAAGAACACACTTTTAGAAAATCAGAAATATCCGTATTGGGAACGATCGTTCATTCAAATTTTGAGCCAGATCACACCAGGACGCGGTGCGAAAATCTGCGTTCCGTACACATTTCCCACACCGTGTTCAAAACGCATTTGTGATCTGTGTCAATATTAAGTTAAGGACACCCCAAACGCAGATTGCACGGTACATAAATTTGATGCAATCTGGTTGCAGTGAGTTTCCAAATGTAACGTATGGTATGCGCTACTTTTGGTGCAGCACAATTTCATTACCGCACAGAACTGCATGTGAATCTCACAGGAACGCACAGTGTATTTCTGTGCCATTCCTGGTGTAAACCGGTGTTCTTTTGAGAAATGCCCTTAGTCGAAAAATGCCTCTGATGGGTCTGCGCATGCGCAGTACGCATAGTCACGCCAGCTCATATGTTGATCAGCTGGCTTGATGTCGACACGGCGTATACACAGATCCGTCTGAGGCAGTATCTGATTATGTGCTAAGCGCTGAGAGAGAATGAAATGGTCAGATTCTGCCTCGCTGTTTCAGTAGGGGTTTTGACTTTATTGAACGGCGTGTTTTCTGTTTGTTGCACGGCGGCTTGAGTGTGTTAAACGGCGGGTTTTGGCTGTGTCTAAGGGCGGGTTAAAACACACACAAAACCCGCCCTTCAACACACCCACAACCCGCCTCGCAATAGCGAGGCAGAATCTGACAATTACATTCTATCTCTGCTTTTAGCAGATTGTCAGATACTGCCTCCGACGATCTGCGCATGGGCCATGTTGACGCCACGTCAGCTGATCAACATATTAGCGGGAGTGACCTTGCATACTACGTTGAAAAAATAAATAGATTAAGTGTGCAACCAAATAACAACTGGTAAAAACAAGTGTCATTATTCCTGAAAAGTAAAGTGCAAAACAAATGATATATTGCATGTATAATAGAATGAATGAATGCAGTCCTTAGGACATCACACAGATGTAAGAATTAATAAAGAGGATCCATCTTCCATCAACTAACAGGGGTGATGCAGGTATCTTCAATTACAATCCCACCATCAAAGGTAAGTTAATGGCCGCTTACCGGATCAGTCGGACCCACACAGGGATCAAAAGTGCTCTACACAAAAAGTATCCTCGGGTGGTTCCAAACGCTCCGTCCTGGTCCACTCCTCAACTGATGATTTGGGGGGGGGGGGGGGGGAACACTGCTGTCTCAGACAGATCTCTGCAAGGATCTACCCTTCTCTCATATCACCAACAATGGTTACTGGTTACCTTTTTTTGAAGGGGCTAGCGCGGATTGTTCTTGTTATACACGTTGCATACTACGCATGCTCAGACCCATCAAGGGCATTTTTTCGATGGAGGGCATTTCTCGATAGATCACTGGCTCTTTCTGTTCGTAAGAACAACGCGTTCGAGAGCCGATATGGACTGTTCAGAAGAAACTTTCTGAAAGATACAAAAAATATATCGTTTTGCTTGTTATTGTAATGTCTGCTTTTTTTTTTTTTTATTAGCACAGTATTTGTGCTATAAAAATCAAATGAACAAGTCTGCGCAGGATCAGAAATAAAATGTGTCTATGGACTTGACGTATATTGTAACTACATATGTGGGAAGTTGTTCTCTGTCTTTTGAGAATCGGCGTACCATTTTAGGCATACTCATTTTCAACATGGGACGAGGATACGGTCACGGAAAAATGTTTTTCACCATTCGTCTGATTTTAAAATAGCATGTACTAGGCTGAAGGCTGCATTAATGCTTTTTTTCGTGGGAAAATTGCCCGCGATCAAAAAAGCACAAATGCAGCCTAAAGCCTAGTACATGCTATTTTAAATAGATGAACGAACCCAGGTGGGAATGACTAATCACACAACCCACATTTCAGATGCCATTTATTTGAATGGCACCTAAAAACGCAGTGCAGTTCTGCCGCAATTATTGGAAGCATGTCGCCCAAAAGAAGCTCCTGGACTTTTTTTGGGCAACAAGGTTTCACGTGATGCTGTTTACCGTCCCCCCCCCCCCCACCCCAAAGCACCTTGCCCCCATGTTGATGGATACAAGCGCCTCTTCCCGACAACCCTGGCCAGTGGTTGTCGGGATCTGCACGCGGAGGGCTTATCGGAATCTGGAAGCCCCCATTAACCAGAGGATCCCCAGATCCTGCATCCCCCCATGTGAATGTGTATCGGGTAAGCCATAGAGCTGCATGATTCTGGATAAAATGAGAATCACATTTTTTTTGCTTTGAATAAAAATCACAATTCTTGCTGTGTAACATCTTCTTTCACATTATACAAAAAAATTGGGCTAACTTTGCTGTTTATTTTTATTATTTTTTTATTGATTAAAGTGTATTTTTTTTAAATGCATTTGAAAAACCGCTGCACAAATACAGTGTGACATAAAATATTGCAACAACCACCATTTTATTCTGTAGGGTCTCTGCTAAAAAATATATATATATATATCATGTTTGGGTGTTCCAAGTAATTTTCTAGCAGAAAATAATGATTTTTTCTTGTAAGCAACAAATGTCAGAAAAGGTTTGGTCTTTAAAGGAGTTGTAAAGGATTAAAGCATTCTATGCATTAAGGTGAAAAAACATCAGATGATGACAGCCAACCCTCTGCCCCTGAGCCCCCGTTTTACTTACCTGACCCTTCGAAAGTCCCGCGCTCGCCCCCGCCATCCAGTTCGAATCGAAGCCTGGCCGTCGATTGGATGCAGTGGATGGATTGAAAGCAGCGCATCCATTGGCTGACGCTGCTGTCAATCACATCTAATGACGCAGCGCGCCGGGGGGCGGGGGCCGAGTGATACAGTGGCGGCTATGGCCACCAATGTATAACGGGAGCGCGCCCACAACAGCAACACACCATGCAAGCTTGCTTGCATGTCTGTGTGTAGTTGCTGCGGGGAGGAGCTGCGACAGTCGCCGAGGGACCCCAGAAGACCAGGATCAGGGCCACTGTGTGCAAAACAAACTGCACAGTGGAGGGAAGTATAACATGTTTGTTATTTAAAAAAAATATATATATATATATATCCTTTACAACTCCTTTAAATGGTTAAACTTCCTTCATCTACACCCTGGAGTTATTTCCTTTAATAAAAGAACGAAGAGATACTTTGTTTCCACTTATTAGCATGTTGTATTAAAACTTGGCAGGCTGCCTGAGATTTTGTTTATCCAGCTGTGAGAACTCTCTGCACTTGTTAGAAAGATTATGACATGCTGTTTTGACGATCAGGAAGGAAAAAAGATTGCAATTTCGATTCTTCACGATTAATCGTGCAGCTCTGGTACATCATACCCCTACCCATTCACCCAAAAAAACAAAAACAAGAGCTAGTTTTTGACAAGTCCTTTAGTAAAAAAATAGCGCCGTCTTCTTCTCGTGCCGCCACTGTCTTCTTCTCATGCCGCCGCTGTCTTCTTACTTGCCGCCGCTGTCTTCTTCCTTCCTGCCACTGTCTTCTTCCCACTCTGTGGCTGTCTTCCTCGCCGCCGCTGTCTTCTTCCTTGCCACCAGTTATCCGCTAAAAACAAATGTAATGTCCCCGCTGTCTGACATCTCTTATATAGCCATCCGATAAACCCCCCCTGCCCCAAAGCACCCACCCCCCCATATGGTTCGGGGGGGGGGGGCGCTTGCTCCTCTCTTCCCTTTCCTGACCAACCAGGCTGCATGCTCTGATAAGGGTCCCAACCCGCGCCTTATTAACCAGCTATATACAGTAAATGTATAAATAAAAAATCACAGTAAAATTACAGCAAAAATCACTGCAGAAACGCTCAAAAGCAACATGCATAGATGTGAATCCAGCCTAAGAGCCGGTTCACACTCCAGCGGCACGACTCCGGGGGCGGCTCTGCAAGTCGTCCTGAGGACGTCTTCAGAGGCGACCTGCAAAACGACTTCTGTATAGAAGTCAATGCAGGTTGCCCCGAGCTGCCCCCGAAGTCATACAGGACCCTCTTTCTAAGTCGGAGCGACTTGCGTCGCTCCTATTAGAACGGTTCCATTGCCTTCAATGGGAAGCGACTCGTCAGGCGGCTGAGCCGCCTGACGAGTCGCCCCAGTGTGAACCGGGTCTTAGGCTAATTTAAAAACAAGGGGGTTGATTTACTAAAACTGGATTGTAAAATCTGGTGTAGCTGTGCATAGAAACCAATCAGCTTCGAGTGTTTTTTTGTTTGTTTTTTTGTCAAAGCTTGATTGAACAAACTGAAGTTATAAGCTGATTGGGTTGATTTACTAAAACTGGTGCAAAGTCTGGTACAGCCGTGCATAGAAACCAAACAGCTTCCATTTCTTTTTTTTTCTCAAGAGGGGTTGTAAAGGATTTTTTTTCCCCTAAATAGCTTCACTTACCTTAGTGCAGTTCTCCTTCACCTAGCTCATCCTTCCATTTTGCTTTTAAATGTCCTTATTTCTTCTGAGAAATCCTCACTTCCTGTTCTTCTGTCTGTAACTTCACACAGTAAGGCAAGGCTTTCTCTCTGGTGTAGAGAAAGCCTATTAAAGGGAAGAGGGGGCGAGCAGCCAAGTCAGTACACTCTCTACTTTGCAGATAGAGAAAGGAGCTGTGTGTTAGTGGGCGTCCTGACACTCCTGCTCGCCCCCTCCCCCTCCACACCAGGTAGAAAGCCTTGCATTACTGTGTGGAGTTACAGACAGAAGAACAGGAAGTGAGGATTTCTCAGAAGAAATAAGGACATTTAAAAGCAAAATGGAAGGATGAGGTAAGTGAAGGAGGACTGCACTAAGGTAAAGAAAACTATTTAGGAAATGTCTTTTTTCCTTTACAGCCCCTTTAACCACTTCCCCACCGAGCCATAGTAAAATGACATCGGTGGGGACCCTTGGTCCTTCAGACTGGACGTCATATGACGTCCTTGCATTTTCCGGCCACTAGGTGGCGCGCGCGACCCCGCCGCATTCCTCGGGACCCGGTGCGTGTGCCCAGCGGTCACGATGACCGCCGTGCACCCGCGATTGCACCGCAATCACGGCAGAAGCATGGATCTGTGTGTGAGGAGACTGATGTGTGTTCTCCCTCCCCCTAACAGTTAGAACACACCTTAGGTACATATTTAACCCCTTCAGCACCCCCCTAGTGTTAACCCCTTCCCTGCCAGTCACATTTACACAGTAATCAGTGCAGTTTTATAGCACAAATCGCTGTGTAAATGTGAATGGCCCCAAAAATGTGTCAAAAGTGTCCAATGTGTGCGCCACGTCACGGTCACAATAAAAAAAAACGCAGATCGCCGCCATTACTAGTAAAAAAATAAAAAAATGCCATAATTCTATTTCCTACTTTGTAGACGCTAGAACTTTTGCGCAAACCGATTAAATACGCGTATTGCGATATTTTACCAAAAATATGTAGAAGAATACGTATCGGTCTAAACTGAGTAAAGAAAAAGTAAAAAAATAAAAAATGATGATATTTATTAAATCAAAAAGTAAAAAATATTGTGTTTTTTTTTTTCAAAATTGACGCTTTCTTTTGTTTATAGCGCAAAAAATAAAAACCGCAGAGGTGATCAAATACCACAAAAAGCTCTATTTGTGGGGAAAAAAAGGGTGTAAATTTTGTTTGGGAGCCACGTCGCACGACCGCGCAATTGTCATTCAAAGTGCAAATGCCCTGTATGGAAGTGGTTAATTTAACAAACTGAACTGAAGTTAGCAGCTGGTTGGTTTCTATGCAGAGCTGCACCAGATTTTGAACCAATTTTAGTAA
Source organism: Rana kukunoris (assembly GCA_029574335.1). NCBI lineage: Eukaryota > Metazoa > Chordata > Amphibia > Anura > Ranidae > Rana > Rana kukunoris. Next base: position 493,292,615 of record CM056049.1, on the reverse strand, counting down.
ATTAACCCAACGTCCCTAGTACTCCAAATAAACGTGTTCATGTATTTATTGTGAAGAAAGCATTAGATCAGTCATAAGAAACCCATGACATCTGGATTTAGCACCATATGTAGCAAACACTGATTTATTTAGGTCAAGTATCATAAGGAGTGAAGTTTGTTTGGACTTTATTATGTTTTATATATATGGTGTGAAGATAAAATACATGGCTCTGTAATTTTCTGTTGTATCCCTGCTACAAACCAGCTGTTTTTTGGAAAACTCACCATAACCCTACTAAAAAATGTTTCAATCCAAACGGGTTCTGTTTCCACAAAAAGGGCATTTTGTTTGAAACATGTATTTGATTTACACTAGTAATTTGGTGACAAGGAAATGCACGATCCTTAATTATGGGAAACATCAAAAAGCAGATTAGAAGTTGTGCATAGCATTTGGTTGGAATACACAGTCTGCATACGATTTTGAAATAGCATCTGAGGCTTGCAGTTGTAGAACATAGTAGCTGCCCTTTACCTGCATTGGGATGATTTATGTTTATGTGGCTGCATCCTTCTGGAGATAAAAGCAGTCATTGTCGGGGTGGTGTAATGTGACCTCTGTGAAATACATGAAAGTATCAGACTAGCCAAATTTTCTCATTTCAACCCTTGGACTAAATGAGAGACATTTTATAGAACAGTCTCCCCTGCGGGCTATTTTATTCTGACAGGCAGCATCCACTTCTTTCAGAATACTCAAACGGTGAATTCATTTGAATGGCTGATAATTTTCCACCTAGCTCCTTTAACCTCCCTGGCGGTATGATTCTGTCTGGAATTACGTACCAAAAGCGGTACAATTATTTGCATGGAAATTTGGCGTTTTATACTGTAGGCCTGCAATTTTTAGGAAGAACTTGCTTAAATCTGTCCAAACAAGACATCGCTATCGCTCAATTCTGCAAGTGATTAAAATTTATTATCGCTGTTTTCTAGCTGATCTAAAACCATTTTTGACATAAAGGGACACTTTTGGTTGCTATGGGCAATCTACAGTTTCCAGGCAGAAAGAACACTTTTTATTTTATAAAAGAACATGTAGGGCACTGGACAGACCACTAGGGACAAGGGGGTGTGTATTTTTTACATACAGTACTGTAATCTATAAGATTACATTGTACTGTATGTAAAGTGTTTGTTTACTTTTTTGAATTTGGCGCCGTTCTCCGCTTCCGTGCGTCGTAACGTCGCAGGAAACGGAGATCGGCGGCACACGGGGACGCTGTGTGAATCGAGCGAGCACCCGCTCGCTCACACAGCGGGGATGCATCGCTGGATCCAGGAAGAAGGTAAGCCAGCGCGCGCTGCAGGCTCTGCATGGCTACCCCGAGCGTGACTCGGGGATACCGTTCTTAGCAGAAAAAACCCACCCCGAGTCACGCTCGGGGATACCGCGAGGGAGGTTAACAAAAGTTGATTGAAAAAAATACTTTTGTTGAGCAGGGTGGTGTATGAATCTGCCAATATAAGTGAGTGATTTATGGCAGGCTTAACTTTAAAACATTAATGCCGCGTAACACACGATCAGAATTTCAGACAAGAAAAGTTCAAAGTGGGCTTTTGGTCGGAAATTCCGACAGTAAAAATTTGAGAGCTGGTTCTCACATTTTCTGAGGGAAAAGTTCTTGTCGGAAATTCCGATCGTCTGTATGCAATTCCACGCACAAAAAAACAAGCAAGTTCTGAATCGATTGGACGCATGCTCGGAATCATTGAACTTCATTTTTCTCGGCTCGTTGTAGTGTTGTACGTCACCAGGTTCTTGATGGTCGGAATTTCAGACAACATTGGTGTGACCGTGTGTATGCAACACAAGTTTGAGACAAAATTACGCCAGGAAAAAATCCACAATTTTCTTGCCGGGTTTTCCCATCGTGTGTACGCAGCCCAATGAGAGTAAAAATATTATTATTGGTGCTGGGTTAACTTTCAGGTACAGTATGCACAGCTAACCACTGGGGTGTAGCAGCCTGATTTGCATGGCATTGGCTGAGAGCTGTGACCGGTGTGTTCTGGTGGGGGTGGGGGGCAGTCCCCCTGTCGGAACACAATAGCTGTTGTGTCATGTTTGAGTTTTTTTTGTAATTGAATGTTTTGTAATTTGTCACAGATTAATAAAAAATATATATATATTTTTGAAAATGGTTTCTGTATAGAAGTCAATGCAAGTCGCCCCGAATCGCCCCTGAAGTCGTACAAGAACCTTTTTCTAAGTTGGTCCTATTAGAATGGTTCTATTGAATAGAATAGGAAGCGACTTGTCAGGCGGCTGAGTCTCCTGACGAGTCGCCCCTGTGTGAACCGGCTCTAAAATGAATAAAAAGGTATTAAACAACAAAAATCAAACAGTAGCTCAGTGAGGGAGATCGCTGTACTACTTCAGGTAGTTAGTACAGTGGCTCCTCCTGAGCTCTTAAGGTTTTTCCCTATGACTTCTTGTCCTAGACCAGAAACCAGGAAGCAACTGAAAAAAAAGTTTAAAACAAGTAAATATAACATACTTTCCTATCAATTTACTAATGCTAGTGATTAAAAATGTTTTAAATGGTAAAATACAGATATTTGTATATGTTTTTTATTATTTGGGTATTGATGAGGGGTTAGAGCCACTGTCAGATTATTTACTGGTGTCTGTGTTCAATTTCTATAATTGTCCTAGTCACCAGTGTCACTGGGAATAAAAGTGAGGATTTAAGTTGCCTACAGAACAGAAATCGAGAGGAAACCTTCCAATTGAGACAATTGTTCCCATGACAACTGTCTAAGAGAGGATTTCCCTCACATTCAAAAATCATTCTCACTTCCTGTTGAGTCTACGGCCCAGGAAATGAAGGGAAATCTCTTTGAATTTCTGATTTTTTTATCTAATAAATAAATTTACTATTGTCTTATTTCTGAAAATGAATACATACATACCGTACATACATAGTCATTTACTGGCTGTCTTATTCATTGGCCTGTTCCAAAACAGTCAGAGCTTTTCCAATGACTTCCTGTCAGACTGGCAATATTATTTTTCATTAATTGTGCTAGCAGTGCTGAGCTGGAACTTTGGCTTCAGAAAGGAAGTTCCACACATAATGTTACAGGCAGCTTTGTGATATCTAGCAGAAGGGAAATGTGCATGCTTTTTAATTGGCAGCAAAATCAGTGGGCGACGGAAAGGAGTCAAAAGGGCAACAGACGTGACAGATGAAAATGTCTTCCTTTTTGCCTTTGAAAACATTTGAGAAATGAATATTGGAATGATGCAGGCTACAGAGCCAATTCATAACAGGTGTGCCCTGTTAGGCTTTTCTTTTAAAAATCCATAAAAAAAGAATATTTCTATTTTTCACTAGACATTCTAATTGTAGTATGATGTTTATGGTATGGCCAGGATCAGCAGACTGTTCATAAAATGCTCCAACTGTCTGCCTTTGAAACTCGTTTGTGTGCAACTTGTAGTAGCACTTTCTCTTATTTTATAGCTTAACAACCCATATAATATATGTTGAGCACAGACAGAAAAGCGAAGGGCAGATAGTGGGTGTGTTTGGTTTCATAATCCTTTTGGCATAGAATGACTAGGAATGAATTCAGCTGAACAATGTTAACCCTGTACTTACAAAGGTACGTGATGGTGTTCTTGTTTTGTTCATTTGGTTTGGTTAGGAAGTTTTGTTCTGGGCCTGCATTATAAGATCACTTGCATACTTGCCAAGTCAGGAATAAAAACAGCTTTTTTATATTGATGGTATTTGATATTGGTTTCATTTGACTAACTCACTGAAACAGAAATTATGGCAAGAATCTCTCACTGTTGAAAAGGAATACAACATATCACAAGAGACTTTAGGAACTTCAAATGTACAGTCTGGAGGAAAGAAGGGAAAGGGCAAGATGTAACCGAATCCTTTAAATACATCAAAGAGGATGAATAAGGTTTAGGGGGGAAGTTTTTTTTTTTTTGAACATGAAGTTAAGATCAAGAACATGGGAAGATGACTAGCAGGAGGAAAGTTCAAAACTAATCCTAGAAAGTTTTCTGAAAGAGTAGTTAATTGACTCACTACCTCTGCTGGAGGAAGTATCAACTGTATTAGATTCAACCATCATTTAAACTAGGGTTGTCCCGATACCACTTTTTTAGGACTGAGTACAAGTACCGATACTTTTTTTCAAGTAGTCGCCGATACCGAATACCGATACTTTTTTTAAATGTGTCCCCAAATGCAGCCATGTCCCCCACATATTGCAGCCATGTCCCCCCACATATATTGCAGCCATGTCCCCCCACATATATTGCAGCCATGTCCCCCCACATATTGCAGCCATGTCCCCCCCACAGATGCAGCCATGCATGTCCCCCACATATGCAGCCATGTCCCCCACAGATGCAGCCATGCATGTCCCCCACAGATGCAGCCATGTCCTGTCCCCCACAGATGCAGCCATGTCCTGCCCCCCACAGATGCAGCCATGTCCTGTCCCCCACATATGCAGCCATGTCCTGTCCCCCATATTGCAGCCATGTCCTGTCCCCCATATTGCAGCTATGTCCCCCATACCTGTAGTAGTAGATATGATGCTGCCGCATACCGCCGCGTTAATCCACCTGCATTAGAGCGCGCATTACAAGCTTTCGTTTGAATACTTGTAATGACGGCACGCCATGTATAGACACTCCCCTTCTCGGGATTGGACGGATCTGTCCAATCCCGAGCAAGGGGGAGTGTCTATACATGGATCCGTGCATAGACACTCCCCCTTGCTCGGGATTGGACAGATCCGTCCAATCCCGAGAAGGGGAGTGTTTATACATGGCGCGTCGTCATTACAAGTATTCAAACGAAAGCTTGTAATGCGCGCTGTAATGCAGGGGAATTAACGCGGCGGTAGGCGTATTCTATTTAGGTATCGGGGGTATTTGCGGGAGTACAAGTACTCCTGCAAATACTCGCTATCGGGACAACCCTAATTTAAACATAAATCTATACTCAGACAAAAAAAATGTAATATATATAATTATTAAATAATGAAGCAGACTTGATGGACCTCTTGGTCTTTATGCTGCCATCACTCATCGATGTTTCTAAAAGTGCTATAAAAAGCCAGGGTCTGACTCTAGTTGTAATTGAAAATAATCTGCCCTATGCAATGGTTTTGTAAAGAGCAGCCAGATGGTTTTGGTACCTCGCCGACGGTCCTTGCTCCTCCCCTGTTGAGTGTCCACCATAGCATGCTTCTTGCTATGGAGGCACTTGAGCAGGCTAGCTCCATTCACAGACAGAGCATGACTCGGGCCCCCCACTCTCTCCCCATTTGCTCACTGGCTGTGATTGACAGCAGCAGGAGCAAATAGCTCCCATTGCTGTGTGAGCCAATGTGGAGAGAGACCCAGGAGAGCCACTGCTCTCATGCACATCACTGGATCAAGATGGGGCTCAGGTAAGTATAAGGGGGGGCAGGGGGGATATATATGAACCCAGAAGGTTTTATACCTAAAAGGGATTGTAAAGGTAGAATGATTGTTTTATCTACTGTTTACCTCAGCCCTTTCAATACTTTCCCGAGCTCCATCTCGATCCAGCAATGTCCACTAATGCCTTGGTCATCCGGGACTCTCCCTTCTGATTGGCTGGGGCACAGCAGTGGCAACATTTGGCTCCCGCTGCTGTCAATCAATCTTAGTTAACCAATGTGGAGAGAAAGGGGTGGGGCCTAGGCAAGGCTCTGTGTCTAAATGGATACACAGAGCTGCGGCTCCGCTCAGGTGCCCCAATAGCCAGCTGCTTGCTGTGGGGGCACTCAACAGGGGTAAGTGGCCAGGAGCCTTAGCCAGGGACCCAACAAGAGGAGGATTCTGTGAAAAACCACTCTACAGAGTAGGTAAGTATAAGATGTTTTTTATTTTATTAGAAAAAAAAAAGACTTTACAACCACTTTAACTGGTTAACGACTGCCGCATGTATATATACGTCCCTGCCTTTGGTGCAGGCCGGGGGTCCGATCGGGACCCCCCCACTACATGCGGCGGTCGGAAACCCGCAGTGAGCGATCCGGGACGAAAGCGCGGCTATTCGTTTCTAGCCGCCCCCTCGCGATCGCTCCCCGGAGCTGAAGAACGGGGAGAGCCGTATGTAAACACGGCTTCCCCGTGCTTCACTGTGGCGGCAGCATCGATCGAGTGATCCCTTTTATAGGGAGACTCGATCGATGACGTCAGACCTACAGCCACACCCCCTACAGTTGTGAACACACACAGGGAACACATAACCCCGGGGCTTAAGTGGTTAAAGAGGAACTGCAGTGTGCTCACATAATTTGCCATTCATCAGTTTTCATATTATTTTATATATACTCTAAAGACATGCTGGTAGGTAATCAGATCCTGTCCAAATTGGCCCTAGTATATGTATGAATGTGTGTGGAGGGCCTTAGGTTATAAGCTCCTTGAGGATAGGGACTGATGTGAATGTATAATGTATATGTAAAGCGCTGTGTAAATTGACAGCGCTATATAAGTACCTGGAATAATAATAATATATACAGTATACTGTGATTCTATGCTTGCCAAATATGCTGCAGAAATCTCCCTCCACTGAGTCTGGCTGCATCCATTTCAACTGTGGGCAGCTGTAGCTGCTGCCTGTTTACTTCCTGGATTTACACAGACACACAGCTCTAGCTCTACAACTCTCATTGGCCCTCTTATGACTCCCCCTCTCTTTCTGGCAAATTCTCATGAGAGAGAGAGAGAGAGCTGTGCATGATGTCATAAGCCTAGGCTAATGACCAGACACTAACAAAGAAGTAGGCTGTATAAGGTATTTACTGGTAGAATTTTTTTTTTTTTTACTATTCAAAGTTAAAACAACAAGGGCAGAAGATTTAATAGATGGAAAGGTGAAAAGATGACTGAAGGTCCGCTTTAATGCAGTGAATGCCTTCAGCCTTTAGAACCAGTTTAAAAAGATAAACTGGACCTGGGTTCTTTGTCAGCCACATTCATGGGGACTTTGTTTTTCCTAATGGAACTAAACAGAAGCTGACTGAATACTGCATGCATAGATGTCTGACACTTGAAGCTAATTGGTAGGACAGTAGAACTATGACCTTAAAGATTGCACTTGAAATCCAAGTGAGCATTGTGTGGATGCAAAGGCTGTCTACCAGTTATAAGCAGATCAAGCACAATGTGCAATATAGTGCTAGTTTTTAAAGAATTCACACTGTGTTTGCTTTTCCTTATTTGAATCTTAGCCAGGTGCCTAATTGTGCATTATTGGTTTTGTGTTTTCATCAACTTGACTTTTGTTTTATTGAAGATGATGAGCCAACAAGCTCACAGTAGCTTTCATAGTCAAGAGAAACCACAAGAATCACTTAGTGGCTAGTGTTATGTATTTACGTTATAAACTGGTGCTGAAGTGAACAGAATAGAGTTACAGTCAGGATATTGTGTTTCATGAGCAGCAGCAGCAGCTTTGGGCTAGCTTGTGGAAAAACAGTTTAGATGTGCAAACTGTGAATTCATTTGAGAAAGCATGATTTTGTTTTTACTCAGACTGAATGGGTGCCTTATTCTTGCAAGAAAAGTAGTTTTCTAAGTGGGTTTAAATGTAGTTTCTGCATAATAGCAATGAGAAAAGTGAGCATGTAGGATTTCTTTCAGTTTATAGTCTTGAAACAGAGGGTGTGTGTATTGGTTATGCAAAACAGTAAGTGGGGTTAGAAAGTAGTGCAGTCATATATTATACTTATTCCCAGTCTGTCAGAGATTTTGTGCATGTATTCTGCATTCTGGGCATTCATCGCTGAATGCTTAAGGCCCTAAATGCATTTTCCTTTTGGTACAGCGTTCAGCCCCTCCAGCTGCAGTGCATTTCAGTCTTCCATTGAGTCCGGGTTTACACTGATACGACACGACAGTTATACGACTTTCATCCTACTTTGCTCTGGGACATCAGTCCTACATCGGTCCTACATTGGCCCTACATCCATCCGACTTGAATGAACAGGATACTACTATGATCCGACTTTGTGATAGTCTGACTTCTTCTTTGACCAATCAAAACAATCCCAGACTGAGATAAATTCCTTTTACTGCTGCTGTAATCACATGTCATATGTCAAAAGTCGGATGGTAAGGACAAGGCTCCTACTTTGATCCGACTTCAATGATATTCAATGGGCTGAAGTAGGATCAAAGTCGGACCAAAGTAGTACAGGGAGTATATCCAAAGTTGGACCGACTTGTGTCGAACCAGTTAAGGCCCCTTTCACACTTGTGTGACTTCGCTGCGATTCGTGGCCACAATTTTGACAAGACAGTCATACGATTGTGGATCAAGCTTTGCCCCACAACTTGAAGTACGACTTCAATGAGCAGGGACGTGACTTTGATCCCCCAATAGTTAGAAGACCCCCGGAGCTGACTAATAAATTATTTTAAAAACCTGTGTAGTGTGTTTAGTTTTTTAACACTCTTCCTTCACATGAATGGGTAGGGGTACGATGTACCCCATACTCATTCACCTAGGGTGGGGGCCCGGGATCTGGGGGCCCCCTTATTAAAGGGAGTTCCCAGATTCCGATAAGCCCCCCGCCTGCAGACCCCGACAACCAACGCCAGGGTTGTTGGGAAGGGGCCCTTCTCCTCATCAACACGGGGGCAAGGTGCTTTGGGGAGGGGGGTGCAGGGCCCCCCTAACCCAAAGCACCCACCCCCCATGTTGAGGGCATGTGGCCTGGTACAGCTCAGGAGGGGGGATGCTCGCTCGCGTCCATCCCCTTTTCGTGACCGGCCGGGCGGCGTGCTCGGATAAGTGTCTGGTATGGATTTTTTAGGGGGGAGCCCACGCCGAAGGGCCCGGTATGCTCATGAAAGGGGATGTAAAGGTTTGTTTTTTATTTTCTAAATAGATTCCTTTAAGGTAGTGCATTGTTGGTTCACTTACCTTTTTCTTCGATTTCCCTTTTAAATGTTCTTTTTTTGTCTAAATTTCTCATTTCCTGTTTCTTCTCAGTAAGCTTGCCCCCATCTTCCGAGCAGGGATGTAGTCCCAAGAGAGGGGGCGAGTACACTGACTAACCCACAGCCAGAACGGTTTGGATGCTGGGGGCAAGCTTACTATGGAGGATCACGAAGTGAGAAATTCAGACAAAGAAAAAAAACATTTAGAAGGGAAATTGAAGGAAAAGGTAAGTGAACCAACAATGCACTAGCTTAAAGGAACCTATTTAGAAAATAAAAAGCAAACCTTTACAACACCTTTAAAGCTACTGAAGGCATTACAACGCAATAAACATAGACATAGACATTTCATTCTGATACAGCTACAGCATCAAACCTTGTTCAAGTATCACCTTTTTTTATCTGTGCTTCTCTTATTACCCTTCTATATTTATCCATCCCCTAAAATATTTTGTCTTTATTTAGGTGTACACTTAACATTTGTATTAATGGCACTTGAGGAGATTATTTTCGAGTACCTTAATTTTGTTGGCAGGACATCCTATGTTCCTGGACCAGACCCCTTGCAGTCACAGGGCCTGTGTGTATATTTTTTCATTGCCTAGTTTCCAGCACTGCAGCATAGAGAAGCTGTGAGGAGCTAAAAAAAAAACATTATGAAGGCTCAAACAAAAAGTGATATTTGGAAAGGACCATAGATGCTTGAATAATGTGCTTGGAAGCAGCAAGTGTGGGGTGTGTCTTGTAAACCAGTTGTTGGAATGGATTTGTGGGACATTTCAGCTACTGTTATTTGCTGAGATATGACTGAAAATGGCAGCTAGACATGATATGTATTGGAAACCGTAATTGCACAGATATATTACTGTAATAGGCTGGTGGACTTTTGAATGAGGCTTCTTAAAACAATGTGGCAAAGGTAGGAAATGCGCTGTGAGATAAAAATAAATAAAAGTTCCAGTAATGCTTGGTTTAGATTTGGGGAATGTAAGTTAATGGATGCAAGTTTATTTATTTTAATTAATCAGCACTGATGTGCTCTGTCTGCAGAGCACAAGTTCCTGGATCACAGACAATGTTGGCATTGGCTTCATATGCGTTGCTTCGTTTCGGCATTAATTACCCTTAGGCTTCTAAATAAAAAAAGATGCAGCTGCCTGCCTGGTGCCAGTGCCATAGATCACATGTTTTTTTGTGTAAATATAGTCTGCATTTATCTTAATAATGCTATCTGTGATCCTCCTGAATTCAGCAGTGAGCACATCTCAACAAGCAAAGGTACTCTGGTTCATGTGAATTGTGGCAGATGAAATGAGCTGCAGCTAAGACTAGTGTTGAATATTTATTATTATTATTATTTTTGCTCTCTTTAATTGTCTACTCAAAACAAATCTGCAGAAAGGGGCGTAGCCGCATGATGGCAGAGTAAGGTCCTATCCTTCTTTGACCCACCAAGCAGTCTGAACCAGGGCTCAACAAAATCCGGGCACAGGTCGCAATTGTGACCTGGCGCCCTTGCCCGCCAGTAGTTAAGGCCGCGGCCTCAATTACCGGACGTGCGGGTCCGCTGATGGAGGCGATCGCGCTGGGGGGGCGCACAAAAGCACAGTGTGCGCCCCCACCGCGCGATCGCGGCGGGGCCCGCGTAGGCCAGTAATTGTGGCCGCAGCTTTGCGCAATCTGCCATTTGGTGGTGGCCGCTGGCATTACAGGTAAAACAGCATGTGTAATTCTAACACCCTAGAGAATAAAATGGCAATCGTTGCAATACTTTCTGTCACGCCTTATTTGCGCAGCGGCCCTACAAGCGCACTTTTTTGGGGAAAAAATACACCTTTAGTTAAAAAATAAGACAAGAGTAAAGTTATCCCATTTTTTTTTTATATTGTAAAAGATAATGTTACGCCTAATAAATTGATACCCAACATGTCACACTTCAAAATTGCATCGTGGAATGCCGACAAACTGTTACCCTTTAACCACTAGAGGTCCGCGCTATTGACAGAATACGTCAACAGCGCGGACCTGTTGTTGTCAGCAGTTTAGACATTAATGGCTGTGTGTTGAGTTATTTTGAGGGGACAGCAAATTTACACAGTTATACAAGGTGTGCACTCACTAATTTACATTGAAGCAAAGTGTAATTCCTTCAGTGTTGTCTCATGAAAAGATATAATAAAATATTTACAAATATGTGAGGGGTATACTCACTTTTGTGAGATACTGTGTGTGTGTGTGTGTGTGTATATATATATATATATATATATATTTTTTTTTTTAACCACTTGCTGACCGCCCACCGTCGTTCTACGTCGGCACTTTAAAGATGGATATCTCGGTAACGGCAGCAGCTGCTGCCACAATCGAGATATCCATCTCTTCAGTGGGGGCCGGTCAAACGATAATGGCGGTCTCCGGAACGGATTCGCCGTTATCGGTGGTGGGCGAGGGCCCCCCCTGCTGCGCTCCTGCGCCCTCCGCCGCTTACCGGAGCCGTCGGTACCGGCGGAGGCGATCGGGTCCTCTCCCGTACTCAGTGGGGATGCGAGTGAGGGAAACATTTCCCCGTAGCTCTGCTGGGCGGAAGTGACGTCAAAACGTCAGTCCCGCCCAGCGTCTTAAAGAGACATTTTTTTTTGCATTTAAGCCTTTATATAAGATCTTTGGTCTTTTTGACCCCAGATCTCATATTTAAGAGGACCTGTCATGCTTTTTTCTATTACAAGGGATGTTTACATTCCTTGTAATAGGAATAAAAGTGATCATTTTTTTTATTTTAGTGTTAAAAATTGGTAAAATAAATAAAAATAAATACGAAAACAAAAACGATTTTTTTTTAAATCGCCCCGTCCCGATATTGCAATGACTGCCATTTTATTCTCTAGGGTGTTAGAAAAAATATATATATAATGTTTGGGGGTTTTAAGTAATTTTATAGCAAAAAAAAATGTTTTAGTCTCGTAAACACCGAATCTGAAAAACAGGCTCGGGCTTAAGTGGATAATTATATATATATATATAATTATCCACTTAAGCCCGAGCCTGTTTTTCAGATTCGGTGTTTACGAGACTAAAACATTTTTTTTTGCTATAAAATTACTTAAAACCCCCAAACATTATATATATATTTTTCTTCCAATACCTGAGTAAACAGTAGCTTTAACTGTACAGAATATAAGACCTATGGAATCTGTCACCTTTGTAAATCAGAGATATACAGAATGTTATCATGTAGGTATTTATGTGAAAAAGCAGAAAATTGATGGTTATCACATAACCTAACATATTTTTTTAGGTGCACTGAACAGGAAAACTTTGCACAGCCAAAGAATGAAAATAGAAACAGGTTCTCGGTAGAATGTCAGTTTATTGGGAGTTCAGTTCCCAGCTCTCAGCACTTGCTGTATTATCCTCTCTGCAGGTGGAAGCCAGGGTCTTTTTCCTGCAGCTTGGGACAACATCTGCAACCTCACAGCGGGACATTAACTGTCCAGTGGCCAGCTGGCAATACATGCTGAATAGTCCATTTTTAAACAGATCACTTGAACCCCACTGTGTAAAAATAAAACATATCCACTTGTATAATAAAAATAAGCAAATAGTGTTTTAATTTTAAAGTGGAACTTTTTAACAACTTGATTAAAAATAATGGCCCAGATTCACATACAATTAGATTTGCGTAGAGTATCAGAAATACACTATGCCGCCGTATTTTACCTGGCTCTACGTGGAATCCCGGTAGATTTTGTCCTGTAAACTATGGCGGCGTAGTGTATTTCTCCCGGCGCAAGCCATCTACGTGAGTAGGGGGCGTGAAGCATTTAAAATAGGCGCGTTCCCGCGGCGATCGAACTGCGCATGCTCCGTTCAGAAATTTCTCGCCGTGCATTGCGCGAAATCACGTCGTTACGTCATTCGTTGTTTGAGTAGCGCCGTTTACGGACATTCCTATTCCCGAACGAGTTACGTAAAAAAAAAAATTAAATTCGACACGGGAACGACGGCCATACTTAACATGGGCTACGCACCGTTCGCGATTGCGAAGACCACTCGTATCTTCGTGGATCGCCGTAAAAAGTAATTTGCATATCCCGACGCTGAAAACGACGCGGACTCCTCCCAGCGGCCGCAAAAATATCGCAGCGTAGATCCTCTCGGATCGAAGGCCGAAGCCGCCGTATCATGGTTTGAGGATTCAAACTAGTGATACGGCGCGCAAAATTTGAAATTACTCCTGTCTAACACCAGTTAGACAGGCGTAATTGCTCTGTGAATCTGGGCCAATGTTCTTTAGCAAGGAGCATACATTCCACATAAATAATTATGCTACCAAAATGAGTGTGTGCTGTAAATTGCCTCCTTTTGCTGAAGCCCAGAGCCCCTGAACAGCAGTAAATCCTTAGACTCTCAGTAGATTGGCCTCTACATTTTCGGCATTAAAAATCGAGAGCAACTGAGCATGTTCAGAGCAGGGTGAGACAGTGTACAAAGACCCATTTAAAAATAGCTTTACATGCAAAAGTGGACAGCATGGAGTTATCTAGCAAGTGAAGTTCCAGCCGTTTCTGTGTTTTTTAAAAGTCAGCAGATAGAAAAAGTGTAGCTGCTGGCTTTGAATGAACACACACTCACCTGTTTCACGATCCAGTGATATGGCCGCACGAAGCCTCGGTTCTCTCGCGCATACTCGCAGGGCCGGCATCACTTCTGTAGGCACACGGCTTCACAGCCGGGTGCATGGGTCGCACTGCACGTCCTAAATGGCCGGCATTACCTGTGAGGTATCCCAGAAAATTGCAGGAAGGGGCATGTCAGAGGGTCAGGAGTCCTTAAAGCGGAAGTTCCACTTTTGGGTGGAACTCTGCTTTAATGTTTTGTCTAAAGTTCCACTTTAACACTACTAATGTTTACAGGAAATTACAGCTCCTTTGGCTTCACATAAATTCCACTGTTCAATAATTTCAATTAATGGAATGGCAAAGCGTGTTTTAGAAAGCCATAGATAATCTGTAAGAAGGATGGTCCATTCATACCAGCAACTGTGCTAGAATGTAGCCGTTGGTTTGCGTTAGAATGACCAACCCAATAGTGGCACACCTCATTGTTTCTTTTTATTTATTTTTATTGGCTGCAGCATGTTGCAAGGTGGTGGAATGTGTTGCACACCCTATACGCTTTCAGTGCACATAATTGCAATGCAGCAGCATTAACTGGCCTGGTAGGAGAAAAGGCATTTTGCCTTGTTTTGCAGTGGGACTGCACTGAAATAGCTGCTCCACCCAGTACTAACACATCTGGCGTGGAATGGGCCTAAATAGTTGTATAGATTTCTCTTGATTTCAGGGTAGTGAAATCTGTCTGGCTATTAAATTCTAGCAGCTGTCTCCCAAGACTGTATGAATAACCGAGTAGTGACTAAATCTGGCTCAGGTTACTGCTCAGGTCCACCCTGCTCCTTCAATTTTTCAGTTAAAGGTTGTGGAGCCAAGCCAGGTGGTGTTGACAGGGCCACCCATGGCTTGAATAAGCCAAGATGTGGGCCATGTATGATAAGCTTAAAGTGGGGGTAAACTCCCATGCATGATATTTACAGAACCTATAGGTAAGACTTAACATAGGCTTACCTATAGGTTTTGTAAATATCTCCTAAACAGTACACATTTAGGATATATTTACAGTACCTATAATGTGCACTGTTTAGGAGACATTTACTGTACATGTAGCTGGTGACATCACTGGCCCATGTGCTCTGAAGGAACGGCTAAGCCCTGCCGGTCCTTCAGAGTACTGTGCAGTTCCTGCGCGCATGTGAGGGAGTGACGTCATTGCGGCTCTGGCCACTCACACAGCCGGAGTCCGCAAACCCTGAAGGAAGACTGCGTGAAGATGGCAGCGCCTTAAACGGTGACAGCGTAAAACAATCCCATAGCCAAAATAGGAAGTGAAAGGAAATCCCTTGCTTGTCACAGGGGTCATCAGAACTAGTGTCCCTGCTGTAAGATACTCCTCTGTTTTAGCCATTGAAGAATGAATTTGCACATTGGAGGGCTGACTGTGATTCCATCTGCTGCACGTGGAGGTGCTCACCATAGAAAAGTAGTTGTGGGTAAGGATAAACTTTATCAGCTGAATAATTTGTTTCAGTTCCTGAAAATACTGTAGACAGGCTGGACTACCCTCATTATGGATAATACTGTATTGTTTGCATGTGCAATATTATTATTATTTTTTTTTTATATATATTTTTTGCAACATATTTGTTAAGTCTGTCTATATTATGAAAAATGCATTTCTGTATCCTATCCTTTCCCTGACTTTTCAATCTTTATTTTGTAGGTTGCACGGAATTCGGGACATTTTTGCTTTTCATTCTCTGAACTTCAAATAAAATGAGCAACTACAGTTTATCTCTGGTTGGCCCAGCTCCCTGGGGCTTTAGACTTCAAGGTGGCAAAGACTTTAACATGCCTCTCACTATCTCCAGGGTAAGCATAACTGATATCAGTAGTGTGTGTTTTGATGTCATGTACGTCATACATCACATTGCTTCAGAGTGGTACTGTTATTTATAGCACTGCTTACATGTGGCAGTCAAGTAAAACTATGATTTACTATTGCAGACACAAGGTAATGACATGAACAAAGCATAAAATAATATATATTTTTTTTCTTTTCCATTGAGGGACACAGGAATTCAGAAACATGTGGGTTATACTGCGCTTCCAGCTGATTGAAACGCTATAAGCCACTTCCCATATAACCCATACTCTACCCAGCTTTTATGCTAGTGTCATAGGAAATTGGGACAAAAATTCTAACTATTTGCTAGCCTTCTTTGCTTAATGGAATTTTTTTTCTTGGCGACTCCAGTCAAGATTCCTTACTACATTGCTACTTAAACTGCTCTGCATAGTAGATTGGCGCTTCCTCATCGTTAACTTTGGAGGCCGTACTCGGATCCTGTTTCCAACTTTCCAGCCTGAAGGAAGCACCACTGCTGGCCACTGCTGGCCTAAGGGTGACTTGATTCCTTCGGGACGTATTTAAACTCCCTCAGCACAAGCTTCCCAGGTTTTTGAGTGCTTGAGGCCCTCACTCTGACCATTACTGCTGTGTGGAAGCAACATTTCTTCATAAGTTGAGTTGAGTTGAGTTGAGGTGCACTTTCTATAGCGTGGTCAATTACCCCGGAGGATCCCGACACGCACAGAGCACAGCTATCTGATCACCACAATATAAAATGCATATATACACAATAAAAATCATACAAAAGTCAATGATTAGAAATAAAACAATTAAGATCAAACTCTACGTTTAAACCCACCGGGGTATAAGTTGCCTGATGAAATTACCCTTTCGCCAGTGTTTATTAATCTTTTCTATACACCAATTTTAATCCTTTAGGGTTCCTATTATGACATATCCTAAAATGTTTTCAGACTGGGGTTGAATTACTAAAACTGGAGAGTGCAAAATCTGGTGCAGCTGTGCATGGTGGCCAATCAGCTTCTAACTTCAGCTTGTAGAATTAAGCTTTGACAACAAACTTGGAAGCAGATTGGTGTTTATGCAGAGCTGCACCAGATTTTACACTCTCCGGTTTTAGTAAATCAACCCCTATGTGTCTTGACGCCCCTTTTAATGGTGTTGACATGTTCTCCCAACCTAATATGCAGGGGCCTGGATGTTGACCCTACCAACTTTTGTTTCTCAGCATTAGAAGTATGCATGAGGATGCCTGTCATGAGGGGTGTGGATGTTACTGGGCTACTCCTGTGCTGGGAAGACACTGGCAGAAAAATTACAACCTATATGTTTGTACATGCAGA
Source organism: Rana kukunoris (assembly GCA_029574335.1). NCBI lineage: Eukaryota > Metazoa > Chordata > Amphibia > Anura > Ranidae > Rana > Rana kukunoris. Next base: position 493,275,786 of record CM056049.1, on the reverse strand, counting down.
GAAAAAAGGTGTGATTCTTTAAATGGGCTATAATTGGGCATAAAATGAATTTGCTTACATAGCAGCCATACAGACCAGTGTCCTCACATCATACTCTCAGCATTTATAGTCTCAATGCAGAATTCAAAAGGCAAGTCGCAGCATCAACCTACTGACTATTCCACATCATTATAAACAGTATTCCACACATACAACATCATGTGAAGTAAGGATTCTCTTTTTGTGCCTCTTCACTGCATTCTTGTAAGATAGGGGTTAATTAGTTAAAGGCAAATCCACTTTGCACTGCAAGTGCACTTGGAAGTGCAGCAGCTTTAGATCTGAAGGGAAGATCTGAAATGAGGGGAAGCTCTGCTGATTTTATCATCCAATCATGTGTAAGCAAAAATCCTGTTTTTTATTTTCCTTGCATGTCCCCCTCGGATCTACAGCGACTGTACTTGCAGTGCAAAGTGGATTTGCCTTTAGTAAATAAACCCCAATGTCCTATTACTGAACACTGCTTATAAATAGATGACTTTAGTATATATGCACAGGTATCTTTTCTGTTACCTTAGAAAATGTATTTCTTAATGAGATATTGTTGAAGTTGTTCTATTGTATAAAGTACTTAAGAGTTAACAGCTTGTATAATCTGGTTCTGGGTTTACAATTTACTATTGAGAATGAGGACATTCGTCATTTGCCAAGTAAATGGGATTAGTCTGAAATCATTGGTTCTTGAGCAGGAACAATCACCTCTCTTGTTCAGTTTACTTTTCCTACATAAATTGGAAAATGTGTCAGACATATGAATAATTTATGCAATTTTTTGAAATGCCTTGATGCAAAATGTTTTACATTTTACTTTTATGTTCCATGGAACAGCCTGCTATTATTGTTTCCATGTCATCACTGCTTGCTATAAAGAATTCAGAAGCTGTAAACAGATTAGTTGATCTTGTCAGCTATTCTGACCTCAGAAATCCTTAAGTATTTGCTAATTAAATGGTTACACAGTCTTAAAGTGACCCTAAACTGAGAAAGTAGGCAAAGTAACGTTGAAGCTATGCAGCACCCCCCACCTGCAAAAAAAAACGATGCCTTACTCTGCTTTTTCAGCCCCATAGGGATAGACATACTTCTGACTTAACAATGCTTGGACCTGGCAACACTGATAATCAGCCGTGTTAGACCCGTCTCCCGGAAGTGGGAAAGAGGACCTGTCTAAAACAAGTCCCCCCCCCCCCCAAAAGGTGTCAAATGTGGCACCAAAGGTGGGGGGCAGGCTAAAAAGCGGAAGTTTTACTTTTGGGTGGAACTCCACTTTAAGCATATTGCATATATTAGTATAGAGCATACCCTTTAAATAAAACATAATTTGCCCTGTACAGATTTCAAAGCAAGACACATTTCACATCTGACACAAGCCTTTCCAGAGTCATTAAAGTCTTAGGCCCCGTACACACGGCAGAGAACCTTGACTGGCGGAACACATGGTTCCGCCCGTCGAGGTTCTCGCCCGGCCGTCAGATTCGGCGACCAGCCCGTCGGGAAAGGCGACGAGCCATTCATCCCGACGGGCCGTCGAGCAAATAGAGAACCTGCTCTCTATTTCGGCTCAACAGCATTGCCGATGGGATGCTCGCAGAATCCGTACACACGGCCGAGGTTCTCGGCAGAATCAGGATGCCAGCGAGGTTTTCGCTGGTTTCTGCCGAGAACCTCGGCCGTGTGTACGGGGCTTCAGCGCTATAGACGGTTTTCTTTTAGGATTGCTAGATAGTTCCTACCTTGTCACTTTTGTATGTATGTGTGTATATTTATAGTATGCTATACACAGATGGTAGTGAAGGTGACAAAGCATATGTCAAGACACAATACAATTTTTTTTTTTATATACATGAATTTTTATACCTTTAAACATGCTGCATGTGCAGAGAAATAGCTGGTGTGCCAGAAATATAGTGTGCTCCTACATTCCTCTTTGACATGACAACAACATGTGGGATAAGTAGTGCTGTCCCTGGGGACAACTCTCCTGTGACTGTTTTGCTAACCGACTAATTTTTTCCAGTGGAATTGTTAGCGAGTGAGCTACCTCAGCAAGGGAGTGATGCCATTAGGGTGTGTGTGGTTCTTCTGCTGTTGTTGTATTGCCAATGGCAGAATCTCCTACTGTTGCCTTAAAGCGGTTGTATCCCCTCTGATACTACTTGCACCTACAGGTAAGCCTACATTAAGGCTTACCTGTAGGTGCTTGCAATATCTCCTTAACCTGCATGGTTAAGGAGATATTTGCAGAAAATCGGGCACCGATGTCTACGGTGCATGCGCGCCGTAGACAAGGCGCAGGCACACTGAGCGCGCTGGGTCTTTAATGTGAAAGTGCCATTAAAATTGCGTGGGGATCGCGCCGGTTCAGCGCGCATGCTCCAGTCACAGTGCTGGAGCGGCGATACCTGGAAGCCACTCCAGGTATCATGGCGGCGGCAGAGGAGAGGAACGAGGGTTGCTGCGAGCGCTTCAATCTAAGGTAAGTAATTCATAATGACCTAGTATGCTAGTCATACTAGCTTATTATGCCTTTGTCTTGCAGGTTTTTTATTTATTTTTTAGGGTCCTTTCACACGGAGCGGACCGTTTTTCGGTCCGCTCCGTGTGCCCGTCAGCTCAGCGGGGGGGTCTCCGCTCAGCTGTCGGCGGACGGGGCGGTCCCCGCACACTGTGCAGGGACCGCCCGTCTCTCCTCCGCTCTCCCCTATGGGGAGTCGGATGGAAACGGACCGTCTGTCCGTTTGCATCCGATCCGTTTGGCCGGACGGAAGAAAAATAGGACATTCTTCCATCCGCAAAAACGGATGCGGATCTAGCGGACGTTAGCGGATGCATCATCCGCTAACGGATCCGCTCCCATAGGGAAGCATTACAAGTCCGTAAACGGACTTGTAATGAGCGGACTGTTCGTCCGCTAGTGTGAAAGGGCCCTTATGTGTTTTTGGGTATACAACCGCTTTAAAGATTAACTCCAGGTATGGTCCTATTGGTTTAGTTTGGCCTAATGCAAGTATGCATATAACATACCTGAGGGGCTGCTGTGGAAACTGACAGCCACTATAGTGGTGATACTACTAGAGTGATTGCCTCAATCTTCTGGGTCCTATGCCGAGTGGCTGCTGCACTGCATACTGACCACAGGAAGTTGCTTGCTCAGTACTGATGCTATTCATAGAACACCAGTATATATTTTTTTCAATGAATGCAGGACTTTATCTTATTAAATGAGATGAAGAGGAAGGCTTGTGACATCACAATCTCCACATTATCTTGTATTCCTTGGAATTTTTTTAGAAGGCATTCTGTAAATGATGGTGGTGTCAATCAAGCTACCCTATCACTAGTATCGCCAACTGGGGTGATTTTTTCATCTTACACCGTGGCATCTCAGTTATGTTGGGAACCAAATATGCACCAAGTATATTTTTAATGCTGAAAATATGTTTCTTTTACATTTTATTGGGGCTGCATTGTGCTACAAGTTTTTTTGAAGTAATGAATAATGGTGTTCTTTAACTTGTTCTATATACGATGTAAAACCCCAAATTGCTAACTTTGCAATCAATTCAGCTATTTGAAGACCTATCAAACGGTGCTTATGTTTTATAAGCTCCCTTGGAAAGCTGTATATGCATGGAACATGGCATAGATAAGAAGCAAAACACTGTTCAGCTAGTTGTGGTACTTGGCTTGTACATCTAAGAGCCTGGAATGAAAGGGAGCTAGTTATATAACATCTGCTGACTTTCATCCTACCAGTAGAGCAAAATGGGTGTCCCTTCCTTCTCTGTGATGTCCCAACAGATAGCTTTTATATCTTTCTATCCGGCACAGTGTCGGGACTGTTTTAAACCCATGTGAGTGGGATTTGTTGATCAAGTTGCAGTCTACTTCTTATGTGGCATATTTTTGTAAGTTACACATTACTAATTTGCAAGAGTTTTTTTTTTTTTTGTGTGTGCAAGTGATTATAGACAAATAACTGCAACAGTTTAGTAAGTCTGTGAATCTGTGACAGACGAATCTTGTACCTGTAAAAGATTTTGAATTAAAACACATGCACACCTAAGAAGTAGCTGGGGCATATTTTATATTGACTTAGGCCTCGTACACACGACTGAGTTCCTTGTTAGGCTTGTCGAGGAACTCGACAGGCTTTCTTTGCGTACACACGTTAAAGACCAAATCTCAAACGCGGTGACTTCAACACATACGACGGCAGGGGAAGTTCGATTCCACTGGCACAACCCTTGGGGCTGCTTTTGCTAATCTCATGTTACTACGTGTTAGGTAAAAGTTTGGTAGGAGACATTTGCACTTTTCAGTCTGTTACAGCGTGACCAATGTGCTATTTCCATTACAAACGCTACTTTTACAGAAGGTGCGCAGGTTTCTAAGCCTACACACCAACGTGTTTCTCGTCGAAAAGCAGCCCGACGAGGAGCATGACGTGCCAATTTGAGACTCCCGTCGAGGAAAAAGAGAACTTGCTCTCTTTTTCGCTCGTCGAATTCCACAACAGTTTCCTTGATGAAAAACGTACACACGACCGGTTTCCTCGGCAAAAAAGCTCTCCCACCAAGTGTCTTGATGGATTCTGTCGAGGAAAGTGTCCTTTCACACCAGCGGACGAACGGTCCGCTTTTTCTAAGTCCGTTTACGGACTTATAATGGTGCCCTATGGGATCACGGCCGTTAGCGGATGAGTATCCGCTAACATCCGTAATCACCCGCCTCCGTCTGGATCCGGTTTTCCAGATGGAAGAAAACCCTATTTTTCTTCCGTCCGGCAGAATGGATCGGATGAATACGGACACACGGTCCGTATTCATCCGATTCCCCATAGGGGAGAGCGGAGAAGAGACAGGGCGGTCCCTGCACAGTGTGCGGGGACCGCCCTGTCTGCCGCCAGCTCAGTGGGGTGTTTACGGAGGATCCCCGCTGAGCAAACGGGCTAACGGAGCGGGTCCATTACGGATCTGCTCCGTGTGAAAGAGCCCTAAGGGTTAGTTTTAAAACTCAATTGAACTTGTAGTTTAAAGCTCAACTACACAAAAATCACCATTGCAGAGGCTGGGGCCTGATGGACCCTTTTCATCAGACCAAACCGATAGCGTGTGGGCGCCATCGGTTATTTATCCATCGGTTAATAAAAAGCAAACTTGTTTTAAATTTAACCGGTGGATAGCTAACCGATAGCAAAAAAAGATCGTTAGTAGGCACCACCATTGGTTAAAAATCCACGCATGCTCAGAATCAAGTCGACTCATGCTTCAAAGCATTGAACTTCATTTTTTTACGTCACCGCGTTCTGACACGATCGTTTTTTTAAGCGATGGTGTGTAAGCACGAAGGACCATCAGTCAGCTTCATCGGTTAACCGATGGAAAAATCCATCAGACTGTTCTCATCGGTTTGACCGATCGTGTGTACAGGGCTTGAGGCATACAGTAAAATACTTAATCACTTCAGCCCTGGAGGATTTGGCTGCCCAATGACTGGGGCCATTTTTTGTGATTCGGCACTGCGTCGCTTTAACTGACAACAAAATTTACGTCATTTTTTTCCCACAAAGAGAGCTTTCTTTTGGTGGTATTTGATCACCTCTGCGGTTTTTATTTTTTGCGCTATAAACAAAAAAAGAGCGACAATTTAGAAAAAAACACAATGGGGTTAAAGTGGATGTAAACCCAAAAAAACTTTGTCACAATGTAGAGTATAAGATTTCCTATCATCTGTGCCCATTCTTGCCACACAGAGTTAATCCAGCGCTGAGTAATCCTCTTTTAAAGTTCAGTGCAAATTAACAGAATTCCAGATAAAAACTTGCTAAATTATAAAGTCTGTTTCTCTGTTATTGCTTTCAGTGACAGCTTATTTACATATCTAGCTTGGACATGTTTATAATAACAAGTGGTGATCCATAGTTCCCTGTATATTACTAGGATGTGTTATGATGTTATATCACCTCATAACATATGATAAACATGTCCTAGCTTCTCACTCAAAGCAAGAAGAGAGAAAACTGACTTTTTATCTAGGCAGGGTTTTATCTGGAAGGCTGTTCATTTTCACTGAACATAAAAGAGGATTACTCAGCGCTGGATTAACTCTGTGTGGCAAGACTGGGCACAGATGATAGGAAATATTATACTCTACATTGTGACATCAATTTTTTTTTTTTTTTTTTAAGGGTTTACATCCACTTTAATTTACTAAAGGCAAATCCACTTTGCATTACAAGTGCACTTGGAAGTGCAGTCGTTGTAAATCTGAGGGAAAGATCTGAAATGAGGGAAAGCTCTGCTGATTTTATCATCCAATCATGTACAAGCAAAAGTACTGTTTTTTTTTTTACCTTGCATGTCCCCCTCGGATCTACAGCGACTGCACTTCCAAGTGCACTTGTAGTGCAAAGTGGATTTGTCGTTTGTAAATGAACCCCAATATTTTTAACTTTTTGCTATAATAAATATCCCCCAAAAGATATAATTTTTTTCCCCTCAGTTTGGGCCGATATGTATTCTACATATTTTTTGGTAAAAAAAAAATCTCAATAAACGTATATTGATTTGGTTTGTGCAAAAGTTATAGAGTCTACAAAATAGGGGATGGTTTTATGGCATTTTTATTATTATATATTTTTTTTACTAGTAATGGTGGCGATCAGTGATTTTGATCATGCCTGCGATATTGTGGGGGACTGAGCTACCAGTGACACGACAGTGATCACAGCTCCTGATGACAGGGAGCTGTCACTAGACAGGACTTTCTTTACAAAGGCATCTCTCCGTTCTGCCTCTCCATGACACGATCGCAGGACACCGGCGGACATCAAGTCCACGGATCCCGCAGGCACGGTCACGGAGCTTGCGGCGCACGCGCCCGATAGGTAGCAGATTCAAAGCAAAGTAGCTGTACGTTGCTTTGCCTGCCCGTGACATTCTGAAGACGTATATGTATGTGAGGCATTCGGCAAGTGGTTAAAGTATTCTTTGCCCCAGCAGGCTTCCTCCACACTGTACAACCAGTCCGAAGCCTTTTCTGTAAAGCACTCCAGTTATGTGTTGCATTTTACTGTGAGGATGGTGCGGGCCCACCCATAACCCAGGCATTTATACCTTTTAGTGCAAGGGGTGGGGGCACTACAGGGGTTCCTGTAGTTTAGCTTTAAATTGTCTAAAATATACTCACAAGTGCATTAAAACAAAATGTATGGGAAATCTTTAAGAGGAAGTAAACTCCCCTGGTCTGTTTGTACCTATAGGTAAGCCTATAATAAAGCTTACATGTGTACTGTAAACTTGCACCGTTTAGGAGATATTTACTGATGTCATCAACGCATGGGCCCTGAAGGAACGCCCAGCTGCCTGTGCCATTACTTCAGAGCCCTGTGCTGTGACCGGCGGCTCCCACATGGGTGGGAGTGACATTGTCACGGTTCTGGCCACTCACAGCACCAGAGCCTGTGAACCAATAAAACACAGAGGAAGATGTCAGCCGTATCAGTGGTGTGCAGGCGCCGCTGGAGGGCTTTGTTCTAAGGTAAGTTTCATAATGGGCCAGTATGCAGTTTTTTTTTTTTGGAGGGGGGGTTACAACCTCTTTAAGCTGGCTACACATTATACAATTTTCTTTAGATTTACCTTGAACTATATCATGCAAGAGCCTGCCTGATTGCATACAATTTGAAAGTTTTTAGGTTTGACCTCTATACATTTTTCCTTTAGGTTTATCAAAACCATATTAATATGAGGTCAAACCTAAAAACGTTTAAATTGTATGCAATCAGGCAAGCCCTACACTACATGGTTGAAGGTAAATCTAAAAGAAAATTGTATAATGTGTAGCCAGCTTTATAGTTAATTTTCTTTAGAATGCAACAACAGTCTGATTAGAAAACTGTTGCCAACTGTTGGCATGCAGCAGATAATGACCCTTGCAATCTGGGTGGAAGCAATAGTATCTCTTTAGAGGTCTGACACTTCCCTGTCAATCCCTGCTCTTTGGAGAGCTAAAACTGAGCAAAGACCACTGCTTCTCAGAGAGCATGGGAACTTCTTTCCAGCTTGCTGGTAGGAGATGGGCTTTACTACTTGGGCTGTGGCTGTTTCATACAAATTGTGCTAGGGCTAGGCCTTGTTTACTGTAAAGCCAGTTCACAGAATGGTGTGCATGCACTGACAAAAATACTGGATGCAAAACTTCTCTTCAGCCCAAGTGTAGAGACATAAACTACTACATCTTAGCTGTTGCATTGAATAGTGTGTGCAATGTTTTTTGTTTCTTTTTGCCTTTTTTTTTTTTTTAACCTAAAATGTTTGAGATGATTATAACTGAAAATTGAGTTGGGCTTTATGCAAACGCTTATGGCATTTATGAATTGGTCTTTCACCTCTAAAATAATGTACCAGGCTCTGCCTGGCTGTGTGTTGAATTGGTTACCCTCCGGTATGCATGTACACAGGCAAAGAAACCATCATTTTTATTTGTGTTTCCTTTAGTAATGTTGATATTTTGCTTGGGGACTCTTAATTGGTACAGAAATCAGAATATATAATGTGGGTAATTATTCTTGTTAAATAATTATAAACCATGTCTATATCTTTTGAAGTCTTAAGAAATGCTTAAGAGTTAACAATGCTGGCAGGAAACTATTAACCTTGGCTTTCCTAGAATTCTTAAGTATCTTTATATGCAGCGGAGGAAGGGCCTTCTGATCATTAATTTCCTTTTCCTTTCATTATTTGGGATCTGTTCCCAGTAGTCACTTAACCAATTTTTGACCTGGTTGTGTAGGCATTACATTATAACAGCTGCTTTGCAAATGTTTGGGGAGATATGCATTAATGCTCATTTTCAGTGCCAAGTGTACTAGTAATTATTTACTTGAATTATATATTTAATTACTTAGATGTTATATTTTCTGGGATAAGGGTGACACTATTTTATTCATATACATTAGTGACAAGTTTTTTTTTTTTAGCTCATTGGCAGGGCAAAAATAGTGAGTTTACTCTACGCCATATTCAGAGCTCTTCCTGCCCACTTTTATTTAAAGACTGCAAAGTTCACAAATGTATAGCTTCCCACGTAGGAGGGTTCTCACTATTTATATGACAAATAGCAATATTTAAGCCTCCTGGCTCTCTTTGAAGCTCTACTGCTCATTGCCTGGTCCTCAAGGTAATCTAGCACCCGTCCCCAGTGCTAGTACACAAACACTGTACTTCTTTCAGCTCTGTGTTTCCTTTACAGCTCCCAGCTGTTCCATCTCTGACTCTCTTTCCAAATCGGGCTTGGGGCACCTTTGACCCCTGCGTGAGACCCTGTCTCATGGCTTCTTTCACAGACTCAGGCCTCTGGCTTGGGGCACTTCTGACCCCTGGGTGAGACTTTGTCTCTAAGCTTCTTGGCCTAAACCTGTCCTGTACAGCATTTTGGCAGATGTGCATCTCTTGTTTCCCTTACAATCACTGACCCCTTCGGGAGGGTGGGGCACTGAACTTTAATCCAGATACTACTAAAAGAACAGAACACACATGTGCTATTAGTGGGCATATTTTCTCCAAAACCTGGTACAGACTGCCATATATATATATGTATATATATATATATATATATATATATATATATATGTATATATATATATATATATATATATATATATATATATATATATGAGAGAGAGAGATACACACAGATGCAACTAATCCTTTTGTTGTATCTGTTTACCTACAGTCTTCTCTTCTCTATAGTTGTTCAAAGTTACTCTGCAGTGAGGGGAGAGCTGAGGGAAGGGACACACATCCCTTCACACAGGCACAGAGCTGAGACTGTCAATCAGAGGGTGTGTGCGGGATCTCCCTCCCGTATTTTTTTTTTCTTGTTATCAGAAGTGACTCCTGCAAAGAGCAGAGGAAGCAGACAGAAATAAAACTTTGTGCTCTGGATTGAGACAAGCCCTCGCAATAGAAGGATATGCTTTGTTCACATTTAATGTTGGAGGTTTTCAACAACTTTAAAATAACTTAATGTTCTTCCCCATTCCGCTCTATGGCGTTCAAACCAAGTGAAAACTAGTCAAATTAGATGACTGACCAACAAAAATATAAATCTTTTATATATAAAAAAAATGCTCTGCCGCTGTCAATACACATAATAGAGGGTCGCAGGAAAGGAAATCGCTTGATTTTCCCCTTATCAGTCAGTGTTTATTGGGGAAGATCTCTTCCACTGAGCCACACTGTGTTTTCCTGGCGGTGGAAGGCTTCCAATTTACTGCATCCCCCCGCTAGCAGGTCTGATGGTCCGTTTTCATCAGACAAACCGATCGTGCGTGGGCCCCATCGTTTTTTTTATCCATCGGTGAAAAAACTAGGAACTTGTTTTAAAATTATCTGATGGTTTAAAAAACAATAGGAACAAAACGATCGTCTGTGGGCACGTCCATCGGTTAAAAATCCAAGCATGCTCAGAATCAAGTCGACGCATGCTTGGAAGCATTGAACTTAATTTTTCTCTGCACGTTGTTGTGTTTTACGTCACTGCGTTCTGACACAATTGTTTTTTTAACTGATGGTGTGTAGGTACGACTGATGAAAGTCAGCTTTATCGGATATCTGATGAAAAAATCCATCAGTCCGTTTTTATCGGATGAACCTCTCGTGTGTACAGGGCATTAGATGAGAGCTGACATGGGACAGCTGAAACATCACAGCAAGCTGATTATGTATGCTTGTAAAACCCCAATTTCAAATAAGTTGGGAAACTGTGTAACGTCTACATAAAAACAGAAAGCAGCGATTTGCAAATCTAATAAACTCCATTTATATTCACAATAGAACATTTTAAACCAATCAAATGTCTAAACTGTGAACATTTTTAATTTTAAGAAAAAGGTAATTTTGAAATTGTTGTCAGCAATGTCTAAAAAAAGTTGGGACAGGGCAACAAAAAGCTGGCAAAGTGGTACTAACAAGGAAGAGGTGCAAGGAACAAAGCTAAATTTGGATAGCCGCACTCCAGGGAACTTCTTGAAAAAGTTGTCTTTATTCAATAAAATACAGCAAAGTACATCTACATACAGCCACAAACTGTACAACCAGTTCAGTACTGTACAACCTGTACAGTTTGTGGCTGTATGTAGATGTACTTTGCTGTATTTTATTGAATAAAGACAACTTTTTCAAGAAGTTCCCTGGAGTGCGGCTATCCAAATTTTGCTTTGTTCCTTCCACTGCTACGTGCACTGCCAGCACCCTGGTGTTCCGAAGATTCCTTGATTGAGTGTTTGCAGCACCCACCTGGAGCGGTGATTTTCTTCTAACAAGGAAGAGGTGAAAGAATATTTTGCAACTAATTAGGTTACTTGGAAACAGGTCAGTAACATGATTAGGTATACACTGAATGTGGCTTTGAAATTGCACTACTTTAGCGTGATTTCAAAGCCGTTGGTCAGTGTGATTTCATGTGCGGCTTGCCAACATTTGTACAACTTCATGCACAGATGTCTATGCAGGTCGCACATGAAATCACCAAAAATAGTTTAGGAAACTTTTCAAAATCAGTGCAAATTGGAGTCGCACTGATTTGAACAGTTCCATAGGCACAAATGGGGTACTACTTTGTTATGCGTTTTTAAACTGGCAAGTTGCAAAGTGGAAAACTGCTCTGTGATCAGACAAATTAAAATTCCACATTGTTTTTGGCAACTATGAGTGCTGTGGCCTCTGATCTAAAGAGGGAAAACCTGCATCTCTGATGGTATGGGGGTATACATGCTTATGGAATGGACATGTTGCACATCAGGAAAGGCACCATCAGTGCTGAAAGATATATCCAGGTTTTAGAGCGGCATATGCTCAGACAAGAATGGGACAACATTCCTCTTCCAAAAGTTCAGCAACTGATGTCTTCCATTCCCAGACAATCACAGAGTGTTGTTAGAAGCAGGTATTCTACACCGTGGTAAACATGGCCCTGTCCCAATTTTTTTGAAATTAAGGTTGTACCTGGCCAGCTTTTTGTTGCCCTGTACTAACTTTTTTGAGACGTGTTGCTGCCATCAATTTAAACATTACCTTCTTTGTTTTCCTTTAACCGGTTCCTGACCGACTCACGTACATATACAGGGGAAGAATGGCTCCCCTGTGCAAAACCCCGTACGGGTACAGGGTTCCTTTAAGAGCCACTAGAGGGCACAAGCGCACGTGTGCATGAGCGCCAGCACAGGGATTTGTGTGTGTAAACACACAATTCCCTGTGCTGTTAGAGGAGAGGAGACATGTCATTTGTTCCTACTAAGTAGGAACAGCGAAATGTCTCCTCTTCTACTCAGTCCTATCCCCATACAGTTAGAACACACTGAGGGAACACACATTTAACCCCTAATCGCCCCCTAGTGTTTAACCCTTTCCCTACCACTGTCATTTACATAGTAATCAGTGCATTTTTATAGTGTCATGTGTCAAAGGTAGGAAATGTGTCAAAAATGTCTGATCTGTCCGTCGCAATACTTCTAAAAATCGAAGATTACCGGCATTACTAGTAAAACTATTTTTTTTTCTTTTTTTATAAAATAGCCATAAAAATGCCATAACACTTTCCCAAGTTTGTAGACACTATAACTTGCGCAAACCAATCAATATACGTTTATTACGATTTTCTACCAAAAATATGTAGAAGAATGCATATTGGCCTAAACTGATGAAGAAATTCATTTTTTTTTTGAATTGGGGATCTTTATTATAGCATAAAGAAAATATATATATTTTTTTTCAAAATTGTCAATTTTTTTTGTTTAACCACTTAAGGACCGCCTACTGCACATTTACGTCGGCAGAATGGCACGGCTGGGCACATCAACGTATATATACGTTGATTTTAGTACCCAGCCGTGGGTCACGGGCGCGCGCCAGGACCGGGACTCGCGGACCCGATCGCCGCTGCAGTGCGGCGATCCGTCCCTGGAGCTGAAGAACGGGGAGAGCCGTGTGTAAACATGGCTTCCCCGTGCTTCTCTGTGGCCGCAGCATCGATCACGTCATCCCTGTTATAGGGGGACGCGATCGATGACGTCACACCTACAGCCACACCCCCCTACAGTTGTAAACACACACACAGGGAACACTCAAAGTCACAGCGCCCCCTGTGGTTAACTCCCAAACTGCAACTGTCATTTCCACAGTAAACAATGCAATTTAAATGCATTTTTTGCTGTGAAAATGACAATTGTCCCAAAAATGTGTCAAAATTGTCCGAAGTGTCCGCCATAATGTCGCAGTCACGAAAGAAATCGCTGATATGCTATTAGTAGTAAAAAAATGTTTTTTTATAAAAATGCAATAAAACTATCCCTTATTTTGTAAACGCTATACATTTTGCGAAAACCAACCGATAAACGCTTATTGCGATTTTTTTTTTACCAAAAATATGTAGAAGAATACGTATCGGCCTAAACTGAGGAAAAATATGTTTTTTTATATATTTTTGGGGGATATTTATTATAGCAAAAAGTTAAAAATATTGCATTTTTTTAAAAATTGTCGCTCTATTTTTGTTTATAGCGCAAAAAAATAAAAACCGCAGAGGTGATCAAATACCACTAAAAGAAAGCTCTATTTGTGGGGAAAAAAGGACACCAATTTTGATAGGGAGCCACGTCGCACGACCGCGCAATTGTCAGTTAAAACGATGCAGTGCCGAATCGCAATAAGGGGCAAGGTCCTTTACCTGCATTTTGGTCCGGGTCTTAAGTGGTTAAAACGTAAAAATTAAAATACGCAGAGGTGATCTAATACCATCAAAAGAAAGCTCTATTTGTGGGGAAACATTTTCGTTTGGATACAGCGTTATACAACCGCGCAATTGTCAGTTAAAGCATCACAGTGCCAAATTGTAAAAAGTGCTCTGGTCAGGAATAGGGTAAAATCTTCTGGGGCTGAAGCGGTTAAAATAATACATTTGATATGTTATATATATTCTGTATAGGTTTGAGATTTGCAAATCTTTGCATTTGATTGTGTGTTTGTTTTTTGTTTTTTATAGATTTTACATAGCATCCCAACTTTTTTGAAGTTCCGAATGCAACTAGTTTCATGTATGTGCATTAGCAAAGGTGCTGTGACATCAGGTTTTACTTTTTACCTTAATGCATACTCTATTTTTTCCAACACTTTAATGTTCATAAGATAGCAGTATACCGCGTTGCTATTTAATATTGGGCTTTGTTGAATCCTGTCTGGGAGAAGACAAAAACGTGCCTGACAAGTTATGTGATTCATCAAAGTTGTTGTAATTTCCTGCATTACTATGTTTTGTAGATTAAAAGAATGTTAAACTTCTCTATTTATTAAGGGATTTTGATTTAATTCTCACAAAAGCATATGTTTACATTGTCAGCCTCCAAAACTACAAAATATCAATCAGCACTTTATTTCTCCTGCATACATACATACTATACTGTCTGTGTTATTCGCATGCATTGACTTGTTTAGTAAAGCACAGCAAAGAACTTGGAGGAAGTGTAAAATGATGTGATTGGTAAGAAGAAATCAGAACTCTTATTAACTGGCCTTACCACAGTACAATGAAACTAATGTGTGTTATGGGTTACTGCACATTTTATGGTTCTTTGTTCTCCTTTTCTGAATAAGCTTGATGTTTAAAGCGGATGGTCCACTAAAAAAAAAAAAAAATATTAAAAGCCTGCAGCTACAAATACTGCAGCTGCTGACTTTTAATATTAGGACACTTACCTGTCCTGGAGTCCAGCGGCGTTCTGCAGCAGAGGACGAGCGATCGCTCAATCCCGGCCCCTTACCACACATGACAGCCAATGACAGCTGATCGCGTGATGTAAACAGAAGATGTTATCGGCTTTTTTTTCCCATCATGCTGACAGCGTGAGGGAAAAAAAAGGCTGATTATCGTATTCTGACAGAGTGACATCGGTCCTGAACAGGGAGAGGCACTGCTGCTATGCAGTGCCCTCCAGTGCCACCTACCAGTGCCACCTATCAAAGCTCACCAGTGCCACCTATCAATGCCCATCAGTGCTCCCAACCAGTGCCTCATCATCAGTGCCACTTATCAGTGCTGTCTATCAGTGTCGCAGTCCAGTGCCCTTCAGTGCTGCCCATCAGTCCCATCTCACAGTGCCCACCAGTGCAGCCTTATCAGTGCCTATCTGTGCAGCTTATCAATGCCCATCAGTGCTGCCTCACCAGCGCACATGAACGAAGAAGAAAATTTGCTGTTTTCAAAATGTTATACCAAAATTATAAAACTTTTTTTTGTTTTTTCAAATTTGGTCTTTTTAATTTATTTTTTTTGCAAAAAAAAAAAAAAAACAGCAATGATTGAATACCACCAAAATAAAGCTCTATTTGTGTGAAGAAAATGATAAAAAAATTGTCATTCAAACTGTGACAGCGCTAAAGGTTAAAATTGGCCTGGGCTTCCCCAGCACCGGCATCTCAATTGTTAGCACCTGGCTTTGACTGCTTGTGGCTCTTTCCCAGCCAGTCTGCAGGGAATCATAACCAGGAGAAGCTTCTAGTCCTCTGCTGCTTGTCACATGTTCAAAAAAAATATATATATTTCATGATAGAATAAAAATTATTAATATAAATGAACTGATGAATTTTGCATATATACAGTATCTCACAAAAGTGAGTGCACCCCTCACATTTTTGTAAACATTTTATAATTTTATTATATCTTTTCATGTGACAACACTGAAGAAATTACACTTTGCTACAATGTAAAGTAGTGAGTGTACAGCTTAAACACACAGTGTAAATTTGCTGTCCCCACAAAATAACGCAACACATAGCCATTAATGTCAAAACCGCTGGCAACGAAAGTGAGTAGACCCCTGAGGCTGCATTCAACCCTGAGCGTTTTTAGCTCATAAAACGCCAGAAAAACGCACAACAAGCAAAATCCCATTAATTTCAATGGCACCTGTTCACATCTGAGCGTTTTGTCAGTTTATCGATAGCCGGGTCTCCCTGGAGTCTGTCATTGAGTTGTGTGTGTGTGTGATTATTGTTGGATACATTTTGTATGACAATAGCATCCCCCTTGTCGGCAGGACGAATCACAATGCATTGTTATCTGAGGACAAGGTTTTAATTGCATCCCGTTCATCTCTAGTGAGATTGTATTGCATACATTTGTAAAATGTATGCAAAGCAGGGATAAGAAACAAAGATCTTTAGTCCAAAAGCAGCACACATTATACATTGTTAAGCACACATTTAAACCTTTGATCACCCGAGATGTTAACCCCTTCCCAGCTAGTGTCATTAGTACAGTGACAGTGTATAGTATTATCACTGATCACTGTATTAGTGTCACTGGTGAGGCAGTCACTCAGTTTCCTCCCAGCGCATCAGTGTCAGATTGCCAGCGAAGTCCCATTATAAGTCGCTAATCACTACTATTAGTAGTATAATAAAAACGAAAACAAATTTCCTATATATATATATATATATATATATATATATATATATATATATATATATATATATATATATAGTAATTGAATGGATATTGACTGAAAGTGCACACTCTCAGGTTTTATTTGAGGGTATGTACATCCAAATCTGAGGAAGAGTTTAGGAATTACAGCTCTTAAGAATAGCCATCCCCCCTATTTCAAGAGACCAAAAGTAATTGGACAATTGAATCAAAAGCTGTTTCATGGCCAGGTGTGGGCTACTTATTCATAATTTCTTTATTAATTAAGCAGGTAAAAGGTCTGAGGTTGATTCCAAGTGTGGTATTTGCATTTGGAATCTATTGCTGTGAACCTACATCAGGTGTTCAAATGAGCTGTCCTTGCAAGGGAAACAGGCCTTTGTAAGGCTTCAAAAAGAAACAAACCCATCAGAGAGATAGCAGCAACATTAGGAGTAGCCAAATCAACAGTTTGGTACATTCTGAGGAAAGAAGAATGTACTGGTGAGCTTGGCAACATAAAAAGGCCTGGACGTCCACGGAAAACAACCATGGTAGATGGGCGCAGGATCCTCTCTATGATAAAGAAAAAAACATTTACAACATCTAGACTAGTGAAGTGCACTCTCCAGGAGGTAGGTATAACTATTGTCACAGTGTTTAATCAAGAGAAGACTTTACAAGAGCAGATACAGAGGGTTCACCACAAGATGCAAACCATTCATAAGCCAGAAGAATAGAAAAGCCAGATTAGACTTTGCCAAAAAACATCTAAAAAAAAGCCAGACAAGTTCTGGAAAAGCATTCTTTGGACGGATGGAACTAAGATTAATCTGTACCAGAATGACGAGAAGAAAAAAGTGTGGAGAAGGCTTGGGACAGCTTGTGATCCAAAGCACACAATGTCATCTGTAAAACATGGTGGAGACAGTGTGATGGCATGGGCATGCATGGCTTTCAGTGGCACTGAGTCATTGGTGTTCATTGATGATGTGACAGAAGACAGCCAGATGAATTCTGCAGTGTTAAGAGATATACTGTCAGCCCAGATTCAGCCAAATGTAGCAAAGTTGATTGGACAGCGCTTTACAGTACAGATGGACAATGATTCAAAACACACTGCAAAAGCAACCAAGAAACTTATGAAGAAAAAGTGGAATATCCTGCAATGGCCAGGTCGATCACCCAATCTCAAACTAATTGCAACCCAGCATGCATTTCACTTGCTGAAGGCAAAACTAAACACAGAAAGACCCACAAACAATGAACAACTGAAGACAGTTGCAGTTAGAGCCTGGCAAAGCATCAGAAAGGAGGAATGGTAATGTCCATGGGTTCCAGACTTCAGGCAGTCATTGCAAGTAAAGGATTCTCAACAAATATTATTATATTCATTTGTACAATTACATTTGAGCCCCTAAAATTTGTACTCGACATTTATATTCAACCCCTTGAATTAAAGCTGAAAGTCTGCACTTCAAATACATTTGGATTGTTTCCATTTAATTTTATTCTGGTGACATACAGAGCCAAAGTATAAAGATTGTGCCTGTAGCCAGATATATATGGACCTGTATATGCGTGTGTGTGTGTATATATAATATATTTTTTTTAACCAAAGACATAGCACAATACAGTTTGACCAAAATCTTGGTAAAAATTAAGATTTTTTTTTTTACGACTATGTTTTATGGCCGAAAGTAAAACATTTTTTAATTTTTTTTATATTCTTTAAAATTTTCGGTCTTTTATAGTTTATATAATAAAAAACCCTGTCGTGATCAAATACCACAAAAATAAATCTCTATTTGAAGGCGGTAAAATATAGTGCTGAGGTGGATATCCTATATCTTCCTATCTATTTGCTAGTGCTAGCTGCATAAGGATTAAAACGGCTAATACTGATTGAGGGCAAGAAGTTCCATTTTAAAGGGAATCTGAACCCATTCAGAATAACGCTGATAGTAGTAGCTACTGCCTGGCTCTTGAGTCATATAATACTTTATAGGGTAGTGAATTGAAGTTCAAGTTGTTGTTATCCTGGATATAGTAATTGGCAGGGCCGGACTTACCATTGGGCTTGACTGGGCTCAAGCCCATGGGCCCCGCCCAATAGGGGGCCTGGATGGCAACCCTCTAAAAATTTTTTTTTTAAATATATATATATATTATTAAAGGACCCAGAGGTCTCCAGGGCCCCTAATAGCAACCCCCCCCTTTTTTTTTAATGAAAAAACATGTTTTATATATATATATATATATATATTATATATAATTATTATTATTAAAGGGCTCAGAGGTCCCCAGGGCCCCATGTGGCAACCCCCCTTTTTTTTATAAATGTTTATTTTTTTATTTTTGTTTATATATATATTTTTTTTTAATTAAAAGGCCCAGAGGTCCCCAGGGCCCCCGGATGGCAACCTTCCTTTTTTATGTATTTTTTATAAATGTTTATTTTATTTTTTTTAACCACTTGACTACTGGGCACTTAAACCCACTTAATAACCAGACCAATTTTCAGCTTTCGGTGCTCTCACATTTTGAATGACAATAACTCAGTCATACAACACTATAACCAAATGAAATTTTTGTCCTTTTTTTCCCACAAATAGAGCTTTCTTTTGGTGGTATTTTATCTTCATTTCTATTATAACATTTTGCAAAAAAGTAATTTTTCTTCATAAACTTGGCCTAAAATGTATACTGCTACATATCTTTGGTAACAAAACAAAACAAATTTAGATATTATTTAGTCTGGGTGAAAGTTATAGGGTCTAAAAGCTATGGTACCAATTACTGAAAATTGATCAATTTGATCACATCTGATGTACTGACATCCTCTCTCATTTCTTGAGACCCTAACATGCCAGAAAAGTACAAATACCCCCCAAATGACCCCTTTTTGGAAAGAAGACATTCCAAGGTATTTAGAAAGAGGCATTGTGAGTTTTTTGAAGTTGTAATTTTTCCCACAATTCTTTGCAAAATCAAGATTTTTTTCATTTTTATTTTCTTTCCACAAAATTTTCATATTAGCGGGTTATTTCTCACACACAGCATATGCATACCACAAATTACACCCCAAAACACATTCTTCTATGGCGATACCCCATGTGTGGGACTTTTTGACACAGCGTGGCCAAATGGAATGGCGCCAAACTTTGCGACTTAAAAATCCCCATAGGTGACGCTTTAAATATTTTTACTGGTTACATCATTTTAGTTGGAGAAGAGGTCTAGGGCCAAAATGATTGCTCTCGCTCTAACGTTGGCAGCGATACCTCACATGTGTGGTTTGAAAACCGTTTTCATATGTGGGCGGGACTTGCGTATGCGTTCGCTTCTGCATGCGAGCTCACGGGGACAGGGGCGCTGTATGCCCAGAGTATTGCGGAGTATGCCCAGAGTATTGCGGAGTATGCCCAGAGTATTGCAGAGTATGCCCAGAGTATTGCAGAGTATGCCCAGAGTATTGCGGAGTATGCCCAGAGTATTGCGGAGTATGCCCAGAGTATTGCAGAGTATGCCCAGAGTATTGCAGAGTATGCCCAGAGTATTGCGCCCAGAGTATTGCAGAGTATGCCCAGAGTATTGCGGAGTATGCCCAGAGTATTGCGGAGTATGCCCAGAGTATTGCGGAGTATGCCCAGAGTATTGCGGAGTATGCCCAGAGTATTGCGGAGTATGCCCAGAGTATTGCGGAGTATGCCCAGAGTATTGCGGAGTATGCCCAGAGTATTGCGGAGTGCGCCCAGAGTATTGCGGAGTGCGGAGTATGCCCAGAGTATTGCGGAGTGCGGAGTATGCCCAGAGTATGCCCAGAGTATGCCCAGAGTATTGCGGAGTGCGGAGTATGCCCAGAGTATTGCGGAGTGCGGAGTATGCCCAGAGTATTGCGGAGTGCGGAGTATGCCCAGAGTATGCCCAGAGTATGCCCAGAGTATGCCCCCCAGAGTATGCCCAGAGTATGCCCAGTATTGCCCCCCAGAGTATGCCCCCCAGAGTATGCCCAGTATTGCCCCCCAGAGTATGCCCAGAGTATGCCCAGTATTGCCCCCCAGAGTATGCCCAGAGTATGCCCAGTATTGCCCCCCAGAGTATGCCCAGAGTATGCCCAGAGTATTGCAGAGTGTTGCCCCCCCAGAGTGTTGCCCCCCCCAGAGTGTTGCCCCCCCAGAGTGTTGCCCAGCATTGCAGAGTATGTGCAGCAGGGATGGCTGAGCAGGGAGGGATGGATGGATGGATCTGTGACTACATTTGTCACAGATCCAGCCCGCAGCACTGGCGCTGCCATCCGCTCCCTCCCCTCTCCTCTCACACTGTACCGATCGGTACAGAGAGAGGAGGGATGAACCGGCGTCATCAAATGACGCCGGTCTGTTTACATCTGATCGCGCCGTCATTGGACGGCGCGATCACGTGGTAAACCACCGCTATCAGCGGCGATTTACCGTGATCCGTGACCCGCCGGGTCCTCTGGACCCGGCGGTCACGGACATTCCCGTGTGCGCGCCCCAGGGGGCGCGCGGGAGCGCGACTCTGGAATCACGTTATATAACGTGATCCCAGAGTTAAGCAACCACCTTGCCGCCGTTATTTTTCGGCAGGTGGTTGCTAAGTGGTTAAAGGGTCCAGAGGTTTCTTTTTATTAAAGTGCCCAGAGATCCCCAGGGCCCCGGATGACTACCCCCTTTTTTTTATATATATATATATATATTTTCTTTATTTCTTCTTTTTTGGAAAAGGCCCCCCCTGCTTCTCAATTTGCGGCAGCCCCCCCCCCCCAGTTCTCTGCTCCAAGGCGCCCATGCCTTAAGCTGTGTAAGAGGCCCCAAAATTCCTGATGGCGGGGCCCTGGGCATACCTCCCAACACGCACACACAGACCACTTCTTCCCGCAGTCCCCCGAAAGGGTTAATTTTCCCGCACTGCAAGAGGAGGCAGCACGGAAGCAGGAGGAACTGGAGCAGTGTGTGGAGGACTGTGGCTGCTGAAGGGAAGAAAGCCGACAGCCGTGCTAATGACAGTCTATGGCCCCGGCTGTTGGCACAGGTGAGAGGCACTCCCCCCCCGACTGAACAACTGCAAACCCCCCCCCCCCAGGAGGAACCGGAGCGGTGTGTGGATGTCTGCTGAAGGGAAGAAAGCCGACACATTCTGTGCACAGGTGAGGGTCACCCCCCCACTCAACAACTTTAAGCCCAGGGGCCCCCACCACCCTAAGTCCTGCCCTGGTAATTGGTCTGTAAGTTGGAGAGGGCTTTTTTCATCAGAGCTTTCTCACACAATTTGTTTGTTCCCTGACAAAGTGCATGCAGTAAGACCCGGTGTAGCTGTGATTGGCCCTGAGTGGTGTAAGAATGAAAACCGCACTGGTGTGAATTTTACTTCTTTTTTTTTTTTTTTGTAGTTGTAACCTTTCCGTCAGACTCGCCCCTTTTTGTTAGCTGTAAGTAGATGCCTTTGTTGTTTTACCAACACTGACATTGAATTGCAGTGAAATATTCGTCATGGAATTCTTGTGACACAGCTGTGTGTGAAACATATGGCGTGTTCATTAGTGATGAGACATACTGTATCTCTATTGATCATGCAGGTCAGGGCTCATAATATACAACCACAAGGCATTTTTAAGTCACTCTGACGCACATAGGAGGAAAGCTTTCTGTCTTGCCTAACACACTCCCTTAAAGCTGAAGTTAAGCTAGAAAAAGAAATTCCTACAGCTTTAGTCACATCACTTACCTGTACTGAAGGATGTCCCACATTATGCAGGCTGCTGGATCCTGGAGAAAAAATCACTACAGGGATGCCTGACTTTGTTCCTGGCTTTGAAGTTCTAATGACACAATGGTTAACAGCCTCAAGCCTTCAGGCAAAAGAGCAGTAGAGATGTTCTGTTAGGGACATGCCCCCTCCTTCCCATTAATAAAAGCAATTCCACTGATTAAGCAATATGATCTATGGGAAGGGGGGGGGGGGTGTGATCAGTCAAAGGAGTCTCCCAGCCCCCCCCCCCCTCCCATTCACAGATCTTGTTACATGCAGTGAAAGAAGGGGAAGGAGGGGAAGTTTCCCCATCTCTACTATACTTTCTGAAGACCCAAAACTATTAACCATTGCAGCGCTGAAAGTTCATAGCCAGGAAGAGGACAGGCATCTCTGCAGTGAAGATTATCTTAGTATCCAGCAGCCTGCACAATGTGGGACATAAGTCATTACAAGGTAATGGTATATAACTAAGACTTTAAGAACCTTTTTTTTTTTAATGCTTAAAACCCTTTCATGCCTAAACCTATTTGTGACATTTGTTGCTTACACGTTAAAATCCGTATTGTTTGCTAGAAAATTACTTAGAACCCCCAAACATATTATATATATATATATATATATATATCAATTTTTTTTAGCCGAGACCCTAGAGAATAAAATGGTGATCTCTGCAATATTTTGTGTCACACAGTATTTGCGCAGCAGTCTTTAAAACACACTTTTTGGAGAAAAAATACACTTTTATGAATTCCCCAAAAAAAACAGTAAAGTTAGCCCAATTTGTGAAAGATGATGATACACAAAGTAAATATATACCTTACATGTCATGCTTTGAAATTGCGTACACTCGTCAAATGGCGACAAACTACGGCACCTAAAAATCTCTATAGGCGATGCTTTAAAAAAAAAAAAAAAACGGTTACTAGGTTAGAGATACAGAGGAGGTATTTTGCTAGAATTGTTGCTCTTGCTCTAACCATCGCGGCGATACCTCACATGTGTAATTTAAACACTGCTTACAGGCGGGCGTGTGACTTGCGCATGCGGTTTCTTCGCAAAATCATGAGGTTGAGGGGTGCAGTTTTGTTCAATATCTATCTCTGCCCTCTCAAGGGAGCGAAAACAGAACTTCTCCTGTTTCACACCAAGCGTAAGAATCAATCTGCAACAACTTGAGCACCCCCGCCCATTCTGGGCAAAATCATCACCCCTAGCGCCAAAGTCAAAAGTCTCGGGGTCATCTTTGACTCCTACATGACTATGGACGCACAAATAGGGTCAGTAGTCAGCGGATCTCACCATCTGCTGCGCCTACTACGCAGACTTACTCCTTTTATTCCCAAGAAAGACATTGCGGTCGTGGTAGGAGCTATTGTAAACTCCAGACTGGACTATGCAAATGCCCTTTACCTTGGACTCCCCAAGTACCAAATCGCTCGTCTGCAAGTCTTTCAGAACACGGCCGCCAGACTTGTGACTGGGAAGAAACCCTGGGAATCAATCTCACCTTCACTGAGATTCCTTCACTGGCTGCCAGTAAAAGACAGAATCACTTTTAAAGCACTCTGTCTAACGAATAGATGTATCCATGGGAATACTCCCCAGTATCTGTGTGAAAAAATAAAAGGTCATAATCCCAATCGCATTCTGCGATCCACCAATCAAACACTGCTCCAGATACCGAGAGCCGACTATAAGTCCAAAGGAGATAGAAGATTCGCGGTCCAATGTCCCAGACTATGGAACGCTTTACCAACTAGCATTCGGTTGGAGGAGAACCACCTAGCTTTCAGGAGAAAGATCAAGACTCATCTCTTTTGATATCAAAGGAGACAGGAACAACAAGCGACCAGAGGCGATTAAGTTCGCATGTGCTGCGCTATACAAGTTTTCATTCATTCATTCATTCATTCTCTTTGAAATCATCAGTAACCAAAAGTTACTCGACCACTCTTATGCAGATGACACACAACTATATTTTCGCATCTGTAATAAAAAGGATTATTATCTCAGACTAGAGAAATGCCTTTTCTTGATAGAAAATTGGATGACCAAGAGTTACCTTAAACTCAACGGTTCGAAAACAGAACTTCTCCTGTTTCATGCCAAACAAAAGAATCAACCCACAACAACATGGACAGATGGTTTCTGGGAAAACCATCACCCCTAGCACCAAAGTTAAAAGTCTCTGAGTCATTTTTGACACCTACATGACAATGGATGCACAAATAGGGTCAGTAGTCAGCGGATCGCATCATCTGCTGCGCCTACTACACAGACTCATTCCCTTTATCCCAAAAGAGGACAAAGCAGTTGTGGTGGGAACAATTATCAACTCCAGACTTGACTATGCAAATGCCCTTTATCTCGGACTCCCCAAATACCAAATCACTTGTCTGCAAGTCATTCAAAATACGGCCGCTAGACTTGTGACTGGGAAAAAACCATGGGAATAAATCTCACCTTCACCGAGATCCCTTCATTGGTTGCCAGTAAATAGTGTCTAACACATAAGTGTATTCAAGGAAATGCCCCTCAATATCTATGCGAAAAACTAAAAGCTCATAACCCCAATCGCGTTCTGCAATCCACCAACCAAAATCTACTCCAGTTACCCAAAGCCAGATCCAAGTCCAAAGGAGAATGTAGATTTGCAGTCCAAAGACCCAGATTA
Organism: Rana kukunoris; assembly: GCA_029574335.1. Taxonomy (NCBI): domain Eukaryota; kingdom Metazoa; phylum Chordata; class Amphibia; order Anura; family Ranidae; genus Rana; species Rana kukunoris. Next base: position 493,250,834 of record CM056049.1, on the reverse strand, counting down.
TGGAACGCTCTACCAACCAGCATCCGATTGGAGGTGAACCACCTGGCCTTTAGGCCCTGTACACATGATCAGACATGTCTGATGAGACTTGTCTGACGGACCGTTTTCATCAGACAACTCTGAACTTGTCTGATGGTCTGATGTGCGTACACACCATCGGACCAAAATCCGATCAGACCAGAACGCGGTGACGTAGAACACAACGACGTGATGAAAAAAACAAAGTTCAATGCTTCCAAGCATGCGTCGACTTGATTCTGAGCATGCGCGGGTTTTTGGTCCGATGCTTTTGTCTACTAACCATCGAACCTGTCCGACGGACATGTTCCATCAGACAGGTTTTAAAGCATGTTTTAAAACTTTGGTCCGATGGAAAACGAACTGATAGGCCGTACACAGAATCGAACTGGTCCGATTAAACCAGTTTGCAGACCAGTTTCATCGGACATGTCCGATCGTGTGTACGCGGCCTTAGAAGAAAAATCAAAACACATCTCTTCTGAGGCTTACGTAAGGAATGGATACCAAGCACCCAAAGGCTATTCAGTTTGCATGTGTTGCGCTATATAAGTTTCTCACTCACTCTCCCTCCTCACTGGCTGGGACAGTATATACTATATATATTAGGGCTGTGGAAATTAAAGATTAATTTTTTTGATCAATTAAAATTCTTTTGACCGGTACTAGTGGTGCAACGGATCATAAATGATCAGTGATCCAAACAGGTCACTATATGCGGATCGGCACAACACGTGATTCACGGAGCTCTGCTGCCGCCACGGCGATAGGAAAGGCCGCGGCTTCCGCCTAGCTCCCGGAGCAGTGCCCATCTTGGTCCACCCGGCGGTGGCCTAGGTGAGCCTAGAGCGGCACGCTGACATCATCACCCGGCCTCAACAGCTCATGTTCGGCCAGCTTCTCTCATAAGACTAAGGCGGCGTACACACGACCGAGGTTCTCGCTGGAAACCAGCGAGAACCTCGCTGGAAGCTGCATTCCAGTGAGGACCTCGGCCGTGTGTACACGGAGCGCTCGCCCCGCCCGTCGGGAATCCCGTTGAGCGAAAAGAGAGCACGCTCTCTTTTTGCTCGACGGCCCGCCTGGATGAATGGCTGGTTGCCATTCCCGACGGGCGGGTCGCCGATTTCGACGGCCGGCAGAGAACCTCGACGGGCGGAATGATGTGTTCTGCCCGTCGAGGTTCTCTGCCGTGTGTACACGGCCTCAGCAAGCACTAATCTTCCTATACAGTGGGGGAGATGTGGGCAATATTACAGTGGGGAGATGTCTGTGGATTACAGTGGGGAGATGTCTGTAGATATTACAGTGGTGGTGATTGTAATATCCACAGACATCTCATCTCCTCCACTGTAATATCAACAATCACCCCCACTTTAATATCCACAGACATCTTCCCCACTGTAATATCCACAGTGGGGGTAATTGTAAATATTACTGTGGGGGTGATTGTGGATATTACAGTAGGGGTGATTGTGAATATTACAGTGGGGGTGATTGTGGATATTAGTGGGGGAGATTGTGAATATTACAGTGGGGGAGATTGTGGATATTACAGTGGGGGTGATTGTAATATCCACAGACATCTCCCCCACTGTAATATCCACAATCACCCCCGCTGTAATATCCACAGACATCTCCCCCACTGTAATATCCACAGTGGGGGTGATTGTAAATATTACAGTGGGGGTGATTGTAAATATTACAGTGGGGGTGATTGTGGATATTACAGTGGGGGAGATGTCTGTGGATATTAAAGTGGGGAGATGTCTGGGCAGGAACTCCCCCTTTTCTAAGTCATCCCTTTTCGCCACCCCTACCCACCTTCCAGTACCTCCCCTTTTAGACAATATAGAACCAGGTATCATTTTGTGGTGCTAAGAAATTTGTATGGAATTTGGTAATGATATCAAGAGAAACTGTAAAATAGATCCCCTGTAGCCAGCTACAATAGATCCCCCTAAGAACAATGGACCAACCACAAAATCTCCCCCCAGCAACAATAGACTCCCGGCAGCATCAACAGATCTCCACACAGCCAGCATTAATAGACTCTCTGGCTGCCATCAACAATAGACCCCTCTCCCAACAGTAGACCTCTTTCAGCAACTGAGCCCCCAGCAACATAAGACCCACCCCAGCAACAATAGGTCCCCCACCAGCAACAATAGACCTCCCCAGCAACAATAGACCCCCCTGCACAAATAGATCCCCAGCAGTGAGCATCAATAACCTGCAGCACACCCCAGAACCCCTTGCCATTACATATAGTCAGTCCTGGAGGAGCCGGAACTGCGTTCCCCCGCGTTCCTGCTGAAAAAAAGCCCTGTGTCTGGGGAATTTTACAGTGGGGGAGATGTAGAGCTGCATGATTCTGGGCAAAATGAGAATCACGATTCTTTTGCTTAGAATAAAGATCACGATTCTCTCACAATTCTCAAAAACCAGGCATAGTGAATTACCATTAACAAAGTTCTGCCATGCAGTCCCACTTGTCTGATATGACGTAGTTCACCTGTGCCGTGCATTATTTGGGGCTTATGGGAGAATGAACTGTACAGTATATATGGCACGGGGACTGTACATACTGTGGTGACAACTGAACGTCAGAACCCCCCCCCCCCCAAAATAAATAAATAAAACCCTGTACTAATCGAATGCATTTTTGTAACACATGCCTCAAAGCAACTACTACATAGTTCATAGTGGATATTACAGTAAGGGAAATGTCTGTGGATACTACAGTGGGGGAGATGTTTGTGGATATTGCAGTGGGGGAGATGTCTGTGGATATTACAGTGGGGGAGAAGTTTGTGGATATTGCATAGGGGGAGATGTCTGTGGATATTACAGTGGGAGAGATGCCTGTGGATATTACAGTAAAAAAGAGTCCCCCAGAGGAGGGGCTTTTTAGGCAACAGTAGTAAGCGAAATAATGCAGAATACAAATTTATATTTTAATATTTAATCGTATAAAAAAGATCATACAATGTGGTACATAAAAAATACAATAACAAAAAGCAGTCGAGACTGATCCACATGAAAACTACAGGGCCCTACGCGTTTCGGGTAATTCCCTTCTTCGGGGGCCAGGGTCTATGTGGGAACAAGATACATTGCATCAAGTTTACAAGAACATATTGTGAAATAATGTTTACAATGACATCAAACACAAAAACAGCGAGTGTAAAAAGTGCAATAAACTAGGTCATACTAGTCATAAAATATCAACTCCGTACAATACAACAGGGCATCTCGACCGTGGCACGATATTCCTAGACAAGATGATATGTAGGAATGGGGGAAGGCGTTTCACATCCCAGAAAGAAGCAAACCCTGGACCAAAGCTGCCGAAGCGTAAAAAAGTGTACAGTCCCTATAAAAAAAGGGACAAATTACACAAAGTTGCACAAAAGTAAAAGATGTAATAAAAGATGTAATAATGTATCGATTATTATTATAATAGTAAAGTATAAGGTATTATACCTATCAAAAGGGCGTAAAGTCTAAAATGGCCAGGGGGGGTCAGTAGAGAGCACAGCAATAGAAAGCTGAAATGACAATGAGGAAAAAAGGTGATTTGAGGATTAGATTGCACAGTAAAAAAGAAAGGTTCAAATGGGCTTATACACAAATGCAGTGCCCTGGACATACCTCTGTTTAATTTGTAGTAAGCGCCATCAACTAGGTCAGACATTCCTGGAGGGCGGCGGCATTTAAATAGGGGAATGGGGTGTAGTTGAGGAGAGGGGTGTGTATACGGCGGGCGGGGCCGGGGTGGTGCGATCGCGTCATGCGTGCACCGCCCACCAACCCTACAATACACCTAACGAGTGGGCGGAAGGGGACGAAGGATAGAGAATGCCTCAGCAGCGTCGGCGTCGCAGCGCAAAAAACGTCACGTCGCCAGTTACGTGGCAAGTGAATAGAGTAAACAAATGAAAAAAGGGGGGACGTCGCGGCGCGAACAGCGTCGCGGCGAGATGACGTAAATTGAATGACAGACCAGTGACACATGACCAAGGACGGTCATGTGAAAATATGTGGAGGAGTACAGTGACAGCGAGAGCTGTCAGCAAGGATTGTATAGACAAAAACAAATAGTTTAAGATACAAAATACTAGATAATTGAGGTCTGCCTATAAACCGGACATCTCAGGTATAAATCAGGCAGTAACATGACTGTATTCAAAGGGGGCCTCCCTGGCTAATAGAAAATAATAATAAATAAATAAAAAGGGAGTAAGATATTGGTAAAGTGTTACGCTAGTAGGTTCACCTAAGAAAACACAGTTTTCAATCGGGATCAGCAGTAGGTCAATATAGGGGTCCAGAGAAAGTGTAAGAGGAGGGGCAAAGGTATGTCCCCCATTCAAACAAGGTCTCTGTCTGGCGCCAAATTTTGACCCAAGGTCAAAGGGCACAATGAAGGCACAATGAGATTGGGTCAAAGAGAAGCCGTCATCTCAAAAGGATGGCGGCCTGGGTGCCCCAGGCTTCTGTAGGGTTGGAAACGCCAAGATCACCAAACAAGCCAGGGGCGAGTGACCATAGATAAAATACCAAGATGATATGACAAATCATGAAACAAATTGTTGGCACTAACAAGGACAGGGAAGAAGATACAGAAAACTAGACAACATTTCAATGGTTATTAGAACAACGACGTCAATAGGAATGGTGTAATTTAGTCCTTTTCACATCCACCAGAGGAGAAGCCCTCTAGAAAAGGCCTAAAACTAATTTGTTCCTTTAGGCCAGGAAAAATGGTAGACTCTAAGGCCCAGATTCAGAAAGCAATTACGCCTGTCTAACTGGTGTTAGACAGGAGTAATTTCAAATTTCGCGCGCCGTATCACTAGTTTGAATCCTCAAACCATGATACGGCGGCTTCGGGCTTCGATCCGAGAGGCTTACGTCTTCGTAAGCCTTCGGATCTACGCTGCATTATTTTTGCGGCCGCTGGGAGGAGTTTGCGTCATTTTGATGCGTCGGGATATGCAAATGTGTTTTTACGGCGATCCACGAAAATACGAGTGGTCTTCGCAATCGCTTTCGTCTATTTTTTTTTTACGTACTGTTAGACCAGCTTTTTGCTGGTCTAACGGTACGTAGCCCATGTTAAGTATGGCCGTCGTTCACGCGTCGAATTTTTTTTTTTTTTTTACGTAACTCGTTCGGGACTAGGATTGTCCGTAAACGACGCTACTCAAACAACGAATGACGTAACGACGTGTTTTCGCGCAATGCACGGCGGGAAATTTGCGAACGGAGCATGCGCAGTTCGATCGCCGCGGGAACGCGCCTATTTTAAATGCTTCACGCCCCCTACTCGCGCAGATGGATTGCGACGGGAGAAATACACTACGCCGCCGTCGTTTACTGGACAAAATCTACCTGGATTCCACGTAGAGCCAGGTAAAAAACGGCAGCGTAGTGTATTTCTGATACTCTACGATAGTCTAATTCTATCTGAATCTGGGCCAAAGTCTGTAATCCACCGGGTTTCATGTTGTAATAGTATTTTATTCCAATCCCCACCTCTGGGATTAGGGTGAATCCTGTCTAAGGTGAGGAATTTGGCCCCAGGAAAATGTCCATTATGTTGAAACAGAATGTGATGCCCTAACGGCAAATCATGGTTTGCTGAACGCATGATATTAATATGTCGAGCGGCACGTTTGAAAAAGGGCAATTTAGTTTTGCCTACATAGAACCTGTTGCAATGACAAGTGAGTAGGTATACTACCCCCAGGGTCTTACAATTTGCAAAATGTCGTGGTCTGAATGGTCGACCATTAGGTAGCAAAATCTCTGAGTCGGTGTTGATATAACGGCAGATGGAACAGCCACCACATGTATAAATGTGGTGGCTGTTCACTAGTTACCAGTTGGTCCCTAAGGGAAAGGGCCCGCCGATACGTAATGGCAGGCTCCTTCGGGACAAACGGTCCCAAACTAGGGTCAAAGGAGAGAAGATGCCAGAATTTCTTGAGAATCCCTCTAGTTTGTTGATGTTGGGTATGATATTTTCGTGATTATTCTTAGAGTGTCACTGCCTGTGGTAGATTTTTTCTTGGGTTGAGAAAGCAGATTTTGTCTAACGTGCGCATTGGCACGTTGGAAAGATTTTTTGAGGCACTTCTTAGGCCTCGTACACACGATCAAATCTGTCTGCTGGAAACGGTCTGCTAGACCGTTTCAGCAGACAGATTCGATCGTGTGTACGGGCGAGCCGACGGATTTGGCCACCAGACAGATTTCAAAGCATGCTTTGAAATCTATCGGGTGGGAACCCGTCCGCCCGACATGTCTGCTGGTTAGTACACTTACCAGCAGACATGTCGTCTCGCACCGGCGCCAAATGGATTCGGCGCATGCGCGGAAGTGTTTTACTTCCTGGTGCGGTGACGTGGCGGCGTCAACGTCACCGCCACGTCACCGACACGTCAGCGCGCTGTCTGCTGGCGGGGATTTTGGTTTGCTCGTGTGTACACGCGAGCAAACCAAAATGACAGCAGACAGATTTATTCAAATCGGTCGGACAGACCGTTTTGAACAAATCTATTGCCTCGTGTGTACAAGGCCTTAGAGTAACCTCTTAGTGATAATCTTTCTCTTAGTGAAATACTTCCTGATTGGAGCAATTGCGCTTGAGGCGCAAGTACTGGCTGTACGGTATGGATCTGATTAATGGTGTAGGATGGGCACTGGTGGCGTGTAATACCGTATTACCGGCAGTGGGTTTTCTGTAAAGACCTGTGGATAGGCTACCATCAGGGTTCTTGGATAGAGTAACGTCCAAGAAAGCAATCTGGGTGTCACTCGATGTCATTGTGAATTTTAAATTGAGGTCATTGTTGTTCATAATAGACATAAAACATTCTAGTTCTTCAGTTGTTCCTTCCCATATCAACAGGAATTCTGACACAGATCGCCGGTGAAGTGCTCAAATCGCAGCTTCAGAAACGGTGGGTTTCTGTGTCAGACAATTACAGCTTCTCTGTATGCAGATATAATTATCTCTGTTTCATAAACTGTTTATGGGCTGAGATCAGCGGCGATCCTTGGGATGACTGCTGTTCAGTTTCTTAAACGGACACCATAATGTGAAGAAGCTCTGAACCATGTCTTCACAGGTTTGTTTGTTTTTCTCTTTTTAACGTTGGAAAGGGTTTCCACAATCCCTAAACACAAAAACCTGACTGCATCTCAAAGCTATGTTTTCGCCAGACACAATCTACTTTGTTTGTGTATATCCCAAAGGTATTTTAAGAAATCTTGTGTGAATAAACCTACCTTAAGGCTAGGGTGTATTCCTAAGAATGTTTGCTACACATTGTGGTTGCCTAGCATTCTTTATTCCTTTCATTCACCACATCACTATCCATGTATAAATAGACACTGATGAGGACAATGTTCAGTTTTGCAAATCCTCACATTAGGTGTTTTTAATACAATATCTGATATGTCTATGTTTATCATGCAACCTCAGCACATACAGTGGGGATCGAAAGTTTGGGCACCCCAAGTAAACATTTGTTTTAATGTGCATAATGAATTCAAGGAAAGATGAAAAAATCTCCAAAAGGCATCAAATTTACAGATTCAACATTCTTATAATATGTCAAAAAAAGTTAGATTTTATTTCCATCATTTACACTTTCAAAATGACAGAAAACAAAAAAATGGCGTCTGCAAAAGTTTGGGCACCCTGCAGAATCTATAGCATGCACTGCCCCCTTTGCAAAGCTGAGACCTGCCAGTGTCATGGATTGTTCTCAATCATAGTCTGGGAAGACCAGGTGATGTCAATCTCAAAGGTTTTAAATGCCCAGACTCATCTGACCTTGTCCCAACAATCAGCACCATGGGTTCTTCTAAGCAGTTGTCTAGAAAACTGAAACTGAAAATAGTTGACGCTCACAAAGCTGGAGAAGGCTATCAGAAGATAGCAAAGCGTTTTCAGATGTCAATATCCTCTGTTCGGAATGTAATTAAGAAATGGCAGTCATCAGGAACAGTGGAAGTTAAAGCAAGATCTGGAAGACCAAGAAAAATATCAGACAGAACAGCTTGCAGGATTGTGAGAAAAGCAATTCAAAACCTACGTTGACTGCACAATCCCTCCAGAAAGATCTGGCAGACACTGGAGTTGTGGTACACTCTTCCACTATAAAGAGATACTTGTACAAATATGGTCTCCATGGAAAAGTCATCAGAAGAAAACCTCTTCTACGTCCTCACCACAAAAATCAGCGTTTGAACCTTGCAAATGAACATATAGACAAGCCTGATGCATTTTGGAAACAAGTTCTGTGGACCGATGAGGTTAAAATAGAACTTTTTGGCCGGAATGAGCAAAGGTACGTTTGGAGAAGAAAGGGCACAGAATTTAATGAAAAGAACATCTGTCCAACTGTTAAGCATGGGGGTGGATCAATCATGCTTTGGGGTTGTATTGCAGCCAGTGGCACAGGGAACATTTCACAAGTAGAAGGAAAATGGATTCAATAAAATTTCAGCAAATTTTGGATGGTAACTTGATGCCACCTGTGAAAAAGCTGAAGTTAAAGAGAGGATGGCATCTACAAATGGATAATGATCCTAAACACACCTCAAAATCCACGGGGGATTACATCAAGAGGCGTAAACTGAAGGTTTTGCCATGGCCTTCACAATCTCCTGACCTCAACATAATTGAAAATCTATGGATATAGACTTTAAAAGAGCAGTGCATGACAGACAGCCCAGAAATCTCAAAGAACTGGAAGACTTTTGTAAGGAAGAATGGGCAAAGATACCTCAAACAAGAATTGAAAGAATCTTGGCTGGCTACAATTAGCATTTACAAGCTGTGAGGCCTTGTACACACGACGGGAAATATCCGCTGTAAACGGTCCCCGGACCGTTTACAGCGTATATTTGCGCCGGGATGTTTTGATCCGATGGCTGTACACACCATCGGATCAAATTCCCCGCCGGCGGATAGCGCGGTGACGCGGCGGTGACGTTGACGCCGCCACGTGACCGCCACGTCACCGCACCAGGAAGTAAACACTTCCGCGCGCATGCGTCGGATCCATTCACAGGATACGACGCATGTGCGGCAAGATATGTCCGCTGGTTTGCCGTACTAACCAGCGGACATATCTGCCAGCCAGCTATCCGGCGGAAATATTTCAAAGCATGCTTTGGAATTTTTCCGCCGGATGAATCCAGCAAAAAGCGTCCGTTTGCCCCTACACACGAGGGGATTTTTCCGCTGAAATGGTCCGTCGGACCATCTTCAGCGGATTTATTCCCTCGTGTGTACAAGGCCTGATACTTGCCAAAGGGGGCAGTACAAGATATTAACTCTGCAGGGTGCCCAAACTTTTGCAGATGCCATTTTTTTGTTTTCTGTAATTTTGAAAGTGTAAATGATGGAGATAAAATCTAACTTTTTTTTGACATATTATAAGAATGTCTAATCTGTAATTTGATGCCTTTTGGAGATTTTTCCATCTTTCCTTGGCTTTGTTATGCACATTAATACACATTTTTACCTGGGGTGCCCAAACTTTCGATCCCTACTGTACCTCCACAAACAATTTCTTAATTAGCTTTGTTACATTTTCATTGATTTTGTAAAATAATATTGGTATCGGGGTGTCTGTTCAGAGTATGCATCTTCATGCAATAAGCGTATACATGTTTGTTAAAATATTTGTTCAGATTGTTATTAAATGTATATGGCCAGTTTAACTGCTTTTGCTCTAGACCATGGTTGTCAAACAGGCGGCCCTCCAGCTGTTGCAAAACTACAAGTCCCATGAGGCATTGCAAGGCTAACGGTTACAAGCATGACTCCCACAGGCAGAGGCATGATGGGACTTGTAGTTTCGGAACAGCTGGAGGGCCGCCAGTTTGACACCCCTGCTCTAGACAATTTTTAAGTTTGTGCACATGTAATAATTTACCAACCTAGGGGATGTTTGGGCAAGCATGAGGTTAAATACATCTGGGCCTAGGGAATTTATCCAGATGAGACAATTTTAAAGGGGTGTTCCAGCCAAAATTGTGTTTATTAAAAGTCAGCAGCTACAAAAAGTGTAGCTGCTGGCTTTTAATAAACACTCACTTACCTGCTCCTGCGTTCCAGCGACGCGCCGACCGTGGCTCCGCTCCTCTCCCCAGCCGGCATCTCCATCTCGACTGTGGGCACCCAGCCGTGACAGCCTTCGGCTTCACGGCCGGGCACCCACTGCGCATGCGCGAGCCGCACTGCGCATGCGCGCGCGGCGCGGCTCGCCGCTGATTGGAGAGGCGATCGCATGGGACCTGTCAGTGTCCCATGTGATCGCCTACAGGGAGGGGCTGGTGTAGGCGATTAAGGCTTAATCGCCTAACCAGCCCCTCGGTGGAAGCAGGAAGTCCCACTCCTACTGAAGCCCCCACTCCCCCCCCAAAAAAATTACATTGCAAATGTGGCATGTATGGGGGTGAGGAGTGGAACAAGAGGAAGTTCCAAATTTGGGTGGAACTCCTCTTTAATGTCCGGTTGGATAAATATGTCCAACAGCAATGAGAATATGTATGGTCTGTGTTACAATTCTTTTGTTTTTTCTTTTAAGATGGCTTATTGTATGACTGACAGGTGTCAAACTGGCGACCGTTCAGCTGTTGTGGAGCTACAAGTCCTATAGGACATTGCAAGGCTGACCGATACTAGCCTAAAGCAGGCCATACACGGTCGAATTTCGAACAAATTTTCTTTTCAAAATCAGAAAGTTTTTTTTTTTTTGTGATCCGATTACGCCACCATTAATTTTTGAAATTCGGCCGACCAAACCTTCATGTTGCTACAGAAAATAATTTTTGTGACCGGAATTATTCTTTTCTCTCCGAGAATATTCCTTTCTTGGAGATTTTTTTCTTCTATTACATTTCTCGCACGATTCTCCCATCATTGATCAGAAAATCGTTTGTTTTTCCAAAAATTTCCAACATGTTGGATTCCTCAAATTTGCCGCACGAAAACCGGCTGTTCCTGCTGCCCACTAACGGTGCGAAATTCGTACATAAATTCTTTGATACGATTTCCAAAAGAAAATTCTTTCAAAATTCGAACTGTGTATAGCTGTCTTTACTCTCACAGGCATGATGGGAATTTGTAGTTCTGGAGGGCCGCCAGTTTGAAACCCCTGCGCTAGGGCATTGCTATGTTGTGTTCTAATATTTTCTGAGGTATGTCTGAAAGTTTAAAATTTCTCAATGTATGTACACTGAATTATTTTATTGTATTCAATAAAACTTTCTTGATATAACAAACAAGCTTTGGTTTAAACATTTTGTGTTTTTGGCAAGCTTATTTCATTGCAGTGATTTGTCACTCAATATCTATAAAAAGCAGTGATTCAGTTACAAAATGTTTTGCACATGGCATTAAACACATATCCAGAGTATAAATTAGGTTCTTATAGCTTATGTTGGCTGAAAAGAATAGAGTAGACTATTAATCCTACCTGTTGAGTGAGTTTGTTTTTCATTTTGTTTGGCATGTGAAAGGGTCTCTTTCACTTTCACAAGACCCTAAGCACTTGCCTTGCTGTCTATTTGCAGACATATAAAGTATTTACACTCCATGGAAATATCTGATTTATGTTGCTACAGATTCAGAGCTGCTTTGGTCTAAATGTAGTTTATTCTGGGGGGTCAAATTAAAGCATATTTTGTTCTTCATTTAACTTAGACCTCATGTACACTGACATTTAGGAGCAATTGGGTGTTTTTTTTCTGAAGCCCCTGAACTCTCCTCTGTTATTGTATCCATGTACACATAGTAATTTAGAGGAGTTTACTGGCATTTCTCTGAAAGCACAGAAAACACATTCAGGACAAGAGTTTATCGACATTTAAAATGCTAAACGAGCCTAAACGCTATTTCAATAGCCAGATTAAATTTCTGACCAATTAAATACACTCTCAAACACCAGATGGACCTGGAATCCAAAGCTCTTTTCAAGCGCTCTCCTCTCCTCTGCATCGCTGACACAGGGATCTCGTGATGGGACTAGAGCGGGCAGAACATTTGTTGGTACATCTGTTTTTGCTCATGCCCACTGGCAATTTTCAATGGAACAAATTTTCCAACCACAAGCTGAGCGATTGTCTCATAGTTGCGGCCACATAAACTTGAATAGGTAAGTTTGACAGTGATGCCTGTCAACTCGTGATGCTGCCTTCAATTTAAAGAATTGCATCTGCAGCATGTAAACAGTCCCCCTCTGGCTTTATATATATTTAAGCTTTAGGTGGGCATTCAGTAGAACATAATCTCCTGTTTTTAATGCTCCCTTTGGCTGCCCAAGTGAGAGACCTTTTTGGTAATACTACCCAGGTAGCAACCTGGTGCAACTAGATGGACAGCCTTTGCAGTTCAAGATATGTTGTTTATCATGTCTTCTGGTCATCTGGTACTGGTCTCTCTATATACTGGTCTGCTTATCTGTCATAGCTTTTAAATATAGTAGATGGTTTTCCAGTGTATCCTCTTCCTTTTTTTTTCTTTTTAAGGCTACATTAGCAACCAGTACTGCCTTCTTGCCATCCTGCCAACAGATGTACCATTCCCTCTAACTGGCATCTCTGTTGATCAGGCAGAGGATGGAAGTACACAGTACAAACCCTAGTGCTAGAAGGAAGCACTTTTGACACCAGCAGTCTACTTGGTAGACAAGCCATGGTAATCCTGTAGGATGTCACCAGCATGCCAAACTGCTCAGTTGTATGAAAAAAATTATGATGTTTTGAAGCTACTGACAAACTCTATCAGCGATACTGATACTTGATAAGAGTCTGCTCATGGCTCCAAAACATTGCAGTTGTTTCCCAGGCAACTAATAAAAGGCTCACATTGAGCAGTCCTGTTACTGGTGACATCTCTTTACCTACTGGATCACCATACAAAAATGTTGTCTATTGTACTTTTTGCTATAGTGTCTTTGATGGCCAGTGGCCATTTGGTGTTTCACCGTAAAAGTAAATGCAGGTCACAACCTTCAAATATGATGCCGCGTACACACGATAGTTTTTCGGCATGAAAAAAAAAAACAACGTTTTTAAAAATGTCATTTAAAATGATCGTGTGGGCTTCACATCGTTTTTCATCTTCTGAAAAACTACAAAAAAAAAATTCGAGCATGCTGCATTTTTAAAAGTCGTTTTACAAAATGTTGTTTTTCAGGTTGTAAAAAATGATCATGTGTATGAGACTATCCTTGCTCGCAGAAAATGTTCCTGCCCCACTCTACTGACCTATTGGAATCCATGGCAATTATGGTATGATACTAAGTGGAACCACTGATCCATCTTTGAATATGCCGATTTATCCTTGATGCTCTCCAACCCCCCCCCCCCCCCCACCTTCTTGCTCAAGACCCCTTCCTCCCAGTTCACCTTCTTAGTATAAATATTGTACTCCTTTATAGAAATCCCAACCGTTTGTATTTTATATGTACTACCAATTATCCTCCTACGTTATCTGTTTTGTTCACACACATTTCAAACTCTTTGCTGTATTCTATGGTGTTTATGACCTGTTGACTTTGGTGTTGCCACACTGATGTACTTGAATACTCAATAAAAAACAATTTGAAAAAAAAAAAAAAAAGATCATGTGTAGGCTAAAATGATGCATCAAACAACGTTTTAAACCCACGCATGCTCAGAAGCAAGTTATGAGACGGGAGCTTGAATGGAACTTCCCCTTTAGAGTGCCGTCGTACGTCACCACGCTTTGCTCATCATTTTTTTTAAACGATGGTGTGTGGGCAAACGTCGTTTTTAATGATGAAGTTAGAAAAACATTGTTTTTCTTCATGCCAAAAAACAACGTTTTTTTCCATGATGATTAATGATCGTGTGTACGCTGCATAATTTCAAACCGTGGTGGGTTTTGATAATCTGTTAACACTGGCTAATGTAGTCTTATAATGCCCATAAGCACCCAGATACCTTTTCAGCAAGAGCGGGTGATGAGATAAACAACATTTGATTTGATTTTCTAAACATTTGAATATACTTATTTTGTAGTTGATGGCCTTTCATTCCCCATGTCAGGTAAAAGTTACTGTTAAAATCAACTGTTTGTTTTTCCTAGTGTACAGACAGTAGATATAGCTGTTTAGACATTCCTAGTGATGTCATACCTGATATAAGCACATGCCATATGCTGGAATTCTTTGCTGAGGTTATAATTATTAGACATGTCAATCTGATCCTTGCCTGGCAATAACAAGACATAATCACTATTACAGATGCAAGTGCAGTAATCGTAAGATATTTATATGTCATTACATTGGTGAAACACGAAGTATAGACGCCAAGCCACTGGTATAGTAATGTTTTCCAGGGTCTGTCCAGTAATATTGTATTTTCAGGGACTATGCATATTTTGGTGGTGTTTACCTAAAAATAATATTTGAGGCAACTTCCAAATTTTACTTGTCCTGGATTTTTTTTATGATTCTGTTTTATACAGAGATTTGTAGGTATAGGCTGAGGATATTTATTTGTAATCAGAGTCTTTGAGTATGAAATGTGATCACCCTAATCACCCAAAGCCTTGGCTTAGCTGGTCAGTAAGCCTGAAAAGAGGGCATACACTGAATGTAAGAAAAAGAAAAATACAATGAGTAAGCATGAAATATGGGGGAAAAGGGTGGGTGGGAACCAAGAAAGCGACGGCAACCCAGACCTGATAGGGGAGGATGCTTAAGTAGCCCTTTCAGACTCCTCCCACAAACACAGGCTGGCGTCCGGCCAGCCTTACACGTGTCAAAAATGCAATTGCAGCTCCTGCTATACTGCTATAAAATGAAGTTAATCCACCTAGAGCTCTAAATTGCTGAGCATACTTGTAGTGTGTGTATGTGGATGTACAGTGGGGAAAATTATGATTTGATCCCCTGCAGATTTTGCCCACTTACAAAGAAATGATGGGTCTTTAATTTTTATCATAGGTGTATTTTTAATGATCTAGACAGAATATCAACCAAAAATTCACACATGATAGAAATGTTATAAATTAAGTTGAGTTAAAAAAGTATCTGATCCACAAGCAAAACAAGATTAATACTTGGTGGAGAAAGCCTTGTTGGCAGGCACAGAGGTAAGTCGTTTCTTGTAGTTAGTGACCAGGTTTGCACACATCTCAGGAGGGATTTTGGTCCACTCTTCTTTACAGATTGTCTCTAAATCCTTGTCGTGTTTTGCACAACGGGGGTGATGTCACTTCAAGTGTGTGGCCATTCTTGATGTGTTTCCACTGTCATATGGCTTTCTTGTGCCACAGTGACCAAACACTGTCAGTTTTATCCACTAACCTCTTTCCTTGATCATTCTATTTGACAGGGAAGCCAAAATGCTCCCATACAGGGGATTTAAATGACGTGGGGCGTTCAAGTTCCTCTGTTCCTTCGCTCGCCATGACCACGCTGTGTGTGGACTGAACATGCGCACAACTTTTTTTTTCAAAAATCAATCCGCGGATCACGTGTGTGCGGTTCGGATCAATATCTTTCGGTTCGGATCACGGATCAATGGCGATCCTTTGCACCACTAGTTCAAACCACACATGTGAGGTATCCCTGGGTGCGTTAGAGCAAGAGCAACAATTCTAGCACTAGACTTCCTCTGTAACTCTAAACTGGTAACCTGTAAAAAAAAATTAGAGTGTAGCCTATGGAGATTTTTAAGTACCGAAGTTTGGCGCCATTTTCATGAATGTGCACAATTTTAAAGCGTGACATGTTGGGTATCTATTTACTCTGTGTAACATCATCTTTCACATTATAGAAAAAAATTGGGCTAACTTTATTGCTTTGTTATTTTTCATTTTATGAAACATTTTTTGAAAAAAAAGGCGATTGAAAAATGATTGTGCAAATACCGTGCGAGATAAAAAGTTGCAATGACCGCCGTTTTATTCCCTAGGGCAGAGGTCTTTAAACTATGGCCCTCTAGTTGTTCAGGTACTACAATTCCCATCATGCCTAGTCATGTCTATCAATGTCAGTTTTACAGTGCCTCAAGGGACGTGTAGTTCTGCAACAGCTGGAGGGCCGTAGTTTGAGGACCCTTGCCCTAGGGTGTCTGTTAAAAAAAACATATATAATGTTTGGGGGTTCTGAGTAATTTTCTAGCAAAAAAAATATGATTTTTATGTAGGAGAGGATTTCCAGAATAGGCCCTGTATGGAAGTGGTTAAATCCTGTGACCGGTGCATGGGGCTTGTGATCCATTTATTTTATTTTTTTACCAGGTTATAGTAGAGAATAATACAAATATCTTCTTCTAAAAAAAATTATTGTATGAAAGCTGACCAGTATACTTGACTTAGTTATTATATGTGATGTATTATATTTAGCTTCTAATATTCCAGTAATTCAATGTAGTTTCTATCACAATTTTAAAAGATTTTGTTTGTGAAAAATTGCTCATACTTGCCAAACTTTAAATATTGGATTTCTGCCCTAAACCATATTTCCTAATATCTACAACTGTATTTCTCCATTTAAGCAGTTCTGTATTGCCTGTGTGCCAGACATTCTCTGTGGGAGAATTAGTCCTTGTGGTAATTTATCAATAAGCCCTGGGTTCTTTTCCTTCCTGAAATGCAAAGAAATCACAATTCTGGAATTCACTGCAGGCTTGGTGAGACTTCTTCAGAGTAATTTACACTGATTTGACATAAGAAATAAAATAAACATATACACATGATAACTCACAGATGACTGTGTAGCGTATGCAATGTGGTTGTAAAGGCACTATTCAGCCAAGAGTTAGCTGAACATGGAACATGACAAGAAAATTAAAATATTTTTCTGCTGAAGTTGCTGAGATCCTTTACAGGAATTATAAATGCCTGTAGGTATCTTTTAGTGATGTATTTAAGCTGATATTCTTAGAATCTGTCATTTTGCAGTTAAAGAGGAATTTCACTTTGTGTAGCTCAGTGTACCTGCACTTTTCGGCCAGGTTACTTGTGCTTTGCCATAGCCTTCCATTAGATTGGGAGGCATGAACTAGCATAGACATTCTGTATGTCTGTGTATTAACGGGATTTCATGTGTGTGCAAACATGCCAGGACTCTGCCAGATCCAAAATAATTGAAACCAGCAACATGCCTGCTCATGTGCTGGGATCCCATGCATGTACATAGATTCCTCTGGTCTCTTCCATGCTTTAGGGACCTGGCAATGTCTGCACATGCATGCACAGAAATGACCTGGAACTCGGACTGCTCCCGTATATCTGTCAGAGGCTACCGGCATATCTATGCATGCGCTGGACCTTGTGCAATTGTGCCCCTCACTAAAAAAAATGTTTATTGCCACTGAAACTTTAAGACCCCTTTCACACTGGAGGCGTTTTTCAGGCGCTTTAATGCTAAAAATGGCGCTTGTAAAAAACCTCAGCTGCAATTCCAGTGTGAAAAAAACGTTAAAAAAAGTCCTGCCAGCAGCTTCTTTGCAGCTCCTAAAACCTTCCTATTGAGATCAATGGGCAGCGCCGCCGGCAAAGCACCACTGCAGCCCTTTTAAAAGTGGCCCGCTAGCAGTCGAAAAGCGTTGCAAAAACGACAGTAAAACGCAGCTAAAAATAGCAGCGTTTTACCGCCGACGCCCGGCCACTTTCAGTGTCAAAGCACTCTTTGCATGCTCTTCCGTTTGCATCTCCCTCCTGTATTAGAGAGCTACACAGAAATCCACACAGCACAATATTAACACTTCCCTAAGAGAGATATGCATACTGAAGTTATTTAAAAGTAAAGTGTGTAAAGGTGTGTATTTATTATACATGTTTTAATAGATTGATTGTAAAGTAACAGAAATAATTCCCTAAAATTGCCATGGAAATATTTATGAAATGAAGCCCCAGTGTGTTGTGCATAGCACTTCATTTTTTGGACTTCATAAAGCCATCACTTGTATGTAACATTCCAAAGTCTGATTCCATTACTTCTCTATGTTAGAGGGACACCAGACCTGTGTCTAGCAAATTTACAGTAGCTGGTCTGTAAAGTGATCAGTTGTTTTGACAAACCAGTAATGTAGTAAAAGGGAAAGTTGAACATATTTTTATCACTTTGAATGAATTCACAGTTGTAGGGTATTGAAGAGAACCACTTACCATTGTGTTTATCTGAATATTTTGTTTTAAATATATAAATTTTTGTAGGATTGCCTGCAAAAAACATGTACTTAACCTCAGGTCATGCCTTCCATGAAGCCAATTGAGAAGGCTGCTTCAGACATTACTCTTGGAGGCACAATGGGGATCAGCATTGTGGCCACTTTATCCTCAGTGCAGCTCAGTAATGCCGATTCTAGTAAAACCACTGAGCACAGTTCTATATGACAGCCGCAACTGTCAGAAACAATGCTTAGTGATGCTGATCCTGCAGTTTAATTGTCTATGCGGCACTCAGCTGACCACCTTGTGTGTGTGTGTATATACAGTCAGTGCTGTCACCAAAGGTGGCCATCTTTGCGAGGGGTTCAAAAATGGCTTCCTTGGTCGACATCTTCCCTTGGCTCACCCCCTGATTTAACACTTTTTAGCTTTGTTTAGTTTGTCTATGAGTGACAGTGACTCTGGGAGGTAAGAGTCAGATGTGAGATGCCCACTTAATTCTGCCAGATTGTGCCCTGCTTAGCAGGAGTTCAAGCACTATCTACCAGCACCAAAGTAACATAACTGTATCAAACAGTCCTGTAGTTGTTTAGTCATCATTGTTAAGTGATACTGTTGTGCAGTCAGGAAATGGTGCACGCTATTCATTAAGGTTTAACACAAGGATAAGCGCCTTTATTTTAGTCATGTGACTGCCATTTTCAAATTATATTGGACTCAACTAAAAATCACTGTATCTCTATTTTGAAAATAGAATGTTCTTTTTTTGTTGTAAGTTTTTATTCAGAATACAAGAAAAGAAACAAAAACAAACAGCTGGCCAGGTGGCATATAAGTGTGGCCGCAGCCACTAATAAAAGCATACATTTGATAATAAGCCACTGCACAGAGTGGTGTATAAGTCATACATGGCCTAGTAAAACATTCAGTAGTGTTGTTATTCGCTTTATTATTTGTGAAACATTAAACTTATTGAGACACTTGCCAATTAAGATAAGTCATGGAGAATAGGTTTGTGTCCTCTTATTTGTCTGTGTTGGCGTTGAATTTAGAAAATAGAACGTTCTTATCCCGGTGTCTTAGCTTTATGAAATGGGCCAAGTGCGTGGTACCGTCATGATTTCCATCGATTGGCTGTTAGAGGTGAGAGGTCACCTGAAGTCAACTTTCCAGGGCCTAGACTTGTCCTCCATACCAAACTTTGTTGAGGATGTTTCCATCCTTTTATTGTGTAGATATTTATTATGTAAACCATGACATTACACTTTCTGTACACATGTAACATACTTTTAAATTGATTCCAAAGGTATTAATAAAAATAAATAAAAAACCTACAGTATTACACTTACCTGCTACATGCAATGATTTTACACAGAGCAGCCCTGATCCTCTTCTTTCTGGGTCCTTCACTGGTGGTCATGCCCCCCCTCCGCCCGCTGAGTGCTTTAGGGGCACGCAAGCAGTGGCGTTCCCATCAATGGACATTGTTCTTTTACACACAAAGCAGCTGTGTGAGCCAATAAGGAGAGAGAGAGACCTGGGAGAGTCGCCGCTCTCATGCACCTTGCTGGACTGAGATGGGATTCAGGTAAGTATAAAAAGGGTTGGGGGAGCTGGATAGCTGCATCCAGAAGTTTTTTTCCTTTTATGCATAAAATGCATGAAGGTAAAAAGATAAACTTCTGATTTTTTTAAATGTAATCATCAATTAAATGCCATATCCTCTAAAAATAAACCGTAACAACCATTACTTGTTGGTCCTCTATTTTTCCAAAAAAAAAAGTTTTTCTGCCTCCTTGTAATATCCCCCAGAAGCTCCCAAATGACCTCATTATGCCCTTTTATGGGCACCATTGCCCCCCCCCCCCCTTGTAATTAACAGTGCCAGAAGCTTCCTTTTTTATAGAGTGTGGTGATGTACAGTGGTCAGATGTTTCCTACACGGCCCACCACCATCCTGTGTCTGAGACCTCCTTGTAAAGAACAAATATGATAATGGTAGAATATTATCACTTTTCAATTGCTTGCACTGTCTTGTTCCATACACGTTTGTACTAGTAGCCACCAAGTGTAAATATGTGATTATTGATAAAGTTTAGACCCGATTAGCAGTTGCCACAAACAAATTGTGAATGTTATAGAAAACTCAGTTCTAATGTGTTCCTGAAAATGATATTGTATTGAGATGCTTTGGAGATCACATTTAGAAGTGAAGCCCCTAATGTATTACATTTCCTGATCCCTACTTGTTTGGTTAAGCAAGGCATCCATTTGACATTTGACTTATACTGTAAGAGTCATTTTGTCAATGCCTTTAAGCAGTATGTCATTGCACTGTAATAGGGAAGTTTTAAAATATCCTGCCCTGCACAGACTTCCCAGCGGAGCCTGGGGCCTGTGATAGTGATATTTACAGTCAGTAATGTTAGCATGCAGTGAAACCTGCTTTGAAGAGATACTGTTACTGTGTAAGTAAACATAATTGCCCGTGTCTGTGCCCTTAAATCTTTTGCTTAACCTAAGACTCTGGGGTTTATTACTAGACATACAGTATTTCATGCTATGTCAAAGTGCAGATACGTCTAAAGGTTGCTTATACAATATAACTACTTAATGTACTTTGTGTATTC
Organism: Rana kukunoris; assembly: GCA_029574335.1. NCBI lineage: Eukaryota > Metazoa > Chordata > Amphibia > Anura > Ranidae > Rana > Rana kukunoris. The sequence continues at coordinate 493,230,005 of CM056049.1, read as the reverse complement.
CTTTATAAAACATACAAATTATATTAAAGATTTGTGTTGTGTGTTTTGTGTTTTTTTGTTGTTGTTAATAAATACAAACATGTCATAGTTACCTGCTCTGTGCAATGGTTTTACACAGAGCAGCCCTGTTCCTCCTCTTCTACGTCCCCCGCCTGCGCTCCTCCCTTTTGAACAGTGCCCCAAATAGCAAGCCGCTTGTTGTAGGCTCATAGTAGGCTTGTAGTAGGACACTTGACTCATGTAGGCTCACTCTCAAGCCCAGTTCTATGCAACCCTAAGACACATAGATCCCTGGCTCGGCCTCACCCCTGCTCTCTCCTTATTGGCTCACTTCCTGTGAATAAGGGGAGAGAGACCTGGGACAGCTAAGGCTCCCGTGCACATTTATATATCAAGATAGGGCTAAGGTGAGTATTAGGGGGGCTCTGGGGGAAGCAGCACATAGAATGTATGAAAGTAAAAAACCTTCAGCTTTTAAAACCACTTGAAATATATTTTTACATACAGCTGGCAAAAGCACCTTGATGGTAACCCCCTGTCTTCCCCTGTACAGCTGCATTCACACTGGAGGGAGTGGAAGCACAAGTAGCCAGTTAGGCCCTATACTGACAGTGGGTGGGAGCAGTATGAGCAGACTTTTCATAGCTTATCAGTGTGCTTCTGCTCCATCGATGAGGTGACACTACTATGTTTCTGTACACCAATAAAAAAATAATAATGGTGAGATGTGGAAGATGGGACAAATGTGTATTTTAGCAGATTTAAGTTTGATTCCATGCATAGACAAATCTGTATTGAAATTCACAGTCGCATCAATCAGCTGGGCACATATTGCAAAATACAATATTATTATTAGTAATTTTAATACATTAACATTCTTTAAGATTGTTTACATTAAATCCTATGTCAAGGCAAAAAAACAAAAAACTATGCAGCACATTGCTGCAGTACACGCACAATTTTTAACGGCACTTAAGCGTTGTTTGGCGGCGCTTTTCCGCTGCTAGCGGAGCGCTTTTAACCCCCGCTAGCGTTCGAAAAAGGGGTAAAATCGCCGCAGCAGCAGTTTGGTGGCGCTGCCCATTGATTTCAATGGGTAGGGGCGCTTTGGGAGAGCTGCAAGAAGCTGCTGGCAGGACTATTTTTGACACCCTGCCAGCGCAGCACTCGGGCTTTAATACTGAGATTTCAGCTGAGGCTTTTTTCAGTTTATAACATTATGACTAATTATTCTGTAGTCCAATATAAGAACTTGGAAGACTCTGTGTGAAGAGGTTACAAGATAGCTGTGAATTTCTTACACAATTAACATTTTTTTTTCTTTTTTAGCACATATCGAACACATATAACAAAGCACTTCCAATAGTCTATTTACTAAACAAAAGGAGCAAATGAGAAAACAAATATTATTAGTATTTGCATACACTTTATGCTGATTTTTCCACATGTATAAAACTTAAAAAAAAAAAGGAAAACTAAAGGCAAAACTTTTTATTTTATTTTACATAGCGTAACCCTGCAATTTTTTGTTGTCATTTGTGTCCTATTGGGGAGGTTTCCCTTTACTTCCTGTGCCGTAGCCAAAATCCCTTCAAAGCAAGGTAAATACCAGGGTCACTGAAACTAATGTCCCCATTGGAAAATTTCCCTGCATTTTCTGTCCTTTGGAACAATTCAAAAACCTTTTTTTACTTTCGCTTTCAATAATAATGGTAACCATGATAAATAGAGTATATATTCCTGGGATACAGGCAACAATAAAAAACTTGACAGGTGTTCTTGATTGACGGCTCCCGCTGCTCTTACATAGTCCAGTGTGGAGGGAGAGACATAGCAGTGCTGCTCCTCTCGTGCACAACGCTGGAACGAGATTGGGCTCAGGTAACTATTTAGGGGAGCTGCACCTGAAAGGGTTATTTTTTGTTGTACCTTTTAAATGGTATTAAAAAAACACAGAACTTACCTGTTCTGTGTAATGGCTTTGCAAAGAGCAGCCCGGATCCTCCTCTGCTCTGGTCCTCTGCCAGCTGCTTGCAATGGGGGCACTTGCTCCAGAAGCCTGTTTTTTGCATCTATAAGACACTAAATCCTTGTACACACAGTCAGATATCTGATGGAATCTAATATGATGGATTTTTTGGTCGGATATCTGATGAAGCTGACTTTCATCAGTCTTGCCTACACACCATCAGTCAAAAATTTGATTGTGTCCAAACGACGTGCTGAGAAAAATTGAGTTCAATGCTTCCGAGCATGCGTCGACTTGATTCTGAGCATGCATGTATTTTTGACCGATGAAGCTCCACACAGACGATTGGATTTTCTTATCGTTTTTTTATCCATAGGAAAAATTTAAAACATGTTCTATTTTTTTCACCGATGAAAATCAAACCGATGGGGCCCACACATGATCGGTTTGTCCGATGAAAACAGTCCATCGGTCTGTTTTCATTGGACAAACCAATCGTGTGTACAGGGCTTTAGAGCCATGGCTCGGCCCCGGGCCCCACTCTCTCCTCATTGGCTTACTGGCTGTGCTTGACAACAGTGGGAGCCAATAGCTTCTGCTGCTGTCTCAGCGAATGAGGAGAAGGAATACCGGGATAGCCAACGTTTGTTTATTTATTTATTTTGTTCAACCAGCAGGTTAAAAAAAAAAAAAAAACTGACAGATCCCGGCATCAACACACACAATGTGTGAAGCAATTGTATTGTGACAGGGCCTGGCTTATTTTTCTCTACACAATTGTTAGAAGAACATGTATGGATTAGTGATTTCTTGTAAAGGAAAGGTATGGGACTTCAAAGTATGCCAGGCAGCTAGATGTGATAAGATCCACCTTGTGTCATGTTGTAGATATAGTGTGTAATTGGTAGGGGAAAAAGTTGGATAAAAGCTAAAAGCATACATTTTTTTTTTTTTTTTTTTTTTAAAAGCGAATATTTTACCTTAAAGGAGTTGTAAAGGTTCGTTTTTATTTTCTAAATAGGTTCCTTTAAGCTACCATTTCCACTCTAAATGTTTTTTTTCTTTGTTTTCTTTGTCTGAATTTCTCACTTCCTGTTCCTCCTCAGTAAGGCGTTCAGTAAGCTGTTCTAAATGACTTTCCACCGCTCGGATGATGGTGGAAAGCTTACTGAGGAGAAACAGGAAGTGAGAAATTCAAACAAAGAAAAATACATTTAGAAGGGAAATCAAAGGGAATGGTAAGTAAACCAACAATGGACTAGCTTAACCAATTTAGAAAATAAAAGACAAACCTTTACAACCCCTTTAACAGTCAATTAAAAGCCAGTGTTATTTTAAGGAGAGATAACCTATGTGATAATCCTTGTAAACAGAGTTCTTTATTTTTTTATTACCTTGAGCAAAAAGTGAAATGTTTTTAATGAGAAAATGTACAATTACATTTATAAGGTCTGCCTCAGACTTTTTTATATGAGGTTTTCTGTTTTCCTATTTATCTCTTCAGCCTGGTTGATCCTTTGCTAGGTGTGCTTTTTTACATAAAGACATCACATTGTTTATACACATTATAACAAACTGTACATCACTACTAATTATTCCATTCATCTTGTTTCACAAAACTGCTACAAATGATTTCCAATATCATTTATAGCTCAAATGTCATTTATTTGTTGAAATTGCATGCATGTTCTGTTAGATTTTTTATATTTTTTATATGATTTTATATGCTACTTATCTCATAATCTTCTTCTGAATAAAATAATGGTGATACAGAACTCATATCAACACTTTTTTCTTTTCTTGTTTTTAAGAAGGATGTGTCACTTGTGATCCTATGCAGTAATTAGATTGGAAATGGATTGCTTAAAGTGCAGTGAAAATACTTACCTGTTTTCGCAGGCTGCTTTGTCGCTGGCACTTTACATTCAGGTAGAAAAACCTTACCTGAGCCCAATTTCGATCAAGCGGTGTGCAAGAGCAAAGAGGCTCTGTCTGCTTTCTCCCTCATTGGCTCAGAGACCGCAGTGGTGAATTACAGCCAGTGACGAGAGTTGGAGCAGGGCTTAGTCCCGATGTCTGTATTATTAAGACGCAGACAGCGAGGCTCAGGAGCAAGCCTGCATGAGTGCCCCCAAAGCAAGTGGCACTGGGAGGGGGGAAGGAGTTAACCCACTATATACAATTCACACCATCCGCTTTGTTTAATAATGTAATCTAATGTAATGTAATCTTTCAGAGCGCCACTCAGGTGATGGGCTGGCTCTCTCCTCTCTCTGCCTGACAGCTGCAGTGGCAGGGGCCGAGTTTCCCCAGCTAACGCAGTCAGGAGGGAGGGAGGCAGGATCAGCCGGGTATCTCAGGTGATACAGCGGTCCAAATTACACTGCACACACAGTGTGCTGTATAACATGTTAAGGGAACAGGAGCCTTTTTTTTTATGGTAACAAACACTTGAATTTTTACTTTGTTGTCCTGATGTCCTGATGACCCCTTTTTTTCTGTCTTCTAATTAGCTCAATGATGGAGGAAAGGCTGCTAAAGCAAATATCGGAATTGGTGATGTAGTTCTTACCATTGATGGCATAAGCACGGATGGAATGACTCATTTAGAGGCACAAAACAAGATCAAGGCATGCACTGGATCATTGAGTTTGACTTTGCAAAAGTGAGTATTACCTTATTTCACTATAGTTGCAGTATAAAACAGATAAGGCGTGACATAATGAAACCAACAGGACCCTTTACAAATATCATCTGAAAATATTGAATAAAGTAGTATGCATTTGACTGGAATACACCCAGAAGAGCATAAAATAGTCTCCAGCTAGCATTTTTCTAACTAAATACTTATACATACTTTATATATTCCATAAGTGTTTATGTAGTATAGTGCTCATAGTGGTCATGAATGATTACAGGCTCACATTCTAGTGAAGTGACCAGGAAACAATACTGTACATTATCTGCCTTGTAGATACTGTAATATATATTCCATATGTGTCTGTGCAGTTTAGTTGTCACAAAGATCTTGACCAGTCACAGTCTCACAAGAAGTGATCCAGAACCATTACTGTTATCCCTCATACACACGATCGGAATTTCCGATGGGAAAAAGTCAGACTGAGTTTTTCCATCAGATATTCCAAGGAATTCCGTCAAAGTTTACATAGAGAACATGTTCTCTTTTCCTCTGATGGAATTCCTTCGGAATTCTGAAGTGAGTTTGGTCAGGCTAAAGCCTGACCGTGCGTACGGGGCATAAATTGTGCTTTAGTATACATTCAATATGTTTCTGTACTGTACGGTGTTCACAATACTCCTAACAAACAGACTTGTATTCACAACTAATCATAGGCTTATGCCGCATACACACAATCAGTCCATCTGATGAGAACGGTCTGATGAACCATTTTCATCGGTTAACCGATGAAGCTGACTGATGGACCGTCGCGCCCACACACCATCGGTTAAATAACCGATCGTGTCAGGACGCGGTGACATAAAACACAACGATGTGCTGAGAAAAATGAAGTTCAATGCTTCCAAGCATGCGTCGACTTGATTCTGAGCATGCGTGGATTTTTAACCGATGGTCGTGCCTACTAACGATCGGTTTTGACCTATTAAATTTAAAACAAGTTCCCTTTTTTTAACCGATGGATAACTAACCGATGGCGCCCACACACGATTGGTTTGGTCCGATGAAAACGGTCCATCAGACCGTTCTTATCGGTTTAACCTATCGTGTGTACGCGGCCTTACTGTGTATTATCTACAACTGTATAGGAAAGTCAAACATCCTTTATCAATTCGATTATTGTACCAGTATTTCACAATCTTCTGTGAATAAAGTAGTGGGTAACTAAATGTACAGACCAGTAATTCTAGTCATTCAAAGTGTTCATTTTAATACTGACCTAAAGAAAACTTTACAAGAGCCCATCAGAAATATATTCTGAAGTTAAGGGAAGACATATTAATAAATTAATTTACAGGTATAAATAACTAGGCTTTCTTACTTTTAACTCATTAAAAAGGCAATGTGCATTTTTGTAAGAAAGCAATCCCCTATTACAATGTAATGTGTATGTATAGGCGTGCGCACAGAGTGTGCCAGGTGTGCCCAGGCACACCCTAATCACTTTGTGCAGCACAGATTCCCCCTACTGCCCTGGCTCCCATCTTCCCCCCCCCGCAGCGCTGCCAGCTTCCCTCCTCTCTATCAGCTGTTGCTGCTGGGATGTTTTAGGAGTGGGGAAGGGGCCAGTAAATATGTAATTTACTCCTTCACTTTCTGAATGAACACCGTGAGCGATCGGTAGTATGTGTTTGGGCTTTGGGGTGCACACCCTAATGCAATAGGTTGCACACACCTATGTGTGTATGTAAAATAACCTGTGTATTAAATCTCTTAAGTTCTGCACAATGCTAACCTCAACTGAACTGAAAATTTTCTTCCCCAAACTAGACATTAACCACTTAAGACCCGGACCAATACGCTGGTAAATGACCCAAGGTGTTTTTGCGATTCGGCACTGCGTCGCTTTAACAGACAATTGCGCGGTCGTGCGACGTGGCTCCCAAACAAAATTTGCGTCCTTTTCTTCCCACAAATAGAGCTTTCTTTTGGTGGTATTTGATCACCTCTGCGATTTTTATTTTTTGCGCTATATACAAAAATAGAGCGACATTTTTGAAAAAAAACACTATTTTTTACTTTTTGTTAAAAAAAAAATCAAATAAACTAAATTTTAGTCAAACATTTAGGCCAAAATTTATTTAGCCACATGTCTTTAGTAAAAAAAAAAAATCGCGATAAAAAAAAATAGCTACCTAGCGGGAACAGCGACACTAATACAGCGATCAGAAAAATGATCGCTTAGTGACGCTGGCAATAGGGAGTGAAAGGGTTAACTAGGGCGGTGATCAGGGGGTTAAAACTTTATTAGGGGGGGTGGGGGGGGCTATCCTGAACCTAACACTAACTGATTTTACACTGCCTGTCACACTGACACTAAATGCAGTGATTAGATCACTGCATTCAGTGACACTGTGACAGGGGGGGTGGGGGGGCAGATCGCAAGGGGTTAAGTATGCCTATGTGTGTGTATGTCAGTGTAGTGTTGGTGCAGGACTTACTGTGAGGTGTTTCTCCCATCGCAGCGGTTGGAAATACCGCTGCGATGGGAGATTACATCACTTCCCCCTTCCTGTGTTTACACAGGAGGAGGAAGTGACACAAAGGGGGAGCGCGCGCATTGGCTGGGAGCGATCGCGGGGGGGCGGGTAAACGCCGACATCCGCCCGCTCGTCCCGGATCGCTCCCGGAGCCAGGGGGACCCAGGGGGACCCCCGAACCGCACGAAGGCGGGGGCGTAAATTTACGCCCTTGTGCCTGTACGAGCCATTCTGTGGCCGTATATGTGCGTGCGGGGGTCCTTAAGTGGTTAAAAAAAACATTCCACTAGATTTTACTCACGGATCAAGCAGTTAATAATGAATGTTATTTATAGTTCTTACAGCTATGTCAGATCATCACAGGGTAAGCATCGTCTGAGAAACAGATGCCCCCATGTCATTGTAAAGCAAATATCAAGATATTTGGTCCTTGGCCCTAGTAACTGCATTGGATCATTTACTTATGCTTCTATAAACTGAAGTGCTAAAGTTGCGCCAGGACCTTTTTTGTGCAATCCGTGATAAACTACAACCATATGATTCTGCTGAGCATCCATAATAAATTGTTTCATTTAACTTGCTTCAGCCACATCAATGAATTCCTTTTAGAGTAGTAGGCTGCCCGGCAAATGGTTTCCTTTCCCTTAACTATTTTAGTTTTTTTTTCCTTTTTATAGTCTACTGAACTACTTTTTACTGCAGTGTTGACAATAGATTATGCTATCTGTTCTGTTTCCTTTTACTTGTTTTTTTCTTCCCTGGGTCAATTGTATCAGCAGTCTGTGTAAGGCAGCAAAACATTAACTACTTTAGACCCGGGCCATAGTAAAAAGACGGGCTCCAGGTGGCTCTATAAATCCGGGAGGCCGTCTTTTTATTGCCTCGCATCCTCCGGCCACTGGGGGGTGCATTCTGACACGTCACCGAGATGCTGATACGCGTGCCTGGTGGCTGCGATGTCGGCCAGGTACCCGTGATCGTCAGTTTTAGAGCAGGGATGTCCTGTCAGCGAGAGGAGACTGATGCTGTGTCCTTTGTATATAGGGACACGGCATCGGTCACCTCACCCAGTGAGTCCCTTCCCCCCACAGTAAGAATCACTCCCAGGATACACATTTAACCCCTTCCTCGCCCCCTGGTGTTAACCCCTTCCCTGTCAGTCACATTTATACAGTAATCAATGCATTTTTATTGCACTAATCGCTGTATTAATGTGAATGGTCCCAAAAATATGACAAAAGTGTCCCATGTGTCCGCCGCAATATCGTAGTCCTAACAAAATTCGCAGATCGCCATATTACTAGTAAAAAAAAAAAAAAAAATATGTAGAACAATACGTATTGGCCTAAACTGAGGAAAAAAAATATTTTTTTATATATTTTTGGGGGATATTTTTTATAGCAAAAAGTAAAAAATACTGTGTTTTTTTTTTTTAAATTGTCACTCTTTTCTGGTTTAATAGCGCAAAAAATAAAAACCGCAGAGGTGATCAAATACCACCAAAAGAAAGCTCTATTTGTGGGGAAAAAAATACGTCAATTTTGTTTTGGAGTCACGTCGCACAATCGCGCAATTTTAATTTAAAGCGACACGGTTCTGAATGCTGAAATTTCACCTGGGTAGGAAGGGGGTATATGTGCCCAGTAAGCAAGTGGTTAAAGGAGATGTATCAGAGAGGCTGGCTCTGTCTCCCAGCAGCTCGGTGAGAGGCTGTCAGCTGCCAGTCCAGGCAGCTGGGTGGATCCTGACTGTAACGTGGGGATAGATCCAGCACCTCGACTGGATGAGTGATGTCACCCGACTTTAACCCACTGTTGGCTGAAAATGGGTTACAGGAGCTAACTGCACTCTTGTGATACAGAGAAGTAGGGCCAAAATAGTAATGGCCGTACTTCTTTTTTTTATCTACACTTGAAATTTGTTTTCTTTTTCTGCTGTACTTGGTAGACACCTTAGGCCGTGTACACACGATCAGTCCATCTGATGAGAACGGTCCGAAGGACCATTTTCATCGGTTAACCGATGAAGCTGACTGATGGTCTGATGTGCCTACACACCATCAGTTAAAAAAAACGATCGTATCAGAACGCGGTGACGTAAAACACAACGATGTGCTGAAAACAATTAAGTTCAATGCTTCCAAGCATGCGTCGACTTGATTCTGAGCATGCATGGATTTTTAACCGATGGTCGTGCCTACTAACGATCGGTTTTGACCTATCGGTTAGGCGTCCATCGGTTAAATTTTAAAGCAAGTTCTATGTTTTTTGACTGAAGGAAACTGACCGATAGGGCCCACACACGATCGGTTTGGACTGATGAAACGGACCTTCAGTCCGTTTTCATCTTTTTTTTTTTTTTTTTAAGAAATACTGTCACTTTTCCCAGAATAGGCAGAGTAACAGGGTCTCATTACCACCCTCCAAACCAAATATACCAACCTTCACATTGCTCTCCTGCTTCTCCTCCATTGCAGCTGCAGCAAAATACCAGATTTTAGTTACTGTTGAAATTTGGAGGAAGCAATGATGCCTCCTTCTGTTCTAGTGTTCAGGCCTGATGCTTGGCTGCTTGCCGCTGATAGCGGCCGTTTACCACGTGATCGCTCCGTCCAATGACGGAGCGATCACATGTAAACAAACCGGCATTATTTGATGACGCCGGTTCCTCCCTCCTCTCTCTTTACCGATCGTTACAGTGTGAGAGGGGGGAGAGTGGGTGTCGGCAGCACTGTGGCTGGATCTGTGATTATTGCAGTTATTGCAATACCCCCCGGCAATAGTCTGCAATACCCCCCCGGCAATAGTCTGCAATACCCCCCCGGCAATACCCTCTGCAATTACTCTGCAATGCCCTCTGCAATTGCTCTGCAATACCCTCTGCAATTACTCTGCAATACTCCCTGCAAATACTCTGCAATACCCCCCCCCGGCAATACTCTGCAATACCCTCTGCAAGTACTCTGCAATACCCTCTGCAATTACTCTGAAATACTCCCTGCAATTACTCTGCAATACTCCCTGAAATGACTCTGCAATACCCCCCGCACCACTCTGCAATACCCCCACACCAATACTCTGCAATACCCCCACACCAATACTCTGCAATACCCCCACACCAATACTCTGCAATATCCCCACACCAATACTCTGCAATACCCCCCGGCAATAGTCTGCAATACCCCCCAGGCAATAGTCTGCAATACCCCCCGGCAATAGTCTGAAATACCCCCAGCAATAGTCTGCAATACCCCCGGCAATACTCTGCAATACCCCCGGCAATACTCTGCAATACCCCCCCGGCAATACTCTGCAATTACCCCCTTCAATTACTCTGCAATACCCCCCGCACCAATACTCTGCAATACCCCCGCACCAATACTCTGCAATACCCCCCGCACCAATCCTCTGCAATACCCCCGCACCAATACTCTGCAATTCCCCCCGCACCATACTCTGCAATACCCCTGCACCAATACTCTGCAATACCCCTGCACCAATACTCTGCAATACCCCCGCACCAATACTCTGCAATACCCCGACTAATACTCTGCAATACCCAAAAAATACTCTGGGGAAAAAAATGCGTTTTAACCACTTCTCGCCCGCCGGCCGTCATGACGTCCTTGACTTTATGCAGGGATATCTGAATGATGCCTGCAGCTACAGGCATCATTCAGATATCATCTTTTTCAGCTGGCGATTCCCTACACCATAAGAATGATCATGGCGGCTGTTCTACCTCTTGATCGTTCTTACGGGAGGCGAAAGGGGACACTTCCCCCCTCCCTTCGCCCTCCGGTTGCTTCTTCCGATTTACCGCTACGATCAAAGTCAGGATCTTTTTTTTTGTCAGGCTTCCCAGCCTAGAGGTGAGATGTGGGGTCTTATTGACCACATATCTCACTGTAAAGAGGACCTGTCATGCTATATTCCTATTACAAGGGATGTTTACATTCCTTGTAATAGGAATAAAAGTGATCAAAACATTTATTTTTGGGGAAAAACGTGTCAAACTAAAATAAATAAAGTGAAATGAACAATAAAAAAAAAAAAAAAAATGTAAAGCGCCCCCTATTCCTGCGTGCTGGTATACAGAAGCGACCGCACGCGTAAGTCCCTCCCACATAGGAAAACGGTGTTCAAACCACACATGTGAGGTAACGCTGCAAACGTTAGAGCGAGAGCAATCATTTTGGGCCTAGAGCTCTTCTCCAACTAAAAAGATGTAACCAGTAAAAATATTTAAAGCGTCGCCTATGGGGATTTTTAAGTAGCAAAGTTTGGCGCTATTTCACGAGTGTGTGCAATTTTGAAGGGTGACATGTTGGGTATCTATTGACTTGGCGTAACTTCATCTTTCATATTATGCAAAAACATTGGGCTAACTTTAATGTTTTTTTTTTTTTAAGCACAAAACTGTTTAGGCTTCATTTCCACTGGCGTTTTTACAGCCACGTTTTTTACAGCTTAAAAACGCCTGTCCATGTTTATTTTAGAAAAAAAAAATGTTTTGTTTTTTTTGGAGCTGGAGCTTTAAAAACGCTGCGGCCACGTTTTTGAGCGTTTGTGCGCGTTTTTGCGCGTTTATGCGTGTTTTTGAGCGTTTTTTTTATGTCTGGCGTTTTTACAGCTCTATTGCTGGAGCTTCAGAACACACTGGCCCCGCGTTTTTTTTGCAGCTTAGCTATCTACAGCCCAAAATGTCATGGTGGGCATGATGCCATAGACTAACATGGACAGGCGTTTTTAAGCTGCAAAAAACGCTCAAAGAAAAGTGGCTGTAAAAACGCCAGTGGAAATGAGCCCTTATTTCCAAAAAAAAAAACGTTTGAAAAATTGCTGTGAAAATACCGTGTGCGATAAAAAGTTGGAACGACCGCCATTGTATTCTCTAGGGTCTTTGCTAAAAAAAAGCATATATCATTTTTTGGGGTTCTATGTAATTTTCTAGCAAATAAATGATGATGTTTCCATGTAGGAGAAATTTCAGAATTGGTCTGGGTGCTCCAGAACGCCTGATGATGCTCCCTGCATGTTGGGCCTCTGTATGTGGCCACCCTGTGTAAAAGTCTCACACATGGGGTATCACCATACTCGGGAGGAATAGCAGAATGTGTTTTGGGGTGTATTTTGTGGTATGCATATGCTGTGTGTGAGAAATAACCTGTTAATATGAACATTTTGTGAAAAAAAAAAAATTTTGATTTTTGCAAAGAATTGTGGGAAAAAATGACAACTTCAAAAAACTCACAATGCCTCTTTCTAAATACCTTGGAATGTCTTCTTTCCAAAAATGGGTCATTTGGGGGATATTTGTACTTTTCTGGCATGTTAGGTTCTCAAGAAATGATATAGGCTGTCAGTACATCAGGTATAATCAAGTTGATAATTTTTCAGTAATTGGTACCATAGCTTGTAGACCCTATAACTTTCACCCGGACTAAATAATATCCAATTTTTTTTTTTTAACCAAAGATATGAAGCAGTATACATTTTAGGCCAAATTTATGAAGAGAAAAAACTTTTTTGCAAAATTTTATAATAGAAATGAAGAAAAAAAAAAGTTTTTTCACAAAATTTTCGTTTTTCTTTCATTTATAGCGAAAAAAATAAAAACCGCAGAGGTGATCAAATGGTCCGGCGGAATTCAAATTGGGCGGGTAGGGGGCGTGTAGTATTTAAACTAGGCACGATCCCGCAGCGAACGAACTGTGCATGCGCCGGCCGTCAATTTATCCCAGTGCGCATGCTTCACATTAGGACGGTGTTTTCTACGTGAACGTCAATGACGTCAATTCCCATTCACGGACGAGTTACGCAAACGACATTAAACTTTTTCAATTCGACGCGGTCACGACGGCCATACTTAACATAGGATACGCATGCTTTTTGTTGCTTTATCTTTACGCCTGGAAACCCCTTACGGAAACGTCGTAAAGTGACTGCCTCGGGCCCGCGTACGTTCGTGAATTGCCGTATCTCGCTGATTTACATATTCTCCGCGTAAATCAGCGGGAACGCCCCTAGCGGCCATTTTAAAATTGCAGTTCCGATACGACGGTGAAATACAATTACGCCGCTCGTATCTGGACTCAATCCCGGCGTATCTTGTTTTCTGAATACAGAAAACAGATACGCAAGCGTAGGTTAGAAGTTACGCGGCTTATCTAGGGATAAGCCGCGTAAATTCTACCTGAATCTGGCCCAATGTGTACATTGGATTTTTTTTGCCCTTTGGATTACACTTAACACTGATGTTTAGAAGTTTATTGGGCGAAAATCGCAATTTTTTTACCCAATTCACCTTCCGGGACAGCACATGAGAGAGATAGAGAGGGAGAGAGTCTCTGCCTACCTAAAACCGGAAAAGAGTACAGTCACAGTAAAAACAAGAACATCACAATGGTTGTGTTATTTTTCCCTCTGGCTTTCATGCTAGTTTCATGGGCCTCCTAGTATGTGCTCCCCTTTGATTCCAGGGACCGTGGACCCGGAGGAGTTTCAATTCTGGGATTTTCAAGGCTTCCTTTGCTAGCCTCCTAGTTGTAGGACCCTCCCTCTCCATCACCTTTTTTTACTTTCTTTAAATCATGTGATTTTGGCATCCCTTGTATTTATATTGAAAGTCAATATAGGTGTTATACTCTGTTTATTTAGAAGCTAGTATTAGGGCTGTGCTGGGGGAAATGTTTGTAATAAACAAGTATAGTTTTATATATGCAGCAAGAATAAATAGATCTGTAGCCCAACATTTTTATTTATTTTTTTGATAGAGAAAGTTGCTAATGCCCAGGTGCAATCATCTGTCCCTAAGAGCAGATAATCGCTGGCTACGGGGTTATATCTGAGTACCAGCAGAAAGTGCTTTCTACGTGTCCTGCGGCTTCAACAGCCTGCATCTACCTGTACATCCAACCACAGGAATTCCGTGGATTTTTTCCACAGCTGGAACATTTTTGTAGGTCTTAGAATGTCATGCTTGCTGTGACTGTATATATTTGCAAACTTGTTCATCACATATTAATTGGGTCTTCAAAAAAAAAGTCCTATTTTTTATTTATTTTTATTTCTTTTACTTTAGGTCAACCTTAATTACACAAATAAATTGTAAAATAGACTTGGGAAATGCTGTGCCATTGATGTTGTGATTTTGCAATAAAAGTAGCATTACATTTTACAACAAAATTTTGACTTCTAACATCTGTCACCAGAAATACTGTGCAAGTCATCTCTCTGACACTGAGCCCCCATTCCTACTACTGTAACACAATAGGTGCCTCATAGATGCATGTTTTTCACTTCTGTGGAGTGGCCTACACACAACAAACATGGCAAAGAAGCTCATGCACCTTTTGAGCTTCAAACAACTGCTCTTCTTGCATGGCTCCACAAGGGGTGACATGTGTGTGCTTCATAAATAGGCTCAAATCACAAGATTGTGCAGGTGTTTACAAGCTACTCTAGTGTGAATACCAGCTTATGCTCATCATGCAAACAACAGTTATCAGGCTTTTAGTCCCAAAACAACCAAAGGGATCGCAGCAACCTACTGCCAATGGTTTCTTTTAAACTGTTGAATGATTGAAACTGTTTGCTGTAAATTGCTTTGATTCATTTCCCTCCTCTTTAAGTATTGCCACCTTTTGGGGGGAGTACCTGGTCAGATCGCTACATTTTACCACTAGGTGTCCTGTCCAGCCACAGCAGACGTCAACCTCTCATAAAGTTTTACAGACTGCAAGCATTGGGACGAGACACGTATGCCCCCTTCAGCAGCTAAATGCCACAGCCCCATGCATCAGGGTTTAATGATCAGTGTGCGCGGGGACTAAAAAGTGCTGATTTTACAATTCCATAAGCTAAATAAAGCTAGGTTTTAATATATATATCACTGTCCACTTCATGACACTTGTATACACCTAAAGAATTCACTTTGTAAACACACCCTTGGATGAACTTTTGTTTATATTAAAAGTGATAGAACATGATTTGAAAGATGTGTTCTATATAGTGAACCATATGTGTCTGTGAAATGGACAGAAGAAAAATAGTTATGCTGGTGTTTTAGAGAAGTCCTATTTAATTCCTCAGCTAGTGTATCCATCAGCAAAACATTGTCCCCAAGACAGGAAGCAAGGGAACAATCTCTAACAAAGCCCCAGATAGCAATAAAACCTGAGAGGGCTTCTTACCTTTTCCCGGTCTGTAAAATAAATAATAAAAATGGTATTATGGTATATTATATATATATTTTTTTTTTTTAATTTGTGCAAAAGTCTTGGGTATGAAAAAATTCTGTAAATTAAGAATGCTGTTAGAAAGAGAAGTGTTACTTACTGACCCGATGCTACATATGTCCCCCGCCGTCTCTATGTGTGAAAACTGAGCGATCGAACACCACTGATCGTCAGTTCTCCCTGGCGCTCTGAGCAGAGGGCTGATGACTGTCAGTCAACGCTGTCTGCTCTGCCCCTCCAGCGCTCACTGAAGCACTGGGCTGTAAATGTTATGGGAGCAGTTGATTCAGGCCTTCAGCAGATCGCTGAGAGACTTAGCCAGGTGTCGGTCAAGGCCCCTGGGTGAATCCTGACAATATGGTAGCCATTTTTGTCCAGCCAGGACCGGCTCTGTGACATCAAGTGACAGCGGGCTTCAGCCCTCTGTTGGCTGAAAATGGGTCTCAGGAGTGCAGAATGAACTGCACTCCTGTGATCCATATAAGTACAACCAAACAAGCTTTGGCTGTACTTTTCCTTTTAACAAAATGGAAAATAAAATAACATAGGAGAAATCCAAATCAAGTCAATATTTGGTGTGACCAACCTTTGCCTTCAAATAAGGATCAATTCTTCTATGTACACTTGCACGCAGTTTTTGAAGGTAGGTGGTTTCAAACTTCTTGGAAAACTAACTACAGATCTTCTGTGTATGTAGGCTGCCTCAAATCCTTCTTCATGTAATCTCAGACAGACTCAATGATGTTGAGATCAGGGCTCTGTGGAGGCGTCATTGTTCCTATGAATTGTTGGTTATTAAAACTTAAAGGGGTTGTAAAGGTAAATGTTTTTTCACCTTAATGCATCCTATGCATTAAGGTGAAAAAACATCCGACGGTATCGCCCCCGTCCCCCCCCCCCCCCCGAACCCCCGTTTTACTTACCTGACCCCTCGAAAGTCCCGCACGCGCCCATGTGATCCTCTTCGGGTCCCAGCCTGGCCGTTGATTGGCTAGGCTGGACGGATTGACAGCAGTGCAGCCATTGGCTGGCGCTGCTGTCAATCACAGCAGGCGGCGCGCTGGGGGTGGGGCAGAGTGATCCAGTCGGCGGCTATGCCCGCTGCTGTATCACGGGAGCGTGCTCGCAAAAGCTTTCCACCATGCTCGCTCGCTCGCATGAAGATGGAAAGCTTTTGCGAGGAGGAGCCGAGACAGCCGTCGAGGGACCCCAGAAGACAGGGTTAGGGGACACTGTGTGCAAAACAAACTGCACAGTGGAGGTAAGTATAACATGTTTGTTATTTAAAAAAAAAAAGTGATTGTAAGTAAAATCTCGTTTGTTATTTTAATATAAAAAAAAGATGTTATACTTGCCTACTCTGTGCAGTGGTTTTGCACAGAGCTCCAGTTCTCGGGTCCCTGGCTGGAGTTCCTGGCCCTACCCTCCTATCACATGCTTACACAGCAAGTAGCTTGCTATGGGGGCACCAGAACTGCAGCTCTGTGTGTCCACACAGACACGGAGCTGCGACCCAGTCAATGGTGCCACTGCTGTGTCTTAGCCAATCAGGAGGAGTGTCTGAGGGACTCGTGGACATTGCTGGATAGAGATGGAGCTCATGTAAGTATTAGGTGGGCCTGGGGTGGGTGTGCTACGGCACACATAAGACTTTTTATCTTAATGATAAAAAAAACTTCTGCCTTTACAACACCTTTACTTGCATAGCTAAGCTAGTTCACATATATGTTCTAAGATGCACAAGTTTCTCTGGATTTCTCCAATAAAATTAATTTAGTCGAAGACACTTAAAAGCGGTATTCTCAAGTACCAGTTTCTAGGTGTAGTAACCTAAAGCAGCTCTCAGACTTCTTATTGTACTGCTCTGACTTAAGCAAAGTAAATTCTAGTTGCCTGCCATGAGTTACTGCTCTTAAAGCAGAACGTCACCCAGAAGGGAAAGTTCTGCTTGTTTGCCTACTAGCCCCCCCCCCTCCACTGCCATATTTGGCACTTGTTGGGGGTTCGGGGCTAGAGTTGGTACCTGGCTTTTACTTTTTATCTGATCAATGTGTCGATCCAAGCTGAAGTTACGCAAATTGCGACCCTCCCCCGCCCCACAGCCTTCTGGGACACATCAGGTTCCAGAAGACTGCAGGAATATTCACAAAGTGCAGTGGGGAAAATGGATGTGAAGCTGCAGCACTGGATCCCTAGACAGGGTACTGTAAGTGTCCTTCTAATAAAGGTCAGCAGCTACAGTATTTGAACCTGCTGACATTTACGTTTTTTTTGGGGAAAACTGCAGCTCCTCTTTAAGTATAAGAAGCAAAAGAAATACTCTTTATTGAAAAAAGGCAAAAAATACTTATTCTACACTTGGTTTGACCTGCTTGGTACTAGGTAGTAAAACTAACATGGATAAATTGGTCATAGAAGAAATACGTCTTCAGAAGTACCGGTATTCATTAAAGCTATAATGTTTTTTTCTTCTTTTTTTGTTATTGTCACTAATGTACAAAAAAGTTACTTTTTGTTGGTAAACATCTTCCAGACATGCTATGAATTGCTGCTTGTTACATTTTATGACATTATCAGTATTATAGCTGGATACGTAAAGGGACATGTCATCCATATAAGCAACGTGTCCTGCTCTATTTTTAACCCTGTGGTTTAGTATATTTCAGCACCTTGCAGTAGTAACCTTATCCAGCCAACTGATATTTGTGAAGTCTTGCGCGTGTGACAGGGTTATGATAGTGTCTGGCATGGTGAGTTTTTGTTTTTTTAACCTCCAATGCCTGTGTCTTTACCAATAAAACACATTAGTGTAATCTAATTTTGGTGATCACAGACCATGGCCAAAGAGGAACAGCAGCATTTTAGTCAGAAGGGAAGAGTTGCTGTAACTACTGTAAAGGATGACCGTACTTGTTGAATAATCAGCTATAGACTTTTTAACCTCTCCAATACTGGGCACTTTTACCTCCTTCCTGCCCAGGCCAATTTTCTGCTTTCAGTGCTGTCACACATTGAATGACAATTGTGTGGTCATGCTACACTGTACACAAATCACATTTATATCATTTTTTTACACAAATAGAGCTTTTTGTTGGTGGTAATTAATCACTGCTGTTTTTTTTATTGAAAAATAAAAATGTTTTTAAAAAAAGTGTTTTTCTTTATTTCGGTTAGAATATTTATTTCCAAAATTGTATTTCTTCATAAATTTAGTACGAGATGTATTCTTCTACATTTCGATGGTGAAAATAGCCCAAATTGGTATATATTATTTAGTCTGTAGGGAAGTTAGAGTCCATAAACCATGGTATATATCTGAAATCGATCAATCCTTGTGTATTGATGGCCTATCTCATTTCTTGAGGCCTGGAAATGCCAGGATAGGACAAATACCCCCCAAATTACTCCTTTTGGAAAGTTGACAGTCCACAAATCTTACCATGCCTTTTGCTAAATACATTTTTCTTTTTGTCACATTAACCACTTAAGACCCGGAACAAAATGCAGGTAAATGACCAGGCCCCTTTTTGCGATTCGGCACTGCGTCGCTTTAACTGACAATTGTGCGGTCGTGCGACGTGGCTCCCAAACAAAATTTGCGTCCTTTTCTTCCCACAAATAGAGCTTTCTTTTGTTGGTATTTGATCGCTTCTGCGATTTTTATTTTTTGCGCTATATACAAAAATATAGCGACATTTTTGAAAAAAAAAACAATATTTTTTACTTTTTGTTATAAGAAAAATCAAATAAACTAAATTTTAGTCAATCATTTAGGCCAAAATTTATTTAGCCACATGTCTTTAGTAAAAAAAAATAGCAATAAAAAAAAAAATTAGCTACCTAGCGGGAACAACGACAGAAAAATGATCGCTTAGTGACGCTGGCAATAGGGAGTGAAAGGGTTAACTAGGGTGGTGATCAAGGGGTTAAAACTTTATTAGGGGGGGGAACGGGGGCTACCCTGAACCTAACACTAACTGCCTGTCACACTGAAACTAAATACAGTAATCATACATGTATGATTACTGCATTCAGTGACACTGTGACAGGGGGAGGGGGGGGGGGGCGATCGCAAGGCGTTAATGTGACTATGTGTAGTGTGTGTCAGTGTAGTTTTAGTGCAGACTTACTGTGCGATGTGATCTCACGTCAGCGGTGGTTGAAAAAAACGCTGAAGGAGAGATCACATCGCTTCCTCCTTCCTGTGTTTACACAGGAGGAGGAAGTGACAGGGCGGGGGGCGCGCGGATTGGCTAAGAGCGATCCGGAGGGGGCGGACAAAAACGAATAGCCGCCCCCTCATCCCGGATCGCTCGGCCAGCTACAGGGACCGCCTTATGTACGGGGGGGGGGTCCGATCGGACCCCCGAACCCCCTCAAGGCACCAACGTATATATACGTTGATGTGCCTGTCGGTGCCATTCTGCCGACGTAAATGTACATGCGGCGGTCCTTAACCAGTTAAAGCTTTTTTTTTTTTTTTTTACCGTACTTTCACCAGTGCAGTACAATGTCATCATATAACTGGTGTGGCAGGGATCAGGGACACTGGACACAGATCTAATGGAAACTATACCTTAACCGCTTGCCGACCTCCCACCATAGTTTTACGGCGGCAGGTTAGCTCGGCTGCGCAAAATCACGCAATATTACGTGATTTCGCATTTCAGCCACTAGGGGCACGCGCCTGCCCGCTGGGCACGATCACCGCTGGGCACCAGCGATTGCGCGTTGCAAAGCGAGAACCGGGAGCTGTGTATGTAAACACACAGCTCCCGGTTCTTTCAGGGGGAGAAATGACTGATCGCATGTTCATACAATGTATGAACAGCGATCAGTCATTTCCCCTAGTCAGTCCCACCCTCCCTTCAGTTATAACACACCTAGGGAACATAATTAACCCCTTCCTTGTCCCCTAGTGTTAACTCCTTCCCTGCCAGTGACATTTTTACAGTAACCAATGCATTTTTATAGTCACTATAAAAATGCCAATGGTCCCAAAAATGTGTCAAAAGTGTCCGAAGTGTCTGCCATAAAGTCGCAGTACCAATAAAAATCGCTGATCGCTGCCATTACTAGTAAAAAAAAAAATATTACTAAAAATGCCATAAAACTACCCCCTATTTCTTAGATGCTATAACTTTTGCGCAAACTTTTGCGCAAACCAATCAATAAACGCTTATTGCGATTTTTGTTTACGAAAAATATGTAGAAGAATACGTATCGACCTAAACTGAGGAAAAAAATATGTTTTTTATATATTTTTGGGGGATATTTATTACAGCAAAAAGTAAAAAATATTATTATTTTTTTTTCAAAATTGTTGCTCTATTTTTGTTTATAGCGCAAAAAATAAAAACCGCAGAGATGATCAAATACCACAAAAAGAAAGCTCTATTTGTGGGGAAAAAAGGATGCCAATTTTGTTTGGGAGCCACGTCGTACGGCCTGCGCAATTGTCAGTTAAAGCAACTCAGTGCTGAATCGCAAAAAGTGGCCCGCTCATTGATCAGCAAAATAGTCCTGGGCTGAAGTGGTTAAAGTGCATGTAAAGCCGATTCATGAAATTTAAACTGGGCAAATATATCTGCAGTATTTTGTTATCTCTCTTCAATGAGCAATGTCCCCTAGCTCTCTCCTGAACCATTCCTCAGCCTGATAACTCTGGGACACTTTAGACAAAAGCACCATGAATCTTCAGTTCGGGGTGGTTGCTTAAACAGATTAACAGGGATGAGGTCCTATTGCAAAACACCTCTGCGAGTCTCTGCCTATGAGAAGAGGGGATGTGTGCATTTCCTCCAATCAGCGATGTTAGCTATCTTGGCTGTATGCCCAGACATCACACTCTGTGTTAACCAGGAAGAGAAAATCTCCTAACACAACCTCAACTTTCTAAACAGTATATAAATGTGAAGACACCAGCAGATATACATGTAAAACCTATGTAGGGAGATTTGGTTCATCTCTGTGTATCCAAGGCTGTT
The DNA here is from genome assembly GCA_029574335.1 of Rana kukunoris. Lineage (NCBI taxonomy): Eukaryota > Metazoa > Chordata > Amphibia > Anura > Ranidae > Rana > Rana kukunoris. The sequence continues at coordinate 493,208,632 of CM056049.1, read as the reverse complement.
CACTTCACTGGGTGTATGGAGGGTTTACATCCACATGTCTGCTTATTCAGTCTGCTCCTATGTCATCTTAAAGTAAACAAAACCTTTTTATTCGTTTTTGATTGAGTAGAAAGGTTTTAGAACTACTGGCAAATCTTCTTTTGGGGACATTAGTTGTCTGGTTTGGCTATGGGACAGGAAGTAAAGGGCAAAATCACCAGTGGGACATAGATGGCAAGAAACTTTAGCAGGGGTTATAACCCTCCCCTTACTCTATTCAAATGAAATAATGTTCCCTTCTACTTTCATATACAGATCCAGCTTTAATATTGCTCTAAACATGATGCACAGTACAACTAGGTACAGCAAAGTCACAAAAAATGTGTGTTTTATATGGAGGGACCGCTTTACCTGTAATTTGGATACTCGTTGAAAGCAAATTTTTGACACATCCATACCTTCTCTACTCTGTGACTCAGCAGAAGGAGGTAGACACCCTTTTTAAGGTGTACAATGTTATAATCTGACTGACCTTGAACGTCTTGTACCTGCTTGCTAGACGGCTTGTGAACAGCCCTGCTGAGGATATCCACACTGAGTTCTTTCCCTTCTGTAATCTAATGTAATCCCCCCTCTAACACATAATTTCATAGATCAACACTCCGATTGCATGTCTGATTTCTGTTGATATCTGATAGCTCCATGAAAAAAAAAAAAGTAGTGTTAGGTAGTTGTGCTAGCAGAACTAATAGGCTACTTTATTTTTAAATACTGGTAAATGATTGTAAAAAAGTAATGCCTTCATATTTGCTGATATCATCTTTAAAAATGATCTGCTTTTTAATTTCCTCTTAGTACTTCATTTGTGTTCTAAGGTTACAGAGTAATTTCTATACTAAATCCCAGAAATCATGTTCACCTTCTCAACTGGAGAGGTTGTAAAGGTCAAAAATATGTGGAATTTAAAGGACTTGTTAGTAGGCATTTAGCATTATGCAGCTTAGTATATTTTTAGATATCAGTTGGTGAATGATGTAGAGGAACAATGTGAATTTGGCCTCCACTTATCTTTCCTTCCCAGAATAACACATGTGTGGCTTTACACATTGGAAGCTTTTATGGAATTCTAACTTTGTAAGATGCTTCCACGTTTGTAGAGATGCCCTCTAGGAACACAATATTTCTTTGACGCAAGTAACAAGCCAATAATTTCCACGTTTACGGTGTCCCCCACATGGCTTCTCGCAAGCTGCAAATGGAACTTCTTATGGCTTTCGTCTTGCCACTCTTCCATATAGGCCAGATTAGTGGATTGCACGACTATCTGTGGACAGATTCTCCCACCTGAGCTGTGGATCTCTGCAACTCCTCCAGAGTTACTAGGGGCCTCTTGGCTGCTTCTCTGGGCAATGCTCTTTTTGCCTGGTCTGTCAGTTTAGGTAAATCACCATGTCTTGGTAGGTTTTCAGTTGTGCCATACTTGTTCCATGTTCAGATGATGGATTGAACAGTGCCCTGTGAGATGTTTAAAGCTTGGGATATTTGTCCTTCATGATGCTGTTTGTTCACTAAGGTTCTCTAACAAACCTCTGATGGCTATACAGATCAGCTGTATTTATACAGAGATTATATACTGAGATTAAATTACACACAGGTTACTAATTAGGTGCCTTCTGAAGGCAATTGGTTCCACTAGATTTTAGTAGTTAGGGGTATCAGAGTAAAGACAAAGACCCAATAAAATACATTTATATTTTTGGCTGTAACCTGAAAAAATGTGCATCTGGACAAAATAAATGATAATTTCTTTACCAGCTTATTGGAGATCACTAAATATGGAATAATAGGTATGTTTCCCTAAATGCTACCATAAAGCAAAATCCTTAATTTAAAGAGTAATTCCACTTTTGTTGAGAAAAAAAAAATCCTGTCTGAGTTATCTGGGTGAACTTTTTGCCAGATTCCTACCTTATGTTATTTTTAAAAAATAGTTGTTTATCTGTGACCATGTGCACAGTGAGTGAGTGAGTGAAAAACTTGTATAGCGCAACACATGCAAACTGAATCGCCTCAGAGTGCTTGGTATCCATTTCCTACTATATTTTGCCTTGAGAATAGATGGGTTTTGAGTTTTTTTCTGAAGGCCTGGTGATTCACTTCCGTTCTGATACTGGTTGGTAAAGCGTTCCATAGTCTAGGTCCTTGGACTGCAAATCTTCTTTTTTTGGACTTGTAGTAGGCCTTGGGTATTTGGAGTAGATTTTAGTTAGTAGATCGGAGAACCCGATTGGGGTTGTGACATTTGAATTTTTCAATATTATTGGGGCACACTTCCTTGAACACATTTGTGTGTAAGGCATAGTGCCTTAAACGTAATTCTGTCTTTTACAGGCAATCAGTGGAGGGACCTAAGGGAGGGAAAGATTGATTCCCAGGTTTTTTACCTGTTACAAGTCATGCCACCATATTCTGGACGACTTGTAGACAAGCAATTTGGTACTTTGGGAGTCCGAGGTAAAGGGCGTTTGCATAGTCAAGTCTGGAGTTGATTATCGTTCCCTCCACGATTGCTATGTCTTCTTTTGGGATGAAGGGAATGAGTCTACGTAGCAGGCGCAGCAGGTGGTGGGATCCGCAAACTGCTGAACTTATTTGTGCATCCAGTGTCATGTCTGAGTCAAAAGTGACTCCGGGACTTTTTACTTTGGTGCTAGGGGTGATAGTTTCTCCCAAAATGGGTCCATGTTGTCGTAGCAAGTCTCTTTCGGTTGGCGTGGAGCAGAAGAAGTTCTGTTTTTGATCCATTGAGTTTAAGGTAATCCCTGCGATTGGACGGACGTACACCTGGAGTGATGTAAGCAGGCGCCGAGGACGCCACTGGTCGTTTTATGTACTGCACGAGTGTTATGTATTGCACAAATTTTATGCTTTGATGTAAGCGCAGACTATTCTTTAATGGTTTTTGCAGAATATTGCAAGTTAAACATGATAGCAGATGCGCCGAAAATAATGAAAATGGTTAGTGGTAATCGAGCTGGTGATAAATGACAGTGGAAAATTCTGGTGGCGATAGGTGGACCCCCAAACTTACCCCCCAGTTAATCCAGAGGAAGGTGAAAAAAAACCCTACCGAGCAATGCCAATCGGCTGCGGCGGGGGAAAGAATTCCTAGTGTCAGGGTTTGAATCCTGTAAGAATGCCTAATATCAGATTTGTAGTCTTAGTGCAGACCTCTGGGAAAATCAGTGAGCCAATCACACAAGCAGGGAATTACATATCTGGGGGGTCGACATTCTATACACCATCTGTATACGGAATGCCTCCAGATTGCCTTTTTGCATTGAATTTCACAGAAAATGAGAGCTGCAGATTGAAAAGGAAAGGCAATTTTTAATGCTAGATTGTGTCAGTTATATATGCTATATTTCTTTTTGTCCCTCAAAAGTTTACTTACCCTTTTTAAATTCTACCCAGTCTTCATAGATCTTCACTTTTCATGGCCCTTAGCATAAAGCCACGTACACATGATCACTTTTTGTGATGAAAAAAAACGACGTTTTCAAAAACGTCATTTAAAATGATCGTGTGTGGGCAAAATGTCGTTTTATGTCTTCAAAAATACGACCAAAAAGAAATTCGAACATGCTTGAATTTTTTGTGTCGTTTTTCAAAATGTCATTTTTTGTGTCATAAAAAGTGATGGTGTGTGGGCAAAATGATGTTGAAAACGACGTTTTTAAACCCGCGCATGCTCAGAAGCAAGTTATGAGACGGAGCTTCAATGGAACAGAGTGCCACTTTGCTAGAGCATTTTGCAACGTCGTTTTGGAAAATGAAGTTTGAAAAACTTTGTTTTGTTTCATCACATAAAACGTCGTTTTTTTTCATCACAAAAAGTGATCGTGTGTACGCGGCATAAGGGTTAGTGGGGTAACAAAATGATGAAAAAACTGCAACACTAAAGATTTCACTTTGCTGTGATAAAAATGTGTGCTGTTTTCGTCTTGCTTCCTTATATGGTGTAATTATTATACTTGATCCTAATGCTCATCAAGGATGACTTCATTTAATTTGTTTAGCAAAGAAATATGTCCTTTTACTTAAAGTACATCCTAGAAAGGAAAGAGGGATTTTTAGAAGGTCAAATAAAGTACAAGTGGCCAGGGAGGAAGATAATACTTTAATCAACATTATTATAATTTAGATTTTGTTTAGTCGTCCCCACCGGTTAACTAGGACCTCTGTACCAATAAGGCAGAAGTAGCACTGACAAAAGGCATTCATTTATGGTTACATCTATAATCTGTGTGTGGATTCAAAATCCTAGGTTTTCCTTTTTCAGAAAGTCTTGAGTGTTTTGAAGGCATTGTCTATCCTGCATCCAACGAACACCTTCTTTGTTAGTTATTTAAAGGGGTAGTTCCCCCAACCTTTTTTTTAACATTGATTAAGGCTCGTTTTGTCAAGGGGAATCGGGTGTTTTTTTTTTAGAAACGAAGCAGTACTTACCGTTTTAGAGATGCATCGTCTCCGACGCTTCCGGGTATGGTCTTCGGGTCTGGGCGTTCCTATTTGATTGACAGGCTTCCGACGGTCGGATACATCGCGTCACGATTTTCCGAAAGTAGCCGAACGACGGTGCGCAGGCGCAGTATAGAGCCGCACCGGCGCTCGGCTTCTGTCGGCTACTAGTGACGCGATGTATGCGACCGTGGGAAGCCTGCCGGAAGCCTGTCAATCAAATAGGCACGCCCAGACCAGACGATCATACCCGGAAGCGACGGAGACGATGCATCTCTAAAACAGTAAGTACTGCTTTGTTTCTAAAAAAAAACACCCGATTCCCCTTGACATAACGAGCCTCAATCAATGTTAAAAAAAGGTTTTTGGGGGAATTACCCCTTTAAACAAATCTTTTAAAATAACCAAGCTTAAACTTCCATGTGAGTATTGAAAATGTACAAATTTACACATTACATGATTTGTTTTGTATCACACTCCAAAAACGTTGTTCATCTGTAAGGTTTGGAAAATGGTGTAAAAGCCCACAATTAAAATGTGTTCCGACATAAGCTATTGTACATAATTTTAACGTAAGTGTTATATATATTTTTTTTTTTGATGGATTTTTTAGTGGATTGTCAGTGTGTTTTTTTATTTTGTATTACTATTTACATTTTATTTTTTAAATTTATTGAATTTTTTTATTTTTTTAATCAGCCCTGTTGGGGCTGGGGGGGGGGTGGGCTTTGGTGAGATATCAGGGGTCTTAACATACCTCTGAAATCTCTTTTAAAGCAGCTGAAATCCTGCGGGGGAAGGGGGGGAAGAGGGGGGTGAAGAGAGAAGCAGAAAAATGTATTTTAAATCTATACACTATATAGATTTAAAAGTAATTATTCCGCTTCTGTAAAAAGTATTGGGTGAAGCATCGGGAGAATTTGCCCGAGTACAAATACTCAGGCAAATGCTTGGTATCGGTCCCGATACTGGTATCGGTATCGGGACAACCCTATTTAAAATACATGTTTGCTGTGGGAAGGGAGGATTCTTTATCAATTATTCTCTAAAGATCTTGTATCCTTGTTCTGTAGCAAAGTATTTTATTTTACACAAAACCAAAATTTTTGTGTATGTGTGTTTTTTTTTAACAAGACCCATTAAAATGAATGATAAACACAATATTTTTGTTTGTATAATGAATAAAGAAATAAGGCTCGGTTTACATGTACCGTATATACTCGAGTATTAGTCGACCCGAATATAAGCGGAGGCTCCCAATTTTACCACAAAAAAAAGGGAAAATGTATTGACTCTCGAGTATAAGCCTAGGGTGTCCATCTGCATGCCTCACTGTGCCTCACTGTGTCCATGTGCATGCCTCACTGTGCCCATGCCTCACTGTGCCCATGACTAGGCTGACATTTAACATGGGAGTCTATGGAAGGGGTGCCGGTTTGAAAAATCTGTGCTCCCTAACCATAGGTCCCCCAGACAACAAACTTTGCACACTTGTAGGGGAGAGTGGGGCTACATGCGTGCCAAGTTTTGGGGTCCAGAGAACCTATGGCCGGCCGGTACCAGGTCGCCAAAAATCTGGGAGATCAGGCGCAAAAAGGTGACTCGAGTATAAGCTGAGGAGGGCATTTTCAGCAAGAAAAATTTGGCTTATACTCGAGTATATACAGTATGCGAATCGGATGCATTTTGAACTGCATCCAAATAGTATAACATGTGAACCAGACCAAAAGTCGGTTTACATATGCGGTGCAAATTAAAATGGGGTCCTGTGTGTATTTGAGTCCGGTTCACGTGCAATTTAAGTGTCAAATTCACACCTGAACTGATGAATGGAATCCGCACTGGACTCTGCACCAAAACCTGACCCGCATAGATGTGAACCGAGCCTAAAAATGTGCTAAGATGCATAAAACCGAAAGAAAGAAAATTAAATCCAAGACCAAGCATTAAATACATTGCAGCTTATCAGTCTTTAACCGCTTGCCGACCAGTGCATGGCAATGTACGTCGGCACAATGGCACGACTGCACAAATAACGTACCTGTGCGTGTACCTGAATGCAAAAAAATGCATTCAGGACGGATGTTCAGAAACATTTGAAACGCGAAATGCCTGTAACAGCTTGTAAACACGGTAACTCGTGTTTAGCCGTGTTTCATTTTCAGGCGGTTTTTTCATTTTTGACAATTTCATTAAAAAAACGAAACCCCAAAAAAACACAGCTAAACGTGCTTGTAAATGTGGCACATTTTAAACATCGTTTCTATCTGTCAAGTTAAATCGTTCAGGAGAGGTTGTAAAATCGTCCCGTGTACATGAAACCTAGAGCCTCGTACACATGATCGTACTTCCTGACGGGAAATGTGTGATGGCAGTATGTTGTCTGATAATCTGACCATTTGTATGCTCCATTGTACAATTGTCAGATTTTCCAACAGCAAACGTGGGATAGCATGCTTTGAAATTTTCCAAAATGTGTGGTGTCTGATTATCCGATCGTGTTCGTCAAAAAAAAAATCCAAAAAGTACAAACACGCATGCTCTGAACCAATGCTAACCATAAGACAACATTAGAAGAAGTTGCCCAAAGGGTGTCGCTAAAGAGTTGAAAAAACACAGAAATTCTTTGGTGTTTGTATGCAATACAAGATCACGGCCAACGCCCTTCGGACAAAAGTCCTACACTTTGTCCACGGAAAATCCGATTGTGTGTACGAGGCTTAAGACTACATAGTTGTTGGTAGTTTTTTAATCAGGCAGATAACAAACCTGTTGCAAAAAAAAATATATCAAAGGGAACCAATAAACTATAATGATAATCTTGGCCTGCTGACCAAAAAGCTGTTGGAGAATAATCGGCCAGGCAGGTTAGAAAACTTATTACAGCACAGATCGTTTTTTTTTGTACTAACTTTAAAACTTGAGATCTTATTTCACTTAATCTTAAAATCTCCAAAGTATCAATTGCATATAAAAATCAGATTAGAGAAATGTACAAGTAATTGTCCTATCATTTACTTTTGTAAATTACCCTCAGGTGCGTTAAAAAAGAAAAAGAACCTTGGGAAATTATAGATATTTATCTTCTGTTTTTGCTGTTTACTATGTTACTATAGCAATAGAATACAAGTCTATCTAGTTAAGCCTTTGCCAAGATAGCTTTCTGTTGATTCATAGAATGGAATCTCCAGAAGAAAATACTACAGGTCCTTGCCTTCAAAATGTAAACCTGTCCACAATACACATCTAACCAATCACTGCCTTTATGGGAATGGGCGAATTCCATAAACTACGGGGGCATATCTCTATAATAAGCTTGAAGAAAGTACTTAATGTATATACTATTCAGGGCCGATCCTCCCTATAGGCGCATTATGCAAGCCGCTTAGGGCCACGCAAAGCTGCAAAGGGCCCCCAAAATTACTAGAGGCCCCGCCGGGTGAGAAGTCATTTTCGCACCCTCACCCCAATTCTAAACTCGCTGGCTGAGTCATCTCCGACAGCAGAACACCCCCGCTTCTCAACTTTCTTTAATGTGACATGTCACTGTCTTCCGAGCCCCCTGCTTCTCATTTTTAATGTGCCATTTCATTTTGCTTAGGGCCCCAGGGAGGTCAGGATCGGCACTGATACCATTACATGTGTGCCATGTTGAAGGACTTGGAATGAGTCCGCTGGGAAAATGAACTACATTTTACTATTAAAGAGAAGTCCAGCCTGAGCTCGTTTGACTGGGCTTCTCCTATGGGTCACTGGAGGGTCACTGGAGTGCAATTCATTTTTCACTCCTGTGACCCGTTTTTAGCAGAGGGCGGTATGAAGTCCGCTCTCTGCTGACGTCACTGGAATCAGGCCCGGCACCACATCATCGCAGCAGTTAAGTCTGGATCTGCCAGGTGCCTGGACTGATGCCTGTTTCAGCCTCTCAGCGAGATGGCCTTCCTCACCTCTCCACAGATTGAGTCAGTAGCTCTCTGCTCTGGGATCTGTGAGAACCAAGCCATGGGCGATGTTCGATGGCTTGGTTCCCAGTGTAGAGGCAGCAGGGGACCGATGCTGCATCCACCTAGGTAAGTATAAATGGGCCATAAAACAAACAAACATACTTCTCTTTTAAAGTCTCTTCTATAACTGCCCAGTAAAACTTTTTTTTACATTTTTTTTAAAAAATTTTACTTTTAATTGGTGTGTGCAACCCTTGTGAGTAAACTGATAGCGTACATTATGTACAGAATGAAAAAGTGTTCCTCACATTTTGGAGGGATTCCCTCCATGGGCATCCGCTCCATAGGGCAAGGGGGGGAAATTACCCCCCCCTGGAAAATCAAGAAGGTGTTGAAAAGTCTAGCGGCCACGGGCTGTCTGAGCAGTCTCGGCCAGGATGTCACACAGGCACAGCGAGCAGAGTGAAGCCTCCTCCCCCTCCAGTGTTTATGTGTACACAGGGGTAGAGAATCTGCTGTGCCTGTGCCGCGCTGATGGCTGATTTGAGGTACTGAATGGGATGGGGGGAGTAGGGTCCGTCTGTGCTGAAGGGGGGTGTGTGCTGAATGGAGGGGTCTGTGCAAAATGGGGAGGTCTGTGCTGAAGGGGGGGTCCATCTGTGCTGAATGGAGGGGTCTGTGCAGAATGGGGGGTCTGTGCTGAATGGAGGGGTCTGTGTTGAAGTGGGGTCTGTACATTCTCCAGGCTATATTTATATGGGCATGGAGTGAAGCTGAATTATCTCAAGAGGTATTTCACACTGCCAGCTGACCACTTAGCTTTACTGCTAACGCCCCCCCCCTGCCCCAGTGGAAAATTAGCCTGTCTGTCTGTCTCTGCATGTGCTGTTTGGATTTGCTGGGGCTTGTTCTACAGCAATATGCACACCACAGGTTGTCCGGGTGTGAGTTGTTTTTTGTAATTTTTATCGGTAAGCCACAACTATGAAACTATACCTGGTTAGCTACACCTACACTAAAAACTCTCTCTAATTCTTTGTCTGTATGGAGGCAAACCAAAGAGAGAGGGGGAATGAATTGTTTGACCTGAGGGTATCATTTCAGCTACTGAGCTCTGTTAACCACTTAAGGACCCCCGCACGCACATATACGGCCACAGAATGGCACGTACAGGCACAAGGGCGTAAATTTACGTCCCCGCCTAAGTGCGGTTCGGGGGTCCCATCGGGACCCCCTCCGCGGCGTGCGGGGGTCCCCCTGGCTCCGGGAGCGATCCGGGATCTGCGGGCGGATGTCGGCAGATACCCGCCCCCCCGCGATCGCTCCCAGCCAATGGGAGCGCGCTCCCAACCTGTCACTTCCTCCTCCTGTGTTTACACAGGAAGGAGGAAATGATGTATTCTCTCATCGCAGCGCTGTTTCCCAGCGCTGCTGATGAGAGAAGACACCACAAGTAAGTGTGCACCAACACAACACTGACACACACTCACATAGGCATATTAACCCCTTGTGATCGCCCCCCCCACCCCCCTGTCACAGTGTCACTGAATGCAGTGATCTAATCACTGCATTTAGTGTCAGTGTGACAGGCAGTGTAAAAAACAGTTAGTGTTAGGTTCAGGATAGCCCCCCCACCCCCCCTAATAAAGTTTTAACCCCCTGATCACCGCCCTAGTTAACCCTTTCACTCCCTATTGCCAGCGTCACTAAGCGATCATTTTTCTGATCGCTGTATTAGTGTCGCTGTTCCCGCTAGGTAGCTATTTTTTTTTATTGCGATTTTTTTTTTTTACTAAAAACATGTGGCTAAATAAATTTTGGCCTAAATGTTTGACTAAAATTTAGTTTATTTGATTTTTTTTTTAACAAAAAGTAAAAAATTGTGTTTTTTTTTCAAAAATGTCGCTCTATTTTTGTATATAGCGCAAAAAATAAAAATCGCAGAGGTGATCAAATACCACCAAAAGAAAGCTCTATTTGTGGGAAGAAAAGGACGCAAATTTTGTTTGGGAGCCACGTCGCACGACCGCGCAATTGTCTGTTAAAGCGACGCAGTGCCGAATCGCAAAAACACCTTGGGTCATTTACCAGCGTATTGGTCCGGGTCTTAAGTGGTTAAACAGAAAAAAGTGCCACCTACTATTAGGAAAGAATAAATGTGAAATATTTTGAGCAGAATTTCAAAGGGTGTCTGGCTCAAGAATAAGAAATATATTTCTAGTTATCAATATAAAAAAAAAAATGCTGTTGTAAATCGCTGCACAAAAAATCTCATAACCTCTTGTAGGGGGAACAATGCACAACATGTGTTTTGGGAAATATTTGCAGCCTAGATTCCCACTATGGACACTGTCTGTTATTTCAGACATAATGGGAAATGCCTGAGCTGAAAAATAGAAAATGAAAAACAAAATGTGATTCACAATGAGTTGTTGGCTGGCAATGTAATAGTTGTGACCAGCTTTATTCACATAATTTCCTAATAAGGCAGTGTGCTCCAATGTTTGGAATTCTTTATGATAAATTGAATGGCATATTTGTGCAGGGAGATTTTCTCTGCAAAGTGGGTATGTTCAATAAGTAATCAGTCTTATGTGAATTTTTCAGCATAGGCTGTGCTTAATCAGCCACTATGAATACATTTTTTAATACATTTAGTACTAAAGTTTACTATGATCCACATTTTGCATAACTATACCAAAACCAACTGAGCTGGGTTTTAAGAGGGTGGACTTCAGCCTTTCACTTGTCATCATGACTGATGTGAGGTACGGTATGCAAAAATGGAATGCAGCTGTTTAAATGTGTATTTAAAATAAGTGTGTGTTACAAGATGTATACTTTCCTTAAAGCAGATCTGATCCCAGTGTACAAGTTAACCACGTCTTGCTGTCTGATGAAAGCTGCCACTATGCTGGAGATAGGACTAGCATGAGACAGAGTTAGTGTTTGCCCAGTCATTGCCCCAGTTTCACACCTTCATCTGGCCACAGTTCCAATCTGGAAGTTTTAAGTAAAGCAGAGGGGCATTGACCAGCAACTTGTATACAAGTTTCACTTTTTTAGTAGGCATCATCTAGAGTGATGAGTAATACCTTGGCCAGCCAATTGCAGTGGTTTTACAGCACATTATGGGTTTTCTGAAAGGAGAGGAAATCCGTTTTTTATGTTTTTTTTCAGACTGTCTATACAGTATCAACTTGTAGCTTTGCATGGAGCTGAGCACATCAGGGTGGAGGGTTGAATCAATCTTCTGATACAGTTGTGCTCATAAGTTTGCACACCCTGGCAGAATTTATGATTTTTTGGCAATTTTTCAGAGAATATGAATAACAAAAAACATTTCGTTCACTCATAGTTAGTACGTGGCTGAAGCCATTTATTACCAATCAACAGTGTTTACTCATTTTAAATCATAATGGCAACAGAAACTACCCAAATGACCCTGACCAAAAGTTTACATACTCTGGTGATTTTGGCCTGATAATGCACAAAGTTGACACAAAGGGGTTTAAATGGCTATTAAAGGTAACCATCCCCTTCTGTGATATGTTTGTTTGTAATTAGTGTGTGTATAAAAAGGTTAATGAGTTTCTAGACTCCTGATAGACCCTTGCATCTTTCATCCAGTGCTTAACTGACTTTTCTGAATTCTGAGCCAGGGGGAAAGCAAAAGAATTATCAAAGGACCTGCGGGAAAAGGTAGTTTAATTGTATAAAACAGGAAAGGGATATAAAAAGATATCCAAGGAACTTAGAATGCCAATCAGCAGTGTTCAAACTGTAATCAAGAAGTGGAAAATGCCAGGAAAATTGTTTGGGATGCAAAGAAAAACCCACAAATAACTTCAGGTGAAATACAATACTCTCTGAAAACATGTGGTGTGGCTGTTTCAAGATGCACAATAAGGATTCACTTGAATAAAGATGGGCTGTGTGGTTGAGTCGCCAGAAGAAAGCCATTACTATACAAATGCCACAAAGTATCCCACTTATAATACGCCAAACAGCACAGAGACGTGCCTCAAACCTTTTGGCACAAAGTCATTAGGAGTGATAAGACCAAAACTTTGCTTTTTGGCTACAACCATAAACGCTACATTTAGAGAGGAGACAACAAGGCGTATGATAAAAGGTACAGGGGTGGATCACTGATGTTTTAGGGATGTGTGAGCTACAAAGGCACAGGAAGTTTGGTCAAAATTGTTGGCAAGATGAATGCAGTATGTTATCAAAAAATACTGGAGGAACTTTTGGATTCATCAGCCAGGAATCTGCGCATGGGATGTACTTGGACATTCCAACATGACAATGATCCAAAACACAAGGCCAAATTGACCTGTAATTGGCTACAGCAGAATAAAGTGAAGGTTCTGGAGTGGCCATCTCAGTCTCCTGACTTCAATATCATTGAGCCACTCTGGGAAGATCTCAAATGTGCAGTTCATGCAAGACAGTCCAAGAATTTACAGGAACTGAAGGCTTTTTGCCAATGGGAATGGGCAGCTTTACCATCTGTGAAGATAAAGAGCCTTAATCCACAAATACCACAAAAGACTTCAAGCTGTCATTGATGTTAAAGGGGGCAATACACGGTATTAAGAACTGGGGTATGTAAACTTTCCCTATGTAAACTACCCAAATGACCCAGGGTCATTTGGGTAGTTTCTGTTGTCATTACGGTTTAAAAAAGAGTAAACAAATTTGATTGATAATAAATGGCTTCAGCCAAACACTAACCATGAGTGAAAGAAATGTTTTTGTGTTATCATTCATATTCTCTGAAAAATAGCCAAGAAGTCATAAATTCTGGCAGGGAATGCAAACTTATTAGCACAACCGTATCTTCAACTGTATGCAATCTGAACATCAGAGATATAGCCCTGTAAATAGGCATTAAAGTGTATCTAAACTAGGGTTGTCCCGATACTAGTATCGGTATCGGGACCGATACCGAGTATTTGCGGGTGTACTTGTACTCGCGCAAATGCTCCCGATGCCTGGCCGAATACTTTTTTTGTATTTATCAACATGTTCTATGAAAATTCTTTGAGTTTTTTACTACTGCGTGACAAGCAAATAAAACATTTTTATTCATTTTTACTCATTTTTATTGTTTTATAATGTCTTGAGTTAGAGTTCTTCATAATTCTAAAGAAAATATCCTTAGTCTGTACTGTGGTTTGAAAACTGTCACATGACATTTAAAAAAAGTATCGGTATTCGGTATCGGCGAGTAAATGAAAAAAAGTATCGGTACTTGTACTCGGTCCTTAAAAAGTGGTATCGGACAACCCTAATCTAAACCCAAGAGCGTATACAGTATATACCGCTGCCTACTTATTCTTAGGCCTCATGCAGACTTTGTTTCTTCTGATGCTCCTTGGGACCTCTGGCATTTGTTTTCTTCCTTTAAATGCCTTCATGTTAGCCTATGTGTCCATGCACACATAGGCATTAAGAAGCAGAAAAAAAAACACTGCCAGAGCATGTAGGAGCAGATGTGCCTTGGCAGAAAAATGAATTGACACCTGTAAATGCATATGAAGGTGCCTAAGCACTTGGTGCATTTAGCGCTCGAGTGTTAATTAATGTCAATTTGTTTCAGAATTCATTATTATTCTGGCCAATTAAATGAATTGCCACCCAAGAGCTTGATGTGACTAAACAGGTTACACGCCTTTACAGGCGTCAAGTGTTTTTTCTTCAAAAACACTGTTGCCAGGAGGAAAGGCTTCTAGGAGAGAGAGCAAAACATCCAGAGTGCCTGAGGCCTAATGCCCCGTACACACGATCACTTTTTGTGATGAAAAAAAATGTAATTTTTTTTCATGAAAAAAAACGACATTTTTTAAACTTCATTTTCAAAAATGACGTTGCGTACACACCATCATTTTTGGAAAATGATGAACAAAGTGATGGCACTCTAAAGGGGAAGTTCTATTTGCCTTGAGTCTGCTTTTAGCTGGTTACTTGTTAGTAAAAGACGATTCCTGCTTTTTTGTCTGTTAACAGCGTGATGAATGTGCTTACTCCATTATGAATGGTAGTTTTACCTCCCGTCTCCTAACTTGCTTCTGGGCATGTGCAGGTTTAAAACGTCATTTTTTACGTAGTTTTGCCCACACACGATCATTTTTTATGACACAAAAAATGACATTTTGAAAAATGACATAAAAAATTCGAGCATGTTCGAATTTTTTTTTGGTCATTTTTCAGAAGACATAAAATGACATTTTGGCCACACACCATCATTTTAAATGACATTTCAAAAAATGACATTTTTTTTCATCACAAAAAGTGATCGTGTGTACGGGGCATTAGATGTGTTTTGCTGCATTAGGTTATTTTTACTTGGTGATCCTGACAGTAACACATTTGTCCAAGGGTGACAATGCTCACTACCTGCACTGTATCATAGGTAGAGCAGCATCATCATAGGAAAGGAAGCATGTTGATTCAAAGAAATGCCTCCCCTCTCCTTTTCTTCATAACATGTGTTCTTTCATCCAAGGAGATTACTGGGCTAACTGATAACAGTGCAGCACAAGCAAAGAGCACTGGAAGTTTTAAGCTCACTAGATGTCTGACACGGTCAACAGGTATAATTACCAGACCAAAGGGGAGCAAATAAGAGACGTTCATTGTTGGGACTTACATACACTTTAAGGTTTGCCTGGTAAACATGGAAAAAGACATCTAGTATTCTACCTATTGGCTGGAAAGGTAAACAGTTTTTTAGTCCTGAACATAAAGAAAATGCTACTTAAATTAGTGTCCACAGACAAAAGCGCCTACAGTAGACACATAAACATTAAAAATGGACCACGTTGCAATGGAAGAAGGCGACCTGGTCTGATGAATTACGTTTTCTTTTAAATCCTGTGAATGTTATTAGATTCATCTAGTTCCTGATGAACCAACAAAAATTCTAGTGGGTGGCCCGATCAGCCTCCTCCTGTCTGACATCCCCTGGATGGACAATTGTCAGACTAACAGCGGCTGCATCTAGTCGCATGCAGCTGCTCTTAAAGGGGTTGTAAAGGTTTGTTTTTTATTTTCTAAATAGGTTACTTTAAGCTAGTGCATTGTTGGTTCTCTTACCCTTTCCTTCAATTTCCCTTCTAAATGTTTTTTATTCTTTGCTTTCTCTGTCTGAATTTCTCACTTCCTGTTCCTCCTCAGTAAGGTGTTCAGTAAGCTTTTCTAAATGACTTTCCACTGCTCAGATGAGAAACAGGAAGTGAGAAATTCAAACAAAGAAAAAAAACATTTAGAAGGGAAATCGAAGGAAAGGGTACCGTATTTATGGGGTTATTGCGCGCTCCCGCGTATAATATCGACCCTAGAATTCCTGTAAAAAAACATTTTAGTACTTACAGTTTTAGTGTCTTGCACGGCGTCCATCGGCGGCCTTGTCCGGTCCGGCTTCCATCTTCGGTGTCCTCCCGGCTTCTCCAGCGCTGTCTCTAGTCGAATCCACGCTTCCCGCACTCAGTTTGAATGCCTCCGCCGACATATACCGATTGCAGTACACTCAGGTACATTCGGCAAGGCTCGGCTTCGCTCGTGCTCACGCTCTGTCACGTTTATGCGTGAGCACGACCGATAAATACAGTAAGTGAACCAACAATGCACTAGCTCAAAGGAACCAATTTAGAAAATAAAAGACTAACCTTTACAACCCCTTTAACCACTTGAGGCTCCGCTTATCGCCAATTGAAGGCGGCTTAGTGGATCTGAATATCCAAGCTGCCGTCAATTGACTGCATCGTGTTCTCCGGCCACTGGGGGGCGCGCGCGCACCAGGCGCGTCCCCGAGATGCCGATGCGGCATCTAGGGAGACAGCATCGGTCACCTCCCCCAGTCACCCCCCTCCCCCCACACAGTTAGAACACACCCAGGACTCACATTTAACCCCTTCCTCACCCCCTAGTGTTAACCCCTTCACTGCCAGTCACATTTATACAGTAATTAGTGCGTTTTTATAGCACTGATCGCTGTATAAATGTGAATGGTCCCAAAAATCTGTCAAAAGTCTCCGATGTGTCCGTCGCAATATCGCAGTCCTGACAAAATTTGCAGATCGCCGTATTACTAGTAAAAAAAAAAAAAAAATTGTCAGAATTCTATCCCTTATTTCCTAGCCACTATAACTTTTGCGCAAACCAATTACTATACGCTTATTGCAATTGTTTTTTTTTACCAAAAATATGTAGAATACATATCGGCCTAAACTGAGAAAAAAAAATATTTTTTTTTTAAAAAATTGGATTTTTATTAGAGCAAAAAGTAAAAAATATTGTGCGTTTTTTTTTTTAAATTGTCGCTCTTTTTTGTTTATAGCACAAAAAAAAAACGCAGAGGTGATCAAATACCACCAAAAGAAAGCTCTATTTGTGGGGGAAAAAAGGACGTCAATTTTGTTTGTAAGACACGTCGCACGACCGCGCAATTTTAATTTAAAGCGACACAGTGCTGAAAGCTGAAATTTCGCCTGGGCAGGAAGGGGGTATATGTGCCCAGTAAGCAAGTGGTTAGGGTATTTTGACATCGGCAGGGCTGTAACTATTGTCTAACGTGAATGGAGGATTTTCTGTATAGACAGTTTTAGCTTCCATAGGAAATTACCCTCTACCTAAGGGCATACCTCTGCCTTATTGAAGAAATTCTGCTGTCTCTGAGTGATTTTAGGTCTCTTTGGTGGTTATGTTAGTGTAGAAGGGCAAATGCAGCAAGCTTTTAGGTGAATTCAGCTTGCATCTGGGTTCAGTTTGGAATGCTTCTGACCTTTGACTAAGCATTTTATAAGTTGCCTTTTGCATTCACATTACATTTTCCTTTTAGGGAGAAAAGCATTTCTTGTGTGAGCAAATGAGCGTGTACAGATGTCCTGTAAACAGTGGATAGGCAGGAATTGTAAGCAGATGGCTCTCCACTGGTCATCAGTGGTGTTACAGGGATGCGTATGTTTTTTATTTTCAAAGTGACTGTGTAAAAACCTCGGCCCAGATTCAGAGAGCCATTACGCCTGTCTAACTAGTGTTAGACTGGAGTAATTTCAAATTACGCGCGTTTTCTAGCTAGTCGAAAACCTCAAACCATGAATAGACGGCTGCGGGCTTCAATTCGACTGGATTACGTGTTCATACGCCTTCGGATCTACGCTGCAATAAAATTGCGGCCACTGGGTGGACTTCCCGTAGTTTTCGGCGTCGGGGTATGCAAATGAGCTTTTGCCGGCGATCCCCGAAATTACGATCTTCAATCGCAATCTCTTACGGCACCTTTAGTCATCTTTTATTTGCGTAACACTATACCAGCTTTTTGCTGCTCTAATATTAGACAGCCCATGTTAAGTATGGCCGTCGTTCCCGCGTCGAATTTCTAAGTTTTCCGACGTCTTTTATTATTTTTAACGTAAGTCGTCCGGGAATAGGAATGTTCGTAAACGCCGCTACTCAAACAACAAATGACGTAACGACGTGATTTCGCGCAATGCACGGCGGGAAATTTCTGAACGGAGCATGCGCAGTTCGATCGCCGCGGGGACGCGCTTAATTTAAATGCTTCACGCCCCCTAATCGCGTATTTCGATTACGCGGCGAGAAATAGACTACGCCGCCGTAGCGTACGGGCAAAAATCTACCAGGATTCGGTGTAGAGCCTGGTAAAATACGGCAGCGTAGAGTATTTCGATTACGCAGCGGAATATTAAGTGTATGTGAATCTGGGATGATATGGAGCATGTTTTTTATGTAACTTTTACGTGTTTGGGCAGCAGAAATAATGATGTTTTTATTTACATAACTCTGCATATGGCCGTTTGCAATAGCTGATTACAAAAACCTACCAAAGTGAAGTCAGAAATTATTATCAAAGGACTTGTCTGTCATTTTCAATATTGTGACTATTACAACAAGAAATTAGAAACTTCATATTTAAATCTAGATGGCTTAGAGGTTAGAGACTTTTCCCTTTAAATTAGCGCTGTTACTGATTAAAATTTTTGTGTTCGATTTAATCGTTTTTTGTTTTTTTTTAATCGTTTAATAGACTAATTTCGATTAATTATAATGCACATACAGATCCAACTACTTTTAGATGATCTCCTTGCAGGCTGATTGCCAGTGCAGCTTCCAACCACTAGAAAAATGGATAGCAGGATACAAAAAACAGGCAGCGCTTATTGGGAATAGCATTAAAACTTTTATAGTCTTTAAGTAGGTAACTAAATAAATATTGCACTGGAGATAAAATCGATGTAACTAGTCATAAAATCATTGAAGCTAAGTATGACACTGGTATAAAAATGTGTACAACGATACCACTGCTGAATCCAGAAGAGGAGTTAACATCAGTCCATCTGCATGTAGATGTCCCGTGAAGGGAACTATCACAACTCCAAGTGGATGGCTGTAGAATGTAGAATCCCAGGTTGATAGAGGGAAGTGATAGAGGGAAGTGTAAAAGCCCTTGCGCGTGGCAGATAGTAAGGTCCCGCCAGCATGCAGATATGAAAGCACAGCAAAGGAGCCCTTCAGATGGACACAGCAAGCCCCGCCAGTGTCCGTGACGTCACCGGATCTCCGACGGAACTCCCTGAAGACCCGAAAGCTGAAGGAGAGGTGAGTACCGATCAAAAGAATTTTGATCGATCAAAAAAATTAACGATTAATCAAGGAATTAATAGTTAATTTCCACAGCCCACAGCCCACATTTTTAACTTCCATATCCAGCTGCAAGTCAAGTGATGTTTTTAAAACTTGAATTCTAAAACTGCACTTGATGTCCCCAGTCTCCTAATCTTCAACAGATGCAGTGATTTAACCACTTAAGGACCCCCGCACGCACATATACGGCCACAGAATGGCACGTACAGGCACAAGGGCGTAAATTTACGTCCCCGCCTTCGTGCGGTTCGGGGGTCCCATCGGGACCCCCTCCGCGGCGTGCGGGGGTCCCCCTGGCTCCGGGAGCGATCCGGGATCTGGGGGCGGATGTCGGCGAATACCCGCCCCCCCGCGATCGCTCCCAGCCAATGGGAGCGCGCTCCCAACCTGTCACTTCCTCCTCCTGTGTTTACACAGGAAGGAGGAAATGATGTATTCTCTCATCGCAGCGCTGTATCCCAGCGCTGCTGATGAGAGAAGACATCACAAGTAAGTGTGCACCAACACAACACTGACACACACTCACATAGGCATATTAACCCCTTGTGATCGCCCCCCCCCACCCCCCTGTCACAGTGTCACTGAATGCAGTGATCTAATCACTGCATTTAGTGTCAGTGTGACAGGCAGTGTAAAAAACAGTTAGTGTTAGGTTCAGGATAGCCCCCCCACCCCCCCTAATAAAGTTTTAACCCCCTGATCACCGCCCTAGTTAACCCTTTCACTCCCTATTGCCAGCGTCACTAAGCGATCATTTTTCTGATCGCTGTATTAGTGTCGCTGTTCCCGCTAGGTAGCTATTTTTTTTTCTTGCGATTTTTTTTTTTACTAAAGACATGTGGCTAAATAAATTTTGGCCTAAATGTTTGACTAAAATTTAGTTTATTTGATTTTTTTTTTAACAAAAAGTAAAAAATAGTGTTTTTTTTTCAAAAATGTCGCTCTATTTTTGTATATAGCGCAAAAAATAAAAATCGCAGAGGTGATCAAATACCACCAAAAGAAAGCTCTATTTGTGGGAAGAAAAGGACGCAAATTTTGTTTGGGAGCCACGTCGCACGACCGCGCAATTGTGTGTTAAAGCGACGCAGTGCCGAATCGCAAAAACACCTTGGGTCATTTACCAGCGTATTGGTCCGGGTCTTAAGTGGTTAAGGCCGAATTGCAAATTTTAGTTAAAGTGATATTAAAGTGTAGCGATACTCCCTCAGGATCCGCTGGTTAGATGTTACCTTTGACGAGTCTAGGGAAATTGATTGTAGCAACTGTGAGAGCACTAATAGAATGTCCAAGCCAAAGGATGACATTTTTCAAATGCTTTATTTCTCGGTCAAACACGACCAACATCAACAGGAGGTAGATAGGACAAGTTGATGAAATAAAGGAACCTTGCAGTATCAGGCTTGGATAAACATGAAAGCAAGCCTGCTTTCAGCAAAAATAGTCACTGTTCGTCGCCACTCTAGCCAGAGTGGGTGAAGTGCCTCCGGACAGACTTCTGCCACAAGTCTGGCAACCAAAATGTCACTTTAGATAGCTGGGAGGTAACAGGCCCCTGCCACGGACCTGGCTCTAAGGATGCCTCTGCCACAGCCTAGTACTTTGTAGTTTCTGATTAAGCGAGCTGATCCTCCCAGTAAATTGAGCTAGGGTCACCGATTGACAGTTGAAGTGTACCTGTCACAGCTCGGTCACCAGATCCTCGATGGTTCACTCAAATCTCTCAGACAACCTGCCTCCGGGTTCTCCTCGAGCCGATTTCCCATCGTACAGCCCTCAGCTTAGGATCTCTTTAGTATAGCCGGGGACCCAGTACGTCACTGGGGCCCCTTTCAGCATCCGCTTGGAACTCCACGTAGCATGTGGCCCCGGCCTGAAAGGCCATATCGCCGGGGCCCGTTGGATGCACACACCCTAAAGGTGGGTGCCGCACCTGGAACCTGGAACCCGCGAAGAAATAAGAAAAATGGCGTCTGCCACAGATATACCCCTCCCCAGCATGCCCCGCGAGTTTGGCTGCTGAGGAACAGCGGTTCTGTTAGAACCCCTCTGGTGCCACCTGTCGTCCGGAGGTGAGACTAACACCCCCGGAGTGCAGACTGACCCACAAGACAGTTCCAAATTGACAGCAGCCCAAATCTAACAAAATTAAGAGTGAGAGCAACATAACTCTCCCACTCCCCCACTAACTTTAGTGTAGTGCCCATACTGAAAGTAAGGGGGCGCTACAAAAGTATTTGATTGTTTTGTTTAAAAATAACAAACATGTTATTTTTGCACTGCTCTGTGCAGTGGTTTCACCCAGATCCTTCTCTTGTCCCTCACCAGAGCTCCTGGCCCCTCCCTCCTGCCAATTGCCAGCACATCAAGTGACTTGTTATAGGGGCACTCAAGCCAAGCTGCTGCTCTGTGTGTCTATTCCGACATGGAACCGCGGCTCAGCTGCGCACCCTCTCTCTCCTCATTGGCTTACTGACTTTCACAGCAGCAGGAGCCAATGGCACTGCACTGGTGTCTCAGGAGCGAGAGTCCTAAAAGCCGAGGCTCTCGTGCAACATAGCTGGATCGAGAAGTGGCTCAGGTAACTATTAAGGTGGCTGCTGCATACAGAAGTTTTTTTTATCTTAATGCTTAGATTGCATTAAGATAAAAACTTTCTGACTTTAGACCCACTTTAAGTTTTTAACTAGTTTGTTAAGAAGAAGATTGTCCTAATAAATAGTTTCCTTCACTAACACATACGGCCACTGTCAGTGCTGTATAAACTGCATGAAGCTTCAGCTAATTGCATTGTACATCGCTGTGTTTTAACTTCCTGTCCTGTTCAAAATTACAATCAAGTTAGGCTGAGTGCTGCCCAGCCATTCGCAAGAAGCTTTGTATGTTGTGAAGGAATAAAAGGCTTCCTCTGATTGACTGGGGTGGGCAGATAACATTATGATCTCAGCCAGAGAAAGTCTTGTATTCATTCATAAAATGCAAAGCTTCCTAATTTTTTTTTTTTTTTCCTGGGAATAAGACGGGAGGTTTTAGGATAATGCTGCTAAAACGCAAGGCTGTATACTATATGTAGATGATACTACATAAAGTTTACAGCACTGCCAGTGGCCACACATATTGGTAAAGAAAATCATTTGTTTGGACCAGATTGGTTCAAACAAGCTATTTTAAAGCTTTTTTACCCTAATGCATGGCTCCTGCTGCTATAAATCCAAACGGGATAAGACCCTATGGCAGATGCGTCACAGTTCACTTATATGGGCTGCTTGCACACAGCTCCATGCTATACAGGGCTCTGCATCACTGTGATTGAACCCTAATTGTTACAGTACACAAAAGTTTATCTGGAACAGAAACCTCTTTTATCTATGCTATAGACCAGTGATGGCGAACCTATGGCACACATGCCACAACTGGTACGCAGAGCCCCCTCTGTGGGCACACGAGCAGTCCGGTGATAGCAAGGTAGGGGGAGAACCACATATACTCCAGATTTGTGGTGGCGGGAATGCGACAGCAAACAATGGCGTTGTCCTGCACATGACCAGTGAGTGGGCAGCTCTGCAGCCTCCGTGGGGAAGGTGAACTGAGAGGCGGTAGAGGTGAGCAGGAGGCGAAGCATCCCCGGCGCCCTCAAGAGCTTGGACTCCTCAAACTTTCTCTCTGCAGACCTGTTGTACACCTGTTGCAATTTCCACACTCAGGCTCAAAAAGGTTCGCTGTCACTGCTCTGTTTTTTCTGCTGGCTTTTCTGTTTTGTCAGTAAGGCTGGCCACAGATTTGCAACCACAGGTAGAAGGAAAACTAACCACTTGATTCCCCCATCAGCACAGTGTTGATGGGAAATCTCTTTTGCTGTGCAATTGTATTTTGACAGAATACAATAATCACTGCTGACAGAATACACCGCTGTCGGCTATAGCCGCTGGCAGTGTTCATATGAAAAAACCTGACTGGCTGGTTGTACTAAAGTGGATCGATAGATTGACTTCAGTACATGCAGCCTGCCCATGAATGTATTGAAATTTCAATCCGTGTGCGGCAGGCTTTAGTGCACCAAACGTAAAGGTAACAAACAACTCTTTCAAAGTGGCTATAAATTGTGCTGTTAAATTACTATTATACACAGATGCACTTTAACGCCCCATTCACATGTTTTTTTTTTTACATACAACATGCATAGTACAGCTCGTGAAAACTTGCTTCTGCTGGCTGTGTTAGTGTGCCATTGACAATGGCATCACAAATGGAACAAACATTTATTGCATGTTTCCAGAATGCGCAGTTGTAAATGAAACTTAAAGAAAACTAAGGCTGATGTAGTAAAAATGAGGTTTTGTTTACGATGTAACCTTTACTTTTTTTTTCTTTTTGTAGAGCTGCAGCTGCTCCAAAGACCAATCAAAATCCTGCACAAGTTGTAAGTTCTCCCAAAATACCCATTTGGCATGTAGTTTGTTTGCAGATATTTCATTATAGATGTAAAATGTATTTTGATCGTATACAGTCATTCCAGATGCTGGCATGCATGATTACCATAAGGAAATCACTAAACAGATGTTTTTTGTTTGTTTTTTTGCTATAGTGCAAATTATTTTTCTCTGAGACAAAATTCTCATTCTTTAAATAACAACATGCTTTGCTGACACTTAGTCAGCTGAAAATCAGAGTAATTATAAATCATTGCTTTTTATTGGCCATATTAACTGTAGGGGTCAATGTTTTATAATAGTTAAAGCAATTCTTTTCAAAATTGCTTTTATTGCTAAACATAGTAGTCTTATGGAGCGTTTGTACATCTATGGTCTGGCTAAAGTCCAGTTTCTGTGATTGTATTTTAAAAAGCTAATGTTCAGAATGACATTGCTTGCATAGACGTGCTGAGCTGTTAACAAAGACTAATTTGTGTTTGTTGCTGCACAACAGATATTGCTAAGGGTGGAGCAGAGGACTTTTAACAGAATAAAGTAAACTCTAGGCAAGTAGAAAAGTAAAAAAAAAATACATATAGATGTAGGTTTTATTAAATTCTACTTCTGTGGGTTCCAGACTACACTCTAACCTTTACACCTAAAGCTATTCCATCCAACAGCAAGCTCAATGAAGCTATTGAAAATTGAATTGTCACTATGATGGCATCCATGTTGACCGATAGGTACATTCAAATCGGGGGGAGTTAGCTCTCAGCAGTATGAGGAAGTTTAGAAACCCTAATCTAATGCCGCGTACACACGGTCGTTTTTTGTGATGAAAAAAACGTTGTTTTTTAAAACGTAATTTAAATTGATCGTGTGTGGGCAAAACGTCGTTTTTTGTCTTAAAAAAAAAACGACCCAAAAAAAATTCCAACATGCTTGAATTTTTTGTGTCGTTTTTCAAAACGTAGTTTTTTGTGTCATAAAAAGTGATGGTGTGTGGGCAAAACGATGTTGAAAACAAAGTTTTTAAACCTGCGCATGCTCAGAAGCAAGTTATGAGACGGAGCTTCAATGGAACAGAGTGCCGTCGAACGTGGTGTACGTCACCACGCTTTGCTAGAGCTTTGTTGAAAAACGATGGTGTGTATGCAACGTCGTTTTGGAAAATTAAGTTTGAAAAACGTTGTTTTGTTTCATCACTTGAAACGTCGTTTTTTTTCATCACAAAAAATGATCGTGTGTACGCGGCATATGAGCCAGTTCACACCAGACGCAGTTCCGTACAGTTTTGTGTGCATTTCTTCTGCACAAAACTCATTCACAGTGTTTTCCATGTATTTCAATGGCTCTAGTTGGCTCTAGTTCACACCATGCAGTCAGTTTCCCGTCAGTGTCCGGTGCAGAAACTGACCGGAAACTGACTCCATGGTGTGAACTAGAGCCAACTAGAGCCATTGGAATACATGGAAAACACTGTGCATGTATTTTGTGCAGAAAAAAGCACACGGAACTGAACGGAACTGCGTCTGGTGTGAACTGGTCCTGAATGTACAGCTGGACAGTTGCAGATCTTCAGGTTGCCCTGTAGACTAGAACATTTTCCCAGTGACTAGGACCTGAAGGTAATTTCAGTAATGATTATTAAAACATTTCACCTGATAGTTCTGCTCAGCAAGTCTATGCAAAGCTAGGAATCCTTTAAAGCTGAAGTTTAGGTATGAATTGTATTGCATAGTTAGGTTGGTTACTGAGCGGTTCCTGTGGAAGCTGTAAATCAACATAGTAGTGGCTGCTAGTATTGTGATTTTAACAGTCTTCTGGGTCCAGGGCTGAGCAGTAGCCCCTTCTGCATAGTAACAACATCAGGTGGGTCACTTTCTTGGTGACACCACCATTTAAAGGACTCCTTGTATTTTCAGTAGAAACAAATCATTTTCTGATTGAACAAGGTGGAGGTTGTCATCTCTATCTTGTCCAATCAAAGAACATCTTGTGTTCATTGAGAAGAAAAATACAAGGCTTTCTACTATGCAGAAGGGCAGCTTCTCTGCATTGAACTAAGATTAGATAATTTGCAGCTTTTAAAGGAGGATTGCTTACTGTAGGTATGAGATATATACATACATGCATTGGTCCAAGCTGGAAAACTGGAGGAGATTTACTAAAACTAGAGCATGCAAAATCTGGTTCAGCTCTTCACAGAAATCAGCTTCCAGGTTTTATTGTCAAAGCTTAATTGAACAAGCTGAATTTAGAAGCTGATTGGCTACCATGCACAGCTGCAGCAGATTCTGAGCGCTCCAGGTTTCGTAAATCCTTCCTACTGTAAGGGCTCTTTCACACGTCCGTTCAGTTTTTTAGATCAGTTTTTTCCCCCTTCAGTTGATCCGTTTTTTCATCAGTTTTTCGTCAGTTTTCCGTCCGTTTACATCCGTTTCCGTTCCGTTTTCCGTCCGTTTTTCATCAGTTTTTTTCATCCGTTTTTTTTTTTTTTTTTTAGAACTTTTTTTTTTTTTACATATTTTGGCTGAAAAACTGATGTTAGCGGATCGGATGGTAAACGGATCATCCGCTAACGTCCGTTTTTCGTCCGTTCCGTTTTTTTGACGGAAGAAAAATAGGGTTTTTTGTTCCGTCCAAAAAAACGGAGCTTACCGCAGAAGGGATGTTAATGGACGTTAGCGGATGCTCATCCGCTAACGGACGCTAACCCATAGGGAAGCATTGAGGTCCGTTAACGGACGTCCAAAAAACGGACGAACTGAACGGACGTGTGAAAGAGCCCTAACTGTGCAATTAAACTGATAAGCAAACTTCAGCTTTAACATTGCCAGTAATAGACAGTTACTTTCAGGATTCTGGGCTTTCCAGATGTTACAATAAATGTATTTGATTGCATAGATGTGGTCGATCTTAGTGCACCATCTGCTTTAAGCCAGCTATACACGCTTGATATACTAGTCTATTACTGCTGAATCAGCTGAAAGCTGTAAGTGATATTGTCAGCCCATCCAGCTTGACAAAAGTTGATTTTAAAATTGGAAAATTGTCAGCTAAACAGTGACTGTATCCAATCAGATGTAGTCATTGTATAGGTATTCAGATAGCTATGGCTTTTGCAGTCTAAATACTGAAGCCTGTGTTGTAGATTCTCTATCCATGGATAGCAAGGGTGGGTGGGGTAAGTCTATTGATTTGGTTGAATGAGAAAAATCTAAGCGTGTACAGTTGGATTTATAATAACATTATATTCTTATCACAAGATTTTATCACATTTATTTTTGTTTCACTTAGGGACTGGGGCTGTGAAAGATTAGAGTTTGCTCTGGGGCTATTGACTCATTTGAATTAGTTATCACCAGATGGTGCATTAAAATTAAAGACATCTGTGCATTTAAGAATATGCTGTGCTGAGTTTTTTGCATGTGGTTGGTGTGTGTTTTTTGTTTTTGTTTTTACACATAGGAAGCACCTAAAGAAATAATAAAGCCTGTGCCTATTGCAACTCCCACTATACCCGCTGCACCCAAAGTCACCACCTCAGCCAATCTGATCTACAACAAAGCGCCTAGACCATTTGGGGCCCCATCCTCTTCTAAGCCTGCTTCAATCCCATCACCATCCTCTGCCTTTTCCCCAGCATCTGCAACCCAACCCTCCGCTTTATCCCTGCTGTCTGCGGTCAATCCACCTCCCCCCACCACATCCGGAGTGCATGCCAATTATAAATCTGCCACAGATGGCCAATCACCTGCTTTGAGTGCAACTAAAGCTGCAGTTAATGTCCCACGGCAGCCTGCCAGCTACAATTCAGCTGTCAACCAGTATGCTAATGAGGCTGCACAAGATGGGGCTGATGTGCAGAGAAGAGGACTAAAGGAAAACCTGGGTGATAAACCTCTAAATGGGTAGGTAGATTTGGCACGCTTTGTCATTTGTGCATGAGACTTGTTTTTCTTTTAAGCAGACTTGATATAGTGAAATTGTGTACAGTTTTTCGTTGCTCTACAGAGTGATTTCAAATGCTCTAATGACCCCTTTTTTGTTTTGTTCTTTAATATGGAAATGCTGTTTATTCACTCCAAATGATGACAACAATTTATCTGTAGCTGGAGATATACTTTTGGTGCAAGATATCTATTCAGACTGTGTGCATCACATTAAAAATGGAAACCAAGTGATAGACTGACAACTATGCATTTTGCCCTATTAATAGGAAGAGTAGGAGGAAACTGATTAACAGGTTGTTATCTTTCAGCCCACTCATAAAAATGCAGACATTGTACACCCAAGCTTGTAGATTAACATATGACAATATAAGATGTTGTACTGCAATTGAAGAATTCCGACATGTCTTGGTCCAATCTCTAGCCATTATCCCTGTTCACTTATAATGCTGTATGTAAGAGCCCTTATTTTCCCACGACTTCTGATAGTTGACAAAGTAAATGTAAAAATGTACACATGTTATGGCCAGTAGACTACATACCTCCTAATTTATTTTCCGTAATTGTATACTTATTACATATAAACTCAGGTCAGATTTTGAAAATTCCCAGTTCTCTAAATTCACCAAACCGTTGCCATTTTTATTTTAGTGGCTAGTAATATGATGCTGTGAAAATCCAGGCAATGTGGTCCCTGGTTCAGAATACAGTTCTCTGTAAGGCAAGAAAAATTGCTGAAAATTGTGTTATATATGGGTGCACATGAATTGGTTACAGTAGTGATAAATTGGACTGTCTTAGTTCAGCAAAGCACTTTTTGGATAACGAGTATACGTTTTAAAAAATGTTTTTGTCTGAATACAAAGCTGAACCATAATAAGCAGCTAATGAGACTTGTTTTCATTTCAGAATGTTGCAAATTTAATACTTTGCAGTTGTACAGGAAGGGAAAACTCTGCTAACCTCATTACTGTGCTGCTGATTATCGGTTGCGTACTTCCGCCCTAGCTCTCCTAAACTTTTTTAAATCCATAATTTTAGGCGGAGACTACAGTCTATCCAAAGCAGCAGCTTTGTTTATAGGAAGGGTACACTAGTGTACACTTTGCTGCAAAAAAAAAAAAAAACATACGCGCTTGGGTCTAGGTGTAGCTATGTGGTTTGTGTTATCTAACATAAACCATTGAAGTACCAGTGTTGATAAACAAGACATGGTTGTTTTATTGAATATAAACATTAAAAGGCCATGCAATCATGGGTCACAAGGTTAAGTGGTACCTGCTGATCCGCAATGGGAAGGGTCTAAGGATGGTGTGTATCAGCTGGGCCGAAAGGAATGCTAGGAGCTGCAGGGGGAGCCACTGAATGGATGGCCGTGGCAGTGCTGGGGAGGTTAATGACCGCAGGCTGTGGCAATTCATCCCATGCAGACAACACTGGAAGCGACATAAGGAGAGAAGTCTAAGCACACCCTCCTGTCTGAATGCTCAGTTAAGAGCAGATGGATTCCAAGAAGTAAATGCTACATGAATATTCTGCCCTTACCCCAGGGGTGTCCAAACTTTTTTCAAAGAGGGCCAGATTTGATGAATTGAACATGCGTAAGGGCCGACCATTTTGCCTGACATTCTTTGAACCATTAAAATTTGGTCTAAGTTTGTTTGTTCGAGCGCTAATACACTGCCCAACAAGAATTCTCTTGCCTTTGTGGCTGTGTGTGGTGAAGAGATGAGCTTGGGCGTGTTATTTGGATACACCGTATTTATCGGCGTATAACACGCACCTTCACTTTAGGAAGGACGTTTTAGAGAAAAAAAATGTAAATAAAAAACTGTGACGCAAAATAAGGGTCATTGCCCATTAATGCAGCCTAATCAGTGCCCATCTGCAGCCTCGCCATTGTCATGAATGCAGCCTCTCCATTGCAATTAATGCAGCCTGATCCATGCCCATCTGCAGCCTCGGAGGGGTGGAGG
Organism: Rana kukunoris; assembly: GCA_029574335.1. Lineage (NCBI taxonomy): Eukaryota > Metazoa > Chordata > Amphibia > Anura > Ranidae > Rana > Rana kukunoris. Next base: position 493,179,173 of record CM056049.1, on the reverse strand, counting down.
GCGGGATAAGCACCAACAGATTACATACAGGATAATCTCCTGTTTACACAGCAGCCTCTTTAATACAATTTCTCCTGCCTCCTATGATAGACAGAGGAGTTGTCCAATGGCAGCCCAGGAGACGGGACTTCCCATTACAGATGTAACTGAGTAAACAGGAGATTCTCTTGTATGTAATTTGACAGCACTCGTCCCCCCTCTCCCTGTCCCCTCCGAGGCAGCGCCGATAAATACAGTATATATCCAAATTACCAGGGGGGCCACATTAAACTGGAACGGGGGGCCGCAATTGGCCCCCGGCCCGGACTTTGGACATGCCTGCCTTACTCAATATGGTTACAGCCAGAAATGCTGGGGGTTTTTCTCATTAAAAAAAAAAGCATAGAAATATGGATGGATTGGTGAGTTTGCTTTGAATATTAAAAAATTGATGAACTAGCCTTTTTGGTTTGTAGTGCTCAGATGCAGTGTAGTTCTGGTTTCACAATATAGCAACCAGTTTATATGGCCTTATCTTTATTTGTAATTGGAGTTCATGTATTTGGCAAATGCCTGAAATCAGAATAGGTGTGAAAACTGCAGTGTTGGAACATTTGGAAATGTGGCAAGAGGATTTATTAATTGTTACACTGAGTCTTCTTAGACAGTTTATTGATATCATGTGTGGTGCTTGGCAAGGAAAACAGAAAGTTCTACTTAATGAGTCATTAAAAGGCTAGGTTCTCATTAATGCGCTGTGGTAAAGCATGTGAGTTGCATTAACCACTTCAATACTGGGCACTTTCCCCCTTTCCTGTCCAAGCCACTTTCAGCTTTCAGCACTGTTACTTTATAAATGACAATTGTGCGGTCATGCTACACTGTACCCAAACAAAATTATCATTTTATTCTCACAAATAGACCTTTCTTTTTTTTTGCTAAACAAAAAAAAAAGTTTTATTTGTTTCTGTTATACCATTTTGTAAATAAGTACGCTTTCTCCTTCACTGATGGGCACTGATGAGGCTGCACTGATGGGCACCAATGAGGTTGCACTGAAAAGTGGCACTTATTTGCAGCACTCATGGGCATTGATAGGTGGCACTGGTGGGCAGTGATAGGATACACTGATGGGCTCTGAAAGGCTGCACTAATGGGTGGCATTGCTGATGGGCACTGATCGGCATATCCCTGGTGTTATGAAGATTAGTAGTTTACAGGGAAAAAAAGATGAGATTGTTTGTGCTTTCAAATCAGCTAACAGGAAGTGACAGTTTTTTTCTGTTCTTGCTAAAACTGTTCTTAGCCTTTTAAAATGAAAACTAGTGTAAACACTATATCTAAGTAAGCTACAAGATGTAAAAAAGACAACTGCAACTAGATGCTGTTTTGTATACAATTCTCCCAGGGATGTCTGTGTAGCTCTTATTACAACCCTGGGACAGATCAAGTGATATAGCAGACAGACCCACCGACTTTGCATTAAGAAATGAGGATGAATTCTAATAAAGAACAGCAGAGGGTGCACCTAATGTTCTGAGATATATAGCATTCCATAATATATCTAATATACATCCAATAAAAGCTCAACAGTGTTAAAGTTGACAGTGTAAAAAGAACAAAAAGTGGTGGAAAAGCAAAATAAATAAAATAAAAAACTCTTCACATTCTGATTCAAAAGACAACAAAGTACTTAAAAAATAGAGTCTGTGATAGCATTCCAACGCTGTATTTACATATGCTCAAACTTAGCTTAAGGCGTTAAGGTCTTCCATAAACCAATTTGTCTCCTCCTTCAAGCAAGTAAGGGATATGAATCCACAATCTCTCAAAAATAAGACCTAAAAAGCAATCTCCTAGTGTAAAACTGTATGGTCCAATTTATTGAAAGGTAAAGAATGCACACTCACAATATAAAAGTAGCGGAGAGGCATGTAGCATGGTATGGCGTTCCTATGGGCTAGAAAGATCGAAACTCGGCCGTTAATCAATCCGCATGCGTGATGACGTCACTTCATAGGCCTCACCCTAACGCGTTTGACAGCTGTCGCCGGCGGGACAAGATATACATTTTACGCATTTATGTGAGTTAATAGTATCTGAACTCATAGTGCTGACAGATTACCTCATCTTGTGTTTTTTAACCTGGACACAGTGGATGCTTTTCTTTTTATAAGGTTTACTGTGTTTGGCAACATTTGCCTGGGCCTAAAATCCAGGAAGCAACTAAAGAAATAAAGGGAAAAAAATAATAAAAGCAGTAAATATTTCCTATCTATGTAGGAATGCATTAAAGCAGAGCTCCACCCTAAAGTGGAACTTCCGCTCATCGGAACCCTCCCCCCCCTCCGATGTCACATTTGACACCTTTCAGGGGGGAGGGGGTGCAGATACCTGTCTAAGACAGGTATTTGCACTCACTTCTGGCCACACAGTCTGCGGGTAGACTGTGGGCATTTCATCAGATCTTGTCCCCCCATTGTGTTCTGGGAAACACACGGCTCCCAGAATACAGCTTGGACCAGTGAGCACGGCGCATGGCGACTCGGGCATGTGCCGTAGGGAACCGGGCAGTGAAGGCACAATGCTTTACTTCCTGGTTTCCTCACCATCTTCTGCTGCCGACGTTGCTGGACTCCAGGACAGGTAAGTGTCCTAATATTAAAAGTCAGGAGGAGCTCCGCTTTAAGGAATAAAAAGAAAATGTTAGTGCTCCTAGGCCTCATGTACACTGCTGCTGGTAAACGGATGTTTAGGAGTAGTTGGGTGTTTTTTTTATAGTCGTTTCTAGGCAGTTGAGTTTAGAAGCATTTTTGGAATGCAAACAAATGCGTTCTGGATGGATGTTCAGAGGCATTTGAAACGCCAAATGCCTGTAACAGCTTGTAAACGCGATAAATTGTGTTTAGCCGCGTTTCATTTACAGGCGTCTTTTATTTTTGCTTATGTGAAGCAAAAACATTTTTTTTTTTAAACACTTCTAAACGTGAACGTGGCTAAATGTGTCAAAACTGATGTTTTAAAGTTGGTTACTATCTGTCAAGTTAAATCGTTCAGGAGAGGTAAAAAAGTAACGTGTACATGACGCCTTGGGCCTCTCGTACACTGCTGCTGTTAAACAGACGTTTAGGAGCAGTTGGGTGTTTTTTTTCAGCTGCCCCTGAACTTCCCTCTGTTATCTCATCAGTACATGTACACATGGTCGCTTGTAGGCAGTTGAGTTTAGAAGCATTTTTTGGAATGCAAAAAAAATTGTTCAGGATTGATTTTCAGAGGTATTTGAAATGCCAAATGCCTGTAACAACTTGTAAACGCTGCTAAACACGGTAACTTGCGTTAAGTAGCATTTTGTTTACAGGCGTTTTTAATTTTAATACAAAAAAACGCTCCTAAACTCAAATGCAGCAAAATGCGGCTAACCACAGCTAAACTGACGTTTTTAAATGTCGGATTCTAGCCGTCAAGTTAAATCATTCAGGAGAGGTTAAACAACGTCCCGTCTACATGAAGTCTTAGAGTGAAGTTCCGCTGTCACGATCTGGGGTAAGACTTGTGCTGGATTCACACCAATGGGAATTGGATGCCAGTTTCTCCGCATCCAATTCACATGACAGGAGATTGTGACCTAGCTCTCTATTGAGCCAGTTCACATATCTCCATTGTGGCTCCAGAGCGGCTGCGCATCTTTGGCTCATATTCAGGGCCGAATTCAGGCAAAAGTTCGGCCCTAGCTCATCCCTGAAACTAAGGACAGCAACGCACCGGACCTGTGCTGCAAGCTGCATCCATCAGTGTGAACACAGCTAAAAGACCAGTTGCTATAGTAGTAGCAAGACTACCACCAATCAGCAGGATAGGTACACAGGCAGTCATACTGGCAGATGATGTGGGCTCATCTGAGGTGTGCAGTCTAAGCACTAATCAACCTTTACCAGAGCTCCTGATGGTGGAGATGGATTTCACTGCATGTTAGTACCAGGTCTTGGTCCTCAGGATCGCTCCACCAGGAGGTGAGCAAGCCAGAGTCTGGTAGCAGATAAGCAGTTTTGGATCAAACAGAAGCGTATTCACTATACAAGCCAAAAGACCAGTGACGATCAAAAAAAAAGCATTGGCGAGGAACAAGTCAAGGGTGGATAAAGTGTGGTAGCAAAATATGGAGGACAATGGGGAAGACGAGCGACATACTGGCTGAAGAGAACACAATAATCTGGCAAACAGGAAGTACAGAGACATGACTCGAATCAGGAAGTTTGTGGGGGGAGCTAGGAGCTTAAGGTTCAGCAGAAGTCAAAGCACAAGGCAGGGTTGTCTAATGGATCAGACAGGATGCAGGTTCAAGTCCAGTCCCTGACATGTGCTTTAACCTACTAACTTTTCTTTGGAGTGTGGAGGTCAATCAGAGTATATGAAGGAAATGCATGCAAGCACAGGGACAACATGTGAACTCTGTGCAGATAGTGCTCTGGTCTATGGCTATGAATTTTAACTTTCTGTATTAAACGTGTCAAATAGTACACAATTCACCCATTCATAGGGAGCACTAAATTCATTTATAAGCATGTCTTTTCCTCTGTAACGAAAGAGGCCAAGTAAATGTAAGTAAGCCTGTTGATGTGAACAGCATGGTCTCCGCTTCACGGCTGGACACCAATATCTGAAAGCCAATTGTAATCTTATTTTCCTGGCTCAGGAAGACCTTTGCTTCCAATTCGGTATAACATATGATATTAGCTACTGGCAGTACCTAGTCTCCATTTCCCTTTGCAATTTACAGCTTGTGTTTAATAAAAACTGTCTACACCACACGCCTGAGGAATGGAGTGGTTTTTCTGGGTATTTCATTTTCCTATGCCAGTGGATTTAAACTATTTCCATAGAAGGTAAAACTCAGAAAACCCTACAATTTATTCCAGAACACTTACTGAATGACCTATTTATTTTTTTATTTTATCGATGTGAATTCTAGTATCATTGGAGCATTTTAAAACACTCTGCGCAGTTGCATTTTTAGATTCCTGTCTTACCATTTCTACATTTCTTCCTTCCTCTTACAGGGAACAACCGTGGCAAAGTTAGTATTCAGTTCAAATCAATAAATTGTGTGCAGCGACTGCATGTTTTGAAGCAGCGTTTTTGGCTTCAGCTAAAAGCTATTATTAGAGTTTTATTGGATGAGCCATATTTGGAGCAGTCTCTTGGGTTTGATATTTTTGGGATACAGCAATACAAAATATTCATTGCTTTAAAATTAAATTTCAACTCGTACAACGGTGCAGTGGTAAAGGTTTACTACCTACAAAACAGCTTGATATTTGGCAACAACAGGAAGGTTTGGAAAGTTGCTGCACTTCATACCCACAGTAGTTTGCTCTCCTTTCCTCCATTCAGTCTTTTTAGAGCAAATTGGAATACTGTGCCTTTATAAAGTGTTGCAGATATGAGGATTTGAAAAACTATACTAATAATTGTTGCATCAAGTCAACATTGAGAGCCAGATCATGCATCTGTTGCTAAGAAGGAAGTATAACATAACACAACCCAATTAAAGTGGTTAAAAAGTCTCAAGGCTTTTTACCTTTATGCATGTGCAGCAGAGCCATCCCTTAACCACTTCCATACCAGGCACTTACGCACCTTCCCGCCCAAGACAATTTTCAGCTTTCAGCACTGTCGCAATTTGAATGACAATTGCGCGGTCATGCTACTCTGTACCCAAATGACATTTTTATAATTCTGTTCCCACAAATAGAGCTTTCTTTTGGTGGTATTTGATCACCTCTGCGATTTTTATTTTTTGCACAACAACTAAAAAAAGACCGACATTTTTGAAAAAAATCAATTTTTTTATTTTTTTTCTGTTAATTTTTTTTGTAAATAAGTAATTTTCTTGTTCCATTATGGGCACCGATAAGGTGGCACTGATGGGCACCGATAAGGTGGCACTGATGGGCACCGATAGGCAGCACTGATGGGCACCGATAGGCGGCACTGATGGGTGGCGCAGGTATGCGGCACTGATGGGCACTCATAGGCGGCACTGATGAGCACTCATAGGCGGCACTGATGGGTGGCACAGATGGGCACTGATAGGTGGGCACTGGGCATAGATGGGCACTAAGAGGTGGCACTGATGGACACTGGGTGGCACTGATGGACACTGGGTGACACTGAGGGGTGGCACTGATGGCATTGCTGGGCATCAGTCAGTGCCCATGTTGCCAGTCAGTTCCAATTTGTGGGCACTGATTGGCATTGATTGTATTCAATTTTTTTTCATTTTTTTTATTTGTTTATTATCAATCTGTGCTCTATTGAGCACCGGGGGACACTCCCTGGTGGTCCAGTGTGGCGATCCGAGGGGGGGCTGCACTGATAAACAATCAGCGCGAACCTCCCCTGTCAGGAGAGCCGCCAATCGGCTCTCCTCTATTCACGTCTGTCAGATGCGAGTGAGGAAGAGCCGGTCAACGGCTCTTCCTTTTTACATCATGATCAGCCATGATTGGACACGGCTAATCACGTGGTAAAGAGCCTCCGCCGGAGGTTCTTTACCGAGATCGGAGATGCAGGGTGTCAGACTGACACCCCGCATCACCGATCGCCGCGCTTCGTGCCCCCACGGGCGCACGCCGGCATGAAATCCTGCAGGACGTCAATAGACGTCCAGCCAGGATTTCACAACCACTTCCCGGACGTCAATTGACCATTGACCGGGCGGAAAGTGGTTAAACATACCTGAGCCCCATTTTTGATCCAGCAATGTGCACATGAGTCTCGGCTCTTCCGGGTCTCTTCCTCCTCATTGGCTGAGACAGCAGCGATAGCCAGGGGACCCGAGAAGAGGAGGATTGGGGCTGCTCTGTGCAAAACCATTTAACAGAGCAGGTAAGTATAACATAACCTGTAATATCACTTGAAGTTCAGTAAACAATTGATACTGCTGTGTGCACCAACATAAAGACCTACATGGAGATTACTAGGCTAAAAACCCAGTGTGGACTATTTAATAAACTTAGTCTGTAGAATTAGTCTGAAGAGAAATTGCCAATGGTGGTGTACTTCTGAGATAACTTTAACTTTGTTCTGGTTAGCTTCAGAGGTGGAGGTCATGGGAGAGAGCTGAATTTTAAACAAATTTTCCTTTCTGCAATTTTAACCAATGAGTATTTACTGGATAGCATTAGTATTTTGCTGACTGATTTTACTTTCTGGCTGGAGTTATTCTTTTCTGAAACAATTAGTGCTTTCGTTGTTTCATTTGTATTTGATTATTTTTGTTTTATTTTATCGCTTGAAATCCATGCATGCATAACGTGTAAGTAGAAGCTCCCAGTATGTTTTTGGACTTAAGGATGAAACCAGATGGGTGTAAAAAAAAATCCAAACAAGCGCAGAAGAAAAATTATGCAGTTTAGACCCCTTTCACACTGAGGCATTTTCAGGCGCTTTTGGGCTAAAAATAGCGCCTGAAAAACACCTCCTCTGCAGCCTGTGCTTTCTTACTGGGGCGCTACGCTGGCAAGATGTTAAAAAAAGTCCTGCTTGGGGCATCTTTGGGGCAGTGGATGCTGCTTGCACCGCTTCTGCCCATTGAAATGAATGGGCATTGCTGCCGAAGCACCTGCAAAGCGATTCCTCAGCAGCGCTGCACATTTAACCTTTATTTGGCCACTAGCGGGGGTTAAAGGTGTCGCCGCTCAAACTAGCAACATTTTACCACTAGCGAGACCCCAAGTTGCGTGACATGTAAAATCCCATTTTAGTCGATGAGAACTGTCTTAATTAGTTCTACTACAGTCGCACCGACTTTAGAAAAAGGTTCCTGTACTACTTCAAAGCGACTTCTGCCCATAGACTTTAAAAGAAGTTGCCTCCAAGTCAGATCCTCATCTTAATTGATGTGATTTGGATCTGACTTTACAGAAAGACTACACAGGCATTCCTAAGAAATGCTTAAAATTCACGCCAAAGTCGCATGACTTTCAGGTCACTGTAGTGTGAACCAAGCCTAGATTGTATGACCACATTGTGATGTAAGCTGTGGTGTATAGCAGAGAGTGGATAGTGGTATCTGCACTTCTCTATAAAAAAGGCTCCTTAGTGTCACCTACTCTATGAACACATAGAAAAATAACAACATAATGTATTTGCAATGTATGTTAGTAAAACATGTAAAAACCTGACACTGTTATAATTTAAAAAAAAGGCTTATACGTCTGTGAACATATGCATTTTGTTTGCATCGGTACTACTTTTGTTTCCATACAAATCAGTGAAAATGCAAAATCTTGAAGCAATTTAGGTCAAAAGCATCGGTGAATGATCTCAAGTGCAAGCCTCATAAACTTGCCTAAGCTTTGAACAGTACTAATATGTTGTTTTTATTATGTTGTAATGGCACCACCTGCTGGTTAAATATTATAAAACAGAACAAGTATCCTGCTAGAAAGTATTACATGAAACTCTAGTGTATTTCCAGTGGACACACATTTAAAATTAAAAACAGAAAGTGAAAACGCACTGGTGTGACTAGTGATAATAAACACAACTGCTGCCAAGCAATAGTAAAACAAAGTAATTGAACATTTACCGTAAATCATATATGTTGCCACGCTAGCATATAGTGAAAATAAATTGCTAAAAATAAAAGTTCATATCAAAATGAAATCTGGCAAAGGGAAATAATGAAATTGTCCAAATCCAATATGTGTCTTGAGGAAAACACCACTGAAATTGTGCGGAGGTCCTGCTACTCCATAAATGTAGTCATCACTATTGTAAGAAATGCACTCTTACCAGACTGAAGTGAAAAGGCTCTACGATCTGTGCAGGGTGCACGGGCACAGCTGTCGGCCACCTCCTCCTCCCTACCCAGCACAGTGTTAGGTAGAGTGAAGGATGAGGTGGCCAGCGGCTGTGCCCGTGTACCCCACACAGGTTATAGCCTTGTACCAGAGATTGACATCCCTGATGGGCCAGGAGTCAGCATGACATATTGGAACCAATAGGGGTGAAATGAATGTTCCCAGTAGAAGTGTTTATAACAGGCGAATCAGACTCTTTAGTGGGGTAATTCCAGTCTGATAACAGTGCATTTCTTACAATGGTGATGGCTCATGTGGTGACTACATTTATGGATTAGCACGACCTCTTCAGAAATTCAGTGTAGTTTTCCTCAAGACACATATTGGTTTCGGACTAATTCATTATTTACCTTTGCCAGATTTCATTTTGATATGCGCATTTATTTTTAGCAATTTATTCTCACTATGTTAGTGTGGCAATGTATATAATATACACATTTAAAATTGTAATGCTTATCGTAATCACTTCCCACAAATGGACGTACCTGTATGTCCTCAGGTTTCAGTGGTTCTACCAGGGTCATGGCTGCAGCTGGAGTCATGACCCTGGTATTTATTTGTTTTCCTCCATAGAGATGAAGTAAATTCTGTCCCTTGTCTCTATGGTGTATGAAACCGGAAATGACAAGGAGTTTGTCAATTCTGGTTTGTTTACAAGCAGTTACCGGCTTGTAAAGCACCTGAATAAAAATGGAATATTGCAGCTTACAAATATGTATCTGTGGAGGCTGCATTTGTTTTTGTTTTTTTCATGCCAAATACATTTTCTGCATTTATGAAAAAATACCCGTTGTACTAACTAGTCATCCAGTGTCTTTACCTTCTGTGAAATAAACTGCAATCTCAATTTTTTTATCAGCTTCTCCAGTAATTTTCTATAAACAACAGAACACTTTTACCTATATTTTTGGTAAATGATGAGAGGGGGAGGGGTATGAAGTCCAGACCAGGAGAGCAGCATAAGGTGGCAACACTGCTTTCACAGATACTCTACAGCAGGGTGGCCAACCAGTGGCCCGGGGGCCACATGTGGCCCGGGGAGCCCTCTGATGTGGCCCGCGACCTCCTGCTCTGAAATGGCGGGTTGGCATGCAAAGATCGCAGGCAGCCGACCCGCTTTACCGCAGCATCAGTGTTGTGATATGAAGCTGGTGGTAGAGGAAGAAAACGGAGTAGCCGTGACCTGTCGTCCGTCCGCGCTGCTCATTGTGGCCTTGCTCTTCAAAAGGTTGGGCACCCCTGCTCTACAGTGAGTGCTGTACACCTAGGAATTACATTTTTATTTACAGGATGAGCAGGTGAAAATAAAGGAAAAAAGCCCAGCAAAGAAAACAAGAAAAATTGATGCAGCCACCGAATGCCAAGCTCCATTATTTGCACCTTTGTTTAGATGCACTTCAAAATCATTTTTATAGGAAACCCTCACATTTTGCATACTTGCTGTACTGTGTATAAATTGCAGTGTTAACATATACAACATATGCATAACTAATATCCTATCCTGGGTTTCACTTTAGTATTTCAAGCCTCTCTGATCAGCAATTGATGAGGCGCACTCTCTACATAGATGAGATCTTATTTTTATTTTTTTTAGGTCCCTTACACTTGACTCATGGGGATAAATTAAAGGAATGTAGGCTGTTCACTTTGCAGGGGGATTTTCACTTTTACTTTAGCTCAGTGAATGCGATGGAAATTAATTTTGCAAAGAATACCCAATCCCGTGCTTGCACACAATTGGATAATTGACGTCAGCAGAGCCCTACTCACTAAGCTAAGGGAAATATTGCTTGCAAAGTGAACAGCCCATAGGCTTGCACTGGGTGTAAAGCATTAAAGCACATTGATTGTACAGCACTGTAAGCAGGACTGCTAGCAGGTTGAGCATGAGTTCTGTGTGACTTTTTTTTTGCTGCATTTCTTAACTGAAAATGAATTTCTTATTTGGATTGATTTTATATTGCTCAGATCACATGCATAGCATGCTGAATGTTATGTGACTGAAGGTTTTTGCCTTTTACTAGTGAATATCTCCCAAGGTTGCATCTGGCTGAATACGGCTAAACATATATTTGGTCTGTTATCTATATACGTCATTAAACACATTTTAATGACTATTTGGAAACATAGTAGCTAATGCCGAGACTAAAGACCTAAACTGTTGAAAATGTATCCATTTGGGAGACATTCCTAAATATCTGTCTTTCTGAAGATATGTTTTCAGTATTTGGGTGAGGAACATATGCATTTTCTTATGTGTGTCTCTCTCTTTTCTTGTTTTTTTTTTTTCTTTACTTTGACTTTCTTATCTAAAGGAAGATTCCACCAAAACGGTATGAAACCAGGCTATGTCTCGAATGCAAACTAATATTTCCCCTTTATATTATAATATTATAGCCAAAGCAAGGCATGCAAAGATTTATAACCAGCTTATTTAGACCCAAAGCCTGTGTTAAATTACACTAATGATGCAAGAGTATTTATAAAAAAAGATTGCATGTTAACAAAAATGTCTTGATAGGAAATTATAATTTAGGTGTTTCAGCTGTTCTTTCCAACATAACTGCTTTAAGCATCTGTATTGCATGTTTATAAAGCTGTTTTTTTTTTTTTATTGTACATGCAATGAAAAATATTGTAAATTTATCAATTAAAAAAATATATGTAATTAGATCCAGGTTATAGAATATTATGTCACAGCAGTGAAGAAACTTTAGATGTTGATTTTTATCCTCCAAATTATGTTAGAGTACATGTGCCATCTAGTGACCAGATAAGGCATTATCCCTTAATTCTAAGCTTACTGCTAATATGCCCCAGTGTCTTCCAAACATGTTAACATTACAGTTACCTGTTACATCTAAATAAATAGAGTTTTCTAGGAAATATTGAATAGTATAAATGCAAAGCAAAAACTAACTTATGAAAAGTTATTAGAATGGCTCAGACCTTTCCTGAAGTATCGTTATCCCTATGAAAATAAAAAATATGGAAGTCATAACCACACTCTTATGTGTATGTATTCATACACACAGTTTTTTTATTTGTACAAAAATACACTTAACACATATCATAATATACTACGCATTAAAATTGCTTGGTGCGTCAAATAGAACATTCAAGATTATGTCACGCACACCAGAAGTAGCGGGGAGGCTGTCCTGGTTAGCTGGTTAATTCTTGTATAGCATGTATGGATCTGTGGAAGTAAGGCGGGGCATATAAATGGAGATGTGAGCGCATTGCCGATGTCTTCTAACTCCTGATATATGGCTGAAAGGTAGACCTTTTTTCCCCTTTAATAACTTATGACCCTCCCAATTGGGTTCTGGTGAGTACTATCTAATATAGAGCAACCTTCCCGCTGTTCTGTGGGAGTTATCTGCCACTTTCTTACACATACCAGGTTTTCCTCTTGGTAGGGTGTCTCTGTCCACACCATTTCTGGTGGATTACACAAATTTTCATACTAGGGATGATGTTAGTCCCCTCACATGCAATGCACTTTTTTGGGAAGCATCTCAATCATTGGCTGGTGTTGAGGGAGCTTGGTCCCGCCCACCTCCGACATCGAGGCTGAGTTGTAAGTCACAGATCGTCTCTCTTCCTGCATGCAGTGACATTAGCGGACAGTTTCATGCACTTAACAGCTCTGGCAAAAATTACGATTTGCTGCCTGTGAAACTGTTTCACAGGCAGCAGATCTCTGGAGGCAGCATGGGGTGATTAGGGTGTGCCCAGGCACACCCGGCACACCCCGTGCGCACGCCGATGACACCTTTACAAACCTGGAATGGGCTTCAAGACCATCGCCAAGCAGCTTGGTGAGAGGGTGACAACAGTTGGTGCGATTATTCACATATGGAAGAAACACAAAATAACTGTCAATCTCCCTCGGTCTGGGGCTCCATGCAAGATCTCACATTGTGGAGTTTTAGTAATAAGGAGAACAGTGAAAAATCAGCCCAGAACTGCACGGGAGTATCTTGTCAATTATCTCAAGGCAGCTGGGACCTTGGTCACCAAGAAAACAATTGGTAACACACTACACCATGAAAGACTGAAATCCTGCAAGGTCCCCCTGCTCAAGTAAGCACATGTACAGCCCCGTCTGAAGATTGTTAATAAACATCTAAATGATTCAGAGAACTGGGTGAAAGTGTTGTGGTCAGGTGAGATCAAAATCATGCTCTTTAGCATCAAATCTACTCGTCGTGTTTGGAGGAGGAGGAATGCTGCATATCACCCCAAGAACACCATCCCCACCATCAAACATGGAGGTGGAAACAAATTATGGCTTGGGTGAGAACCTTCTTCCCTCAGCCAGGGCATTAAAAATTAATGGATGGGTATTCCAACATGACAATGACCCAAAACATATGGCCAAGGCAAAAAAGGAGTGGCTCAAGAAGAAGCATATTAAGGTCCTGGAGTGGCCTTGCCAGTCTGCAGACCTTACTCCCAGAAAATCACAGAAAATACACAAACATACACAGAAAAAGAGGGAGCTGAACGTGTGAGTCCCCAAACGTCAATCTAAGACTCCATTCACACCTAGGCATTTTGTCGCCCTACGCCCGACGCTGTAGCAGGCTGAAATACGCTGGAGGGGCGAATTTACATTGTCGGCTATGGAGATGGTTCACACCTCTACGCCAAACGCCGAAACGTTGTACGCCTGAAGCTTAAAAGAAGTCCCGGACCCTTTTTTCAGGCGTCTTCGGCGTTTGGGCATAGCCAACAATGTAAAAATCACCCATCCAGCAAAAAACAAGGCGCGTTTTGTCACCGCAAATTGCGGGGACAAAACGCCTATTTCCTAGGTGTGAATGCAGCCTTAATGACTTGGAAAGGATCTCCAAAGAGGAGTGGGACAAAATCCCTCCTGAGTTGTGTACAAACCCGGTGGCAAACTACCACGTCTCAGCTCTGTGATTGCCAACAAGGGTTTTGCTACCAAGTACTATGTCATGTTTTGTGAAGTGGTCAAATAATTATTTCACTCATTAAAATGCAAATCAATTTATAACTTTTTTGAAATGTGTTTTTTTGGATATTTTTGTTGTTATTCTGTCTCTCACTGTTAAGGTAAACCTACCATTAAAATGATAGACAGATCATTACATTGTCAGTAGGCAAATGTGCAAAATCAGCAGGAGACCAAATATTTATTTTCCTTCACTGTACTGTATAAATGCATTGCACGCAGTTGAGTGCTGGTTCGCACTAGTCCGATTCGAGAATCCTGCGAATCCAGTGCGGGGTTCCCGCATCGTACCTGAATCGCATAGTGGTTCACACTGAGATCTGTGAGCTGCTGTAGGTGTCAATGTAAAGTTACCAACACCCCAATATCGTTTTGCAGATCACAGTGTGAACAGTAAAATGGTGCAGGAATCGGATCACATAAGTGTGAACACCCATGCGATCTGATTCCAGTGCGGACCAAAACAAGGGTCCTACGCCATTTTGGTGTGAATGAGATGCAATTTCAGCCATACAGTTTGTAATCACATTGCACAGACATCGCATGTGATGTGAACAATGCAGTGCGAATCACATGCGATGTCTGGCATCACACCAGTGTGAACCAGGCCTGAAACTGCTTTAATCTTTCCATTTTGAGTAAATACTAACATATAGTAACAGATTTTTTAATTTTTTTTACCTGTTGGTATTATTTTTAATAATTTTTCTTCATCTTTAAATTTTCTTAAAAAGGACCAGAATATCTAGAATTCGAATCCCCTGTAAGAAAAGATTATACGTTTTAAGTCCCCATACAGTTATAAGACCTGCAGAACATCATATTTTAACTGCTGTAACTACTTACTTTGTTGAGCTTGATGCATTATGTAGTTAGTCATGTCAGACTGAGAAAAGATTCCATTATTTTATGGTATGGTTGTATCCTCTTATTAATTTGCTATTGCTGGGATAACTGCTTATAAAACATTGCTCTAGTTGTCCTATGATCTATGGTCATAGGTTATTTTTCCCAGCATCTGTTCTTGTGTTTTACATTGATGTCCATACCCAGTTCAAGAGCAATATTTCTTCATACAGTAATATTGGTGCCATATGTAATGTTACAGAATCTCTTCTTTTGTCTTAAAAAGAATTAGTGAGGAAATAAAGTTTGTAGTATTCTTTTAACTATGAAAATAATTTGTCCCATAAAGGCTAAGGCTTTTTTTTTTTTTTTCCTTAGCCCTCCTCGGAAACACGTTACAGACACTGATTTCTACCATACTCCGATTTATAGCGACGCTAGCAAAAAGCGTCTTGTAGACCAAACTGAAGACTGGCATCCACGCACCGGTACTACTCAGTCACGTTCTTTCCGTATTCTTGCTCAGATGACTGGCACTGAAAACCGTAAGTAAAGACAACATTCTAGTTGTTAGTAGCTTTCTCAGTGTGTGTTTAATATACAGTATGTGCTGGTTTTTATCTTCAGAGTCCAGAAAACTAGAACCCCTATCCTTTATTCTTCCATTTTTTTCTCATAAGCCTAATGCATCATAGGACATAAAATATAGTCTTTTACAGGCATTTGACTTTTTTTTCCCCGCCTTCTAAACTCTTCTCTGTTAACCTATGTGGCAATGCACAGATATGCATTTATGGGCATATTAGAAGTGCGTTTGTAGGCTGAAAAAAACATCCAAAAAAAGTTTGGGATTGGAGTGTTTGGGTGGAAAAATCTCTAGGCACATCTAAACGTGCCTAAATGCTAGGTGAGTTTAGTGCCTGAGCATTCATTTATTCCAATGGCCAGAATTAATATTCTGGCCAATGAATTAATGAATACCCATTGTGTCTAAATGCATTTGCAAAGCTGCATTTTCCTCCACTGGAGCAAACGCATTCTATTTTCTTTAAAAGGATCTACAGCAAGGTAATTGCATGACCTATAATTTCATAGTTCAGCTTGACTGAGTAAGCTTCAGTGCATTGTGCAGGTGCCCAGTCTATATGGTTATTTTTTCTGCCATGTTTAAGTCCATCTGAAAGATGTTGCTCAAAACTGAGGGTCTAATCATATTGGCAGTTGAGTTATGCGTTGTACAAATGATCGGAATTTCCGATGGGAAAGGTCAGACGGAATTTTTTCATCGGATATTCTGACTGTGTGTGTGCCCCATCTGAGTTTTTCCATGGGAAACTCCGACGGACTTAAAAAGAGAATATGTTGTCTTTTTTTTTTGTTTGTTTTTTTAAATTCCGTTCGTCTGTATGGAACTCCGGCAGAGAAAAAAAACCCATCCATGCTCAGAATCAAGTCGACGCATACTCGGAAGCATTGAACTTCATTTTTCTCAGCTTGTCGTAGTGTTGTACGTCACCACGTTTTGGACGGTTGGAATTTGGTGTGACAGTGTGTATGCAAGACAGCTTGAACGTAATTCCATCAGAAAAATCTAATGTATGTATGGGAAGAAGGCAAGCCAGGATATGCAGTGTGATGCTTTGGGCAATGTTCTGCTGGGAAATTGTGGGCCCTGGCATCATGTGGATGCTACTTGACATGCATCACCTAACTTAACGTTGTTGCTGAATATACCCCTTTATGGAAACGCCCTTCCCTGATGGCAGTGCCTCTTTCAGCAGGACAGCGACAGTGACAGGACAGTGACCACAGCTTCCTCTAACCGGAAGAAGTGATCACTGTCATGTCACACACAGCCCAGCCCCCCTATAGTTAGAAGCACTCCCTAGGTCACACTTAACCCCATACAGCGCCACCTAATGGTTAACCCCTTTACTGCCAGTGTCATTTTCACATTAAATAGTGCATTTTTATAGCACTGATCACTGTAAAAATGACAATGGTCCCAAAAATGTGTCAAAAGTGTCCGATGTGTCCGCCATAATGTCGCAGTCATGATAAAAAATCGCTGATCGCCGTCATTACTAGTAAAAAAAAAAAATATTAAGAAAAATGCCATAAAACTATCCCCTATTTTGTAGATGCTATAACTTTTGTGCAAACCGATCATTTTTTTTTTTAAACAAAAATATGTAGAAGAATACGTATCAGCCTAAAGTGAGGAAAACATTTTTTTTTATATATATATATATATTTTTTGGGGATATTTATTATAGCAAAAAGTAAAAAAATATTTTATTTTTTTCAAAATTGTTGCTCTGTTTTTGTTTATAGCGCAAAAAATAAGGTCAAATCAAATATCACCAAAAGAAACCTCTATTTGTGGGAAAAAAAAGAACATAAATTTTGTTCGGGAGCCATGTCGAACCACCGCGCAATTGTTAGTTAAAGTGACTCAATGCCTAATCGCAAAAAGTGGCCTGGTCTTTGACCAGCAAAATGGTCCGGGGCTTAAGTGGTTAAAGAATCTGTTACTGACTGCTCAGTGTCAGATATCACAACATACCTTCAAGTGTCCATGCCTCAATGGGTTAGGGCTGTTTGGTGGCAAAAGGGGAACCTACGCAATATTAGGTGAGCGGTCCAAAAGTTATGACTGATGGGTTTATGTAGATAATTGCCATCATTCACAACACACTTTTGACAATGTTCATAGAGCTTCTGGAAACTGTTAGCAAAGACCTCTTTAGGAATCGATCACAGAACCGCTGTCACACATTCTTTGAACTCTATGTGGATGATGCCATCATTGTCGAAGAAGGCAATCAACATTGTCTTGACCTGACTTGCAGGCGACTCTTTTTGGAAACACCATTCCATCGATTGCCACTTGGATTCCAGAGTGAACTGGTAGCACCGGGTTTCATTCCCTGTGATGATGCTTCAAAGAAAGGATGAATCTTTTTTTCTCATTTAAATTTAAGTTTATTATAATAAAATAAAGAGCATACAGAGTAATAAACGTAATACAATAAATGCATCAGGAAACATCGTGTTGACAATTCTAGTAGTAAACAATAGATTACATTTCTTAACTAGATTTCCCCTTCTCCTCCCTCCCCCCCCCCAATGTCCCAACTATATACCTGGTAAGTTTAACATGGGAGTGTAAACGTGTATAATCAGGAGGGATGGGAATCAGTAGAGGTAGCGACAACATTTTAGGGCTAAAATTCCCTGTTTACTAAGCAATCTATAAAACTTTTATTATAAGCTGAGATCATAAAACTAAAATATATGTAAGGAATAAATCATACCGAACCGTGGAGAGGATAGGTTTCCGGGGGCATCCCCTCCCCCCGACACCCCCACCGGGAGCAATCTGTGTCGAGGAGGGGGGGCAGCCCCCCCTGATGACAAAAAAATTGGATCCAAATGTTGTCCAGAGAAACATCTCTCAATCAACTCTTAACTTATAAACCTAAAAGGAGACAAGGAATTTAATACATACATCCAGTTAAACTAAATCAGCACTACCTGAGACCAGTGGAGAATATGATATGTAATGAATATCTCCTGTTCAAGAGAAAGAATAAAAATAAAGAAAAGAGAGGGGGAGAAGGAGGAAAGAGGAAGGAGAGGAAAGGGAAAGCGGGGTGGGCCTACCTGCCATAGGATTACATCAGTCTGAGTCCAGAGCCAAAACTAAACTTACATGTTGTGGGAGATTCCCATGTAAATCAACCAAGGTTCCCAAATTTCAGTGAACTGGGTAGAGGTATCTAACATAGAGTTAATTCTTTTTTCTTGTTCCATAATCCATGTAACCTTTCTCTTCATGTGTAAAATGGAAACCGACGGTTTCTTCCATGCAGCCGCTAAAGTGATTCTGGCGCCAGTCAGTATAAATAGAATCAGCTGTCTAATGGCCTTGGAGCTCTGTGGTATTAGTCCATTCAATAAGGCTATTGCAGGAGATTGATGGAGGTTAAAACCGGTAACTCTCCTGATAATCTGGAATACCCTGTTCCAGAATCCCCGTATCCTAGGGCACTCCCACCAAGTATGGATCATGGTGCCTATTCCTTGACAACCTCTAAAGCATAGTGGTGAGGATGACGGATACATGGTGGCCAATTTAAATGGGACCAAGTACCATCTAGTGACATTTTTTATAGTAGCTTCAATGAGGGATGGACTCTTAAAACCCTTAAGAGATCTAGAGTAGTTTTTTTGCCAGTCCACCAAGTCCCAGTCCTCTTGAAGCTCTCTTTCCCAAGCTAGCATATGAGGTAATTTTATGTTATTTGATGCAAGAGATTTGTAGATGATAGAGATATTACCTTTCCTATTCTGAGCTTGTTCGCATTTGTGTTCATATGGGGTCAAAAGGCCAGAAATTGTTTTATCGTTCCAAAGTTTCTGAGCAAAGGTATGTATTTGGTGTAATCTGGATCTTTCAGAGGGGGGGGGGGGGCAAAGGTTGTCTATAAGGAATTGCTCAGGAAGAGGACCTGTATGTTGAAAGAAACGTCCAATGCGGTACACCCCCCTATCAAGCCACCATTTGAAGGAGTCCACTTCCGTTTTGGGGCAGAAAGATGGGTCGAGAAAGATACTTGACAAAGGTTTGCCTCTAGAAATTAAGAGTGGATTAGTTTTAAGTGAATCCCATAATACCAATGCTTGTGATAGGGTGGGGGATAGTATAGGGGGTCTACTTTTAGGAGTGCGCCACATGAGTTCTTCAATTGTGGACAATGGGGAAGCCTGTTCTTCTATTTCTATCCAATCTGGGCGATCATTTTTAAGGTAAACCTCCGATAATTGCGCTAACCTTGCGGATTGATAATACCATAACAAGTTTGGCACTCCTAGACCTTCCTGTTCAGGTAAGTTAAACAGACTACGAGAGGGAAGACGGGGTCCCTTTTTGTTCCAAATAAACTTGGTGATTTTACCTTGAAAGGATTTTAGATGGCTTTTTATTATCGGGATCGGAAGGGATCGAAAAAGATATAGGAGTTTCGGGAGGAGAGTCATCTTGGTAGAATTAATTCTGCCGATCCAGCCTATTTTCTGCGCTCCCCATTCGGTAAGGTCCTTCTCGAGTTTCCTATACATAGGAGGGTAATTGGCTAAGTATAAATTCTGGAAATTTGGGGTCAGGTTGATACCTAAATAGTTAGTAGACGTAGAGTCCCATTTAAAAGTATATTTGTTTCTCAAGAGGGACACTGTGGGTTCTGAAAGAGAAATATTAAGGGCCCTAGATTTAGGCATGTTTACCGTGAGACCCGAGACTTTAGAGAACTCGTCTAGCAGGGAGAAAATTTCCGGAAGGGAGGAGATAGGAGAGGTCACGAAGAGTAGCAAATCATCTGCGAATAATGCACATTTGTGTTCTTTTTTATTACAATGAACTCCCCTGATATTCGAGTTATCTCGGATGGCTATGGCCAGAGATTCAATAACAATAGCGAATATCAGAGGAGATAAAGGGCAGCCCTGTCTTGTGCCTCTTTGGATATTTATAGATTCCGAGAATATGCCTTGTAACCGGATTTTAGCTTCAGGGGAGGAATAGAGAGCGGAGATGATTCCTAAAAATTTAGAACCAAACCCCCAACGATTCAAAACAGAAAACAAAAATGGCCAAGATACTGAATCAAAGGCTTTCTGGAGATCAAGTGAGAGAAGCATACCTCTTTGTCTAGTGCTTCCAGACCACCCCGAGTACATTAAAGAGATAAGATCAATAGCTCTCCTGATCTGGTCCGGGCCTTGTCTCCCTGTGATAAAACCTACTTGATCTTTGGATATGTATTGACCTAAGAAGGCAGACATCCTATTAGCTATTATTTTAGTAAGTATTTTTAGGTCGTTATTAATGAGGGATATCGGTCTATAGTTCTCCACTAGGCTATGATCTTTATCGGGTTTCGGTACGAAATATAGGCCAAATTAAGTTGTTTATCTATAGGGGAGCCCTCAGTCAAATGATTGTAAAATCGTGCTAGGTAGGGTGATAGAATGATAGGAAATGTTTTGTAATAAGACCCTGAGAATCCATCAGGGCCAGGAGCTGTGTTTAATTTTAAGTTTTTGATCACTGACATAACTTCCTCAGCTGAAATGGGTGCCTCCATCAACTCCTTGTGAACCTTTGTCAACCTGGGAAGATTCAGGCTGTTCAAATATTCACCTATTTTGTCCAAAGAAAAGTTACTATCCTTAGCGTAGAGCTTGGAATAGAAGTCGTGGAAGGCCCCCATCGCCCGCCGAGGATTTAGGGTAAGGGTACCATCTGCCATTTTTATCTTAGGGATGGTTCTCAATTTAAATCTGGGAGATAGTTTGCGTGCTAGCATTGGACCTATTTTATCCTTTAAATGGTAGAACCTGGCACCTGTCCATTTTAGATCATTTTCTGATTTTGCTGTCAGAGCTAGGTTTAAGGCCGATCTAGCAGCGTCAAGATCGTGGGTGGGAACACTGAGAGGGTCTAATTTATGTTTTCTACGTAACTTTAAATAGGTCTCTTCCAATTTCTCTATGGTCAATTTCTTTTGTCTTCTAAGTTTGGCTGCAATTTGTATTATTTTTACCCCAACTGTAGCTTTATGGGCAGCCCATAAGGTTTCGGGGGATATATCTTTAGTATCGTTAATTTCAAAATATTCCTTTATGGATTGTTCAATTTCTGCCATGAGAGTGGGATCTTTTAAGATCGACTGGTTAAGTGTCCAGTGAGACATTTTATGAGTTGTGTCCTCTTTTCTCAAGGTTAATAGAACCATGGAGTGGTCTGACCAAGGGGCATCCTTTATAGTGGATTTAGAGGCTGCTGGGACATGATGGTTGGATATTAATATATGGTCTATGCGGGAGTGCGATTTGTGAGGATTAGAATAGTGGGTGTAATCTTTAGTTTTCGGATTTAATTCTCTCCAAATATCGGTCAATCGGGATTGATGAAGCATGCGAGCTACTTGTGTGCTAATTTTGGTTGGCCTTATGAGTTTATTATTATTTGGTTTGGATTTATCTAAACCCGAATCGAAAGCCAGGTTGGAGTCTCCTCCCATAATAATGATGCCCTCCATAAGAGGATGGAGGACTTCAAGCATCTGAGAGAAAAACTTCTTCTGTCCCCTATTGGGGGCGTAATAGGAGACAAACATGTATAGCTTCTCGTCTAGAGTTCCTTTTACCAAAATAAATCTGCCTTCCGGTGTCTCCATATTCCTTTAGTAAATTAAAATTACAAAATTTGGATAACAAGATAGCCACTCCTTTCGTCTTGTTTTCCGCGTTGGATAAGTAGAATACTGGGAAGTGGGAGTGTAGGAATGAGGGGGAGTACCGCCTTGGGAAGTGTGTCTCCTGCAGGAGCACTATATCTACATGAAGCGCCTTGTATGCCTGGAGGGCTTTTCGTCTTTTAATAGGAGAGTTCAACCCCTGGGTGTTGTGTGTCACAACACGCAGGGGTTTAGTAGTGTTATTTGAGCCAGCCATGGGTCGTAAAGAGTGTTATGGACAGATCGTGTCTTGAAGACTGAGTCCATAGCTCCGAAGACACCTGTGATGGCAGGTAGGCCGGGAGGGAGGGTGGGAAGGTAAAGGGGGAAAAGAATGGGAAGAATAGATACATGGAAATAAAGGCAAAAATGGTAACAACAAAGCAAGATGTAGTATTGCAAAAGGTCAAACCATGACCCAGATTGAAGGAAGGGAAGTTTGCTCCTTCCTTCAATCAAACAGAATTTATTAGAGTAGTCCATTTAGAGGACTAACTTCCTACTTGTCAGGGCGACAAAGTGTCGCTCCAAGAAGTAGGTTGAGGCTCAGGGCCTCACCGCCGACTGTCAGCGACAATCAAAAAGTTCATGAATTAAATTTTGAAAAACAAAGGGTTGATCCCCCAAAAATAACAATTGAAGAGATGGTACCTTCCCCCCAAAAAAATAAATAAAAAAAATATATATATATATTTTTTAATACCATAGGAAAAAATAAAAATTGTAGAACCATATGGGTAAGTAGATATTGAAAAACCACAAGAATAAATAAATAAATTATATAAGTGAGCCAGTAAATATTAACTCTTACTCTACCAGAAATCCTTATAAGTAATTTGATCAAGAATTGAGAAACAATTCATATTAAAAGAAGGCCTATTGGGGAGAAAAAAAAAAAGAACACAACAACTTATATGAATGGGGGATGGACACCACCGTAGCTAAGATTAAATCATTTCAGTTGATGTTTAGTAGAGTTATTTCAGACTTTCCTGTGTTTGACTCTATTCCAGGGATTTGAGGTTGGACTATTGGGTGTATTTCTTTTAGCTGAGGTTTGTTGCGGTGGTAAAGTGTCCATGGCTGGTTCATGTGAAATAATTTTCAGGTCTAGTAATAGTCTTTCACCTTCTTGAAAGTTGTGTACTACGTGGAGTCTGCCGTTATAGTTGAATTTTAAGGCGAATGGGAAGGCCCATTTGTATTTAATGTCTTTTTTCATGAGGGCAGAAAGTAGTGGTTTCATCGCTCTCCTCTTCTGAATGGTGTAGGGAGATATGTCTGAAAATATTTGAATCGTTGCACCTTGATATTGAAGGTTTTCTTGTTGTCGAGGTTTTTTCATCATCTCGTCTTTGGTGGAGTAATAGTGAGGCTTTACTATCACATCTCTCGGTAAGCCGTCTTTTCTTGGTGGGCCTAGGGATCTATGTGCTCTGTCTAATTCCATTTTGTGAATAGGCATGGATGGGATCAGGATTTTTATGATGTCCTGTATAGCTGAGTGTACATCTGTGATGGACTCAGGTAGCCCCCTGAGCCTGAAATTATCCCTCCTTGATCTGTTCTCCAAATCATCTATTCTGGCCTGGGCCACCTCCAGTTGTTCTTGCAGGTGTTGTATGTGGTCAGTATTTTGTTCGATTCTAGAGACATTAATATCCAATTTCCGTTCTATGGATTCGATCCTGTTTCCAAGACTTTGGAAGTCGGCTCTGATGTCCTTAGTGATTTTTTCAGCGTTCTGGGCGAGGCCCCTATCTAGCATTTCCGATATCCTGTTGAATAAGTCAGTAACATTGAAGGGGGCTTCAGGGGAGCGTTCAGTATTAGAATGGATGTAGATAGGGTTTTGAGAAGGGGCCTCAGAAGGGGTTAATTGACCCGACATTGTGGATATTATTCCTTCTTTAACAACAGACGAGTATAGCGCTGTATGTGATATAGAGTCTGATGAAGGGGGTGGTGAGATGAGATTTGTTTGACAGACATAGAATTTTCGGTAATTTCCAGCGTATGTGTCTGGAGTTTGGAGTCCATGTTTTTAAGAGATTCCTTGACGGCTAAAGTTTTAATAGTATTCTTGTTCTTCTTGTTTCGCTTTCCCTTCATGTATTAAATGTGTAGCAGAATATTTGCACCCACATGAGTCAAAGCTAAGTGAATATTAGGGTCGGCAGATTTATTAAGTATCCTGAATCAACCATTGGGAGGAGCATGATATTTTAGTGCTCAGTTCATACCTGGGTACCAGGGCTTGTAGTCAAACTGTGAAAACTGACAAAATCTGTTATAGGTGGAGTCCCTGTTTAATATAATAAGTGGGTGTCATTACTGTAGATGGGGGGGGGGGATCTAAGATCTTCAAAACCTTTTTGTCATCAGACACCCGACGGTGAGTGGTGGGTCTTCCCTAAGTCGCCACCTTAAAAGTATCCCTGAAATTAATTATAGTAAATGACTTGCGATTATTGCAGATTAAGTAAGATATTGTTGAATGAAAGTTTTCCTCTTAAGGTTGCAGCCTTAAAATTATCTGGTGTATATTTCTTCAGGTGGTAGACTTAATCTGAGAGGCTGTAATGTACTCTGACAGGGGGGGGAATATGGACTGAGGGTCTTGAGGAGCGATGCTGAGGTAACCACTAGTCCCCTGTCTCTGTGTATTGTATCCACTCAGATTGAATTGCTGGGGAGGCCTCAGACAAGGAATGAATCCTATTGTGTAAAGTCTATTGATGAAAGATAAAATATCAGATGATATTAATCCTTTATGCTGTCACCTTAATCTAGCCAGGTGTGAGGGCTAGTCAGGGGTTCTCAGTGTGGAAGAGTGTCCTGAGGAGGTTTGACAGAGACTAGTGATATCCCCCCTGGTAGGGATCTGCAGTATGTGGTTATCTCCAGTGGAAATTACCTCACATATGAGCTGCTGTATTTGCAGATACCCCAGAGTCTTTTTCCCTTTTTTTGTCTTTTTTTTCTCTCCCCTTCTTCCTCTCCCCTCTTAGGTTAGTTATTAAATAGTACTGTCTAGGTCACTTGCTGTGCTGACAGGATGAGACAGAAATGACAATGGGGTTTGAGAGCAGGTATAGAGAGGGGGGGGAGGAGGCTGCTAGAGGGCTGAGAATGTAGCAAAATGGATGCAGCTCACCTCCACAGTTATGGCTCAGTCCATACAGGGCGCTCTGGATGGTCCCACGAACCCCTCCGCTTCCTCTGCTGGTGTTGATGGGTCGCCTCAGGAGGAATTGGGGTGAGGAGGCGCCCCCCGTCACGTCCAGCACCGCTCCCGAGGTTAAGGCTTCAGCAGCTGTTTAGGCCCCAAGCTGGCGGTGGCCCTGTTGTAGCTGGAGCTAATTGGGGGCCGGGATGTAGCGCTGGTAGCCAGCCGGTGGGCGCACTGTGTGGGGCGAATGGTTCAGGAGGGACCCGAGAGGTTGCCGCGAGCGCCGTGAATCGCGGTACCCGAGGCCGGGGATTCCGCGGCAGTGTAGGCCTCAAGATGGCGACGAGGCCCTGGTGGACGGAGCCGGCCTGGAGCCGTGACACGACTCCCACCACCGACCGGGGAGCTCCAAACAGGTAGGGGTCTGTTTAGGGGAGGCTCAGGAGTGTGGATGGAGCTTTTGGGGGAAAAAGCGTGTGTCGCTTGCCCAGGATGGAGGTGGATTCGCCTGGTTTAGCAGAGCTCCTCCATCGAAAGGATGAATCTTGATCACACATGGTAATGAAATCTCACAAACTGAGAACAGATCTTTCGCTTACCCAAATTTTCAGGGACAATGATGCGCATGTGCCTTGGTAATGCTCAATTCCTCCGCCCTCAATCATAGAGTCAGTCGCTGATCTGCCAGCATTTGTCACACTTGCTCGATCATGTCTGGGGTTCTGCTTGTCGATGGCTGACCTGAACGTGTGTCGTAAACACATTTTCTGCTCAAGGCTTCTGTCCCAACATTGTATATGTCTCCATCGCTGTTTTCCCCAATTTGTAGCAGAACTTGATGTTCGCTCGTTACTTCATTGCACCTACTTCTCACGCTGACTACATTTGACTGCCCACAATGGGTTTACCCTAATGGTCACGTGTACTCCGCGCTAGGTGCATCTTCTCGACGTGTCTGTGGATGGCAATGTACATGTGCGCGCACTTGGCCCATGTTGCCATTGAAATATCAAACCATTCACCAAAACTTTTAAACACACCTTCCTTGTATGTAATACAGCTATATGGTGTCCTAGGACCCAAGTGTTTTCGTTTTGTTTTAATATGGTATTCATCTTTGTGTCCCTCTCTATGTTCTCATCTGTTATGTTCATTTATGCTGGATTTTAGCTGCAATTTAACTGGTATCTCCATATTTTTTTCTTCTTTTCCATTGCAGTGAAAGAACCAGAGCCTGAAGATGTGAAAAAGTAAGTGTTCTTTTTTCACTCGTTGTGTACCTTTGTGTTGTAATGAAAATGAAAAAATACTTTAAAAAATGCTTCTTCTTCTCGTGAGCGCCCTATGGATTTGTTGTTTGGAATGTTTAAGTAAGCAGTATATCCTTTTTCCCTGTGTTTTCTAACATGTCTAACCTGATTCTAGCTTATTTTTTTACTTGGATTAACATAGCCAGTAGTAGTCTTAAACATTTTAAGGAATTAACAGATCGTTTGGCAATGATGTCTTATGTATTTACCTTGTGTTTGCCATCAATGGTGTTATATGTAGTTACTGTCTTTGGCTTGGTGCATTTGGTGCATTTTTAGTGTATTTTTTTGTGTCGGTCTCGCTGAGTGTTTTCAGCGGCTTCAGAAAATGGCATGCAATCATCCCTGCATGTGCACATGGCTATGGTATTTTTATTTCTTGTCAAATTTCCTTTTCTTATTTTTTTTCTTTCTTTCTATCCTTTCTGTCTTTGTAGGGAAAAGATTCCTGTGCAAATAATTAGTCCAAAATATACACAATTGCGTGACTGGCACCATGGTGTCTCAGCCCGTGTTCTAAATGTGTAGTGATTCACTTCTCTTAATTTTTTTTATTTTCTATTCTTTGCTGCTTGAAATTGACAGTGCTGTATTATTACAAGTCAGATGTATGCCACTGTTAATTTGTGCATAATTTTTATGTTCCAAAAAAAAAAGCATACTTTAGAGGGTGCAAATATTCAGCAGCATAATGCATGATAGTTTTTCAAATTGCTTCAGTTAAGGATTTGTTCCGTGAACTAGCATATTGAGGGTAAGATAGTAACGTGAAAAAAGATTGTTTATGTGAAGGTGTAAGTTAAAGGGAAACTCTAGGACGTTTTATTTTTTTTGTTTTGGGTGGAGTGTCAAAGAAATGTTTGCAGTATATCTGTGTCATTTCACCTAGTGTATTATCCACAGGAATATATAAAAAATGAATTCCCAAGTAGGGAACTAGAAAGGTCCTCTCATGAATAGGTAGGGGAAGATCTTCCTGCCTGGACTGGACAGCAACAACTACTATATATGCAAATAGCCCAATCAACTCAATACAAAATATTTGGCCCTACCTGTCACTAAGTTTGGAAATTCAAACTGAGCATATAGTGAAAATATGTGTAGTGCAGTTGTATTTGGTGGGAATGACATATCAAATTAACTAATTGATTCAGAGATACAGGTAGCTGAACTTGTATGCAAATGTCAACTTTTCCTTTTAGTTACAACTGAGCTGCAGGCAAAGAGCAAAATACATATAAGGGGGCAGCTTAACCAGCCAAAAGATTTGTGTTGCCAAAAATGCAGTGTTCTTATCACTTCCTGTGAGCTTAACTGTTGAAGCCTAAAACAATGTCCTCCTTTCTTCTGTAAATTAGTTATTACCCCATCACCCAATTATTGGAGATGGACAAAAGCAGACATGTTTGAAGTCCATTTTGGGTGGCAACCATGATGCAGCCACCTCATCTAAGGACTAGTAAATCACACTATAGAATTAAATATGTCTTGAACTCACTCTTCCCCTCCTTCAGGATATTAGCTGGACTGTTGAAGAACTGTATTTAGTAATGTTTCTGCTTTCACCTCTGATTTTACCTCTTAGCATGTTCCTTGTCAACATTTTATGCATGCATCAGACTTAATTGTCTTCCAGGCCTGCCCATCCCTCTTACACTTAGAATGCTGCTGTACTTGATATTGTACAAGGCTGTTCAATTAAAAAAAAAGAACATTTAATGTGTTATTCTTGAATACATAGCTTAATTATTTTGTGCCTTTTCTGCCTGGAGATTACTTGTGAGCTTAACTTTTGCACCTTCCCATTGGACAGTGGAGCTATGCATCACATTTAGTGACTGAAGCTGGCCATACACGGGTCGAATTCTGAAAGCATTTTCTTTCCAAAATCGTAAATAAGAATTTTTGTTTGAATTTCTCACCATTATTGGGCAGCAGCAACGGTCGATTTTCTAATTAATGATTGGAGAATCGTGTGAGAAATATAATCAAAAAACTAATGCGCACAAGGAAAGAACATTCCTTGAAGGACAAGAAGATTCCAGGCCACAAAAATAATTTCTGTAGCAACATGAGGTGAAATTGAAGACTTGGTTGGTCGAATTTCAAAATCAATAGTGGCACCATCGGATCACAAAATTCACAAAAGTTCTGATTTTCTAAAGAAAATGCTTTCTGAATTCGACCCATATATGGCCTACATTACAGGAAGCATAACAGACGACCAGATCAAGCTCAACCATCTCTGGAAAAGTTATTAGATTTGTATATAACTTCAGCTGACCTGTTTTCTACTGATCATTAGTAGAAGCAGTGTTCACAGAAGGCAACCTCTTCCTTTTCTGCCATCCGATGCTCAGTTTGGATTGTCCAAGTTTTTGCGAGTTTAAGTTGAAATGTCCAGGGGAGCCCCTCATTTAAAAAATGTAAGGGTAAAGCCCCTCTTACCTGCCATTAAGTGGCCCTGCTAGTTTTCCAGGTAAGAGCTCCACGGCACTGAAGTCTTCTGTCACCCAGTATCACTTTGAATAGGGAAATATGCTACCCATACTTCTAACAACAAAATTCAAGTTTTTGAAAACTAGTGTTTACAACTGACAGAATATAGACATTTTCAGCTAGAAAATACTGATGATGTTAGAGAGTGTAAAATTTCTCTTGAGGCATTCAGTATGTTGCAAACAAGTAACCATCTAATATTCCAGATATAAAACCCAAAAATCTTCACTTAAATTGTTGGACTCTTGTTATCTAAGGCTGGTATACACAATCATCCCCAAATTCGTATCCCAAATGGTATAGCTGATAATTGTATGACCAGTAAAAGATTTTGAAATACATTAAGGGCTAGTTTAGACCAGAACGTGGCCCAGGAAACGTGTTTATATTTCCCTAACCATGTTCAAAATGCACTGCACCTGCGATCTGCAGAGGGTGTTACTGTTAATGACTCCCCAAAAGCAGTGTGCTTGCCTGCACTGGATCGCATGGTACAGAAGTACCATGCAATTGAATTGCTGTACATTTTTTTTTATTGTGCATGCACCACTTTTGGTGCTCTCCGGTGCAATTTCAGCCCATTCAAATGAATGGGCTGAAATTGCACTGCATGTGAATCGCAAAACAACTGCACAGCGTGTTCCTGTAGGTCCTGAAGTATGCAGAATTTGAAGTTGTATAATAGAAAAGTACAAGTAGTACTTTGGGATTTGTCAATGCACAGAGTAAATGAATTTAAAATAATAAAACAATAAAACATGTTAGATAGAAACACATTGCAGTAAATATAAGTTCTAGAGGGTTATTAAAAGGGATTGCTTTCTCTGCCCAATACGTTTGGGTATTTTTAGACCTCTTTGTGGTGCTATATGAACATTGTTTTGGCATGATAAGTGGGAATGTAAGTTTTATTCTGCAACCACCAAAAAGTTAAACTGTTTACCTAATATATAAGTGTAGATGCTTATATATTGCACAACAGTGAAACTATTATGAAATTGTGTTTTGTTCCACATGTATTGTCATTGAGGTGGAAAAACGAATTGTGCTATATCCATTTTTGTTACATTTGTACATACTTTCATCACTATATATCACATGCTGAATCTTTGACTTGTAAAGGTTATACTTTAATCATTTAAAAATAATTCTGGTGCTACTGAACTACTTTAATGATTTCCAAAGTATTATTCGTACATTTTTAATTAGTGCTTGCCTTTCTACAATTTTTATGATGGGCATGTATGAATTATTATTTTTTCAGAATTTTTGCTTTCTTAAAATAAAACCCCATTCTCAATTCTTTTATGTAATATAATGTATCATACGATTTATTTTTTCTGACTTTGCAATAAAGCGTATTTCCTTGTATTGTGTGTGTGATTGCTGAGTTCATGTTTATAAGCTTATGTGTGGACTTTCTATCATGGTCTCTCCATTTTGTTTCATCATCATGTTTATTTAAGTTGTTAATGGTGTATTACACTTCAAATTATCCAATCCCCAAGTGAACCTCTTAGTATAAGAACTGTTAATGAAAGTTAACATGCAAGTTATGGATGTTAAGTCCACATTTACACCAGCAATTAGAGCTATAGTGCAAATTTTGGCAAAAAGAATCAGGGGAATATCTGGCTCTAAGCGCAGCTTACTGCTGGATGTGCAAACGGGCAAACATCAGCCTGTCGTTGCTTTGTATAGACTGAGCGGCTTCAGCTATTCAAAAATGCTTGTCATTCTGGATGCAGAAATCCTTGATTGGAAGTGTTAATGGTGTTAATGGGCCATAATGGTTGCACTCAGTATAACGGAACTTCCTTCCCAGTGTCTGTTTTATACTGCATGTTGGTAGAAAAAGCCCAACAAAATACATAATGGGTGTCCAGAAACATGCAGGCTAGCCTAGCTGTGCATGGTCAAGATTAGAAGATGGAAGGTCAGTTCAGTGACAGAGTTTGTGCGCAGGGAAATTAAAATTGCTAATGGAGTGATCAGGTAACTATCAAAAAACTGTTCTTAACCCAATTTTGATCAAACAGATGGTCTTTAACCCAACTGATCTTAAATGTCATATGGTTCCAATGCATCATATGAATCACATTTTACTTATCACCACCATTTTGCTTGGAAAGTTATTCACTAAGCACTAGTACACAGTTTGCTGTGAATAGTAGCATTGTCATCCAACTTTAACAAGAATTTCATATACTTGCCAACTTCCATGAAGTCCCACTTTGGGCGAAGTGTCAGTCAAAATTGTATATTTGTAGTAGCACATTAGGCGAAGGCTAATGTATATGGGAACATAGCCCAATTAATCAAAGTTTCATATTTGGGATGTTGGCAATTATGTCTTTTTCTCATTTGTGCACTTTCTATTTCCATTGCACATTGTCCAGATGTGGATCAACATTAACCTCCTTAGCAGTGTTCCCGAGCGTGACTCGGGGTGGTCATGCTATTATCGGTAACCCCGAGTCACGCTCGGGGTAGCTGTGCAGAACCTGCAGCGGCGGGGCTTACCTTCTCCAGGCACAGTTACTTAATTGTCCCTGGATCCAGCGATGCATCCCCGCTGTGTGAGCGAGCGGCATTCTCGCTCGATTCACAGTGTCCCCGTGTGCCGTCGATCTCTGTTCCCTGCGACGTTATGACGCACAGGGGTGAAGAATGGCGCCAAATTCAAAAAAGTAAATAAACACATTACATACAGTATACTGTAATCTTACAGATTACAGTACTGTATGTAAAAAATACACACCCCTTTGTCCCTAGTGGTCTGCCCAGTGTTCTGCATGCACTTTTATAAAATATAAAAACTGTTTTTCTGCCTGCAAACTGTAGATTGTCCATAGCAACCAAAAGTGTCCCTTTATGTCAAAAGCGATTTTAGAGCAGCTAGAAAACAGCGATAATAAATGATAATCACTTGCAGAATTGAGCGATAGCGATTTGTGGGGAAATTCGTCATAAAAAAATCAAAGTAATGACAGCGACAATTCTGCAAATGAGCAAATTTCAGTGATTTTGATTTGATTACATTATTGAATAATTTTTATTATAATTACATTAGTATTTGTTATAATTATTTATAGTTATTTATTATATTATAATTTATGATTTTGTTTTTCAAATTTTATCATACCCGAGATGTCTACTAGACTCTTGTTTGGACAGATTTAATTGAGTTATTCCTAAGAATTGCAGGCCTACAGTATAAAACGCCAAATTTTCATGCTAAATAATTGTACCGCTTTCAGCACCTAAAACCAGAAAAAATCATACCGCCAGGGAGGTTAAACATTTATATCTGTTTTATTCGCCACCATCATTCATTCTATTGTGTTCATATCTGGTTTTTTTCACATGCATTTTCCTAATCCCACAATAAAAGCCATGCTCGTCACTCATACTCTATATACATTATCTCACAAAAGGGAGTACACCCCTCACATTTTTGTAAATATTTTATTATATCTTCATGTGACAACACTGAAGGAATGACACTTTTTTACAATGTAAAATGCTGCGTACACACGGACACACCAAATTCCGACCGTCAAAAACGTACAACACTACGATGAGCCTAGAAAAATTAAGTTCAATGCTTCCAAACATGCGTCAAATTGTTTCCGAGCATGCATGTTTTTTTTCTCCATCGGAATTCCATACAGACAAATGGAATTTCCGATTCCGGAAATTTTTTCAGTCTAAAAATAAGGCTGCTTTCACATTGGGCAGTGGAGCCGCGTGATTTTTAGCGCTGCTATACCACCGTATTTACCGCGGTATTCGGCCACTAGCGGTGAGGTTTTAACCCCTGCTAGCGGCCGAAAAAGGGTTAATACCGCCCGCAATGCGCCTCTCTAGAGGCGCATTGCGAGCGGTATTAGCGCTGTTTCCCATTGATTTCAATGGGAAGGAGCGGTATAGGAGCTGTAAACACACCGCTCCTATACCGCTGCAAAGATGCGGCTAGCAGGACTTTTGGAGCGGTCCTGCTAGTGCACCGCTTCCGTGTGAAAGCCTTCAGGCTTTCACATTAAAGACTACAGGGCAGGTTTTTTTCAGGCGGTATAGCAGCGCCTTTTTTTTTAACATGTTCTCTTTCTAAGTCCGTTGGAATTTCCGATGGAAAAAGTTTGATGGAGCATACACACGGTCAGAATATGCAATGAAAAAATTCCATCTGACTTTTTTCATTGGAAATTCTGACCGTGTGTATGTGGCATTACAGTGTAAATTAGCTGTCCCCTCAAAGGTTGTAGGTGTCAGTGAGAGGAATAGTTCCCCACTCCTGGTTTCAGTGGAAGGAATGGTGTCCCCTTGTTGGTCTCAGTGGAATGAATAGTGCACTGAGAGCCAGATAAAGGCAAGCAAAGGGCCCCAGTTTGGAGACCACTGGCCTAGGCTATAAGAAGATTGCCAAGACCCCGAAATAGAAAAATAGGAAATAGACATCTGAGTGAATTGCTAAAGGGGTGGGGGGGTGGGTCAGCATGTCAGTGCTCAGACCATACGCCGCACACTGCATCAAGTTAGTCTGCATAGCTGTCGTCCCAGAAGAAGGTCTCTTCTAAAGAAGATGCACAAGAAAGCCCACAAACAGTTTGCGGAAGACAAGCAGACTAAGGACGTGGATTACTGGAGCCATATCCTGTGGTCTGATAAGACCAAGATAAACTTATTTGGGTCAGATGGTGTCAAGTGTGTGTGGCGGCAACCAGGTGAGGAGTACAAAGGCAAGTGTGTCTTGCCTACAGTCAAGCATGGTGGTGGAAGTGTTATGCTATGGGGCTGCATGAGTGCTGCCGGGACTGCTGAGCTACAGTTCATTGAGGGAACCATGAATGTCAACATGTACTGTTACATACTGAAGCAGAGCATGATCCCCCCCCCCCCCCCCCCTTCAAAGACTGGGCAACAGGGCAGTATTCCAACATGATAACCACCCCAAACACACCTCCAAGACAACCACTGTCATGCTAAAAAAAAAAGCCCCAAGGGTAAAGGTGATGGACTGGCTAAGCAGGTCTTCAGACCTAAACCCTATTGAGAATCTGTGGGGCATTCTGAAACAGAAGGGGGAGGAGCACAAGGTCTCTAACATCCACCAGCTCTGTGATGTCTTCATGGAGGAGTGGAAGAGGACTCCGTGGCAAGGCAGAAGGTTAAGGCAGAGCTGGAAAATAATGGTGGCCACACAAAGTATTGACACTGTTCACCCAATTTGGACATTTTCACTTAGAGGTGTACTCACTTTTGGTGCCAGCGGTTTAGAAATGAATGGCTGTGTCTTGAGTTATTTTGAGAGGACAGCAAATTTACACTGTTATACAAGCTATGCACTCACTACTTTACATTGTAGCAAAGTGTCATTTCTTGAGGGTTGTCACATGAAAAGATGTGAGGAGTGTACTCACTTTTGTGAGATAATGTATGTAATGTTTGCTGTGAGATTTTGAAATTACAGCAATGTTCTCCTAGTAGTGTCAAAATGTCAAAAGACTTACCCCCAAAATATATGAAATTTAATGCATTATTAGTTTTTCACGTGGAGCTCTAATTTTCCCAACTTCTCAAAATCCTGACATGAAATTCAAAATATGTGAAGATTTATATTTTGAAAAAAAGAAACCCACATAGAAACCTTGAAAAAAAACAAACTTAAACAGTCAAAAGCAGAATGATTTTTTTCTGTTTCTGTGAGAGTTGTTGGTCAAGTTCAGGCCTCATTTAGACTTGCGGTTGGCTCAACAGCAGCAAACTGGGGTGTTTTCATGCTTTGCTTCAGTGGGGAAGCCACACATCCTGTTCAATGCATGTGGTTCCAGCGTGTTTGTGGCCAAAAATTGGGTTAAAACAGGCAGTGAGGAGTAGTCTTGTCACTTCCTCACTGGCCGTCATTAGCCTCTGAAGGGCAATCTGAGCGTGGATCAGACTTTAGAGGCACAGGATATTTAGACGCACGTTTGAGTTTGCGACACTTCCCCATTGACTTGAATTTGTAGCACAAAAAGTTGGGTAAACTTTTTAGCTGGCACAAAGCATCACAGCCACAGCATGTAAACACCCCCAGTATGCTGCCATTTGCAGTCAAGGGTGCTTTGCAGGTGACAAAAACGTGTCTCAACTGTCTAAATGAGGCATAAATGTTAAAGTGGTTCTAAAGGCTTAAGGTTTCTTACCTTCATGCATTCTCTGCGTGTAGGTAAAAAACCTTCTCTGTGCAGCAGCCCCCCCAAAATACTTGAGTGAGCCCCAACACAATCCAGCAATGTGCATGAGAACCCTAGATCTCCCTCCTCATTGGCTGAGACAGCAGTGGGAACCATTGGCTCCTGCTACTGTCAATCACAGCCAGTGAGGGGGGGGGGGGCTGAGCAGCGACTGTGTATGTGAATGGACACACAGAGCTGCGGCACGGGAGCCTCTATTGCAAGCTGCTTGCTCTGGGGGCACTGGGGAGGAGGGAGGGGCCAGGAGCACTGGCGGGAAAGAGAAGGATCGAACCTGCACTGTCCAAAATCACTGGCAAAAAACCCCCTTTAATACCATTTTAAGGATTCCCAGTTTGGATGGACTTTAATGGAGATAGTCCTTATCTGGTTCCTATCTCTTAAGCCACGTACACACAATCGGTTAAACCAATGAGAACGGTCTGATGGACCGTTTTCATTGGTCCAAACCGATCGTGTGTGGGCCCCATCAGTTTTTTAACTTTAGATTTAACCGATGGATTCCTAACCGATAAAAAAAAACGATCGTTTGTAGGCACGACCATCGGTTAAAAATGCACGCATGCTCAGAATCAAGTCGACGCATTGCTGGAAGCATTAAACTTCATTTTTTTCAGCACGTCGTTGTGTTTTACGTCACCACGTTCTGACACGATCATTTTTTTAACTGATAGGTACGACTGACCATCAGTCAGCTTCATCGGTTAACAGTCCATCAGACCGTTCTCATCGGATGGACCGATCGTGTGTACACGGCTCCAGTGTTGAGATCTTCTCATTCAAGTTTCTTCCTTTGCCATTTCAAGACAACAAAATCACTTGCATGTGATTGCCTTTTTTCTTATGAAAAATAAAACTTAGGTTTTTTCTTCAGGGCAATGCATGGCTTTCTCATTGCAGGCCAGAGGGCGTTTCCTATGTTTGCAGAATATCAACAGGTGATACATACTGGAATGCAGCTCATTCTAGTACCCAGCAATCTTTTTCGAAAGTGGACTGAGCTTCTAGCTGATGGTGTTGTCCCTGCTGTGATGTCACTACAAAGAGGGCAGGACAAAGAGCTACCACTACAGGTCGTTCTAAAAAAATTTGCATATTGTGATAAAGTTCATTATTTCATTAGTTCATTATTATGTACTGATAAACATTAGACTTTCATATATTTTAGATTCATTACACACAACTGAAGTAGTTTTGATTTTGGCATACAGCTCATGAAAACCCCAAATTCCTATCTCAAAAAATTAGCTTATCATGAAAAGGTTCTCTAAACGAGCTCTTAACCTAATCATCTGAATCAACTAATTAACTCTAAACACCTGCAAAAGATTCCTGAGGCTTTTAAAAACTCCCAGCCTGGTTCATTACTCCAAACCGCAATCATGGGTAAGGCCCCTTTCACATGAGCGGACGAACGGTCCGCTAATTACAAGTCCGTTTACGGACTTGTAATGTGTCCCTATGGGAGCGGATCCGTTAGCGGATGATGCATCCGCTAACGTCCGCTCGATCCGCATCCGTTTTTGCGGACGGAAGAATGTCCTATTTTTCTTCCGTCCGGCCAAACGGATCGGATGCAAACGGACAGACGGTCCGTTTCCATCCGACTCCCCATAGGGGAGAGCGGAGGAGAGACGGGGCGGTCCCTGCACAGTGTGCGGGGACCGCCCCGTCCGCCCGACAGCTCAGCGGAGACCCCCCGCTGAGCTGACGGACACACGGAGCGGACCGAAAAAAGGAGCCTAAGACTGCAGACCTGACTGCTGTCCAGAAGGCCATCATTGACACCCTCAAGCAAGAGGGTAAGACACAGAAAGAAATTTCTGAACGAATAGGCTGTTCCCAGAGTGCTGTATCAAGGCACCTCAGTGGGAAGTCTGTGGGAAGGAAAAAGTGTGGTAGAAAACACTGCACAACGAGAAGAGGTGACCGGTCCTTGAGGAAGATTGTGGAGAAGGACCGATTTCAGACCTTGGGGGACCTGCGGAAGCAGTGGACTGAGTCTGGAGTAGAAACATCCAGAGCCACCGTGTACAGGCGTGTGCAGGAAATGGGCTACAGGTGCCGCATTCCCCAGGTCAAGCCACTTTTGAACCAGAAACAGCGGCAGAAGCGCCTGACCTGGGCTACAGAGAAGCAACACTGGACTATTGCTCAGTGGTCCAAAGTACTTTTTTCGGATGAAAGCAAATTTTGCATGTCATTCAGTAATCAAGGTGCCAGAGTCTGGAGGAAGACTGGGGAGAGGGAAATGCCAAAATGCCTGAAGTCCAGTGTCAAGTACCCACAGTCAGTGATGGTCTGGGGTGCCATGTCAGCTGCTGGTGTTGGTCCACTGTGTTTTATCAAGGGCAGGGTGAATGCAGCTAGCTATTAGGAGATTTTGGAGCACTTCATGCTTCCATCTGCTGAAAAGCTTTATGGAGATGAAGATTTCATTTTTCAGCACGACCTGGCACCTGCTCACAGTGCCAAAACCACTGGTAAATGGTTTACTGACCATGGTATTACTGTGCTCAATTGGCCTGCCAACTCTCCTGACCTGAACCCCATAGAGAATCTGTGGGATATTGGGAAGAGAAAGTTGAGAGACGCAAGACCCAACACTCTGGATGAGCTTAAGGCCGCTACCGAAGCATCCTGGGCCTCCATAACACCTCAGCAGTGCCACAGGCTGATTGCCTCCATGCCACGCCGCATTGAAGCAGTCATTTCTGCAAAAGGATTCCCGACCAAGTATTGAGTGCATAACTGAACATAATTATTTGAAGGTTGACTTTTTTTAAATAAAAACACTTTTCTTTTATTGGTCGGATGAAATATGCTGATTTTTTGAGATAGGAGTTTTGGGTTTTCATGAGCTGTATGCCAAAATCATCAATATTAAAACAATAAAAGGCTTGAACTACTTCAGTTGTGTGTAATGAATCTAAAATATATGAAAGTCTAATGTTTATCAGTACATTACAGAAAATAATTAACTTTATCACAATATGCTAATTTTTTGAGAACGACCTGTATATTCTTACCACTTAACACCAGTGATGGACCACCATACCTTCCACTGAAGTTGCTTGCTATGAGGGTACTTGTGTGTGTTCGCTCCCGAACCAGCTCTGTGTGTCAATGTACAGAACATGGCTCGGCCCTGCCCCCTCTCTCATTTTTTGGAAGCCAATTGCTCCTGCTTCTGTCTCTGAGCCAATAAGGAAGGAGAGAACAGATGCTTTTGTGCACATCACTGGATGGAAATTGGGCTGCATGCAGAAAATTCAAGAGACCTTATGCATGTGAAACCACTCTGAAAACTCTCTACATTTCTCTATATCTCTATCTCCACCGTCTCTATCTCTCACAAGAGAAGAAGGTTAGAAAAATGCTCCAATCGGGAACACCTTTTCCTGAGACTACTTTCTAAAATGGGAATTCTCTTTTAGGCCACGTACACACGATCAGTCCATCTGATGAGAACGGTCCTAAGGACCGTTTTCATCGGTTAACCAGTTGAGATCTGCGCTATAGCCGAATGACGGCTTCAGCGCGGATCTAAATATCCAACAGGCCGTCAATTGACGGCCTGTCACTAGCACGCAGAGCGCGCAGCTGGGAAGCTCTGTGTTGGCCGTGTCCCTTGGACACAGCCAATCACAGATCGCCGCGAACGGCCAATCAGAGTGGCCGTTTGCGATGCGATCTGTGCGGCCAATGAGAGATGATCTCGTATGTGACATATGAGATCATCTCTCATTGCCGTTTTACACAGAGACAGCGTCCTGTCTCTGGAGAGGAGACCGATCTGTGTCCCTTGTACATAGGGACACAGATCGGTCACACCCCCCAGTCACCCCCCCTCCCCCCACAGTTAGAACACTATGCAGGGAATACATTTAACCCCTTCCTCACCCCCTAGTGTTAACCCCTTCAATGCCAGTCACATTTATACAGTAATTAGTGCATATTTATAGCACTGATCGCAGTATAAATGTGAATGGCGCCAAAAATGTGTCAAAAGTGTCCGATGTGTCCGCCATAACGTTGCAGTCTCAATAAAAATCGCAGATCGCAGCCATTTCTAGTAAAAATAAATAAATAATAATTCTGTCCCCTATTTTGTAGGCGCTATAATTTTTGCGCAAACCAGTCACTTATTGCATATAAAAAAGGGAAGTGGGTGGAAAAATGTCTCCCGAATACGATTGATAAGAACTCACAATCCTATAAATGAACGTATAAAAAAATAAATGAAATAAGAAAGGTAGCTTCCTCTACCTTTCTTATTTCATTTATTTTTTTATACAGTCGCTTATTGTTTTTTTTTTTTTTTGTTTTTTTACCAAAAATATGTAGAAGAATATGCATCGCCCTAAACTGAGAAAAAAAAAGTGTTTTTAAAATTGGGATATTTATTATAGCAGCAAGTAAAAAATATTGTATTTTTTTTCAAAATTGTTGCTCTTTTTTGTTTATAGCGCAAAAAATAAAAACCGCACAGGCGATCAAATACCACCAAAAGAAAGCTCTACTTGTGAGGAAAAAAGGAAATCAATTTTGTTTGGGAGCCACGTCACACGACCGCGCAATTGTCAGTTAAAGCGACGCAGTGCCGGAAGCTGAAATTTCACCTGGGCAGGAGGGGGGGTATATGTGCCCAGTAAGCACACGTGGTTAACCGATGAAGCTGACTGATGGTCTGATGTGCCTACACATCATCGGTTAAAAAAACGATCGTGTTAGAACGTGGTGACGTTTACGTGTTTTAACACAACGACGTGCTGAAAAAATCAAAGTTCAATGCTTCCAAGCATGCGTCGACTTAATTCTGAGCATGCACAGCCTTTTAACCGATGCTTTTGCATACTAAAGATCGGTTTTGACCCATCTGTCAGGCGTCCATCGGTCAAATTTTATAGCAAGTTTTCTTTTTTTTGACCGAAGGATAACTGACTGATGGGGCCCACACACGATTGGTTTGGACCGATGAAATGGTCCTTCAGTCCGTTTTCATCGGTTTTGAGAGATCGTGTGTACGCGGCCTTAGAGATCACAGTGGTTCCCTTGACCATGCCATCATTTGCGTCTCTGTCCAGATCAGCCTTTAGGCCTCGTTCACACCTATGCAGGTTGCGGTTTGCAGATTTCAAATGCATTTTGCGTTTTTCAATACACATTTTTTATCCACTGAAGTCTATGGAACTAAAATCCAGAAAAAAGTCATAGATATGAACATGACCCATTGGAAACCATGTTAACCACTTCAGACCCGCGCTACCGTCAAATGACGGCAACAGCACGGGTCTGAATAGCCAACATGCCGTCTTTTGACGGCATCCCCTTTAGGCGTTCCCAGCGCGCGCTGTAAAGGGTTGGGAGACTTGGGCAATGCTTCTGCCTGCCTATAACAGATTGATGACGTAATCTCAACCTAAACAAAGTCCCTTGACTGGTAATCAATGACTGCTATTTACTGTACTTATTTATCTGCAGAATTGTATTGCTTTATATGGTGACATGTCAGTAGATTACTTGTACATAACCAAGTGACCAACTTTAATAAATTCTGATTAATTCATTTATACAATGCAGGTATCTTTAAAGTGGTGTTCCAGACATAAAATCAACTTTACATAAATCCATAGCATTCTCCTTGAGCAACAAACTTTGAATTATATATATATTTTTTTTTTACTCACTCAGTAACCACTGTTGCTATGGGGTCCCCGTCTATTCTGCCACTTCCAGTCCATGGCGATTGACGTCATATCCCTCGGCGCCTGTGCTCCTAAGAGATATGTGTCATCTTTCCTAGGAGTCGGTGGGCAGTGCTGAAGGCTAGCATCATGTTGTTTAGAAACCGGAAATTACACCATGAAACCCTATCAATGGGCACTTCCTCCTTTGCCGATCGTTGTTATGGCAACAGGATACTAATCCTTTCCTTGTGCTCTGTGTAAATGATGCATGCGCGAAAACGGGAGGTGCATGCTGGGTACCCAGCATCACCATATCAAGGAACATAATGCTGGTGGGCTTCAGATGCCTACACTAGAGATAGAAACGTTCTGCAGAGCAGAAATAAAAAGTAAGCACTATAAATAATGGCAATTGAGCAGAGATTTCATAAATAACATGGATTAATACTGTTTAAATAGTTTATTAGAACGGATTACCTTTAAAAAATATATATATCATATATATCGGCATATAACACGCACAGGCGTATAACACGCACCCTAACTTTAAAAGGGAAGTTTCAGAAAAAAAAATCCACAGCCCCCTGCGTATAACACGCATGCACAGTTTACCCTCTATTTTCAGGGTAAAAAAGTGAGTGTTATACGCCAATATATTTAGGTATATATTCTGGGTGGAACTCCTTTTTTAACATTTTGTATTAAAAGAATGCATCTTCATTTGAAAGGGATATGGCTGACCCAATGCCATCCAACAAAAGTAAAATATCAGGTTGAGTACACTTTATGATATAGAATGTTGTGTTCTTTAAAATCTTACTTTGAAATAAAGTATTGTCTATCACTTTTCAGATGTGGAGCTGCATCAGCAATGTAGAATTCCCTGCAAGCTCTCAATGCTTTTAAGTTTAATTGGTTTTGGTCTGGTAAAGTTTTAAGATTGAAGCAAAAAGCTTGAAGCAAAACTAATCCTTTTGGCTCTGCTAGAAGCAAAGTCACATCAAGTTTCTGAAAATGGGCACTGTCTGATTGGTCATTTTTCATTCAGTGATACATTGTCTGCCAGACAAAACAGTTCCAGCATGCTCAAACTCTCTGTTAAATTTTGTTCAAGCATGTCCGCAGGTCTTCCTATTCAAACTGGAGGTCAAGTGTTTCCTGAAAGTACAGCCATGTGTTCAATAGGTACCCAAACTGAGGATGTGCTTCGTACAGATGAAACTTCACCAATAATTCCTCCATTGCTAAGGTCTAATAGGATTTTTTTTATAATCACTAATGCACATGTTGGAGAGTGTTTCACTGATTTCACAGAGTGTGACAACATAGCACTTCTATATATAGCCCATCACCTGCAAGTATAGCTTACTTCTTATATTTTCTGTAGGGGAATAACTGACCAACTTCAGCTAGAATGTTTCTTTGCACAATGACAATAAAATAAATAAGTAAACGTTAAAATTAAATATTTTCTACAATAACATAACTAAATGTTGTACCTTTCCTTCATTGCTACTAGCTTAGTGATATATACAGTGTGCATGTGTATATGTATATTTGTGTGTGTGTGTATATATATATGTATGTGTGTGTGTGTATATATATATATATATATATATATATATATTAT
Organism: Rana kukunoris; assembly: GCA_029574335.1. Taxonomy (NCBI): domain Eukaryota; kingdom Metazoa; phylum Chordata; class Amphibia; order Anura; family Ranidae; genus Rana; species Rana kukunoris. The sequence goes on along the minus strand of CM056049.1, from coordinate 493,136,650 downwards.
AGGTTTTCTCTGATGCCAAAACCCCCCTTACATTTCCCTTTCTGCCCACTGACCTATTTGCTGTAGGAAGCAAATATAAATATGGGTACTTCCAGGTATTGTAGACCATGTGACTCACTTTCTTTCCATGTGACACTGTTGATGCCTGTAAAAAAAGCTGCTCAGGTGTAAGCTCTAACTCTGATTGTGTTTGTTGCTTAAAGCGGAGGTTCACCCTAAAACTACTCTGTCCCATAGCATCCAGCATACTGGCGTTTTTTTTTTTAAATCGCTCTACTTTCTGTTAAATGAAGAATTTTCTTATCTTACCACCGCAGGTAAATGGCGCGGCTATGTCGCGTCACGCCTTCCGAAAACAGCCGATTTAGGACTCGGCTCTTTCCGGCGCTATACGGCGCCTGCGCATAGACCTAGGAGCTGACTGCGCAGGCGCCGTATAAAGTCGAGTTCTATTTCGGCTTTTTTCGGAGGGCGTGACGCGCCATAGCCACAGGACTCGGCTATATAAGTCGCCTGCGCAGTCAGCTCCTAGGTCTGTGCGCAGGCGCCGTATAGCGCCGGAAAGAGCCGAGTCCTAAATCGGCTATTTTCGGAAGGCGTGCCACGCCATTCACCCGCGGTGGAGAGATAAGAAAATTCTTCATTTAACAGTAAGTAGAGCGATTAAAAAAAAAAAACAGCATACTATGCTGGAAGCTATGGGACAGAGTAGTTTTAGGGTGAACCTCCGCTTTAAATTGTGTGTTTTTCTTTTCGCTCTCGATGTTGAAATGAAAGGAAAAGAAGTAGAAGATACTGTTGGCTTTAAAATCCAACACCAAGTGCCACCCTTTCCTTGCACTTAAGGCTGAACTTTGTGATTTGCAAAGATAGTTGGGTGAGATACAACCGGAATGTTTTTTTTTTTTTTCTGTTATACCAGCTTTGTTGCTGTAGGAGCATTCCAAGAAGTAGATTAGGAACTCTATAATCCAGGAAAGGTAAAAGGAGCAAATTTAAGTACATCACTTAGGAATAACCTCTAAACTTGTTACAAGACATTGTCAGGATATTGGGATATTGAACATCACCATTAGATGAATACTATAAATAAAAGAATATCCAAGCTAGTAATAATAATGCAGGTCTCAAGGTCTCATATATCATAATAAAAACAGGGGGGGGATTTAAAGCAGAACTATGTTCTATGTTTTAATCCAGCGATGCACCTTTCTGATGCTCCATGCCGGCTGCTGACAACTTCGAGCGGCAGGCTTCTGGGTCCTGATCACCAACCGCTGTAATTGGCTGAGCCAAGGTGACATTACTGCATCCCATGCATGGGAGTTCTATCAGCTTTGGCATTGCCAAATTTGTGCAGTGAGCTGCACGTGCCCATGACATTATATAATTTAGGAATGTACAAAAAAGGTGCACATGCCCCTTTAAACGCTAAACGTGTACAAATAAATCTCTGAATACAGATATACTTGTGCAGTATAAGAAAAAGTCCATATATAATCCAAACTCCACTTAATCTCCAGTTGCCTTAACCGCTTCCGGAACACCCTGCGTACATTTACTGTGTCAGGGCGGCCCAGCTGCACAAAACACGCACCTGGATGTGATTTCATGCACGCGGTTTAGGTAACACAGCTGGAGCCAATCAGCATGTTCAGTGGCCACAACGCGCTGATTCCTGTGTAAACAAGGCAAAAGGCGGATCTGTCAGGACACTGTGACACTGCCCCACACAGTAAGCACCTCCCTAGGAAACATTTAACCCTTTGATCGCCCCTGATGTTAACCCCTTCCCTGCCAGCAGCATTTATACAGTAATCACTGAATTTTTAAAGCACTGATTAATGTACAGGGGGTCCCCGACTTACAAACGCCCGACTTACGAACCACTCCTTCTTACTTGCTGCGGGGACCCTCTGCCATTCTGCGCGGACCATCTGCTGTTCTGCACATGCGCGGCCAGACGGATCCTCGGAAAATTTCGTAAATGTCCATAATTGGCCACGCATGCGCAGAACGGCATTCAACGGAACATCGGAAATGTCCGTAATTGCCGTTCGGCCGACTTACAAATATTTCCGGATTACAAACAGGAGGAAAGACTCTAATGGGTTTGTAACCCATGGACCCCCTGTATTGGAGTCACTGGTCCCCAAAAACCGTCCCTCATGCCGCGTACACACGGTCGTTTTTTGCGATGAAAAAAAAACGAAGTTTTCTGTGAAGTAAAAAACGACGTTTTTGAAACGTCACTTTTCAAAGACAATTTTGCATACACACCATCGTTTTTTCACAAAAAGCGAGGTTACGTTCACCACTCTTTTCCATTGAAGCTCGCTTCATAACTAGCTTCTGGGCATGTGCGGGTTGAAAAACGTCGTTTTGAAAGACGTTTTTGCTACACACGGTGACTTTTTGTGAAACAAAAAACGACGTTTTGAAAAACGACACAAAAAATTCAAGCATGTTGGAATTTTTTTTTGGTCGTTTTTTTGAAGACAAAAAACGACGTTTTGCCCACACACGATCAATTTAAATGACGTTTTAAAAAACGTCGTTTTTTTTCATCGCAAAAAACGACCGTGTGTACGCGGCATTAGTGTCTGATTTGTCCACTGCAATGTCGAAGTCCTGCTAAAAATTACTGCCATTACCAGTAAAAAAAAAATACAAGTCCCTAAATTTATCCTGTAGTTTGTAGTTGCTATAGCTTTTGCGCAAACCAATCAATATACATTTATTGAGATTTCTTTACCAAAAATATGTAGAAGAATATCCTTTTTTTGAATATGTATTATAGCAGAATGTAAAATATTGCGCTGACAAGCCGTTCACCTCTGCAGCCAAGGGTTCGGATCCCGGTCTCGGCTACATGTGAATTGAGTTTGGTGGTCTCAGCCCGGCTCCCGGTGGGTGTGCTATGCAAGGTACGCCTGTGCTTAGTACGCCCACCCCCCCCCACAAAAACCACCACACTTGCACGCACACAAAATTGGTTTAATACGCACGCACATTGGCCATGCGGTCTCCTAAAGAGAGGCGAAGGACCTACGGGGCTGGCTTGGTGGGTCGGGCCCCCTCACTCCCTCATAGGGGGAGTCCCTCTGCCCCGATGGGGTCCTGTTGGGCCCCAGTTGGGCTCCCAAGTGGAGCAGGTAGGGCGGGGTGAGTGGGAGGCCCCCCCTCACACCCGCCATTGCCACCGGGGGCATGGAGAAGGATGGCGATTGCCTCCGGGGGGAGGGTCTGCCTACTCCCAACTCCTGCAGTCCGGCTCCTCTCTCTCGAGTTCACGCACAAAATACACTTTAAAAAAAAAAAAAATATATAGGGCCAGATTCACAGAGCGATTACGCCGGCGTTACAGGAGATGCGCGGCGTAAGTCTAAATTTGCGCATGCGTTTCGATGCGCCGCATCCCCAAAACGAGATACGCAAGAAATCTACTTTTTTTTAAACGGCGTAATTTCGATAGACAGGCGCATCCGTCCACGCAAAACTGCGCTAGACACACCATTGATTTGCTATTCAAATATGCAAATGATGGAGTTACGGGGATCCACAAAAGAACGTTGGTGCAGCGCAGGCTACGCACTGTGCGCAACAGCTGCACGTCCTGTCTAAAATTATACCATATAAAAGGTGGTATAAAATTAGACAATCCGTCTACATGTCAGCTAAAGCAACACTGTTAGTAAGGAGCTGAGCAGTCACACTTGCTGCCCAACAAACTGTATGCCAACATGCCAGGGGCATCCTTGCTCATAGCTATACTACTGACTTTAGATGAGCAAAGAAGGAGGAGGGCACGGGAGAGGATTTTATTTTTTTTCTAAAAAAAAAATCTTTGCTTTTATAAACATTTTTACAAAAAAATAACATACATATATACATCAATACATAACATACATACAAATTACAAGCACGGTCTCACTATCTTTCAATAGCCCTTTAAAACCTTGATGGATATAATAATCTAATCTGATACAAGCCCCTCACTCTTCACTTGATATATCACACATGCATAGACATTGATTTGATTTGATTTTAAGCTTGGTTAGGCGCCAAATACCCACTGGGGGGTGAGCGTCTAAGCGCCGCTGGTTAGGTGTTACCTACAATCAATCCACAGTAATAAAAAAGAAAAGAAGATGACAGAGACTAAAAAGAAAAGTATCCGGTTCTTAGGTAAACAAAAGAAAAAGGCCTAGGAGCTTCAAAGAATATGATAAGGAAAAAGAAACAAGGAAATCTATAGAAAGAGTACATAACATCATTGGTGTCTGAGTAGTCAGGGCCATTCCAGGGGCATAATCACTAAAATGGCATGACTGACCCCATCAATGAAGGAGCAGAGTGTATGGGGAAAAAATAACGCTCAATCTATCCATAAGCCTGGACAAATAGCTCTGTCTTCAGTTTTTTTCTGAAGAGGAGCAAGTTTGGTGTCATCTTAAGTTCCACGGAAAGCGCATTCCACAGCAGAGCACCCCTACTCTCTCGTTTGCCTCCCATGGAAGAAAGTTTAGATGGAACAACTACGGCTAGGTGTTGGGTCCTGGACCTTAATGGCCGCGTAGGTACATAGTGCATCGCTAGATTGTGTAAATATTTGGGGCCTAGTCCCCAGTATGCTCGGAAAAAGATACAGAGTGTTTTAAAGATCACTCTCTGCTCAATAGGGAGCCAATGGAGAGATCTCCTAGCCAGGCTAATATGATCTCGTCTCGCTAGACCCGGAACAAAGCGAGCAGCGTGGTTCTGCACCACCTGGAGCTTGTGGACCCATTTCTGCGGGGCACCCAGTAGAAATATTTTAGCCCCATCTAATCTGGAGTGGATAAAAGCTTGGGCAAGTATTGATCTATTACTTTGCGTGAATAGGTGTTTCACTTTTCTGAGGGGTCTCAGATGATGATTGGCATTCCGCAGGATGTTTCTGAAGTGGGGCACGAACGAGAGGGTGTCGTCAATGAGGACCCCTAGGTTTTTTACCTGCTTGAGATGGAGGCCATGCCGCCAGAAGTGCGGCGCCATCAAGACCAATTAGTAGAACTTCGGTTTTGGCTGTGTTCAATCCAAGCCTATTACCCGCCATCCAGTCCTGTATTTCTACCAGGCATTTCGCCAGCTGAGCTGGCTGCTGAGGTCCTTTTGCTGAATCAACCAGAATTTGAGTGTCATCAGCATAAAGCTGACACTCCAAGTTGTTGTTCTGGATGATATCAGCAAGAGGACGGACATAGCAATTAAAGAGGAGCGGCGATAGAGCACTCCACTGTGGGACACCACAAGTAAGAGGTCTTGTGGTGGACCGATGTGTTCCCATCTTAACATAATGAGTTCTCTCATGGAGAAAGGAGCTTATCCAGCTCAGAACCACCCCCTCAAGACCAAAAAGATTTTTCAGTCTGTCTTTGGCATGAGTGATTCTGAGGTGTCTCGCATCTTCAGATTCACCCCTCATGCCATCCTGGAATTAACCACAAACCTGCAGGAGGACATCACCAGCCCAACACATGACACCACCCATGACACTCATGACAGCTACATATACAATCCTAGCCCCATCCCCACAGATTTCGAACAGAACATGTAACGGGACAGCTGGCTGGTTGGTGAGTGACATGGGTGGCAGGCATGACTGTCCCCCCCCATGATGCTGAAATCACAAGGGGCACATGCACTACTAACATCCTCCTGTCTTATCCCTTCAGGGTGACTTTGCATATGCACTGGGACCCCATCTCATGACTCCTATACGGAACCCCCCATGGTACCCTGTTGGATTCCCCAAACTTTGTATGCCAGATCATCGGTGCATGTTGCATGCTGCACAACTTTGCAGTGAGAAAGGGCCTGGAGATTGACATAAGTGATGACCTGACCCCTGAACCAGACAATCCCCCCCCTAACCGAGGCTACCCCGTCTTCTGAGGGAAGAGCAGCCAGGAGCCAGCTCACATTAGGCATCTTTGCACGTTAAACACACACATTAATCATGGCACAATGAGAATGCATGCATGCACACCACTGTGGTCCCTAGCACACACACCCCACATCCTCATCAAATTGGATTGTCACAAGCCCACCATGCAGGACTTGTGTGCAGCAACACCATGCCACGGCTCCAATTATGTCACTGTACATTCATACACCATTCACACGGACCTGGAGATCACTTCTCCACCACAAATGAGGGTGACACCCCTTTTCCGGCAGGCATGTCATTCCCACATTCCAAAATCATTCACAAACAGAACCAAAATAAATTACAAATTGACCAGCAAAAATAAAAAATGCTCAGCAAAAATATAATTTAAAAATAATTACAACAAAGAAAACACATAAAAGACAAAAATCACTCTGCAAAACAGTCCCCAAATATCTCAAAGACACGTCACAAACAAACAAACAAACAAACAAACGCTAATAAACAACAGAACAAAAGCACCTTGCTGTATAGGAAGGGATACAAAGGGATGTACTTTTGCAAAGGAAGTGCGTTTGTGTCTGTCTCTTTATGCTGTCTGCGTAGTTCACAAAGTTGCCCTAGTCCACTTCCAATTTCACTGATTGCGCCATTCCCGAGTTGTGAGCATGCGCACAGAGGTGCTGACTATGGTCTGCTTCATGCGCGCATGCGCGATCCGGCCGGCCCTTCATTTGCATGGGGTCACGGCTCATTTTAATGTAACACGCCCACGTCCTTCCCAATTTGAATTACTCCGCCTTACGCCTCTGAAATTACGTTGCACAGGCGCTAATTTCTGCACAAATCAAACGAGAATACGGTGATTGCACCGCTACATTGCGGCGGTCTAACGTAAAGGAGGTGCGCTACGCCAGTCAAAAAATGCGCCGATGTACGTGAATCTGGCCCATAGTTTTTTTTTCTCCAAAATAGTCAGTATTTTTTTGTTTATAGCGCAAAGATAAAAAGCACAGAGGTGATCACATACCACCAAAAGAAAGCTCTATTTGTGGGGAAAAAAAAGTCATGAATTTTATTTGGGTACAGCAGCACACGACCGCGCAATTGTCAGTTAAAGTAACGCAGTGCTGTATCCCAAAAAATGACCTGGTCAGGAAGTCGGTAAAACCTTCCGGAGCTAAAGTGGTTAAATTGCTTGTGATGTATAAAAACGTTAAAATGCTTCAATGTGTCAAAGTGCTTCCCCACATCCAAGCCTCTTGCCAGATGGACATGTAGTGCCTTGTACACACAATCGGATTTTCCGTCAGGATAAACTCCAATGGATTTTTCGGACGGAATTCAGTTCAAGCTGTCTTGCATATACACTGTCACACGAAATTCCGACCACCCCACGAGCCAAGAAAAATTAAGTTCATTGCTTCCGAGCATGCGTCGACTTGATTCTGAGCATGCATGTTTTTTTCTTCGTCTGAGTTCCCTACAGACGAACAAAATTTCTGATAGAAAAAAGTCAGATGGGGCACACAGATGGTCGGAATATCCGATGAAAGAATTATTTTGGACTTTTTCCATCGGAAATTCCGATTGTGTGTACAAGGCATAAGAGATAAAGCACGCACTACACAACATAACTTTAAATAAATCCACGATCTAACCGAGTTGCGTGTGTTTATTTATATATTTTTTTTTTAAATAAGCATGCTGTGATATGTATAAAAGAATATAAAACAAACTGGCATGTATAAATGGTCATACTGCAGGTCAGATGCAGAACCCACAGAATGTGCTGTGCCTCCAAAAACCTCTCCTGATTTTTTTCACACAAATGTACAAGATAGACCAACCATAGATCCTCGTTCTTCAAATATTCCACATGACAGGTAATATTTTTTTTTTTTTTTGTGGTCATTCTGTGAGATATGAATTGTTCACCCATGTTCTAAAGAAAAATACAAGCACATGCCACAAAAGGTAACATCTGCTGCATAGTGTTTTTCAAAATAACCACTGACCTTGTTGTTTTGTATTAATCGTATAAAACTTAAAAAGGATAGCTTAATAACCTACTTGCTAAATAATGGTAAAATAAATACCTAAATAAATGGCTTTCATTCGTGACTGCTTGCTTTCTATTGTGATCTGTGATTGGCTATAGCTAGTCACATAGTACAGAGTGCTGTGATTGGCCTATAATTGGTCATAGCGGTCACATGCTACCCTGGCCGCTCATAATACTGTGATCTGCTGTGTCCACTGGGATGGTGTCACTGTGTACTCCATGTGCACCACAATGTACAGCCACCCACTTGCAGTAAAAGTACTGCGGGCGGACAAAAAGTAATGAAATAGTTTGTTTGGACCAAGCTGTCCCAAACAAACAAATTCCATTACAGAACAATGTGGTCGATGTGTGTGCTGTAATATACTGTAGTAGCATAGCTACATACACTAGGTGGTACTTTTTTTTCCCTGGAGCAGTACAGGCAATTCCTATCTGCTGCTGAAATTAAAGCAAATCATTCTGAGTGCTTCTTTGCCATTCAAGAGGAGCCCTGCATTTGTATCAATTAATTAAACCTGTAATGTAAGTTCCACGTAATGTTGCCTGCAGTTTTACATTACCTTTAATTGCAGCAACAAATGTGACTAGGGCATTATTTTTACTTTGATACTGGGGCCTGTGTTTTCTTTACTCATGGCTGAGCCCTAACGACTACCATTCCACCATCCGATGAAACTGCCTCAGGCCCCATTCACAGTGTTGGAAAAAGGGTAGTAAAAATAGGTGGTTGATCCATGCTTTTATCACCTCCTGACTGCATATCTGCAGATTTATGGCAGCCACTCAAATCCATCCCTATGGAAACAGTGTTTCATGGTGTGTAAATTTTAACTCTGCATGTTGAATTGGCAAGCATTCCGCTTTCCAAACATTTCTCATTGCTATAATATGGGTATTTAAGCCTTAACTATAACATCTGAATTTTACTAAAAGCTGATATAGAGCATTATTTTTATATTTTGGGTAGGGAATGTACATCTTTGGTTTATGGAAGGTGTACATTGTACATTGAAAATACATGCAGATGTCTTTTTATATACACCTCTTTTGTACACTGTACATTTTTGTTTAGGTAATCTGAAAACCTAAATAAAATAAGATTAAAAATATATAATATGGGTTCGTACCATAATGCTTTCATGCTGCTTGTTGTGGTACAGAATTGTAATGCAAAATCACTGTTGGGATTGAGGTGGGGAGGGGGGCATGAATGAGGTGGCAGAAGCTTCACATTAACACTTACAAACCTCCTTTCAGCCATCTCTGATGGGAGCTAAATGCTGCCAATTTGAAAAAGCCATTAGAGAACAACAAGGGCACTTTCTTTCTCTGAAGTTTTTTTTATAAACAAAGTCATCACAAATTTGAGCCACTGGCCAAATAACATGTGATCACATAATATATGGATAAGAGGGGTACAAAAGATTCAAACCTGAAGATAGTAAGTGTGTTGAGGTACAAGGTATGGTCATAGCCCTCATTAAGGCGAAGGATAATGTTTACATTATAAGATTATTCAATGCTAAATTTAAAGCATATACAACTAGGGTAATGTCACAGGATAATAAAATCGATTTGGCAGTCTTTTTTATTTCCAATTAAATTTTTTTATTTATATAAAACAGTTCGCAAGATACAGATAAATGCAGGTAATAACAGAAGCCAAAGCAGAGACTTATCCAAGAGTACAAGTATTACTCTTGCCCTTTATGAGTGATTTGGCAGTCTTAATATGTATTTTTTATTTTATTTTTTATATATTTTATTCTTTGATATTGGGCAAATGATGTTGGTCACAATACAAGGGCATGCACGAGGCTCTATGCCTAAATAAGAATAGAGAAATTGAAAATAAAAAGGGATGGATGATTAAAAGGGGAAAATATATACAAGAGTAAAGAAAGGTTTGTGGTAGTGAAGGGCAAGGGAGCAGCAGGAAATACCACAGAGGCCATCAGGGCACCTAGTGTAGTTCTAAAGTTCCAGTAGTTGTGTGGTATGTTGAGGGAGTGGGAAATAGTCAATCCATGGCTGTAGAAATAGAGAGGAGTTTGGTGATAAGTTTCCCAAGATGGCAGAATATCAGGGAAACCACACCCCTCATCAGGGAGTTAGACTTGCATACCCTTTTAAAAGCTTTCAAGGACCGGGTGAGTCTCAGTATATGTATGGCGTGGACAATCCACGCTATCCCCATAAAAAACAAAGTGCTCAGTGACAAAAAAAAAGAAATTAATTGAAGCTAAATGAAAGTGCAGCACCTAATCAAGAAAACCTGAATATCAGGCTTAAGGCATATGTGTAAAAGTAAAAAAGGTGTGCAACAAAAAAGGAGCAATAAAAATTGCATGTGAAAATTTCATATAAACAGTGAGACTAAATAATAAAAAAATATTAAATTGTCCTCATTTCTGTGCAACAAAGGTGAAATGACAAAAATTATAATAATTAGAGTCCGTCAGAAGTCACATCAGTACAATGATTCAAACAGGATCTAAATCTTCTGTCTGCTGACTGAATGGATGCAGAAAACTTCATACAAACTTCCCACAGAAAAAATGAAATGGATGGCCGCTTACCAGATCCGTTGGATCCCTACTGGGATCAGACAGGCTCAAAGACACAGATGTCAGCGGTTGTTTCAAAGTGGTTACTCCCAGTCCACTCCCAGTCCACTCTAAAGCGGCCCCAAGGGTGGCTTCATCCGCATTGAAGTTCCCCTTTATAGTGCCATCGGACGTGTTCTAAATCATCGCGATTTGCTAGAGCATTTGCTAGAGGCCGTTTTAATGATGAAGTTGGAAGAAACAATGGCCCAGATTCATAAAGCAATTACGCCTGTCTAACTGGTGTTAGACAGGAGTAATTTCAAATTTTGCGCGCCGTATCACTAGTTTGAATCCTCAACCCATGATACGGCGGCTTCGGGCTTCGATCCGAGAGGCTTACGTCTTCGTAAGCCTTCGGATCTACGCTGCGATATTTTTGCGGCCGCTGGGAGGAGTTCGCGTCGTTTTCATGCGTCGGGATATGCAAATGTGTTTTTACGGCGATCCACGAAGATACGAGTGGTCTTCGCAATCGCTTACGTCTGTTTTTTTTTACGTACTGTTAGACCAGCTTTTTGCTGATCTAACGGTGCGTAGCCCATGTTAAGTATGGCCGTCGTTCCCGCGTCTAATTTAAATTTTTTTTTTTTTTTGCGTAACTCGTTCGGGAATAGAAATGTCCGTAAACGACGCTACTCAAACAACGAATGACGTAACGACGTGATTTCGCGCAATGCACGGCGGGAAATTTGCAAACGGAGCATGCGCAGTTCGATCGCCGCGGGAACGCGCCTATTTTAAATCCTTCACGCCCCCTACTCGTCTAGATGGATTGCGACGGGAGAAATACACTACGCCGCCGTCGTTTACTGGACAAAATCTACCTGGATTCCACGTAGAGCCAGGTAAAAAACGGCGGCGTAGTGTATTTCTGATACGCTACGAGAATCCAATTCTCTCTGAATCTGGTCCAATGTTTTTTCTACATGCCGAAAAACTTTGTTTTTTTCATGCTTTTTTTTTTTTTTCATGTTTTTTTCATGCCGAAAAATTATCGCGTGTATGCGGCCTGACATTCTTTTAATTTATTTTGGATACATTGAGGCCGCGTAAACACGACCGTTTTCATCGGACATGTCTCCTGGGAGATTTTGGTCTGATGTGTGTACACACGATCAAACCAAATTCCACGCGGACAGACAGCGCGCTGACGTGGCGGTGACGTTGACGCCGCCACGTCAGCAAACCTGGAAGTAAAATGCATCCACGCATGCGTCAAATACATTTGACGCATGCAGGAGATTTCGGTCCGCTGGTTAGGTGTACTAACCAGCGGACATGTCCGACGGACAGGTTTCCGGCGGACAAGTTTTATAGCATGTTTTAAAACTTTTGTCCGTTAGAAACCTGTCCGCTAGGCCGTACACACAATCGGATATGTCTGCTGAAACTGGTCTGCGGACCAGTTTCAGCAGATATGTTCGATCGAGTGTACGCGGCCTAATAGAAGATGTGTTTGTCTGTTAAAGGGAAGATGATACAATATATTTTTATCAGTCATTGTTGCATGATTAGACAAATTATTAAATTCAATGCTAAAGTAAAAATATATATATATATTTTTTTAAAAGTTGCAGTTCTTTCTTTAGTTTTCCCTTGAACATTTTCCTTTTATTTAAAAGCTTTTATTCAAACAAAATATAATTTTGCAGTACATTACAATGTTAAAATACTGTGACCTAGATCTGCAATTACACTGAAATGTAGCAAGCTTCTATTATTTGTTAAATTAGAGATAAATAGTTGGAGTCCTTTTCCCTTGCATGAACTTTAATTTTCCATAAAGAATTGAAATGTTTTCATAGTTTTCCATTCTAAATATGTGTGTGGGTGTGTAATTAATAAATAAATATATATATATATATATATATATTTTTATATATATATATATATATATATATATATATATATATATATATATATATATATATATATATATATACCAGGGCTTGAACGTCCCGCCGAGCTTGCGTGCAGAAGCAAACGCATACGTGAGTAGTGCCCGCACATGTGTGGTATCGCCATGATTTGTAGAGCTGGAGCAATAATAAAAGTTTGTCGCCATACCACGAGCAATTTCGACGCAATTTTGAAGCGTGACATGTTAGGTATCAATTTACTCGGTGTAACATTATCTTTAACAATATAAGAAAAAATTGGTCTAACTTTCCTGTTGTCTTATTTTTTATTCTCTATGTTATTAGAATAAAAAATATATTTAATGTTTAGAGGTTCTAAGGGAAGGAGATGGGCGGGTAATGAAAACAGGCAGGGAAGCTCCATTAACATTGCTGGTTGTCTTGTCATACCAACGGCCACCACAAGAGTGTGTCAGATTTCAGAAAGAAGCATAGGACTGCAGAAAGCCGCAAAGTCGCAGCCTCAATTATCGTATAACGCGATTGCGCATGGGGGGCAGCGTATGGAGACAGGGTACAACAGATGTGCTGCCCAAGGCGCCAGGTCGCTAATTCTAGTTGCAATTGCAATTGTGGCCTGCCGCCCGGGGTTTGTCGAGCCCTGATATATAAATATACAGTATCTCACAAAACCCCTTCAGGTCAGTAGCTAAAACCATGTGTAAACTTGCATTATTTCTCTTTTCAATTTTAACCACTTAAGGACCGCCGCAGGACGATATACATCGGCAGAATGGCATGGCTGGGCACAGGGACGTATATATACGTCCCCTTTAAGAGCCCAGCCGTGGGTCGCGACCCGGTCCGAAGGTCCATGACCGCGCCCATGGGACTCGCTGACCCGATCGCTGTGGGTGTTCTGCGATCGTGTCACAGGAGCTGAAGAACGGGGAGAGGTGAGTGTAAACAAACCTTCCCGGTTCTTCTCTGTGGCAATGTCAGTGATCGTCTGTTCCCTGATATAGGGAACGATGAATAGTGACGTCACACGTCCAGCCCCACCCCCTACAGTAAGAAACACCTATGAGGTCACACTTAACTCCTACAGCGACCCTTAGTGGTTAACCCCTTCACTACCATTGTCATTTTCACAGTAATCGGTGCATTTTTATAGCACTTTTCGCTGTGAAAATGACAATGGTCCCAAAAATGTGCCCACCATAATATCGCAGTCACGTAAAAAAATCACTGATCGCTGTCATTAGTAGTAAAAAGAAAAATATTAATAAAAATGTCATACAACCATCCCCTATTTTGTAAACACTATAAATTTTGCGCAAACCAATTGATAAACGCTTTTTGCAAATTTTTTTTTTTTTACCAAAAATAGGTATAAGAATACGTATCGGCCTAAACTTAGGGAAACAAAATGTTTTTTTTTTTTATACCTTTTCTGGGGATATTTATTATAGCACAAAGTAAAAAAATATTGCATTTCTATAAAAATTGTCGCTCTATTTTTGTTTATAGCGCAACAAAATAAAAACCGCAGAGGTGATCAAATACCACCATAAGAAAGCTCTATTTGTGGGAAAAAAAGGACGCCAATTTTGTTTGGGAGCCACGTTGCACATCCACGCAATTGTCAGTTAAAGCGACGCAGTGCCGAATCGCAAAAAAAGGGCAGAGTCCTTAACCTGCATATTGGTCCGGGTCTTAACCGGTAAAACAGTAATTACACAGTATCTCAAAAAAGTGAGTACACCCCTCACATTTTTGAAAATATTTTATTAAATCTTTTCATGTGACAACACTGAAGAATTGACACTTTGCTACAATGTAAAGTAGTGACTGTACAGCTTGTATAACAGTGTAAATTTGATGTCCCCTCAAAATAATTCAACACACATCCATTCATGTCTAAACCGCTGGCAACAAACTGGGTCCAAATTGTCAATATTTTGTGTGGCTGTCATTATTTTCCAGCACTGCCTTAATCCTCTTGAGCATTAAGTTCACCAGAGCTTCACAGGTTGCCACTGGGGTCCTCTTCTACTCCTCCATGACGACATCACGGTGCTGGTGGATGTTAGAGACCTTGCGCTCCTCCACCTTCCGTTTGAGGATGCCCCACAAATAGATCTGGAGACATGCTTGGCCAGTTCATCACCTTTACCCTCAGCTTCTTTGGCAAGTCTTGGAGGTTTGTTTGGGGTTGTTATGTTGGAATACTGCCCTGCGGCCCCGTCTCTGAAGGGAGGGGATCATGCTCTGTTTCAGTATGTCACAGTACAGAGTGGAGCAAAATTACATGAAAAGATATAATAAAATATTTACAGAAATGTAAGGGATGTACTCACTTTTGTGAGATACTGTATCTCACAAAAATGAGCGGGGGGGAAATAATTATTTGATCCTCTGCAGACTTTGTAGGTTTTGCCCACTTACAAAGAAATGAAGGGTCTATAATTTTTCATAGGTGTATTTTAAATGATAAAGACACAATATCAACTAAATAAATTCCAGAAAAAACATATGATTATAAATGTTATAAATTGAGTTCAGTAAAATACGTTTTTTATCCCCTACCAACCAACAATAATTCTGGCTCCCACAGATTGGCTACAGTATGTGCTCATGTGGTGCACAGATTAGTCCTGTCAATTTAGGAAGGTGCTCCCATCAACAACTCGTTATGTGTATAGCATAACAATGACCCAAAACAACAGTGCCAAGACAACAAATGAGTGTCTCAAGAAGAAGCACTTTAGGAGCAGTGGAGTTCCACCCAAAAGTGGAATTTCTGCTTATTCATCCCCCCCCCCCTTCCAGTGCCACATTTGGCATCTTTCAAAGGGAGGTGGGAACGGGGACCTGTTTTTGACTGGGAGCCTGGGCCGCAGTGAAATATGTCAGCAGCTCCACCCCTCTCCTCCTCCCTCCCCGTCTACCGGGCCATTAAGAGAGCGCAGCGTGCTTTGCTCATGCGCAGTAGGGACCCAGCTGTGAAGCCGAAAGACTACACTACCGGGTTCCCTTACCAGCAATGGTAGTGGCAGCATCCGAACATCGGCTGCAGTCCCATCGGCTGCGGTGCTCAAATCACTCGACTCCAAGACTGGTAAGTGTCCTAATGTTAAAAATTAGCTGACTTTTAATTTTTAAAGGGGCAGGCGGATTGCCTCTTTAAGGTTATAATGACCTGGCCTGTTTCCAAACCTTAATCCTATAGAAAATGTATGGACGGAGATGAAACTTTGGGTTGCCAAGTGACAGCCAAGAAACCTTAGAGAGGAACTGCAGTCTACTCACATAATGTAAAATATAAACATCTTTGCCATTCTGAAGTTTCCCTCCAACCACTTTGCATATTATTTTATATATATATTGTGATTCTGTACTTGCCAAATATGCTGAAGAAATCTCCATGGCTGAAACTATTTTCAGGCTGCATTCACACCTAAGCGCAGCGTTTTGTACCGCGATTTGCAGCGACAAATTGCGGTGTTTTGTACCGCGATTTGCCGCGACAAAACGCGTAGTTTTAATCTTTTTTTTTTTAACAAGTCATTGTTGTCTATGCCGAACGCCGAAGCCGCCTGGAAAAAAGGGTCTGGGACTTGTTTTAAGCTTCAGGCATTCGGCGTTCAGGCGTGGAGATGTGAACCATCTCCATAGACAACAATGTTAAATCGCCCCTCCGGCTGCAATAGCGTCGGGCGTTAAAACGCCTAGGTGTGAATGGAGCCTAACTGTGGGCAGCTGAAGCTGCTGCCTGTTCACTTCCTGGATTTACACAGAGGCACACCTCCAGCTCTGCAGCCCTCCTATGACTCACCCCCCCTCTCTTCCTGGCAAACTCTCACGAGAGTGAGAGAGAGCAGTGCATGATGTCATAAGCCTAGGCTAATGATCAGACAAGAAAGAGGAAGTGGGCTGTATAAGGTATTTACTGGCAGAAAAAAAAATCGTTTTACTATCCAAAGTTAAGACAACAAGGGCAGAAGATTTAATAGATGGAAAGATGAAAAAAAAATACCGAAGTTCCGCTTTAAAAAATTTAGAGAAGATCTGTAAAGAAGAGTGAACCAAAATCCTTCCTGAGATGTGTGCAAACCTGGTAACCAATTACAAGAAACGTCTTACCTCTGTGCTTGTCAACAAGGGTTTCTCCACCAAGTACTAAGTTATGTTTTGCTTCGGGATCAAATACTTTACTCACAGAAATGCAACTCAATTTATAACATTTCTATCATGTTTTTTTCTGGATTTATGGTTCATATTATGTTTCTATCATTTAAAATACACCTATGATAAAAATTATAGACCCTTCATTTCTTTGTAAGTGGGCAAAGGTACAAAATCTGAAGGGGATCAAATAATTATTTTCCTCACTGTGTGTATGTGTGTATGTATGGAAGCAAACCATCAGGCCTTCAGGAAAAAACTTAAGACTCATCTCTTCTGAAGGATCAGGATGACACTGGATGGAAATAAGCGCCTTGAGGCGATTCAGTTCGCATTTGTAGCGCTATACAAGTTATTCACTCACTCACTGAGAGTAAAGGTGATGGACTGGCCAAGCATGTGTCCAGGCCTGAACCCTATTGATTATCTGTGGGGAAGGTGGAAGAGCTCAAGGTCTCTAACATCCACCAGCTTTTTGATGACATCATGAAGGAGTGGAACAGGACTCCAGTGGCAACCTGTGAAGCTCTGGTGAACTCCATGCCCAAGAGGGTTAAGGCAGTGCTGGAAAATAATGGTGGCCACATAAAATATTGACACTTTGGGCCCAGTATGGACATTTTCACTTAGGGGTGTACTCAGTTTTGTTGACAGCGGTTTAGACATTAATGGCTGGGTGTTAAGTTATTTTGAGAGGACAGCAAATTTACACTGTTATACAAGCTGTACTCTCACATTGTAGCAAAGTGTAATTTTTTTCAGTGTTGTCACGTGAAAAAATAGAATAAAATATTTGCAAAAATGTGAGGGGCGAGATACTGTGTAAATACTTTTGAGATTTTCTGTTTTAAAATTGAAAATAGAAATAATGCAATTTTACATATGGTTTAAGCTACTAACCTGAAGGGGTAGTAGAATTTCTAGCAATCATATATATATATATTTTATCAACAGGTCTTCTTAATGGAGCTAGTAACGATTAAAAACAAATAAATGCTTTATATTTGTATCTCTATTATAACTACAGCTGCTTATGGGGAACAGCAGTTAGGGTACCCACAATTCTAATTTAGTCTGAATCCCTATAGTGAAATAAACCTCTAAGGCCTCGTACACTCGACCGAGGAAAAGACAAATAGTTTTCCTCGACAAGCCTTGTTAGGCTTGTCGAGAAACTTGACAAGCTGTCTTTGCGTACGCACAGTCAAGACCAAATCTCCTCGTTCTCAAACGCAGTGACTTTAACACATACAACAGCAGGGGAAGTTCGATTCCACTGGCATAAATTTCGAACAAATTTTCTTTTCAAAATCAGAAAGTTGTTTTTTTTTGTGATCCGATTATGCCACCATTGATTTTCGAAATTCGGCCGACCAAAACTTTCATGTTACCGGGAATATTCGTTTCTCTCCGGGAATATTCTTTTCTCTTCGTAAATATTCGTTTCTCTCCGGGGATTTTCTTTTCTTGCACATGCACATTTTATTTGTCTATTACATTTCTCGCACAATTCTCCCATCATTGATCAGAAAATCGGCCGATTTTCGGAAAATTTCTAACATGCCGGATTTTTGAAATTTCTTTGCCACACGGAAATCGGCTGTTGCTGCAGCCCACTAACGGTGCGAAATACGAACGAAAATTCTTTGATACGATTTTCGAAAGAAAATTCTTTCGAAATTCGAACTGTGTATGGCCGGCTTTAGGTAAAAGTTTGGTAAGAGACATTTTCACTTTTCAGTCTGTTACAGCGTAACAAATGTGCTATTTCCATTACAAAAGCTACTTTTACCAAAGGTGCGCGGGTTTCTAAGAATACACACCAACGTGTTTCTCGTCGAAAACCAGCCCGACGAGGAACACGACGAGGAAATTGAGACTCCCGTCGAGGAAAAGTTCTTCAACAGTTTTCTCGATGAAAAGCATACACACGACGGTTTTCCTTTGCAAAAAAGCTCTCCCACCAAGTTTCTTGATGGATTCTGTCGAGTTTCTCCTAAGGACCGCTTTCATCGGTTAAACGATGAAGCTGACCGATCGTGTTAGAACGCGGTGACGTTTACGTGTTTTAACACAACGACGTGCTGAAGAAAACAAAGTTCAATGCTTCCAAGCATGTGTCGACTTAATTTTGAGCATGCGTGGCCTTTTAACCAATGCTTTTGCATACTAACGATCGGTTTTGACCGATCGGTTCATGTGACATAACACTTGAAAATGACAGAGTATCAATAAATGTATATATTGTAAAAGAACATTTTCTTGGCCTACACTACTTTTTAATTTTTGTATTGAATTAATGGCTGTTCAACATGAAATTTTGGTAGCTGAATTCGCTATTTAATAATTCTTGCACTATTAACAATATTTATGTTGTTTCTTGGGACAAAAGTAAACCCTTTCCCCATGTTCACACAAGAGGGCTGTTCAGTGATTTACAGTTGGCTTCCTTGGGAAAATCAGATGAGTATGTGAACAGTGATCAACAGTCTGAATACAACTGAATAGGCAGGTATAGGTCCTCCTCTAACCAGTTCACCTCAGTAGTGCTGACTATAGGCCGACCGATATGTGTTTTTCTCTGACCGATGACGATATTTTGAAATCGGGACGGCCGATGGCCGATATATGATCCAGATTTTTAGGCCAATTTTTTTATTTTTGGCACTGGTTGGCACTGGCAAGTGGCACAGGTTGGCAGGTGGCACTGATTGGCACAGTCAGGTGGCACTGATTGGCACTGGCAGGTGGCACTGGTTGGCACTAGCAGGTGAAACTGATTGGCACTGGCAGGTTTCACACTCAGCCGATATAGTGTAACTGTGTGAAACTGACATCATTTGTAGATGAACGCAGAGAGAGAGAGGAGCTGTCAGAATTTAGTGGTGATGTCGGGGGTGGGTGGGGCCCGGAGTGGGTGGGACCCAGCAGCTATCAAACACCAGCCAATGACTGGGCTACTTAAGAAAGGGGCAGTGACACATACATGTAGTGGCCCACCCAGATCCCATTCTATTGGCTTGTGTTTGAAAGCTCCTGGGTCCCCCCTACCCCCAACATCAATGCTCAATTGTGACACCTCTTCTCTCTCTGCATTCAGCTACAGCTGTCAGTTTCACACAGTTACACTATATAGGCTCAGTGTTAAACCTGCCAGTACCAATCAATGCCATCCAGTGCTGCCAATCAGTGCCACCTGCCAGTGCCAATGCCAATCAGTGCCACCTGCCAATGCCAATCAGTGCCACCTGCCAGTGCCTGCCAGTGGCAATGGCGTGTGAGGAGGAACATTTGTGGGTCGCGGGGAAAGGCGAGATTAAATTGGCCGAATTTGCATAATAACCGTCCGATGCCGGTTTCTTAATAAAGGCCAAATATCGGTCGACCTCTAGTGCTGACTTAAAAAAAGGATTTGGCTACAAATGTCACCCTATTCTCCATGTCTGGGTGGCAATAGATTGAAATTTTTTTCAGACACAACAGGTGAAGAGACATCTCAATGGGACCAGCCACATGCTTCTTCTTGATTCAGGTGACAGGTGGATTTGGGACACAAGTGGGAAGCTAATTTCTCTGTAAGAAAGAAAACCATTAGATATACATTACAGATATTTTCGATCATATTGCTAAGTACTTTTTTGTATTTATTGGCGTATAACACTCACTTTTTTACCCTGAAAATAGAGGGTAAACTGTGCCTGCGTGTTATACGCAGGGGGCTGTGAAAAGTTTTTTTCCTGAAACTTCCCTCTTAAAGTTAGTGTGCGTGTTATAAGCCTGTGCGTGTTATACGCCGATAAATACGGTATCTACATTAAAAAAATGTATACCTCTACAAGGCAAGTAGTTACAATCAGCATCCACGCTTGATGAATGGCTTGCTCTTATTGGGTTTTATATGGCCAAAGTTACTTTTAGAGATGTTAATCATTAAGCATTCTTCCTCTAATAAGAGAAAGGGTTTACTTTTTCCTGCTTAAAAAAATGTTCTTTTCTTTTAGAATTTTATGCAAACTTTCTCTCTTTTGGCTTTCTTCCTTCTCATTCATTCGTTTTAATTATTTTTCTTTAGAAAGGCTTTGTATGACCATCCTTTGGAGAGTCTGCCAAAATGTGCACCCTTTCCACCCGCAACTATAAGGACCTTAAATGTCAGTAGTCAAGTAGCTACAATATCTAAAACTGCATCAGTTTACATAAGGTTAGCAGTTTTAATAATAGTTTTGCTCACCTGACACTGATAAAGAAGTTGATACTGTAAA
The DNA here is from genome assembly GCA_029574335.1 of Rana kukunoris. Lineage (NCBI taxonomy): Eukaryota > Metazoa > Chordata > Amphibia > Anura > Ranidae > Rana > Rana kukunoris. The sequence goes on along the minus strand of CM056049.1, from coordinate 493,115,732 downwards.
TTTGCCACATAATGTTGAATTTCTGTCCAATTGTGTATGATTCTAATACACGGCTTAATGTGGTATTCTTAACCCTCTTTTCTTTATGATTTCTTTACACATTGCTACCTTTTTACTCTCCTGATGCTCAATTATTGTTTTGTCAGGTAGATCACAACAAACTTTTGTTTTAAAGTATGTTTCCACCTTTGCAGTCGGAAGTAAAAAAAAAAAAAAAACACTATATATTTACAGTATGTGTTCTCATTCAAGCAGCGTAGCTAAAAATAATTACAGCAATCTTTCTAGTAGTTCCTTTGTACCAGGTTTTTGAAATCGGAACTACATATTAGTATGAGATGTATGAAAAAACACAACACATTAAAGGTTTATTGATGCAGCGGGCTAAACAGATAACAATGTGGTCTGCAAATGTGGTAGCAAATAATGGTAGATGCTTTAACTGACTAACCTGCACCTGAAAGTTATTTCTTCTGTAGTAGTTTGAACACCACAACTACTACATTTGGCTAATAAAGTACATTATGTAGTGATGGGGATGCTCGTTTAGTAACAAACCTGGTCATTACCTATTATGTAAAGTTGACATATGTATTTAAATATTTCTAATGCTTAAAAACTGAAGGTCTGCTACAATAGTGCCTGGTACCATACTGGAGAATACCTTTCTGGAGAGAGAAAAGGGTGCAAACGATGGTCTTAAGGGAAAATGCAGCGTTGCTACTCAGACATTTGAAGTTCTGTCTCCATCAGAGGTTAGCTCTCCATCAGTTACAGAGCAGTCTGTTATTATGGCTTCTGCCACTTCACAAACATTCAGGTATTTTATATACAGTAATTCATTTTTTGCAACTACAATGCTAAAAAGTTTTACATTTTTTTATGTTTACAAAATTGTGGGACTAGTGATACTCTTCTTTACTGCTCTCTTGTGGACCTTGTGATGGAAGCACAGAGGGCCAGGCGGTAAACTTCTAGCTGTGTCTGTATGGTGATTGATGCTCTCTGCATTGTCTTTCAGAAAGACAAGGAAACATTAATGGGGTCTACTTGTATCTAGGACGCAGGAACTCTAGACCTGCAAAATCAGAAACTTTTGTGAAAGTCAAAAACAACTATGCATTATATATTTTAATGTCCTCTAGGCGAACCGCACAGTGACCACAGGATGTAGTGAAAACATAAATAAATATTTATTAACCACTTCAATACAGGGCTTTTATACACACCTCCATACCGGGCCTATTCTAGCACTTCTCTCCTACATGTACAAATCATCATTTTTTGCTAGAAAATTATGCAGTACCCCCAAATATTATGCATGTGTTTTTAGCAGACATCCTAGGGCAGTTGTGTCAAACTGGCGGCCCTCCAGCTGTTCCGAAAACGACAAGTCCCATCATGCCTCTGCCTGTGGGAGTCATGCTTGTAAGGCCTCGTACACACGATCGGACATATCCGATGAAAACGGTCCGCGGACCATTTCCATAGGATATGTCCGATCGGGAGTTTGATCCGATGGCGTGTACACACCATCGGATCAAATTCCCCGCCGCCGGACGGCGCGGTGATGCGGCGGTGACGTTGACGCCGCCGCGTCATCGCCACATCACCGCATCAGGAAGTAAAACACTTCCGCGCATGCGCCGAATCCATTCGGCGGCGGCGGTGGGGGACGACATGTCTGCTGGTAAGTGTACTAACCAGCAGACATGTCGGGCGGACAGATTCCCACCGGATGGATTTCAAAGCATGCTTTGAAATCTGTCGGGTGGAGAAATCTGTCCGCTAGCCCATACACACGAGCGGAGATGTCTGCTGAAACGGTCCATCGGACCGTTTTCAGCGGACATATCCCCTGGTGTGTACGCGGCCTAACTGTTAGCCTTGCAATGCCTCATGGGACTTGTAGTTTTGCAACAGCTGGAGGGCCGCCAGTTTGACACCCCTGTCCTAGGGACTAAAACGACGGTCATTGCAACGTTTTATCTTGCACGGTATTTGCGCAATCATTTTTCAAACGCCTTTTTTTGGGAAAAAAATTGTTTCATGAATTAAAAAAATAACAAAACATTAAAGTTAGCCCATTTTTTTTGTAAAATATGAAAGATTATGTTACATCGAGTAAATAGATACCTAACATGTCACGCTTTAAAATTGCGCACACTCATGGAATGGCGCAAAACTTCGGTACTTAAAAATCTCCATAGGCAACGCTTTGAATTTTTTTACAGGTTACCAGTTTAGATTTACAGAGGAGATCTAGTGCTAGAATTGTTGCTGCCACTCTGATACCTCACATGTGTGGTTTAAACGGCATTTACATATGTCGGTGTGCGTTCGCTTCTGCGCACGAGCTACCGGGGACAGGGGCGTTTTACTTTTTTTTTTTACATATTTATTATTTTTTTTACACTTTTTTTTTTAAATCATTTTTTTTAATCACTTTTATTCCTATTACAAGGAATGTAAACATCCCTTGTAATAGGAATGTGTGTGACAGGTCCTCTTTATGGAGAGATGCGGGGTCAATAAGACCGCCGGCAGAAGAGAAGGATATCTGGATGATGCCTCTAGTTGCAGGCATCATTCAGATACCCCCCTCCCCCAAAGTCCAGGACGTCATATGACGTCCACCCGGGATGGGAGATCCCCTTTGTGGACGTCATATGACAATGGCCCGGTATTGAAGTGGTTAAATATACAGTCAGAAAATAAAAAGAATAACAATCTACTTCCCAGTTGAGGATGTACTGTAAATACACTGAAAAAACATGACCCTATTTTATAAAATCAATTATCAGACCCCCATATACCATTCATGCAGATCCTTCCCATCTTACTGATATTTGTATACAAAGATAAAAAATATATAAAGAAAAATGCCCCTCTCGGGAGTTTAAACAAATATACACCATATTGGGGAGAAACCAGGTTCCAAAAATGAAAAATCACAAAAAAAAAATGAATAGGTCAGGCTGTTTACATCAGCCTGCAATATTCTATATTTATATTTAGTTTATTTTAAAAATCCATACTACAGTCACAACCAAGGGGGACATTTACAAAATGTTGGTGTTTGCATTCTCTTTAAGTTACTTCAACATGCCTCATAAAACATGTTAGAAGCACAAATGAGCCATTGTTTGTTAATTGCGCATTTAATGTGAATGAAGCCAATTCCCTCTAAAAACGAGTCAAAAAGCCCATATAAATATATTCCTTATAAAATTCAATAACCTGAATGTACCTATAGTTATTCGAAAAAAAATTATAATCCTAGTAATCAAATATGGAATTTTTCTGTTTTTTAATGCAGCTTTCTCTTTTTTTTTTCAATAGCTGTTAAATCATTTTAATAAAATATTGATCTTTAAACTCTTATGCCAAAATTCACAAATAGAACAGCAAGAATAATTATTTGTTATTTTCTCAGTTGAATTGCATTCAGTTTCTAATCTTGTTCAGTAACATCACCTTTCAGTGTTTTTTCTTTTGTTTCATGCTCTTTCCTTTTGGTTAGGCATGTGAGTGCAGGCACATCTACAGAACAGTCTCCTGTCTTTCAAGAATCATCCTTGTATACACAATCTTCTTTGACTCGGGCAAGGTACAAATCAACAATGGTTTTTCCAGTTGCAACAAAATCTAAGCATTTGTGATGTAAGCTTATGTAGTATATACCACAGTCAGATGGTTGACTCTACATAAGGCCCATTCCACACAGGGACGGATCCGCTTTCAGCGGTCTGCCAGCTCAGCGAGAGATCTCTCTGCTGATCTCCACTGAGTCGGCGGATGAAAGGTCCCTCTCTGCTCACTGAGCGGGGAGGGGCTTGTCCAGCGCCGCTGTCTCCTATGGAGAGATCGGACCATCTCACCCAATCCGATCCGCCATTGATTGATGGCGGCATATCGCCATCTGTCTGATTTTAGCGGATCAGGTCGCATGTCAGCGGACATGTCTCCGCTGAAATCCGACGCTCCATAGACAAAACTGACAGGCGGACCTGAACGGTCCGACCGTGTGAAAGAGCCTGAAGCTACAGCCACTGTAAGGGATGAATGGCATATTTTTCTTCATTTGGGACTCGGTGTTGGTTACATATGTGATCAGTTGTGGTCATTGCTATTTATTTCATATACCTAGCTGTCCAGGCTTGCTGCTAAAGGAGCCTTTTCAAATAGAAAATATATTTTTTGATTTGTGTTTTGGAGGTATGTGATTTGGGGGCTGTAATACTTGTCTGTGCTTCATGGCCCTAAACAAAATGTATATTCGGTATGTGGACACTTTACTAGATAACTGCTTATTCTGCATTAGTGAAGCAGGGACATGGAAGGCAGTAGGCCCCATCCATGTTAATCCATGACAATCCATGTTGCTCATTTTAAGACTACACTGAAAAATTGACCCAGGGAGGGTGATTAAACAGGTCCTCGCTGAAAGGCTGAGTTCACCTCTTTTTTTTTTTTTTTAAGTACACCTTCCCTATGTACCAATATACCATTAACATACCTCAGTTGCAGAAAATAAAAAGCTGTCCCTGTGTTCTAGGACAGGCTCCACCTTCATCTCCAGCATCTTTTATAGCAAAGTCCTTCATAAATTCCTAGTATTTGTCCTGCAGGATGGGAAAACAGTTTTCTTAGCAGATGAACACGCTCTGTACATGTCTCTGGATGTCTGTAAAGCTCACCATTCACTGTACAATTTCCTTTAGACCGGGTCACGGGAGCGTGTCGTGGGCGCACGCCTGTGACCCACAGCTGGGTAGTAGTACAGGACGTACCTGTACGTGGATCTGCCCAGCCGTGCCATTCTGCCGACGTATATGTGCAGGAGGCAGTCCTTAAGTGGTTAAACTGTCCTAATAAGTGAGGTTCAGTTGAGTTTTTGTCATGAATGCATGTCTTTAGCCATTAGCAGCAGATCTATATCCTGGTAAGATGTGCATTTCAGAATAGCAACGTAGGAGTGAGTACTGCTAATTGTTTTTGAAGGTCCGGACTCCGAGCTTTCATACTTATTCCTGGGTTACTATTTTCTGAATCAATAACTTAGAACTAGGAAGCCAGTGAAATAAGTGTTCTGAGGTCATTGACTTACTAATTAGTACTTTTAAAAATAAGTTGCCAGGTATTAAAGATTAGTTGGTGGATAAATACACTTTACTGCAGAGGTTCACACCCATGCAGGTGCAGCCATGGAAAAATGTAAGGGAACATGCGCATTCAACTAAAAATGCAAAAGGGTTCAGGTGTTCCATGAGGTCTTGTGCACATTGGGCATTTTGCCCAACACTTCTGAATGCCTTTTTTCCTGACCGGAGAAAAGTAGCCCCAAAAACTGAGTTTTTTAAACTTGTTTAGACTTGTTTAGGCACATCAAATGCTTGGGCCAGTGTCCATAAGGCCTTAATGTTCTGTGATCTTGCAACTACTGTCATGTTGAAGTGGCTGAGAGCCAAGTACTTTGACTCCAAGCCACTAGTGAGATAATTTGGCTGATTGTCTTATAAAGTATTGTCACCCAAGCATGGGTTTCCATAAACAAGTGCTTCAATTTTGCCTTTATCTTTCAAGAGGCAGATTGCTTGTTTGTGCCAAAGCATCTAATTAATTTATCGTTTAAAGTCTTGTGACTAGAATCTTTGTGGAATTGGTGAGGCCTCTTGCACACTGCAGCTTGAAAAAGCTCAGTACAGCTTATTTGTTACTGAGCTAAAATACAGCCGATTAATTGTAATGTGCCTATGCACACAGACACGTAAACAAGTGCTGTGTATTCTTCAGTAAAGATAAAACATTGAAAAATCTGCATTTTTGGTCAGTAATTTAATGTCCAGTGTACTGTACTTACCTTCTTTCTTTCTTTTTTTTCTTTTTTTTTTTATATAATAATTTTTCCTGTATCAGTGTGCATGTAAGGAAAAACATAATAGAAAATCCTCTGGACAGACTACCAAAGTCTGCCCCCTGCCCTCCCCCAATTCATGTTACTGTTCCAGTTCAAAATTCCAGGAGCAAATCCAGTGCAGCGGCTGCCGTGACTGCCATTGTGGGTGCACAGGCCAGGTATTGAGACGCTTGTGATCTGTTTACACGTGACCTGCAACAATTGTACCTAAGCACCTTATTCTAACATATTGTTTTGCAGTGTCTAATTATTTATTTAAAACTATTTGATTGTTAGGTAAATGGTAACTTTTACTAAACCACAATTAAATACACACAGATAAACATATGTGTCACATTCAGTATGTGCGCCATACACTTAAATATTTTCGGCTTGATGTGTGTGTGTGGGGGGGGGGGGGGGGGGGGGGGTGTTGGTGTAAAAAAAAGCCTTGACTATTTGTATTTGTTGTCTTACATATAAAGAAAATGTCGACCCCTTTTATTTCTACTCCTCATTTCCTTGCTTTCTTAGACTGTCTGGGCCCTTTGTCTATCGCTCTCTCTTGGATGCTCTTCTTATAGAACCTATCATTAAACCACCTTTTCCCAATTCAAAGCCAGCAAGAAGGTCCACTGGTGTGCTTACCAGTGAACAATCTGTGAGGTGAGATACTGTTGTGGTGAATAATCTATAGACAGCTTTGATGGCAGTGTGCTTTGGTGAAAAAAACAAGTTTTAACATTTAGATAAGGGGCATAACAATGTAACTCCACATTGCTATTCCTGTGTTTGTTTGTTTTTGTATTTGATCCAAACAAGAATATATAATGCAGCACAAATTAATATAGTTTCTACAAAACTCTATGGCAATCTGTTGCGCAAGTACGATCTAGACCAGGGGTGGGCAAACTTTTTGACTCAAGGGCCGCAATGGATTCATATATTGGACCTGGGGGCCGGACCAAGAGTAGATGGACCGCGCGCCTGGCTATGTAAATGCGGGGGGCGGCCGCGAAAGCCGTGAAGTCGCTGCATGAGTGGCGCCGGTCGTGCCGCCCCTGCACCACTGCCGCCCCGCGGCCTGGCCTCGGCAGTGGCGGAGCCCGGGGCGGAATGTTTTTTTTGCCCCCCCCCCTTATATAAACATCCACGTTTATATGTGCGTAAACGTGGGGGTGGGGAACTTAAACATTTTGGAGCTTTTTTTAAAACTTTGTTTATATTTATTTATTTACTTATTTTTTTTTTTTTACTCTTTATGTTTTTTTTACACTTGATGTCATTGCCATTACATAGGAGGATACCAATCCCCCTACATAATAGCAAGGGTACACTGTAAGGTCCTCTTTATGGAGACATTAGGGGTCTCTAGGACCCCTAATGTCACCTGGGGACCCGAAAAGAAGCTGATGACAGATCTGCTTCTTCTCTATGGCTATAGCAGCCAGATGACTGACTGACAGGTAAATGCAGATCACTTCTGCATTCACAGCCTGGAGGGAGAAAAGCAAGGAGGAAGATGCTGGTCTCCCTCCCATGTTACCTCCTGACACCCTCCCGAGCCGGTCCCAGGCCGCAGACGGGGCAGCGGATCCCGGGATTTAAGGTGAGGGGTCATAAGGGAGGCGGCGGCAGTACTGGAGGGGGGTAACTCCCTCCATGCTCCCATCTCCACACATCGCCGTACCATGACCCCCATATGCCCAAACACTAAACATGGCGGCCAGACATCGGTGACACGGGAAATTAAAATTAGGAGGAGGCACGGAATGTCGCCCCCTGGCTCCGCGGGCCGGATTAAAAGGTCCGCCCATTCCTGATCTAGACACTGAAGATTTGTGCCACAGGTTGTAAACAAACTCTTAGGCCGCGTACACACGACCAAATAAATCCGATCAAATCGGTCTGACAGACCGTTTTGATCGGATTTGTCTGCTGGGGTATATTGGTTATACTGGTTATACTGGGGTATACACAGGATCAAACCAAAATCCCCGCCGGCAGACAGCGCGGTGATGTGGCGTTGACGTTGATGCTGCCACTTCACCAGGAAGTAAAACACTTCCGCACATGCGTCGAATCCAACACTTCCGCGCATGCTTTAAAATCTGTCTGCTGGAAAAATCTGTCTGTCCGCCCGTACACACAATCAAATTTGTCTGCTGAAACGGTCCGTTGGACCGTTTTCAGCAGATAGATTCGATCGTGTGTATGCCGGCCTTAGAGGCTGCAATCATTGAATCAAGGTGAGTATGCATCTTGGCACCGTGTGTTCAGTTAGATCAGGAAAGTGGAGCAAAATGGAAAGTGTACTTTCGTTTTAAGTGCACATATCCTTTAACAGAAAAAGTTGAACCTTTATTTACAGACTATGGTGTCCTTTTATGAAGCAGTGAAATCTATTCACTGCTTCGTTCTCCGGCATTCACGGAGGAGATTTTTCTCCTCTGTGTGCCGGTTTATGAAGTGGAGAACATCGCTTCACCCTTGGAGGAGTGAAGTGATCTTCCAACGCTTCAAACAGTGGAGAACGGCCCCTGATACTGGAATCTCGTGAGACTTCACGAGATTACAGTACCAGAAATTCACAGAAATACGGAGATGTCAGTTTATTGAGCAGTGATAAATTATCACTGCTCAGTACACTGACAGACGGCGTGGTTATTGCATTTAAAATAACGAGTCCCCCTACATAATATATATATGTATACACACACACACTATATATATACATGTATATGCACACACATTATATATATGAACATGTACACATTATATATATGTATGTATATATATGTATACACATAAAAATTACAGGGGGACATGGTTACAGTGTTGGGGGGTCAGAACGAGGTAGAAGGAAGTTAAAAATCTTCCTCCTTCCTCCTCAGAACCCCCGGGATTCCCTCTTCACTCCCCCTTCACCACCTCTGAGATGGTGAATCGGGGCATGTGAATTCTGACACAGATCACCAGTGAAGCTCTCAGATCACAGCTTCATAAACTGGCCGTTTCTGTGTCAGTCTATGAGACTTCACTGTGTGTAGAGATAATTGGCGGGAGAACAAATTCAAACACTTCTCCCCCCGATTATCTCTGTTTCATAAACTGTTTATGGGCTGTGATCAGTGGTGATCCCTGGGATCACCGCTGTTCACTGCTTCATAAACGGACACCTGAGCTGTCTATATCTCTTACTCTACTGAACATTTTGACTTAAACTTCTGTTTATCTGTTTTATTTCTTCATATGCTCTGCTTCATATGGCTTCATTTGTTTACATAGAGTATATTGTATATTATTTGACCACCATTGATATAACTCTTTTAGTATTGTTGAATATATAGTATTTATATATATATATATATATATATATATATACACACAGAGTTTTGCATACATAATTTTCTATGGCAAAGCATTTGTAAGCTTTCCGTGTGTACATATTATTTTTAACATTAATAAATGACTTGACTACGCTATTCATTTCCTGGTATGTTCTTTGAATAGGGGAAAAACTTTTTTTGTTTGGATAGAAAGGTGATGGGTATAAGGTCTTTATTGCTCACTATCGGGTTGGTTTTATGAAGGCAAATAAATTGTGTTCTTTTGCAAGGGCAGTTGCTCCAAAGCATAGTTAAATGAGGGAGATCTCTGCTGACTTCCATCATCCAATCATGTGCAAGTAAAATGTTTTAGAAATTTTAGGTTTTAGTGGATATGGTTGGTTTGAATCAATTGCTAGAGATCACTTCTGCTTGAATATGACAATTTATTTTTGCACTTGTGTCACTGATACCATGATATTGGGTCAGTAAACTTTAAGGTCATGAATGGAAATGTAATTTCTGTGTTTACTGTTTTACCTCATATACAGTGATTAATAGACTTATTATTAACCCATGTGTATCTTTTATCTTCTCTGTTATTTACAGTGATCCACTGGAAACTATACCAGTTGCTGCCTATTCTGCTGAGCCATCAAAGAATATGTCAAGTACATACAAGTCTGGACCAGCTGTATACAAACCCAGTGGCCCTGCAAGCAATGCCAAGCCAGCAGGCTGGCAATCAGGTAAATATGTCTATGTAATATTTTACACATGGCATTGAAAGTGTTGGTTCTCTTTCAAATATGTCAAGGTGGAATGTATCTTCTTTCAGCTGTAAATCGGCATCTATCTGTCCTCCCTTACATGCTTAGGCTGTCTAGATAATTCTGGAGGCCATTGTTCTAGCTCTCTAAAGACATCAGAACTAGGGATTTTTACTAAGTATTACCTATCTATGTGTAATGTGCAGATGCCTCTCAGAACTGAAGTTCAATCTACCTGCACCCGCTCAATTATTTGTGATTGATGCAAAATAGTTGTTTTTATAAACATGTATTATTTTTACAGTCATGAGAATCTTTACTGATTTAAATGCAGTCTATTGTCTTTAATGTGCCTGTACATACAGGTGTGTAAAAATGCGCTGCATATAGATGAGTTAAAAAAAAATGCAAATACGTGTAAAATTGTAATTTCAGGAGCTAAATGCATGATATTTTGTCCAGGAATACTGATGTTCTAACATCATTACCGTGTGCAAGTACCCTTATTATGTGTTGTTACTGTGCAGTTTGCATTTCTGTGAAATCAACCTACAGTAAATATTGACTTGAAAGTTCTGAATACAGGATCAACATATTTTAAAATGTAGAGATTACCTTGCCTGTAGTTTTAAATTGCTATTTTACAGTATACACACAGCATATAAGAGAACATTTTTTTAAATCTGAATGTGAAAAAAAAATGCTTACTGTATAATTAAAATAAAATATTGTGTTTTCTCTTATCATATGCACTGCTTTTTAAAATATGCTTGCTGTTAGTCTGCAATAATTCTGTTTGCCTCTAGGTGGTACCATGTTACTTTGAAATGGTTCTGTCTGAAACATGTTTCTTAGAATCAAATCTTGCAAAAGACTGTATTAATAGATGAAATAAGGGGCATTTGATCTATTACTGGTTGATCATAGCTACTTATTGTCAGACATTATAGGTAGATGAGATTAGGTCAGGTTTAATGATTTCTGAACTGTTCTTTCATTATATTTTTATGCTCTGTTGTTGAGCTGGCTAGCTTTACAAGATGAAATAATTTAGATATATTGGGTCATGCTGCTGATTTCAGAAGTTTAGACTATAACAAAACAAAGCTGTAAAGACAGCCCATTATATCCTCTTCCACTTGCAGCATGTCTGCATTTATTGCTACTGTTCTAGGAAAATGGACATCTTCTTGCCTTGTTCAAGTACCTATGATGCAATGTGTTAAATCAGCCACAGGCTGCCTTACAGGTCCAGGGTTATGTTGCACCCACTCATAGATGCCTCTCCCTTAAGACCAGCTGGAGGGGCATCTATGAGTGGTGTTAGGATGGAGCATGTCTCCAGGATCTTTGCCTGCATCTCTGACCTGATCAGTGGGGACCACACCACTACTGTGGTGAGTCAGGGCTTATGGGAGAGTGGGTGGGATTTGCTCACTTGCTGAGCCTTCAAATGAGTTGACTTGCTGGTAATGCTGGGGAGATTTTGTTTCAGATCTGGTGCTGGTTGAAATGCTTGGTTGCTGACCAATGCCAGGAGGGCATCTCTGTGCCAGATTTCATTCAGGGGTCTTTGTGTTGCACACCATTTTTCCTGGGACTTAGCTGCGGACTTTTACTGTGTCTGTGTGGCTTCATACCTGAGGATGACACATGCATGTGCTATTTTCAAAGTACACATGAGTATTACAGCCTCTCCCACCACCTCTTCAACACACCTGCATCTCTAATTCTTCAAGACAGAACTTGAATTCAATACACGCCCCTTTGGTGAATCCCTGCACAACTTCAAGCCACAGGGGGAAGAGTACACTACTGCACCAGAGAAACAAGGCAAAATCTTCATCTGGGAAAATCTCTGCCCTTGAGAATTCCTTTTATTTATTCACAGGTCTCAAGGTCCAAGTCCTGGACCCCCAATTTGTCAGAGTCTATGAGCAAGTCCTCCTCACAATGAGAGGATGCCCCACTTGTCAATTCCAACCTGTTCATTGTTCCCAGGGGGCATCCACTCCATAACAGAGCTAAAGGTTCCCTTAAATCTTCCTTGGGTTACAAATATTCTGTATGTAATCCACCTGGTCAGTTATTGCTTCCCTCAATCTGGTAGATAGACCTTTCGTCAATGTGGTTATCTGACCAGGATTCAGTTGGACCATGCCATGGCAGTGGCTATCATAAATCGTCGATGAGGAATCAGAAGTCTCACACTTCAAAAAGAAGCACATCTGATTTTGACTTTATGTTGCAAGCCTGACTGGCATGCACATCTAAGGCCAACTGATCGGTTTGTTGTTCCTGAAGGTTCCCTCGGGGGACAGTCTGTCTGTTCTACTATCGCTGGGTGAATGTGTCAGCTCATCATTCAAGCCCATGACCTTGAGGGCAAGGTTCTTCCTTTCCTGGTACGTTCCACCAGATCAGGTAGTGCATCATGGCATCTGTTTTACCAGGGGGATGTTCAGACCTCTGATGCCAGCTTTGACTGACAAGTTTTCAATTTGTTCTTTAGACTCTATTGAGTCCCTCTGTTAAGCTGTTTTTTTTGTGGGCCTGCTAGCTTATCATTTGTTGTGTTGCCTACCCCTCAGTTGGACTGTTTTTTAAAGTCCCAGTGTAACTGAATTAACTGCTGTTTGCTGTAATGTACAATAAAAAAAATGGATTTTTGATTTGCTGTAAATTATGGGACAAAGGTCCCTCCCCTCTATTTGTAATAGTCCATTCCTACTAATGCTTGCTAATTAAACTGAGGCATACTGTGAGTGAGAGGTACTTTATTGGGCTGTCATTACAGCTTTGTTTTACTAGTGTCTAATCTCCTAAAGGCAATGGTACAACCTAATGTAGCTGAAATTTTCATCCAATAAAAGGCCTTTATTTTAAAATTACGCAGCTCTTACACCCTCCTAATACTTTTAATTATTGTTTGGTTAAGGCCCACATTTGTGTCATCTTTGTCTGGTTGTTTTTCACTTGCATGTTTTCCCTAAAAAAAATAGTTAAGACATTAGATATTGTTAGAACATTTAAAACACAGTACTTCCCCATAGTATTTAGCTACACAGTGATGCTGTGCCATGGGAAACATAACTATATGGGTGGAATGTATCCAGCTATTGCTGAAGTTGGAGGGGGTTGCTCCTTTTGGCCAGAGAGTAAAAGAGGGATTGGTTAGAAGTTCAGAAAGTACAAATGTGATGTAGCTAAACCTTTCAGAATCTGTAATACTGGATGTTTGTACTCTAGTCCCCAAAGAATCAAGTCATTAATATAATTTAATACCAAACTCTCTTCTCTTGTTCACACGTAAGAATTTCATGTATACTGCCCATTGTTATTTAACCCATGTCAAGTTACTGAGGCCATCATATCCTATTCCATTGAATTACAGATTTCATTAGTTTGAAAAAAACTTGGAATAAGCACGGTATAATCATGTTAATTTATACAGGTAGCTGCTGTAATAAATGCTAAAAACCCAAGTCTACTTAAAGCCCAACTCTAGTCAAAATTAAATCCTTCTCCCCTCTAATTTATTAGGCTAGGTTTTTCTTTGTTCTTACTTGGTAAAGATATAGGCCCAGATTCACGTACATCTGCGCATTATTGGACCGGCGTAGCGCACCGCCTTTACGTTAGATTTGTGCAATTTTGCCGCGTAATCACCCTATTCTCGTAGCTTTTGCGCAGAAAATTGCGCATGCGTAACGTTTTTTCAGAGGCGTAAGGCGGAGTAATACAAATTGGGAAGGACGTGGGCGTGTTACATTGAAATGAGCCGTGACCCCATGCAAATGAAGGGCCGGCCGGCTCGCGCATGCGTGCTTGAAGGAGACCATGGTCAGCTCCGCTGTGCGCATGCTCACAACTCGGAAGCGGCGCAATCAGTGAAATTGGAAATGGACTAGGGCAACGTTGTGAACTACGCAAACAGCATAAATAGACAGACACAAACGCACTTGCATTGCAAAAGTACATCACTTTGTCCCTTCCCATTTAACCAAGTGCTTTTGTCCTGTTGTTCGTTGCGTTGTGTTTTGTAGTTGTCAGATTAGTGTTCTGTGTGATCAAGTGTTTGTTAGTAGATCTTTGAAAGTGTTTTTTGATAAGTGTTTGAGAGACTGTTTGTTTGATATATTTCTGTTTGTTTGTTTTCTTGCTGATTTTTTGCTGTTTGTTTTTGTGACTGTTTCTTGCTGAGTGCTTGTGTGATTTTTTGGGTGTTAGTTTTCTCTTTGTGTGTGTTCTTGCTTGATTGGTTGTGCTTGTTTTTGTGAGTGATTTTTGTTGACTGGGAGTGAGTTTTTTTGGAAGTATGACAGAGAGAAAGCGAAAGCTCAATTTTACTGTGGGGGGAAAAAAGAATTCTTGCCCGGGCCATTAGCTATTATGGGCGTTTCCTCCACGGCCCAGACAGTGCCAACACCACCCCGGCCAGGAGGAGGGAGATTTTGGACATGATCACTGAGCAGGTCAATTCAGCGGGGGAGGGGGAGACACGGACCCGGTCTGGGATTGACAAAAAAGTTAATGACCTCCGGCGTCTGGTCAAACAGAAGCTGGCCAGAATGCATGCCCAGGCACAGGAGGGGGCCCACCATGCCGTATTAGGCTGACAGTGGAGGAGCGTGCGGTGGCCCTGACCTTTCATCGGCATGAAGTTGAGGGCCTGCCCGGCTTTGACTTAAGTCCGGAGCCCGTGGTGCCAGGTAAGTATTTTTTTTAATATCAGGTGTGTAGCATGTGTGGGGGAGGGGGTGAAAGGGAATATGTGGCAAGTGTGTGGATCCTCCAACCTGTGAATGTTTTGTGTCATCCACAGATGTGCAGGAGGGTGCAGGGCCATCTGGCCTGACCGCACCATCCCCAGGACAGCAGCCTAATGAGGCCCCCCCAACAAGGCCGGAGTCCGCGGAGGAGGTTCAAGAGGTGGAGGAGAATCATGAGGAGGAGGAGTCCATGTCAGGCACTGGACGTTTGGTTTTTGAGGACTCTTCCCCTCTGGCTGGCAGCAGGCAGCCCTCCCTAAGGGGGAGCCCCCCCCTCCTCCCCCAACATGGCTCCCCTCCCAAGGGCCTCCCCTTCTCCCCGGCCACAAGCATCAGCTGGAGGCAGGATTTCGTCCCAGAACACCAGGGGGTTGGCCGATCTCCTGCCCGCCACTCTAAGGCGGCGTACAGACGATCGGACATATCCGATGAAAACGGTCCGCGGACCATTTCCATCGGATATGTCCGATCGGGAGTTTGATCCGATGGCGTGTACACACCATCGGATCAAATTCCCCGCCGCCGGACGGCGCGGTGACGCGGCGGTGACGTTGACGCCGCCGCGTCACCGCCACGTCACCGCACCAGGAAGTAAAACACTTCCGCGCATGCGCCGAATCCATTCGGCAGCGGCGCGGCGGCGGTGGGGGACGACATGTCTGCTGGTAAGTGTACTAACCAGCAGACATGTTGGGCGGACAGATTCCACCGGACAGATTTCAAAGCTTGCTTTGAAATCTTTTGGGTGGAGAAATCTGTCCGCTAGCCCATACACACGAGCGGAGATGTCTCCTGAAACGGTCCATCGGACCGTTTTCAGCGGACATATCCCCTCGTGTGTACGCCGCCTGAGAAGGGACCAGGCCCTTCAGACCCGCCATCTGGGACAGGTCAGCCAGACATTGGTGCGGATGGAGGAGAGCCTGTCCTCCATCAAGGATACGCTGGGGAACCTGGACTCCCACTCCCGGGCTTTCACAACCTGCCTAAACGACCTGCAGACTACATCAGCAGGCGTTGGGCAGGATGTGAGGGCCCTTACCCAGGCTATCCAGGCCAACACGGCAACACTTGGTGCTGCCCTGGACAGAATAGCCGTGGCCTTGGAGGGCAGGCCGCCAGGTGGGCAGAGATCAAGGGCTGCTCCTCCTTCCCCGGTTTTCCCCCTCCCCCATGAGTCTCCCCTGAGGAGCCGGGGCCGTGGCCGGGGGCGCCCCAGGCGTGGCTCACGTCAAGGGCAATAATTTTATTTTCCCTCTTTTTTTTTATTTTTTTTGCTGGAAAATTTTTGATTTTGCTGGTAATTTTTTATTTTTTGGGTTGTGAATGCTGTTTGAATGTGGGGGTGACATTCCTGCCGGAAAAGGGGTGTCACCCTCAATTTTGGTGGAGAAGGGTTCCCCAGGACCAGGGAGAAGTGATCCCCAGGTCCGTGTGAATGGTGTATGAATGTACAGTGACATAATTGGAGCCTTGGCGTGGCGTTGCTGCTCACAAGTCCAGCATGGTGGACTGGTGCCAATCCAATTTGATGTGGATGTGGGGTGTGTGTGCTAGGGACCACAGTGGTGTGCATGCATGCATTCTCATTGTGCCATGACTAATGTGTGTGTTTAACGTGCAAAGATGCCCAATGTGAGCTGTCTCCTGGCTGCTCTTCCCTCAGAAGACGGGGGACCCTCGGTTAGGGGGGGATTGTCTGGTTCAGGGGTCAGGTCATCACATAGGTCAATCTGCAGGCCCTTTCTTTCTGCGAAGTTGTGCAGCATGCAACATGCACCGATGATCTGGCACACAAAGTTTGGGGAATACAAGAGGGTACCCCCAGACTTATCCAGGCATCGGAAACGTGACTTTAGGAGGCCATAGGTGCGCTCCACCACTGCTCGTGTTTGGGCATGTGCTTGATTGTATCTTTCCTCTCCTGGGGTTTGGGGGTTCCGGATAGGAGTCATGAGATGGGGTCCCAGTGGATATGCAGAGTCACCTGTAAGGGAAAAGACAGGAGGATGTTAGTCATGCATGTGCCCCTTGTGATGTGTGCATCATGGGAGGGGATAGTCATGCCTGACTCCCATGTCACTCACCAACCAGCCAGGTGTCCCCATACACGTTCTGATCGAATTCCATTCGGATGTGGCATTGATTGTATATGTAGCTGTCATGGCTGGATCCGGGGTGTTTGGCACGGACGTGCCATATGAGGCCTTGGGCATCGACTATCACCTGTACGTTGATGGAATGCCAATGCTTCCGATTGCGGTACATGTGCTCTGTCTCCTGGGGGGGCTGGAGTGCCACATGTGTGCAATCAATGGCCCCCACAGTGCGTGAGAATCTGGCAATTCTGTAGAAATCTGTCATTGCCTTCAGCCGCAGGTCCTCAGTGGTGGGTTTGATGATTTGGTTGGCCATGCGTCTGAGGATTGCAGGGACAACCTGGTGCACACATCTGCTCATGGAGGATTGTGACATCCCAGCCACCACTCCACTTGTTCTTTGAAAAGAGCCACTGGCAAGGAAATGGAGTGTTGCCATGACCTTGACCAGTGGCTGCACTGCATGTGAGCGTTGTGTTGGGCTGGTGATGTCCTCCTGCAGGGTTGTGGTTAATTCCAGGATGACATGAGGGGTGAATCTGAAGTTGCGATACACCTCAGAATCACTCATGCCAAACAGGTCTATGCGGGTGCGGTATATCCTCTCCCGTGCCATCCTCCGTGCCATCCTCCGTGCCCTCATCCTTCTTTGTTCATCTAAAGTCAGTAGTATAGCTATGTGCGACGATGCCCCTGGCATGTCGGCATACAGATTGTTGTGCAACACGTGTGACTGCTGAGCTCCTCACTAACAGTGTTGCTTTATCTAACAAGTAGACTTTTTTTCTCTTTTTAGACCAGCTTTTATATGCTCTAATTTTAAACAGGACATTTTGCTGTTGCGCACACTGCGTAGCCTGCGCTGCCCCAACGTTCTTTTGTGGATCCCCGTAAGTCCCTCATTAGCATATTTGACTAGCAAATCAATGGTCTGTGTAGCACACTTTTGCGCGGACGGATGCGCCAGTCTAAAGAAATTACGCGGGACAAAAAAAAAGTAGATTTTTTTTGCGTATCTCGTTCTGGGGATGCCGTGCATCGAAACGCACGCGCACATTTTGACTTACGCACGCGCATCTCCTGTTGCGCAGGCGTAATCGCTCTGTAAATCTGGGCCATACTTTTCTAAATGCCCCATCCAGGTCCCTCATCACTGCTGTTTCTGGGTGTGGGGGGCTGCCAGTCCAGCGCTGCAGATGGTCCTTCACCAGACGATCTCCCACTGTGTCCATGTGATGATGTCCCCCCTCTTCTGGATCCTGAGAGGGTGCTGTCACTGAACGCTCAACAGTCAGTGATGTGGATGCCTGAAGAAAAACCCTGCTTCTTCTTCTTTTTATTTTTTATTTTTTTTTATACAGCAGTCGAGATGGTTTTTGACTTAAATGTTTAAAAAATCTACAACATACTGGACATGTTTATAAAATACATTGGAACAGACTTCCGGTTCCGGCGCCACATGAGGAGGAGGTAAGCAGATACCGCTCCCGCTACTCTCCTCTCTGAATCCTGCTTTTAAGCCCACTGCTGCCTCTGGAGGACCCCGCAGCCTCAGCTTGCTGACAGGACCCTCATGGATCGTTTTGTGGAGCGATCCAACATCCGATCGCTCTCCTCTACACAAATCGCGGCTAATACAGTGATAGCCGCGGGCAAGATGGCGGCCGCTCCCAGCGCAACGGAACCATCACATCCACACACAGGCACGGCGGCTAGTGACCCCATGTCTCCTGCTGACATAGCCCAAGCGGTAGTGGCTTTGCTGACACCTACCCTAGCTGCTACGGTGGATGCTGCAGTGCAGAGGGGCATGGAGCAGCTGCATGTTGAGCTTAAATACCAGGCTGACAGGATCACTCATGCTGAGGAAAAGGTCTCGATGCTTGAAGATGACAATGCAGCCCACTCCCCACAATATTTTTTTCTTTTTATTTAATACATATCACAATATTTTTTAAAAAAAAACTTTTTTTCCCCTCATTTAGACCGATACGTATTCTTCTACGTATTTTTGGTAAAAAAAACGCAATAATCGTATATTGATTGGTTTGCGCAAAAGTTATAGCATCTACAAAATAGGTGATAGATTTATGGTATTTTTATTTTATTTTTTTTACTAGTAATGGCGGCGATCTGCGTTTTTATTTTTTGTGACCGTGACATTGCGGTGAACATATCGGACACTTTTGACACGTTTTTGGGACCATTCACATTTACACAGCGATTATTGCTATAAAACTGCACTGATTACTGTGTAAATGTGACTGGCAGGGAAGGGGTTAACACTAGGGGGCGCTGAAGGGGTTAAAATGTGTCCTAAAGTGTGTTCTAACTGTAGGGGGAGGGGGACTCACAGGGGGAGGAGATCGATGTGTGTTCCTCTGTACTGGGAACACACATCGATCTCCTCACCGCTGACAGGAGGTGGATCTGTGTGTTTACACACACAGATCCACACTCCTGACGTGATTGCCGGAAA
This sequence comes from Rana kukunoris, assembly GCA_029574335.1. Taxonomy (NCBI): domain Eukaryota; kingdom Metazoa; phylum Chordata; class Amphibia; order Anura; family Ranidae; genus Rana; species Rana kukunoris. Next base: position 493,096,384 of record CM056049.1, on the reverse strand, counting down.
TCGCGGGTGCCCGGCGGCAATCGCAGCCGTCGGGCACGCGCGTGGGATCGCGAGTGGTGCCGCCGGCGGCGCGGGCGCGCGCCCTAGAACGCCGTGGAGACAGGACGTTGTGCAACGTCTAGTCTCATCGGCGAGGGGATGACCATAGCGTCATTTCCCTATGGCCTGGAATTGAAGTGGTTAAGGGAGGAGCAGACAATTAGCGGGAGCTCTGCATGAGAGTTGGTCCCCATGTGGAAAAAAGTGGAGTCAGTGATATGCGCCAGGTGTTTTTTTTACCTGGTTTCTTTATTTTTTTGTTTGTTGTTTTTTTGTTGTTGTTTATCTTCCCCCTATTACCTGATTAAGCTACCCACCTGTTGTGCACCACTTCCCTCAGCAGTACTCCACTATGTATTTACCTTTCACACTGATGTATACATAAATGTCATGAGGTTTTATATTGTGTTGTCACTTTTTAAATCCCTTACTCAACAGCTATGGCCCATCTAAGTGACAGGGGTAACCTGAAGATTGTATCTTGGAATGTTAAGGGACTTCGCTCCCCCAATAAGCGTATGCAAATTCTCAGACATTTAAAGCGTCTCCGGGCTGATGTGGCTCTCCTCCAGGAGACCCATCTGTCCGCTGATGATTTACCACGTCTTCGCAAATTGTGGGTGGGGGATGTTTATGGCTCTCCAGCGATAGGCCGCAAGGCTGGGGTGGCTATTCTACTACATAAAAATCTGAGACATTCCATTCGTGATGTCCGGACTGACTCGACTGGTCGCAAGATGACTCTACATTTATCACTAAACTCTAGGGACTTTGCTGTCACCAACATATATGCTCCCAATTCTCCTGATACTCTTTTTTTTTTTAAGACATGGTGTCTTGGGTTCTGAATGCTCCCGAAGCTCTGCACCTGGTAGGGGGAGACTTTAATTCTGTTATGCATGCATTGGAAGACAGACAGTCACTCTTAGCCCAGGCCATATCATCACTGCGTTTTATCGATTTCTGGCGTCTAACCCACCCGACTGACCGGGATTTTACATTTTTTTCGCCCCCCCACAACTCTTTTTCACAAATCGATTATTTCTTTGCGTCCCAGGCTTTATTGCCAACGCTCCGTGATGCTGACATTGGCGACACAGTAATCTCAGATCACAGTCCAATTTCTGTACATTTAACCGGTATCAATTTCTCATCGCCCTCGCCTACATGGCGTTTCCCCTCCTATTTAGCGGAGCATGAACATTTTCATCACATGCTTTATGACGCCTGGGCAGACTACGTCTCCACTAACAGAGCACACATATCTGATCCTAACCTCTTTTGGGAGGCGGGTAAAGCCTTCCTTAGAGGGAAGATTATTTCATATACTGCCCAATTCAAACGCCACTCCCGACGACAATACATTCAGGCTAGCGAAATGTTACGCTCAGCGCATGCGACTTTAGCACATACTCGCACCTTGGAGACCATTAAGGCCTGGAAGCTTGCTAAACTGAACTTTGATCTGTGGGCTGAACAACAGGAAGCAGCTAAAACATCGTTTACTACCCTCCGCTTTCACAGGTTTGGCAACAAGGCAAACTTTTGGCCAGACTTTGTGCAGGTCCTAGACGACCGACTTATATTTCTGCTTTAAGAAATACTGCTGGCTCCCTTGTTACCTCTCCTGCGGAAATTAGTAAGCTGCTTACAGACTACTATACTGCCTTGTATTCAGAGGACCCGACTGATCAAAATGTGGTGGAAGAGCTTCTATCCAAGATTCGACTGCCCCAACTCACCTCTTCACACCTAGAAGCCCTTAATGCACCTATCACATTGGAAGACATTCAAGTAACAATTAAATCTCTAGCTTCATCTAAAGCCCCAGGTCCTGATGGTTACACTGCCGAATTTTACAAGCTGACTACCGAATTCATTCCCGACACTTTGAGACATGTATTTACCGCCATGTGGGAAGGGGGCTCATACCTCCCCACAGGGGCCCAGGCTCACATTAAACTGATATCCAAAAAAGGGAAAGACCCAATGCAACCAGGTTCCTATAGGCCAATTTCGTTGATTAACGTAGACGTAAAGATTCTTTCTAAAATAATTGCCTCTCGCCTAGCCACTATTCTCCCCTCCTTACTACACCCGGCCCAATCGGGCTTTGTTACAGGGCGCTCAGTGACTTTGAACATTCGAAAAGTCCTGCTAGCGCTGGAATATGCCAAATCACATCCAAATCATGATACCGCCATTATCTCTCTAGACGCTGAAAAGGCTTTCGATAACATCTGTTTTTCATGGTTATTTCAGGTTATGACTGCATTCGGTTTTTCGGGCTCCATTATCAGTTTTCTACACCAAATGTATGCATCCCCGACAGCTCGCCTTGTTACCCCGGATTTTATTTCAGACACTATACCTCTAACTAAGGGAACCAGACAGGGCTGCCCCCTTTCCCCTTTGCTCTTCAATATAGCTATTGAACCTCTATCCAGAATCCTTAACTCATCGGACGGTATTAGTGGTATCACTGTTGGAGACCAAACTTTTCGATCCGCTTTATTTGCGGATGATATTCTGCTTTTCTCTTCCAATCCCCTCTCAGATTTTGCTATGTTACGTGACATATTTGCGGCCTTTCGAGTCAGTTCGGGCTTCAGACTTAATTATGATAAAAGTGAAGTTCTCGCGTTAAACCCCCAGCTATCTGTCAAATGGCGATTGTCTTCCCCATTTACTTTAGCCACCCATTCTATCACATACCTGGGCATTCACATAGGTCGGGAGCCTTCATCCCTGTACACTCTTAATTACCCACCTCTGATAACGAAAATTGTGAAGGAGTTGGAAGCTTGGGCAACCCTGCCCCTCTCGCTCTTTGGGAGATGTCATCTTTTTAAAATGGTTTCATTTGCGTGACTGCTCTATCCAATGCAGACCATACCTCTTTTACTAAAACACTCGGATGTGCAAAAATTGCACAAGGCTTTAAATGCCTTCCTATGGTCACACAAAAAACCACGCATAGCTCTCCAGAAACTTTGTCTCCCCAAGTTCGAGGGTGGTGCAGGCTTGCCCAACTTACGTTTCTACAATCTTTCATGTCTACTTAGACAGGGTCTAGATTGGCTATCTGGTAAATCCCGATACTCCAATTTTGTCCTTGAGGGGGCTCTGGTTTTCCCGCACACCCTCCCGGCCGTCCTCCACTCTACACTTAAAGCTTTGCCTTTACATCTTCGATCAAATGTCCTTATCAGGGACACGGTGATTGCCTGGAGGGAGGTGCGGAGATTGCTGGGGCTGCCCTCAAGTATATCTAATCATCTTGTTATCCAGGGTAATCCCATGTTTCCCCCTTCCACTATCCATGCTGCCTTTGACTTTTGGAAATCTCGTGGCCTCATTTTCGCTAACCATGTATACTGTGAAAGACCGGGTAAATTTAAATCCTTCCAGGATCTAGCGCACAAATTCTCTTTACCGCCATCTCATGCCTTTCACTACCATCAACTGCGATCATATCTACGAAGCTGTCATGGACCCCGTATGGATCCTCTTCGAAAATCCTACATTGATGTAGTGCTCCAGAAAGACGATTATTCTATTTCCAATCTCTACTCTCACCTTATCACGCATCAGTCGGATAAATATCATCTTACCCCATTTCAGAAGTGGTCCTCAATCTTCAATGACTCTGAACTCCCGGATAAAGTCTTGCAAAGTTATCGCCACATTCATAAGCTCATTGTTTCAGAAGCTTGGCGGGAAACCCACTTTAAAATCATCCACAGAGCTTATTATCCATTTCGCACCAATGTCTCAGAACCTTCTCAAGCTCAATGCCCTTGGTGCTCTTTGCCCCGCCCTACACTTTTACACCGTTTGTGGGAATGTTCGAAAATCTCCAAGTACTGGGACTCGGTACTCAATTATATATTCAAAGTCAGTAAGATACGGTTACTTAAAAGTCCACTTTTATGTCTGTTTGGTTGCGACCCACCGACCTATCCTACCTCATCAGCTGATCCGCCCAAGCTTACACACTGGACTCACATCTGCCTACTTGCGGCTCGCAGAACGATCATGTGCCACTGGATTATGACATCTCCTCCTCCCCTTCAAGCTGTGAAGCGAGCACTACTGTCGCTTTTTCATATTGAGAGACTGGACACTGTAGTCTTCAATTTCTGCTCTACCACCCGTTTTTTTCCAGATGGCGAAAATACATGGAATTTACGTTTACTACTGAGGAACTATCTTCCATTGTACATCCATTCCGATATACCGACTGGTACCTGAAGCGAGACCTTACCAACAGCTTGGGCAAACTCAAAATAACAGATCTATCCAATCCTTCCGACACCCATAGTCCCTAACTGAAAATCTGTCTAACAATGTTGTATATTTATAGCTCATGACAGTCCTCCCCTTAGTTTAGAAAATACTGCTTCCACTCCTGAGGGTTTTCTATTTTGTTGTACTGTTCTCATTGTCTTCATGCTCGGTATTATTTTGTGTAATATGGTGCTCAGGTAAATACACCCCCTTACCGCCCCCCCCTTTTTCTTTTTTTTTCTTTTTTTTTACCCACCCTTCCCCTTGAGTGTTGTATCCGCTGCTCTGTTACCATGTTTTCGAGCTTCTTAGCTCTATATCTGTTCACTATTTGTCTTTTGTTTTTTTGTACCTTTTGTATGATAATAACCCAATAAACTTTTAACATAAAAAAAAAAAAATACATTGGAACTGATCAATGATTTTAGCTTTTTATTTACATAAATTGGAATCCTGTCACAAAACATTAGCAATTTAAACAGAATATGGTAAAAAAAAAAATACCTCCAGCAATAGATGGCATGCAGACTTAGAAACTCAAGCATATATATTTCACCAGTGGTGTCCTCACCAATTGTTAGATAGTTTGTGTCCAGCATCTGATTCCATTCACACATTATCCTTCTCTGAGTTGCATGAAATCAGCCCTTTCATGTTTAATTAGACTGTTAACATGCATTAATGCACACAAAAAAAATGTGTTAATTCAATATACCTTTGCAAGTGCTAGTACATGTTTTTTCATGTTCATATGCCATGCAGAACAATTGGCAATGCACTTACACCCACCCATGTGTGACAACTCAACATTTAAATTTCTTCCTTTTTTATTACATAGTAAATAGTGTAAGGGTAAGCTAGATCAGTGTTTCTCAACATTTTCAAGGCACCCTCCAAAATTATGGACAGTCTTGAGTTGCCCCATTCTAAAATGTAAAAACTATTCTCATAGTTTTACATAATGCAGCAACATCAATACATTCGGGGCACCTTACTTTAGAGTTGATTTATTCTTCCAAAGCAAATACACTTTTGCAAACTGGTACTGACTAGTATACCAATGTTTCTCTTCTTCTTTTCCATCACTTTGCTAATGAGACTCCAAAGCTGATAAAGAGGCGAGGGAAGGTCAAACTAGGATGACATGCATGCAACTAACTTCCTACTTATCAAATGATAATGCCATTGGTCATTAGAAGGTTGTAATGGTATAAAATGAAGCCTGTAGCTCTGTGTAACTAAAAGGCAGGTTTCATCCACCCACTGGCTTGTATACAATTTTGGGGCGATTTTTAGGCATTTTGTCAAAGTACACCAAGGGTGCCTGGGCACCCTGATTGAAAAAGGCTGAGCTACATCATAGTTGCTCTTGCATTGTTTTTACGAGCTGCAGGTCTGTGATCTCTATACTTTTAATACATCATTAGGCAGTGAACTTTTTTTAGTTGTGATTCTGATGAGTGTGGTAGCCTGCTTGGGTTAGGTAAGCTAGATGGCAGCATTAGCAAACGGTTCTCTCGTGTAACGCATTGCATCTATTATTTGAAATTCAGAATTGTTGGAACTTTAAGGCCGCGTACACACAATCAAATATGTCCGCTGAAACTGGTCCGCCGACCAGTTTCAGCGGACATATCCGATCGTGTGTACGACCTAGCGGACAGGTTTTTACAGCAGACAAATTTCAAAGCATGCTTTGAAATTTGTCCACTGCAAAAAAAGTAAGCCTAACCAGCGGACATAAATCTCCTGCATGCGTCTAATGGATTTGACGCATGCGTGGAAGTATTTTACTTCCTGGAGTGGTGACGTGGCGGCGTCAACGTCACCGCGTCCTCAGTCCGAGGGGATTTTCGTCCGATGGTGTGTACACGCCATCGGACCAAAATCCGAGGAGACATGTCCGCTTGAAACGGTCCGTCAGACATGTTTCAGCCGACATGTCTCCCCGTGTGTACGCGACCTAACAGTTTGTTATCAGTTTAGATCTTCTTTTTAGAATTGCCAACTCTAGTAACCTAAAACATTACTAAGTGAAAATATATATACAAGTGTGTATATAACACCGCGCTACCTAACTAAACATAAATTAGCTGCCAACACCACAGAATTGGATCAATTCTGCAACAGAAAACAAATGGAACACAAAAAGTGTAGCGCTGAAATTATGTGAGAAATAAACATATAACGCTGCAAAGCATCATAAAAAATTGAATGAAATAATATATATAATACGTGAGGCGTCACATAAATTAATCACCAAGTGTTCAAACGATCATATCAATAGATATGAATAGGAAATAAATATCAAAATGATTGATTCAAAGTGTCCAAACAAACGTAATGATAAGTGAAGGAGAATTTGTTAGCAGATCCACCACCAAAGAAAAATGGGAGGCTTACCGGAAAGCGTGGACTCAGCTAAGTTTACACTTAATGAGTCGCTAAAGCTTAATGTGATGGTATCCGGACATCAACCTTCCATTGGGAAACAGGGATGGGTTTTGAATAAAGACCAACTCTTCATGCAATAGATGAGACCAAAAGTTGTAGTAGTACCAGGACCAATACATATGACTCGTCAATTCTTTACAAGGGATCCAGAATGCTCAGATGCAACAATTGTGGGAGGAAAGAAATGGATGCAGACATAGTGTAATAATGTATAAACTTTTTACTGGAATACACAAGATACAATTGGTTGCACTCACATTTCAGCAGACATATCAGAAGCATGTAAAAACGTCTAGCAGTAAAGTCAGCAGAAGATCCGACGCGTTTCGATCAAACGATCATCATCTGGGGTGATCGAAACGCGTCGGGTCTTCTGCTGACGCCTCACGTATTATATATATTATTTCATTCAATTTTTTTTGATGCTTTGCAGCGTTATATGTTTATTTCTCACATAATTTCAGCGCTACACCTAAAACATTACTGACTGTTTTCAAAAGGTTACTAACACTACAAACTGCATAATGTTAAATTGCAGGCAAGAGTAGTAGTAAATGCTTACTCTCAGCTTTTTCTTATACATTATAAATTATTTTTATTCAATTGCACTTTTCAATGTGCCTTTGAACTTGCTAAGGAAAAGTTGACTATTTTAGTACAGCTCAGTGTCATTGCCCTTCCCTTCATTGCCCTACATAACCTTTTTATGTAGCTGCAGGGTGAGCAGTGAAAGGGAATACTATAGTCATTTTAAAGTGGTATTAAACCCAAAAGCAAACATTTATTATATTGCAGCTTACCGATTTCTTAAATGTGATAGCTGAATTATTAGTTCTTTTTTTGGGGGGGGGGGGGGGGGGGGGCTTGCTTTCTTTTATTTTCACCTGATTATCTGGCCAGTTAGTCTGTGGTTTTACTTTTGGTAATCTCCATGCCAAAGGTTTCAAAAGAGTTTTTCAGAATCTAAATAAGGCATACTATTAGCACCAGTTGGCTATGTAGTGCTAGCTGGCTGTAGGCTTTGCCTCAGCCATAGGAACTTCCTGAGCGGGCAAGGTTGTCTTTCCCTGGCTGCTGTTTCTGCCTCTATGTGCATTCCAGATGGTTTGGAGCAGGGATAGGAAGCCCGGGGCCCTCCAGCTGTTGTTAAACTACATTTCCCATGAGGCATTGTAAGGCTGGCAGTTAGGCCCCTTTACACTGGGGTGTTTTTCGAGCATTATTGGAGCTTTATTGGAGCGTTATTCGAGCGAAGCCTCATCTGCAATCCTAATGTGAAAGCCCGAGTGCTTTCAGAGCCCTTTCACACTGCCAGCGCCCGAAACGCTTTAGGGCATTTTTGCAGTGCCTCAATGTGAAAGGGTAAGGCGTTTTTACTGTGCTTTTCAATTCATTTCAATGGGCAGGGGTGTTTTTGGAGTGTTTTCAGCACCAAAAAGCTGCTCAAAGATGCTGCTTGCAGGACTTTTCTCAACGCCCCGCCAGTGCAACGCCTCATTGTGAAAGGGTAAGGTGTTTTTACAGAGCTTTCAATTAATTTCAATGGAGAGGGGCGTTTTTTTTCAGTGCCCAAAAGCTGCCCCAAAGATGCTGCTCGCAGGACTCAGTGTGAAAGGGTCCATTGAAATGCATGGAGAGCGTTTTATGAGCATTTTAATAGTGCTATTTTAACGCTAAAACGCTGTAAAAACGCTTCCGTGTGAAAGGGGTCTTACAATTACTCCCAGAGGCATGATGGGACTTTTAGTTTTGCAACAGCTGGAGGACCCCAGGTTGCCTACCCCTGGTTTGGAGCATACATAGGTTATCCTACTTTCAGCGCAATGACATGATAACATAATGCTGTCCATGCAGCAGTGCCTCCCCTTCAAAAAGTTTGATGTTAAATGGGAAGGAGGGGTGTTTATAGAAAGGGAAATACACTACACCACAGAGTCCTTTGCTGACTGGCAGCCATTTCCACACATTCTATGACAACTTGACAGGTACAGTGCCTGCCGCCGAGAATGTGTTTATAGCACGACAGCATCGCGCTGATTCTCGGCGACAGGCTGCCGACATCTCGCACTCGCTGGAATAGTAAAAGCACATTCCAGCGAGTGCGTCATAGAAGCAACGGGGATCCGATGCGGATTCCCGCCAATTCTACACGTGGGCGGAGTTTGTTATGAATCCTGAGAAGGAAGTCCCCGCCGGATTTTAAATAAAAATCCGGCATGGGTTCCCCCCTCAGGAGCATAACGGGCCCTTAGGTCTGGTATGGGTTGTAAGGAGACCCCCCTACGCCGAAAAAACGGCGTGGGGGTCCCCCCACAATCCATACCAGACCCGTATCCAAAGCACGCCGGCCGGCCGGTCAGGAGGGGAGTGGGGGCGAGCGAGCGCCCCCCCCTCCTGAGCCGTACCGGGCAGCATGCCCTCAACATGGGGGGGTCAGGTGCTCTGGGGCAGGGGGCGCACTGCGGCCCCCCACCCCAGAGCACCCTGTCCCCATGTTGATGAGGACAGGGCCCCTTCCCGACAACCCTGGACGTTGGTTGTCGGGGTATGCGGGCGGGAGGCTTATCGGAATCTGGAAGCCCCCTTTAATAAGGGGGCCCCCAGATACCGGCCCCCCACCCTAAGTGTATGAGTATGGGGTACCCCTACCCATTCACCTGCAAGAAAAGTGTAAACACAAATAAACCACACAGTATATTGAAATATTTTATTAGTTGGCCGCCAGGGGGGGGGGGGGTGTATGATCGCTTTTATAAAAGCGCCCCCCTCCGGCTCGCAGCGAGTTATATAGGCCTGTCTTGTGACGGAGCATGATGGGACTGCCCCCCCCGGCGGCCAACTAATAAAATATTTCAATACACTGTGTGGTTTATTTGTGTTTACACTTTTCCTGCAGGTGAATGGGTAGGGGTACAATGTACCCCATACTCATTCACTTAGGGTGGGGGGCCGGTATCTGGGGGCCCCCTTATTAAAGGGGGCTTCCAGATTCCGATAAGCCTCTCGCCCGCATACCCCGACAACCAACGGCCAGGGTTGTCGGGAAGGGGCCCTGTCCTCATCAACATGGGGACAGGGTGCTCTGGGGTGGGGGGCCGCAGTGCGCCCCCTGCCCCAGAGCACCTGACCCCCCCATGTTGAGGGCATGCTGCGTGGTACGGCTCAGGAGGGGGGGGGGCGCTCGCTCGCCCCCACTCCCCTCCTGACCGGCCGGCCGGCGTGCCTTGGATACGGGTCTGGTATGGATTGTGGGGGGACCCCCACGCCGTTTTTTCGGCGTAGGGGGGTCTCCTTACAACCCATACTAGACCTAAGGGCCCGTTATGCTCCTGAGGGGGGAACCCATGCCAGATTTTTATTTAAAATCCGGCGGGGACTTCCTTCTCAGGATTCATAACAAACTCCGCCCACGTGTAGAATTGGCGGGAAACCGCGTCGGACCCCCGTCGCTTCTATGACGGCTTTGTCTCCATCGCGGCAAGCCAGCTCGGCGCTGGCTCCCGCGATGGAGCTCGCAAGTGCTTAATCTCGCCGAGAAAGGGAGCGAGATTGACACAATATCGCGGTCAACCACTGTATGTCTTATTTATATGATGAGAAAAACTCTATTGAAATCTTTTGTGTGAAAGTTAGAACCAATTTAAGTAACCACTTCAAATAACAGTGAATCTGCTAGGACTGTTGACATCACCTATGGCATGACATTGCCAGTAGCAGTCTCAGTGCTTTTGGATGCCTACACATGGGAGTCTTTTACAGGTAAATAACATGCCTAAAATATGTTAATTCTACATATAAGTGTATTGGAAGATTGTTTTATTGAAACGAACAGTATGGTGACAGTGGTGTAGATTTACTAAAGCTGGTGCACTCAGAATCTGGTGTAGCTGTGCATGGTAGCCAATCGGCTTCTAGCTTCAGCTTGTTCAATTAAGCTTTGGCAATAAAACCTGGAGGCTGATTGGTTTATAAGCAGAGCTGCACCAGATTTGGACACTCCAGGTTTAAAAAATAACCCCCAGTGTCTCTTTTAATGTAAAGTCAAGTCACAAAACTGCACATGTGTTCCACTTTTGTGTTGCCCCAATAAACTTTTCTTTAGAGGTGGATCTTTATTTCCAAAGCATAATGCAACTTTCAGATTAATGCTATTATTAAAATGCTAAGCCACCATTTACTTACAAGGGCCAAATGTTAGCAATGCCAACTACTACAGTAAGCTGGAATTATTTATTTTATTTATTTACTTTTCCAGAACTTCATTAGCTGTAAATGATCTTATCTGAATGGAGTTCAAAAATAACCTAATTTGGCATTAAGTTCAGCAAGTGGTTTTGCATGAAGGAAAGCAAGGAACATTTTCATCTTAGAAGCTTGGAGTTACAGAACTTCCTTTGTTTTTGCTCAAATGACAGAAGCATGACCATACTCACCAGAGCTGGCAGTCTGAAATTACACATTTGGGATAAAGATTTTCTAACTTTCTTATAGATCTGTATCACAGGGCTCATAAACTAGAGTGAGAACTAGTCGATCAAAAGGCAATGTGTGCTTAATCCAGTTTAAGGATTGCTTGTGAATGAAAAATGAGCCTTCTATTTCTAAATACCTGTAATTTGTGTGTGGTTTTTGCTTAAAGACACACAAGGAGCAGGTTTACAGTTTCTATACCGTTGGGCTATAGATGCTTAATGCATAGTGATGTTTAAAAAATCATTATACTTGTTAGTTTCTTTTTAATCCCACTTACCTTTTTTACCCATTTATCCTCAATAAACATGCTTCCATACCCTGTGAATCCAGCATTGATCTGTTGTGATCTCTCTCTCGCTGCACACCAGGTCACATGCTGCTATCTTCTTTTCCTACATGGTTTGGGAATCCGCTGTCTTCTTTATTTCAGCCAGCCCCCTAAAGTGTAATAGGTCCTGTTAGACGTGGATATCCCAGGACACTGCAGGAGCACAAACACACAGGAAAATATACCAAATGCAGCGCTGTTCCCATACACACTGCTATAACAACTAAAGTCCAAAAAGAAAAAAAATTGTTCTCTTATCTTTGGCGCTGCAGCTCTCTCCTAAATCCACTGGTTGGGGGACTTGAATCCGGAAGTGTACAAAGGGAGAAAGCAGCGCATGCGCCCTAGTGTAACACTGTATTTATTATAAAACTTTGCAGTTAAAGTGGAGTTTCACCCATTTTTTTTATGTTTGTCTGTGCTGCATGCCCTAATCTTATAGTGTTCAGAATGCACAATTTTTATTTATTTAGTTGCGTGTAAATATCTTCATTTTGTAGTCCTTCATTACTTCCTCCTCCTTATTAGCCTAGGCTATTAAGTCACAAGGCTATTTGCAAGGGTTTCTGGTATAGGCTGTTTCCCAGTAGTCCATGCAAACCTGACTGAAACCTATTACATTGCTTGTGCAGCACTGAGCATGTGCGAGATATGCAAAGCTGAAATCCAGGAAGTCATACAATCTGGCTTCATGATGCCCACACTTAAGATGGCCACGGTCTATTTCTAGATTATAAACTAAATGCTAAATGCTGTAACAACCTAAAAAAACGGACCTTAGTTTACAGACTAACTTTACTAGAAAACATTAAGCTTGTGTATTACAGGGGTATTTATATTTAAAAAGTGAAATTGTGGGTGGAACTCCCCTTTAAAATAGAGAGGATTGCACTCACAAACATGTGCTTGTATATTCACATATAGCCATATCTCTCGGTTCCAGCCTCCTCTCCTGGTCTAAGCAGGTCGATTGGCTTGCACGGTGAAGGCAACGTTGTTATCTATAGACGTGTAGGTTAGCGCTGGAGGTTTGCTTCCTCATCTATCTTGCTATCACACGCTTGGCACGGGCCAGCCGGCCAGGCGTGACCTCACTCGTAGCCTCTCGTTAGTACAGCTGCTTTTCCAACATGTTTCAGAGACGTAGCCTCCTTCAGGTAACACCCCTCGTCCTCTCTGCTATTCTTTTATCTGTAGCCGTTCGTGCCCCTTCTCCTATACAGCCAATGGAATTACCATAGACCAGGAGTTTACAGCTGAATGTTTATACAGAGAAGTTTTTTGTTTTTTTTTACAAAAAGCAACGGCACCCTAAAATAACTGTATAATCACAGCTATGTATAGGTGTTAAAACAAAACTATTATTATCATACCTCTGTTAGGAAAAAGAGTACTATTTAAAAATATAAATAATGATATCACTGCTCTGCTGACATTCTTGCATAAGCACAAATGGAGGCGGGGGCAGGGTGGACCATATAGCCACAAAAAAAAGGGAACCAGCACAAACAAAAATTGTTATGCCGCGTACACATGATCGAAATTTCCGACAACAAATGTTCGATGGGAGCTTGTTGTCGGAAATTCCGACCGTGTGTAGGCTCCATCGGACAATTGCTGTTGGAATTTCCGACAACAAAAATTTGAGAGCTGGTTCACAATTCTGACGCACAAAATTCCACTCATGCTCAGAATCAAGCAGGAGTGCCGCACTGCCAATTGAACTTAATTTTACTCGTCATACTGTTGTACGTCACCACGTTTTTGACGTTCGGAATTTCCGACAACATTTGTGTGTATGCAAGACAGGTTTGAGCCAACATTCGTTGATAAAAAATCCACGGTTTTGTTGTCTGAATGTCTGATCGTGTGTATGCGGCATAAGTGGTATTTTACTATGAGGTCCAGTTTCTTTCACCAAACTGCAGACTTCATAGACATGATTTGCAAGCTGTGATTAAGAGTTTAGGTTCACCATATTTATGCTTTTCAATAGTCAAGATGGCAGAACCCAGTGTTATTGCAGTCTTTCTCTTCAATCTGGAGATTCCCCTAAGTTCAATGGGACAGGAAGACATCTGACAGATATTCTCATCATGCCCCCCCCCCCCCCCAATAAAATTGTTAAACACTTGTTAAAAATACCCCATGGCAAAAATTGACCTCATAGCTTTTTATCTCTGCCAAGCGGCCATTGCTCATGCCTGGAGTACTCTGCATTTCTATCCAGGGTGTGAAAACCCAGAAGACCACTTTTATGGTAATGAGAAGATGTCCAGTATTTTAAGGATTCACACACAACGTTCCTTAAAGTCTGTGTACCTTGGATAAGCTGTTGCTTCCCATCTTTGCCTCCGACTAGCTATGGTCGTTAATAAGCGCTGCCTGTGCCAGTCTCTTTTCTACTCTTCATTTTTTTCTTCCTTTACTGGATGACATCTAATATTGCGGACTGTTACCTCTTAGGCCGCGTACACACGATCAGACCAGTCCGATAAAACTGGTCTTAAGATGGTTAGTACACAAAAGCATTGGACCAAAAACCCGCGCATTCTCAGAATCAAGTCGACGCATGCTTGGAAGTAATGAACTTCGTTTTTTAAACACGTCGTTGTGTTCTATGTTACCGTGTTCTGGCCTGATCGGATTTTTGGTGCGATGGTGTGTACGCACCTCAAACCATCAGACCACTTCAGCGTGGTCCGATGAAAACGGTCCGTCGGACCATTCTGATCGTGTGTACGTGGCCTGAGGGGACAGCCTGGCGCTAATTGAGATGTTTGTTTGATATCCTTATCCGACCCCCCGCCAGAACATTCCGATTAGCACTCATTGCCATTGGCTGAGAGCACTGATCAGGGGTCTAAAGCTGCGTACACACGATCGGTTCAAACCGATGAAAACGGACTGAAGTTCGTTTTCATCGGTCCAAACCGATCGTGTGTAGGCCCCATCGGTCCGTTATCCTTCAGTCCAAAAAAATAGGGCTTGCTTTAAAATTGAACCGATGGACGGCTAACCGATAGATCAAAACCAATCGTTAGTACGCACGAGCATCGGTTAAAAATCCATGCATGCTCAGAATCAAGTCGACGCATGCTTGGAAGCATTCAACTTAGTTTTTTTCATCACGTTATTGTGTTTTACGTCACCGCGTTCTGACATGATCGGTTCATGAACCGATGGTGTGTAGGCACATCAGTCCATTAGTCAGCTTCATCGGTAACTGGCAAATGTCTTCCCTCATTTTGCCTGTATGTATGGGTCTTTCGTTTTGGTTAGACTTCTATTGTAACAATCAATTATGCTTACATGTGCCTGTTTTCACACGTGACTGTAAAACTTGGCCCCCTGCAGGGGCAAACAGAAAACTTGTTATGCTTCCTTTGAAAGTACAATAAACATATTGAAACAGAAAATACCCCAAGTGTTGAACCTTTGTTGAAAATACAGGTTCAGTATTTCCCATGGGCAATCAGAGCATTTTCAGTAGAAAATGCAATGATTCCACAATTCAACAAGAAAACTTTTAGTTAATAGTTTGAAAAGGTCACGGTACAAAAAAGGTAAGATTCTCCCTTATTTTACATAGGGTGAATGTTGCAGTATAGACCCTTTTTCTTATTGAAGAACAAATGTTACCAAATAGCAAATCATTTTCACTGGGAGAATCTTGTTTGAATTTACACTAACCTAAGCCCGGTACACAATACTAGTTTTTTTTTTTTTCAACCCAGCAGGGCTGAATGAAAAAAACGAATGACAGTTCGGGAGAAGCCGCTGTACTAACTACGCGGTATCAGTACAGTGATCCCCCCTGCTGTGTCATTGTGTTCGGACAGGGCCAGTATACTCCGGTTAGCGCTCATAGCAATTGGCTGAGCAGATCGTGAGCAGTACACACAGGCTGAATGTCGGTCGATTTCTATTGAACCGGGCCGATGCCGCCCAACATTCGGCCCGTGTGTACTAGGCTTTTGCCTGATGCATAGTGTGAATAGCCACTAAAGAGCTTTGAGTGTTTTGAAAAAGTCAATGGTGATAAATAAAGCCTCATACCTTTTAATGAGACAATATCTACAGCAGTGTAAAGGAAATTCACAAACTTTCTCCCCTAGAGTTTCTCCCTTAGGGTATTGCAGAGTTGTTTCAGGTTACCGAAAGGATCACCAAAAATGTATCATACAAACTTTGAAAAATATTAGACATTACACATTCCTGTCATTAGGAGAACTCTTCTTATTATATTGTTATTTGGAAAGATCTGAGGTTGTTCTCTTTTTTTTTTTTTTTTTAATCAGAGTAAAGTTTTGAACCTTGAAGGGTGGACATTTCTTATGTCTTTCTGTTTATTTAGTTCGTTTTTGCCCTTTGGGACTTTATATGAGGCGTGCACAATAGGCCGATGAAATTGAAAAATATAACTACAATAAAAACATTTATTGCAGAAATAATCACACATAAAGGAGTAGCATAAACAAAGGCAATGCAGATACAATTGTACATGGTTAGAGATTGCATTAAAAATACATGAGTATAAATAACATCTATAAAAATCAATGCGTTTTGCGAGATGAGATTCGCACTTTAGGGGTGGATGCAAGCAAGATATATCTGTAAATGAATGACCAAAAAGGTAATGTAACACAAATTGCTGCCATCCTCAGTAAACACAGCCACAGGCACCCAGGCCTTGCCAATTGGTGAGTATTGGGTCTTTCCTTTTTCTGAAAGGCCCCTCTTACCATTTGTTCATCATTCATTCATGTTTTACATTACCATTTTGAATTTCATTTTCAGATATATCCTACATGCATCTATCCCCTGAAGAGAGAGTCAAATCTCGCAAAATGTGTCAGGTGTTATAGATGTTATGCATACTCATGTATTTCTAATTCAATGCGATCTTTAACCATGTACAATTGTATCGGCATTGCCTTTGTTTATGCTACCCTCTTATGTGTGATTAATTCTGCAATAAATGTTTTAATTGTATTTAAATTTGTCAATTTCATCTGCCTCTAGTGCACACCTCATATAAAGTCACCTTTATTTTTATTGTACTGTTAGGGATGGAGGTGTGTAGACCTTTATTTTATTCCTTTTATTTATTAATTTATTTTTGTTCAGTTAGTCCTGCTTTGCTACATAAGTTTTACTGCAGAGCAGAAAAAAAACTATGCACTCAGTCCAACACTTTACAGCCATTTCCAGATTGCCTGGTTCAACTTGTGCTGTAGCATGCAAAAGCTAAAATGACTACATTTAATATACTTATTTTTAGCTATTTTAGCATTTTATTTTTTTCATATTTTTTTTTGCTGTAAAGGGAAGCAGAGCTGGATTAGTTCTGACCCGTTCAAAGATAGTTAAACTCTTTAAACTGTATGCCCTGTTATGCAGAATATTACAGGGAGTTATGCCAAAAGATTAAAGGTGCTCTTACCAGATAGATTTAAAAATACATTAGCTTATTAAATTGATGAATCCATAAGTGATTTGTTCTTACTTTTAAATAGAGGGAGAAAACTTTAGGACAGGTTTCCATTTTTTTTTATTGTTTTTGTTTCCATTAAAAAGATTTCCCACTACTTCCTATCCCAGTGACACAATAAGAAGCAAGGAAATATTCTCAACAGGGATACAGATGACAACAAAGCCTAACAGAGATCCTAATCCTTTCCCACTCTACTAATAAAACTGCATTTTTTTTGCAGACTTTACTCATGTTGGAAGCATTCTCGCTTAAAATAAAGCAGTTTCCCAGACAGGAACCCAGACAGCATTAAAACCTTACTGGGTTTCTAATCATTCTTAAAGCAGTTCTAAGCCCTTATTTATTTTCCTAATATGACAAACCTTTTGTTCTTATCTGCATCTGGTAATGGTTTTGCACAAGAGTGGCCCTAAATTTCATATTCTGGGGTCCCGCTGCCAGTGCTCTCCACTCCTCCTCTTCTCCAAGAGCCCTCATAGATAGCCACTTGTGCCCCCATGACAAGCCATTTGCTATGGAGCACTCATGTAGTCATCCTCTGAGACGGGATGTGTGAGTCTATAGACACACAGCACATTTTTGCCTCACTCCCTCCTCACAGGATTCGATTGACAGCAGCAGGAGCCAATGGCTCCCTCTGCTAACAGCAATGCATGTGAGACCAAAAAGAAGGGAGAAGAGCTGCTGGAGACAAGACAGCACTGGACTGAGTATGGACTCGGGTAAGTGTTTGGGGAAGGAGGGTTTTGGGGGAACTGTTATTAAAAGTTTTTTTCCTTAATGCAAAAAAACGTTGTCTTAGAACCACTTTAATCCTATAGATTTTAACTGGAGTATTACCTATACTGCATACCCATATACATTTTAAAGTCCTATTAATGCAAACCTTCATATGAGAACATAAAAAGGCCCTTATTATATTTAGAGCATGTTGCTTAACCACTTCCCGACCGCCCACCGCAGGTATACGTCGGCACTTTGAAGATGGATATCTCGGTAACGGCAGCAGCTGCTGCCACAACCGAGATATCCATCTCTTCTGTGGGCGGTCAGGTAAACGATAATGGCGGTCTCCGCGGCGTCCCCCCCCCCCCCTCCCGCTGCGCTCCCGTGCCCTCCGCCGCTTAGCGGAGCCGTCGGTAGCGGCGGAGGCGATCGGGTGCGCTCGTCTGTTCAGCGGGGATGCGAGTGAGGGAAAAAATTTCCCTCGTCCATCCCCGTAGCTCTGCTGGGCGGAAGTGACGTCAAACGTCAGTTCCAAACAGCGTCTTAAAGAGACATTTTTTTTTAAATGTCATTTGAAAAATGACATTTAAAATTATTATTATTTTTTTTGCATTTTAGCCTAAATATGAGATCTGAGGTCTTTTTGACCCCAGATCTCATATTTAAGAGGACCTGTCATGCTTTTTTCTATTACAAGGGATGTTTACATTCCTTGTAATAGGAATAAAAGTGATAATTTTTTTATTTTTTTTATTTTAGTGTTAAAAATTGGTAAAATAAATACAAATAAATACGAAAACAAAAAAAATAAATTTTTAAATCGCCCCTTTACGACGAGCTCGCGCGCAGAAGCGAACGCATACGCGAGTAGCGCCCGCATATGAAAACGGTGTTCAAACCACACAAGTGAGGTATCGCTGCGATCGTTAGAGCGAGAGCAATAATTCTAGCCCTAGACCTCCTCTGTATCTCAAAAAATGCAACCTGTAGAATTTTTTAAACATCGCCTATCGAGATTTTTAAGGGTAAAAGTTTGACGCCATGCCACGAGCGGGCGCAATTTTTAAGCGTGACATGTTGGGTATCATTTTACTCGGCGTAACATTATCTTTCACAATATGTAAAAAAATTGGGCCAAATTTATTGTTGTCTTATTTTTTAATTTAAAAAAGTGAATTTTTTCCAAAAAAAGTGCGCTTGTAAGACCGCTGCGCAAATACGGTGTAACAAAAAGTATTGCAATGACTGCCATTTTATTCTCTAGAGTGTTAGAAAAAAAATATATAATGTTTGGGGGTTTTAAGTAATTTTATAGCAAAAAAAAATGTTTTAGTCTCGTAAACACCGAATCTGAAAAACAGGCCCGGGGCTAAAGTGGTTAAATACATCTTATCTACCAGTCTATATGTGTCCCACCATAGATATCCTCTCAATCAAGCTTTACAAACCTCTACCATGTATATCTCACACGCGCTTTGTTCAGCCATAGGTTTCCCTGATTTTTTCCTGTAATGCAGCTGTCAGATAAGGACATTATGTCTCCTGCCCGCCTAGATTAAACACATCTATCATTCTTTTTTAATTTCTCTCTTTATTCTGATTTATTTTTTCTGTCTGTGACAACAAGCCACAGGAATGTATCCTGTCATAACTGATGCAAACATTGACTTCACCAAGAAAAGTCTATTGTGAGAATAATGCTGGCGGTATGTAAATGTCAGCCATTGAAATAACGTGCTTACAGCATGAAACCCAATTTCATACAGTAAGAGGGTGGAGTAGAAAATAATAGAAAGTTAAATATTAAATGGTAAAGAGAAACATGATCTTTATTTGGAGAAGGTGCTGTTGGCTAATCTGTCCAGCACTGTAGAAAACTGTGCACTAGTGCATTCCTGTTCCATTCTGAAAGAGTTGCGTTCTATAAGCCATCACCTGATTTTACCTCTCCTCTTCCTTTCTTTATTGAACATGTTGCCAGGTTGATTTCTCAGCTTACTTAGAAGTGATTAAAACCTAAAGCTAGATTCTCGTAGATATTGCAGGCTATCAGACTTTGCAATAAACTTGATCTGCCATTAATTCTGTCACTGTTTTGCCTGTGCTTCGAATATAAATTACAATATATGCAGTGCATGTTTTTTTAACAAAACACTTCTTTCTGCTGTTGTGGAAATTCAGCTATTGTATGTTAGAGTAGCTTATGGTTTTATTGAAAACTAGATTTACACTTTAGTCAAGATTATAACTTAATCATTGATATGCATAGAGATGGAGCCCAGTGCATTTATTCAGGACCTACATTTTCATCTTGGCATTGCTGTTATGCAGTGTGTCCCTTTTTGTTATATAAGGAAAAACAATCCCACACACATTCAATACAGGTTCCTTGCTGTCTCTGCTCTTCAGGAAGTACAGAGACCTCATTTGTAATTCTCTTTAGCTAGTCTTGCAAGCCAGGCTTCCTTAAATCTGTCAGTTCCGCAGGAACGGGCTGAGATTAGAACCATTAATGGGCAGGCTGAATGTACCAAGTTGATTGATCGATCAACTTGGGATCCCACCCAGCATGCCAGATTCTCTTGCCAGTATCTATAGCTATAGCTTCTAGTGATAATCATGCTCTTCTCCAAGCAGGGATGTCAAGCCCTCCCCCCCCCCCCCCGACCCGGCAGTAGGACTTCCCACATCAATACATGGCTGTATTGATGAGGGAATCAAACTAATTTCTTTCCTGCAACCTGTGGTTGTAGGAAAGAAATTTGCTTTGTGTATGGCTGCCCTTAGACTGGCAACATTGGCAACATTGTAGAAAACAAGAAAGCCATGAATAGCTTCTAGTGCTGATCCTCCCTATTTTACTTTTATGATTACAGTGGGCTGATATAAAAAGCTGATTAAGCTTTGTGTTTTTTATTTTTTTCTCATTTTGAGGTGATTTCTTTAAAAAATATTTTAGCAATGTGTTTTCCTAAACCATTGACCTTTAGAGATTTTGCTTCCACTGAGTTGGGGTTGATTTACTAAAGGCAAATCCACTTTTCACTGCAAGTGCACTTGGAAGTGCAGTCACTTTAGATCTAAGGGGAAGATCTTAAATGAGGGAAAGCTCTGCAGATTTTATCATCCAATCATGTGCAAGCAAAAATGCTGTTTTTTATTTTCCTTGCATGTTCCCCTCCGATCTACAGCATCTGCATTTCCTAGTGCACTTGGAGTGCAACGTGGATTTGCCTTTAGTAAATCAACCCATTGGGATCTACAGCGACTGCACTTCCAAGTGCACTTTCAGTGCAATTATTTCAAGTGCACTTTGCACTTGTAGTTTGCACTTGTAGTGCAAAGTGGATTTGCCTTTTTTTTTGTAAAATTCTTTTTATTAAGAGATTTGCAAATAAGACAGACAAACATTTAAAAGTGGATTTGCCTTTAGTAAATAACCCCAATTGTGTCTTATTCATGTATGAGTTACACAGACATTTCTAAAATATGACATATAACACAAGCACTTGTTTGAGACCATAAAAAAATAGTATGTACCAATGCACTATAAAAATAAACACTGAATTCTACTCAGAGCAGGTGCAAACTAAGAAGGAAACTAGGCAAGAGTAAATAAATGTTCAGAATATCTCCCTTACAGTAAATGTATAGAGAGCCTACCTGATCTGAGCATATGGATCATTTCTGTCATGACTATCAGTGCCTCTGCATCATTAAAGTGTCAATAACTATGGGGACTCTTATCATCTATCATTTATCATCACACCGATCCTCAACCTATTAAAAATGTATTCGTTTTTTCTTTGTTTTGTTTTTTGTAGGAAAATGTATGCATATTCCAGCACTTGAGAATATCTGAGGCAATTTGATGTATGAATGCACATTGATTTGTATCGTATATAAACAACATTACATAAGTATATATAAAACAAGATTTCCTAAATGCAGTATGTGGACTTTATAGTGATCCCAAATAGTCCATGAAGTGCAATAGGTGTCCAAAAGATTTGAAAATCATCCAATAAAAGTATATTTACGCGTGGTAATATACTCTACATGAAAATATATTCTACAATACACCCTATGAAGTGCCAAAGGTGCCTCCAGTGCAGTTCCCTTCACCAATGAGGAATCATTGCCTCTGCGGAAGAGCCACCAGATAATTGTGGAGAATCCTTAAACAGGTATTTTCTGATATTTTGCTATTTACCGCTGGAAGGTTGCTTGAATCCTTGAAGGGTCATTACCAGTGTCATTCTGGTGAGTGCGCATCGGTTGCGAATTGACAATCACAAAAAAATCACATTGGGTGTGAAGTGCCATTAAGGAGTAATGGCACCCAAACGTGTTGTGCAGCAATCGCCATGCAATTTGAAAATTTTGATCGAATGTCAATCCAAATTGCGAAGTGTGAATGGAACCTCAAATTAAAAGAGAAGAAAAGGCCCTTGTGAGTATACTGAGAATAACAAAGGCATGCCATCTGAGAACATGCATATCATTCTGTTTTCAGGAGAAATTACATTTGTTTTTTTAGGAAAGACTGAAAACTTGTTTATAAAGTTTAGAAAAAAAATTGACATTATTCCAGTTTAGGGTTTGAACCTCTGTCAGGATTGTATTATCTGAATCCCATTCTGCACATTCAGCATATTTTCCCTCACTTACTATCCTGGTTGCCATGGTAACTTGGACAGGTGCCGAAAATAAAATTTTCCCACAACAGACACAGAAAACCTGGCAGAGCGTCTAACGTATCTTCTTCTTACTAGTAGGATTGAATTAAAGGGGTTGTTAAGACAAAAATATTTTCCTCCTAAATTAAAGTCTGACAGTAGCTGATAAAGTAAAAAGTAATGTTTTGCATTATAACTAGTTTGATATCTGTTGAAATTGAGTTTTATTCACCTCCGTCACTCCTGAATCGTTATTCTCACTGACTTCCTGGTTTGTGGTTGCGCATTCATTCTTGCTACATCACGGCCTAATGGGAACTACAGTTCATTAGGCTTAGTCTCCATGCCTGTGAGGGATAAGAGAGCATCTTCACGCAGGGCTGTAGTCATAGGGAGGGGGTGAGCACATTCTGCTTTCCACCATGCAAAACGGCTCAGATGCTGGTGGAAAGCAAGAAGAGGAGAGACAGGAAATGGCATTTTCAAACCTAGATTACTGTATTTTGGAGGTCAAAAGGAAAAATGAGGTAAGTGATATTTAAATGCTCTAGCTTACAGCAATCAATTGATCTAATAAAAAAACGAACCTTTAGTGTTCCTTTAATGCTGTCTGTGTCTCTGTTGGGCTTTTTTTTCTTTTCTTAGTCTTGTCTTTGTTCAGGGAAAACAACAACATAGTAACATTCTAACAAAGGTTGTAACCTGTTTTGGCTGGAATTCCACTTTAGTGAATTTGTTAGGTGAAAATGGTGCACACTATTGGAATGTCATCCTGCTCCTTCTCTACCATCAGTGATCCATACTAAGAACAAAGATGAAGCCTGTGCAATGTGAAAACTGATAACTTGCTACATTGTAAAGTCATGATCATGACAAATGTCCCATACCAAGTCAACAGTGGAATAATCCACATTCCTATTACCACAAGTTAATTTTATGCATGCAATTTTATGTTAATTTTATGACATTCAAACCACAGCTTTGTGTAAATCTCCCATGCTGTGTAATTATAACATGACTGATTACAGTTAGTGCTATGAAATATCTATTCGTTAGTGTATTACAGCACCTTAATTGTCTAATTATGTTTTTCAGCACCTTCTACTGGACGGATCACAAATCAGCCTTCTACGAGAACACCTGCATCAGATAATAAACCATTTGCACCGCCTATGGATGATCAAGACACATTGTTTCAGAGGGCAGAGCATATTCCTGCTGGGACACGCACCCCAATGTGTGCCAACTGCAATCTAGTCATTAGGTAGGCAATAGAGATTTCAGTGTTTTTGATACAAAGGTATCAAATGTTTTTGACAGTGCTCTAGATGAGTACTTGAGTTGGATCGGTTATTCCCAACAAGTTTTCAGTCAAAGCACTTTTTTAAAATTATGCACAATCTTAATGCACACTAATCTAAAATGCAAAAAAAAGTTATTAATGGCCTGGCATGATGCAAACAACAGCTCCATTCTGTAAGGGATGGATGAGGGGGCAGACGCAAAGCTCCTGGTCAACAGCGCTAAGTCACACTCTAAGGATTGCAACTCCGAGTTCAGTGGTAAGTAATTTGTAATACACAGTCCAGATGTTAGTATTAAAGGGGTTGTAAAGTTACAAGTTTTTTTACCTTCATGCATCCTATGCATGAAGATAAAAAAACATCTAGCAGCACCGCCCCCCCCCCCCCCCCCCCGAGCCCCCGTTGTACTTACCTGACCGTTCGAATCTCCCGGGCGCGTCCACGTCGTCCTCTTCGGTTCCCAGCCTGGCCGTTGATTGGCTAGGCTGGGCGGATTGATAGCAGCGCAGCCATTGGCTGGCGCTGCTGTCAATCAGAGCGGATGACGCGGCGCGCTGGGGGGCGGAGCCGAGTAATACAGTCGGCGGCTATGGCCGCCGCTGTATCACGGGAGCGCGCTCGCAAAAGCTTTCCTCCGTGCGAGCGCCCTCGCATGAAGAGGGAAAGCTTTTGCGAGGAGGAGCCCAGACAGCCGCCGAGGGACCCCAGAAGACAGCTTTCCGGGCCACTCTGTGCAAAACGAACTGCACAGTGGAGGTAAGTATAACATGTTTGTTGTTTTTTTTTTTTTAAATCCCTGACTTTAGTGTCGCTTTAAGTAACACAGAGCACACTGGTCAGGAGTAAGTTATGCAGAGTGCAGAAGTTAGTGTTTTGTAATGCAGAGGTCTGTAGTAAGTAACTCACAGCACGCAGGGGTCAGTAGTAACACAGAAATCCTGTTGTATAAAAGAGATTATACATACTATAATTACTGTAACTAACTTAAAGCGGTTGTAAACCGCAGAAAAAAATAAACCTGCAAGACAAAAGGCATAGGGGGTTATTTACGAAAGGCAAATCCACTTTTCAAACTACAAGCTGCAGCAAATACATATAAATAAAGTAACACAAATAAATAAAGTAAATAAAGTAACTGCAAATAAAGTAACGCAGTGCTGTATCCACTTGACCTTCTGGAAGATTTACCACCATTCATGACCAGATAATTTTTTCTGATACAGCACTGCGTTACTTTGACAATTGCACTGTCATGCAACGCTGTACCCAAAAAAAAAATTTTTTCTTTATCGTAAACCACAGGACACAGAGCCTTTATCTTTACATAATGGGTGAAGGGTCACAAGCGATGATTGGACACTGGCACAACCAATTGAAGACAGTTCACCTCCATATAACCCCTCCCATCAGGGAAGCAGCTTTTCGCCAGTGTCTAAAAGGTGTTAGACACGCAAGGATGTGCTAAGGATATCTCTGCTAAAGAAGACCCTTTGGGGGAGAAGGAGCTATGCTTTGGGATCCATCCAAGATGCTAATAGTTATGCTGAAACTGGATGGGATCCGGGCCTCATGGACGAGGCGTCGCCTGTAATGTCTCTTTTCAGAAGAATGGGCTCTGGGGTCCAGCACTTTTGCTACAGCAGCTAAAAGTCTTGGTCAGAGTATTTTACAAGGCCCAGGGGAGAGGTATCCATTAAATAGGAACCCATATCCCTCAAGGTTGGCACACAAAGCCATCGAGATGGGTGAAGATTGGTGCTGTCTGAATTTTTTCAGCAGAAAAAACCTGCGGCAGGGATAAATGTAAGAGAAAAGGAATCCTAAGAACAAGCTTAAGATCCTTTTCAAACTATGAGTAGGGTGTCTTCTCTTTGTTGGCCACTAGAGGGAGCAAAGAGCTGAGTTTCACTCACCTCACTCTGTAAGAATGTCAGATTGGCACATTGCTTTCGCTGCAGAGCTCTGCATAACACGGCCACAGCTCCTTTTGTCCTAAAACGCTGAATAGAAAATAGCATGGAATAACCAAGGGATGCTCTCCCTGATCCCTCACAGCCGCCATAATGCCCTAGGTTGCGCGCGCAAGGGGGCACGCTTTATCGGCGGGGGTGGAGGAGTAGGATCTGAGCATGCACAGGTGCGCGCACGTGGATTTAAAAGATGGTGCCCAAACATGAGCCATTAGAGGATCGTGGAGGCCAGCAGCTCTTCACTTGGGGACGCAGCAGCAGCAGAAGGGGCACGTAAGCTCTATGTGGTTGGTAGGGCACTACCAAGAGAGACACCCACTCGTTAGCATGAAACTGTGTGTTTACATTGCATCCTTTATGTAGATTGCTAAACTGAGCACAGTAGAATATGCTTATTGGTACCTCAGCTTGTTGCTTGTTAATAGAAGGAATTCAGGGACTAAAAAAGACAAGAAAGCACCGCCACCTGAGACGGGAGGCTCTAGCCGTACCTGCTAGGTACCTTCCTCCCCTGTAAATCTTGATATACAATACAGGAGGAGCCATTGCCACTATCGGGAGTACCAATTTCTCCAGTGGCGCCTGGGCCTGCATATGTCACTGAGGACACCTTTATCGCAGTCACGGAAAACCTGGAATGAATGATCGCTACACTAATCGCAAAGTCCTCGCAAAAGGACAAAAAGCGAAGCAGATCCCCTTCAATGATGTTAGATCCTCTTTCAGAAAGATCTGAAGAGGAGAAAGATGAGGATGAGATAACACCTACAGGGGACAGGAATGAGAAGTCGGATGGATCAGGGATTTTAGAGGAACCCTTTTCTGCTCCCCAAATGCTAAGGTCACAGGTGCAATGTTATGCTGAAAACAGTGCATATTACATTTAGGTTGCCCTCTTCAGAGTTAACTTAATCACCTGTCTCCTCCCTGGGTTTATTAAAATCCCTGCAGGGTGCATGCTCTTTTCCAGTTCATCCTTTATTAAAGAAGCTAATATACTCAGAATGGTTACACCCAGACAAGCGTTTCTCGCCTTCAAAGAAGTTTGATATTCTTTATCCTATGGAGGAAGAGTTTTGCAAGGAGTGGAGCCTGCCTTCAGTAGATGCAGCCATTTCTTGTGTAAATAAGAACCTGACTTGTCCAGTGGATAACGTACAGGTGTTTAAAGACCCTTCGGAAAATAAATTGGAATCTTTATTAAAGTCTTCCTTCCTTCTGGCTGGGTCAGTCGCCCAACCTGCTGTAGCAGCAGTAGGCATGTGTCAGGTCCTCAAGGACCAGGAAAAACAAGGGCTGAAGGAGCTGCCTCCAGAACAAGTCAAATTGTGGTAAAATTTGCCTAAAGCCTTATGTTTTGCAATTGACGCTATGAGAGATTTGATTCTGTAAACATCGCGTCTCACACTTCAACTGGTGCATATGCGCAGAATTTTTTGGCTAAAGCATTGATCTGCAAAAAGCTTTTGGCTAGTTTCCCCTTCCATGGCGAAGCCTCTTTGGGGAAGATTTGGAGAAATCTATCCAAAAGATATTGAGTGGGAAAACCACTCTATTACCAGAGAAAAAAAAAACAAAAATCTTTGTTTTAAACGTTTTCTCTCCCCAACTCCTGGTATATCTACCTTCAGCCTGTGGCGACGACATTTTCAGCCAGCCACAAAGACCTAAAGAAGACCAGGCCCAGAAAAACAAGAAGCATTGGGGTTCAAGGGCTAACTAGCCAAACCCTCAAAGCCTCTGCATGAAAAGGCGCCCCGGCTCGGCCGAGTGGGGGGACGACTTTGTCAGTTTTCAGCGGCATGGCAGACAGAAATCCAGGACAGATGGGTAATATCCACAGTATCCCTAGGGTACAAGTTGGAATTTCAAGAGATTCCATCTTCTCAGTTCCGAAGCTCAAGGCTTTCCAAGGATCCTTTAAAAAGAGGGTCCTGGGGCGTGGCTTGGACATGGCCGAGTGAAGCAGCGTTTTCTTAGAGCTCCCGGCCTCAGCCTCCACTGACCTGCAAATTAACTTACCCACTCGGTATGCAATCTACCAAAAGACACAGGACGAGAGCAGTAACCCGCAGCACCCCCCTCAAACAAAACAGGGGGGACATCCAGCGCTATTTCAGGCAATTACAGGAGGCCTCACCTGGCGCCATAGTATCGGCACCACGAGGCACCCCACGTGCACCAGCACAGAAGGCCCCAACCACGGTAACGGATACTCCGAGCCCGGCGGACCACCCCAACCAACTGAGCCCACCGGGGATCCCGGGACCACAGCAACAGACCGAGATGTCCCCCCACAGTCTCCGGACAACGGCGGGGTAGACCAGACATACGGTCGCTCCTGCAGGCCTTACCTACCAAGACGGACATTGAGGCGCTAATCCTCCGGCTGGAGGAAAACACACAGACGCGACATCCAGGAGGTGAGGGGCGAGGTGTCCACCCTAGCTGACAGGATCACGTCGGGAGAGGAATCGTTCGCCACCCTCGAGGCGGGGTGTCGGCGCTTGAGAGATCCCGCGACCAGCACAGAGACGCAGCGATCGCCCTGCAGCTTCACTTGGAGGATGTGGAGGACAGGAGCCGCAGACAGAACCTTCGCCTGCGGGGTATACCGGAGGATGATGAGGCGGCAACGCTGGGAGACACGGTCCTCGGGATCCTCCGCACGGTACTGGGAGGACCAGGATGCAGAAATACAGCTGGACAGAGTCCACAGAGCGCTAGGCCCAGACCGACGGACCCGGACAGACCAAGAGATGTAGTGATCCGGTTCCACCGCTACCTGCAGAAGGAGAATGTCCTACGCCGGGCCTGGGAACATGGAGATGTGTCGCTAAACGAGGCGAACGTGGAAATCCTCCCGGACCTGTCGAGAGCTACGCTGAAGCGCAGGGCCATGTTGCGCCCAGTGCTGGATCTCGCACGCCAGCGAGGAATGACATACCGCTGGGGATACCCTCTTGCTGTCACCATCCGCAAGGACAACGAGGCTTTCACGCTGCAATCCACCGCAGACCTCCCCGGCCCTTTTCCGATTCATGGAGACGGACCCAGTCCCGGTCCCAGACTGGCTACAACTCCTGCCACGCCAGGTAGGCCGGTCGGTGCCTGTCAGCACCCCGGACCGCCGCAACCACGCCAGCAGAGAGGCAGACGGAGGCGCAGAACCGGGTCGGGAGGAGAACGCCGTGAGTAGGCCTCTTAGGCCATATGTCCCTGATAGTGCCGTCCCCCATAGACTGCCAGAAACTGGCACATGCTACCCCCCCCCAGAACACAACCCTACCACAGTCCCCCCAGAGAGGTACCATCCATTCCCGGAGAGCCTAGAGGAGAGTCCCGCCTATAGACCCGATGTACCGGTGCTCCGAGGGCCCCACCCGGACTGGAGCATACGCTCATTGACTTGATCCCGGCACATGCAGTTCTCCCCCCCCACCCCCCTTGCTAAATGCCCGGCCATGGGGGACAACGTGAAAGATTTGGAACTGCCTGCACACCCCGCGGCCACCCCCCCCCACCCCTGTACCGGGCCCCATCCTGTGAGAGGACCCCAGAGGTATGTTCCCTGCTGACTGTTTGTGGGGGGGATCCACAGAGGACTCCAGACCCGATACTCTGCCCGGGAACGTTGGATATCCCCCATCTGATGTTTGACCATATTCGCGGGTGTTCCGGGACTGGGGGAGACTGGGGGGGGCAGGAGCCTGGGTGGACGTGTGCTTCGGTTTTCCCCCCCCTTTTTATGCTTTACCCACCCGAGGGGGCTTTGCTTTCATCGGTTATTACCCGCGGGCTATATGCAGTCCTTACTAGCAGACCCGTTGGGGTGGGGTGGGATGATACTCCTGACTTCTAGGGATCGAGAAGTAGATCACCCGTATGGTAAAAGGCGGTCCGGCATGGATGGGGGAGACATGCCCGTCTAGAAAGAGGAGCTAGACATTACTTTCACCCCGTGGGAGGGAGGGGAACACCCCACGGGGAGGCACAGTGGTTTTAGGGACCCCTGTGGGGGGATTACGCACTTCAGGGCTGCATGAATAGATATAAATTGGGGCTCGGTTTGGGCACCATCCTGTCCTAAACAGGTAGAAACCCTGGGAGTTGTATGCCCCACAGCCAGTAGAAAGTTCTGATAGGACACCCCAGGTCACCACACGTTGCACTATGCACCCCTCACTACCTTAATGATATTTGCGCTGTTTGCACCGTTTGTTATTAGTTGCTGCTGTTGGTAGTGCCGTCTGCCCCCTGGCGGACGGATGAACACATCTATCCTATGTTGTGTTTTTTTTTTTTTTCCCTTTTATAATTGTTTTTTTTTATTGTTACTGTGATTTGCTACCGTATTGATTGCACCACTAACTGACTGCGGGCGTGGTTGGAGGGAGTCGGGAGCTCGCTTCCTGCTCTGCTCAACCCCTTTACCCTCTAGGACTGCGCTTCAATTCCCAGGTTTATTCTGGCGAGCGCCTCAGCCAATTTGCTTCTGTAGACATCCCTAGGAACCGCACGCCCTAGAGACGGGCCCTCACTCTTTTTCTTCCTTTCTGTACCCACTCCTCCTCCCACATTTGACCACCCTCACCCCCCACCCACCCGAGGACCACCCCCCACTTTCCCAAGACCCCACCCCCTCCCCCGAACTAGACTCTCACGCGGGCATAGACGCACTTACTCCTGCTGTAGTTCATAACACTCAAAGGG